>CM053611.1:59547134-59581709 GCA_028646535.1 Procyon lotor
GAAGTCCTCCCAAGGATATTCGCCTTTAAAAGATGATACACAATACAAACAGAAGTTTTCGGATATGGTGAAGACGTTTGGTGGTAGAGGGTCTTCTTGACTCTCACAAATTATTTGGTGTCAATTAGTGACATTGACCAAATACTTACTGTGTGCCAGGCAACAAGCTAAGTATTTTACTTCCTTGCTATTCAGAGTAAGGTCCACACCCCACATCTGGGAGCTTATTAGAAATCTTGGGCCTTGGGGCGCCTGGGTGGCTCAGTCATTAAGCATCTGCCTTCGGCTCAGGTCATGATCCCAGGGGCCTGGGATCGAGCCCCATCCCAGGGGCCTGGGATCGAGCCCCACTGCTCGGCGGGGAGCCTGCTTCTCCCGCTGCCATTCCCCCTGCTTGTGTTCCCTCTCTCGCTGTGTTTCTCTCTGTCAAATAAATAAAATCTTTAAAAAAAATAAGAAAGAAATCTTGGGCCTCAACCCAGACTTATTGTATCAGAAGTCTGCATTTTTTAAAAAAGATTGAATCTATTTATTTGAGGGGGCAGGGAGAGAGCACACGAGCAGGAGAGGCAGAAGAGAGGGAGAAGGAGACTCCCCAATGAGCAGGGGGCCTGATATGGCACTGGACCCAGGTCCTGGAGATCACAACCTGAGCCAAAGGCAGACACTTCACCATCTGAGTCACCCAGACGCCCTCAGACGTCTGCATTTTAACAAGCTTCCCAGATGATACCATGCATGTTCAAGTTTGAGAAGAACTTCTTTACGCACTTTTTTTTGTCCTTACTAAAACCCTGTGATGTTGCATACCTAGCAATAGTGCTTTTTTATTAACTCAATGATTAATAATCAGCTCCATCCCTTATTTACCTGGTATAGTTATAGAAGGGAAAGAAGAGGCCGTTAGTGTGTATTCATCTACATAAATTTACATATGGCCTCCATCCTGATTCTTCCTATTTCAGTCTTTGAAAAATGGACAATAGATTTCCATATAGTCTAAATAACTGAGAAGAGAGGACACAGGCAGAGAACTAATGCAAATGCTCTAACAGATCCCCAGAGCAAAGGAAACAGCTAAAACATAAAAGAAAATGGAAGGTACCAGACTCCTCCTGCAGAAGCCAGGTCTACACATAATTGAAGTTTTTATTCCTTGGCCCCGAATACTCACTACAGCCCTGCCCCCTCTCTCCCTACACAAAGCTCTTGGCAGACGTCTCACAGCTGGATCCACAGGTCTATCTCTCATCCCAGCGGAGAAACAAAAGGTATTTTTTATTTTTATTGTTTTAAGGTTTTATTTATTCATCTGAGACAGAGAGAGAGAGAGAGAGCATGAGCAGGGGGAGAGGCAGAGGGAGAGGGAGAAGCAGATTCCTCGCTGAGCCGGGAGCCCTACTTGGGGCTCGATCCCAGGACCTGGAGATCATGACCTGAGCCAAAGGCAGACGCTTAACCATTTGAGCCACCCAGGCGTCCCCACAAAAGATATTTCTTAGAAAGAGAGAAGTAGGGATACCTGGGTGGCTCAGTCAGTTTGGGTGTCCGAGTCTTGGTTTCAGCTCCGGTCATGATCTCAGGATTGTGACATCGAGCCCTGAGTAGGGCTCTGCCCTCAGCGGGGAATCTGCTAGAGATTCTCCCTCCCCCCTGCTCATGCTTTCTCTCTCTCTCGCTTTCAAATAAAAATAAATAAATCTTAAAAAAGAAGAAGAAAAACAACAACAACAACAACAACTAAAATACAATGGGAGTAGCTCCCTGGACTAGGAATAGCCTATACATGTTTTTTCCCTGTGAGACAGCAGGGTCATACACCCTGTGACTCCTGCAGGAATAATTCCCCTTTGAGATCTGGCATGCTGGGGAATCGTCCAGTCCAAGGATGGAAGCAGACCAAGGCAGACCCAGGGCGGGGAGTGGTGGGGAAGAAAAAAAGGAGAACAGATGGCCCGAAACACCATCTCATCAGAAAGATGAAACTTAGAAGCTAATTGCCTCAAGAGATCCAAGGAAGAAAAGTACACGTTCATTAAGAGAGACCACTACATAGTCTATAAAACTTTATTAAAATTGGGATTACTTACAAACTTGTACAATAAAAATGAAAAAATATATAATAAGACACTGTTATTTTTTTCTTACAGAAAAGAGTGAAAATGAGACCCATGGCAAAGAGCCATCCCTGATCGTTTTGTTCCTTTCAAACATTCGTGAACATTTATTTTAAATATAAATGACAAATCTTTTAAAACAACACTAAGGCATTACCCACAGGCTAAAACTTACCCAGGAACTCCTTAGCCCTGCTATTTCACCGAGTCCACAAACATGGGAAACTGAGATAACGGCCAGCTCTAACAGTTCTGACACTCACATTATGAGCTGTCCAGTCTGCTAACGTGATACGAATGTTGCCCATACTGTAGGGAAGTTCAGAGAAGATGATTTCACCATTTTCAAGTTACTGTCAAGAGCGTGAAGAGGAAGATGACACACACAGGCAGGGGATGTGGGAGCCCAAAGTCCCAAATCTGGGGGAGGCTGTGTGCCATTCCTGCCGCCCACTAAAGCTGTGTGTCGATGTGGACATGAATCTGCTTTGTTTATTCCTAGCAGGCTCTGGCTCCCATCGCATAAGGCACCAAACACCCTTTTCAAGGTAGTAACCATCTAGACTCCAACTCAACGGCAACTGCGGCCATCAGCTAAGTTACCAAGAGATACCCCTGGATCACCATAACCACATAGGTTTCCCTAAACATAATCATCGATTTCTGCTACATCAAAACATAAACAAGAGGTTTTAGGTGCATTTGCCTCGTGCAAATGGCTGTTTTATATGTTTATTACTTGGTTTCAGTGCCTATGTAACATGAAGGCATAATAAATCTGTCAAACTGTCCTCTCCTTGGTTGAGATAAAGTTCTTGGCATTTCAGTATAGGTTATTATCTCATATGTCAGACCTGAGTCCAAAGGAATACTAGAAGGACATTTAATTTCCTTTCCTCCTACTTCAACTTTCACTACTCAATTCAGAGAAAAGTTATGAGTACACGGCTAAGAACCATTTTTACGCAGGCATCCATCTGAGCCCATCTTTTTTTCTGGAACAAAAAGATTGAGGGCAATTGCATAATCCATTTCCAAGCTTTTTATGGATATCAGGGCCGTGGAGGACTATCTGGTCTATTTGGGTCCTTCCATTCATCAAATCTCTAACGTATATGCCAGGTGGGCATTAGGTTGAAGGAACACAGTCAGTGAAGGGAGGGCTAGGCCCTGAATGGGATGTATCTGCTCAAAATAGAACACTGGGACCCAAAGACTATGATCAGCAAAACCTCCTTTGTAACAGACATTAAAGTCATGAATCTGGGGGGAGAAAACAAACTAGTTTTGGTGGGATGAAGTGACTGATAGGACTTCCTTATTAGAAGACATCCAGTTGCTAAACTCGTCCTTATTTTTGGTGATTGACTCCGCAGGTCTCATGAAAGCAATCTGAGTGGGAAAGTGAAGAGGAAACATTTTAGGCCAGCTGGCTCTCATATTCCCATTAATGGCAGTCATGCTCTACCTAACTTGGTCAGACCAATTAGGGGCGATAGATTTCCAATGCTGAAGAGACCCGGAGCCCTAGGGCCAATTTACAACTGGATGTTTGCGAGCAAGACGCTGACATGGCAGGAGATGTGGCTCCAATGTCCAGCTCACTCCATGGTTATCCCCTCGATCCTTTCGAATGAGATCAGTGTGAGAGATGAGACTATGCTGAATCGCAAGAGCTGTAACTGCCAGCGAAAATTAAGTGGGGGCTTCAAGTAGTGGCAGAGCCAGCAGACTAAGCGGCCAAGAGGGAGACTAGAGTGGCTCCCGAAGAAGGCTTCTGGAGTCAAGCAATTTGCGGGCACAAGGAGGCTCTGAAGCACCCGGGGCAGGGCCACACAGGCAGGCAGGACACGCAGAGCAAGGACACGCAGCACACCAAAGGCACCGTCGTCCTTCCTGGTCTCAGAGCAGCTGTCACGCTACGGGACCCACAGTCGCCTCCATTGCCTGCAGCTCCGGTCTGCGACTCCACACACGGAGTAATAAATGGAGTCTGACCGCACTCGCCCCAAGTTCAAACACTGAAAAAAAAGTGGTCCGGAAACGGAAACGAGATTTCACCAGGAGTTTAACGAAACAGAAAAAGAGGAGACTCTTTCCCGGCTTCACAGTGCTTTCTCACTGAGATAAAGATAAGACGCAGGGCAGGGAAAGTCACCCTGGAGGCAAGCCACGGCCTCCCCAACAAGCTCTCTGGGGAAAGGCACCAAAGTCTCCAGGTAATCCTGAGACCACCTGTACAGATCAAAATATTTTTTCAAATTAACTGCTGCTCAAATATGCTGGATCCTGATTTCTATAAATATAAAGCAAAAAGTAATATATTCTGGAGGCCCTAACAGTTCTCTGCAGGGGGATAAAATTTTTCCAGGTACACAATTTACAAAGGCATAAAGGTTTCCCAGTATAAAGCTCCTTTGCCCTGCAACTTTAACCGACAGCATCCGCCCAAATCCTGCTTTTTCACTTTCTGCTGTACGTGTATTTGCTGCCAATTGAGGTAGTTGTCACTTTAGGACAGTTTAAAGCTGTGGAAAACACTGGTGGTAATAATCAACTGGCCACCTGGAGAGCAGTCTCAGAGCTGACATTTTGGAAGTCAGCAGTGAGCCCAGGGCCCTTCCAGATTATCTGCTAAATGGCTAGTCTGAAGGAGTCATTACAGTTTTGTTTTTTAAATCATCTGCCTTCTCGGCGATCACGGCGAACCAGTGCGCCTGATCCTGTGCTCGGACCGCCGGTGCCTATATTCCTGGCTAGAGTCATTATAGCCTCTTCCAAGGTACAGGAGTGAAGATCACCAAGCCAGAGCCAAGCAAATGACAGAGACTTGGGAATTTGCTCCCTCATAAATGACATTGCCGGTTTATAAGGGTACTTTCCAATGGCAAAAGAATCTGAAACAAATACCACTGTAATAAAAGGCAGCATGACTCTCTGGTCAGAAACGGAAGTGCAGATAAGTATACTAAGTTCACGGAAAACTGTATCTGACCCTGAGAGGTGAAGGAACATCCAGAGGCATGAAGATGACTGGGAGGACTATTTTGTGGCGATGTAACTTGTGGCCGCTACATAGCTACAACTGTTTTTTCAAGGAAACTTCGCAGGTAGTCTCAGGGCTTGCAAATTAGCCAGATTATGGTGGTGGGGAGGGGGCACGTACAGGTGGTAAGGAGGGGCTGAAAAGAACAGGTAGAATGGGTAGACAAAGGAAGAGGAAGGAAAAGGAGGGAGTTTCTTGATTCTGCAGCAACTCAAAGATATGTGTCCCGCTGACAGGAAAAATGGAGGACGTGTAAAAGGCATTTAAATTCTCTAAAAAATGATCACTTCCCCCAACTTGCAGGAATAATGCTACAAGCGAAGGGGAAGAGAATATAAGACATGAAACGAACTCTAAATTGTACATACTTCACAGTTGAGGCAATAGACACTTCCTGAAAGGGCAAAGAGGGCAAGGAGGAATGGCAAAGGAAGAATGCAAATGTCTTCTTAAGACAGAATTAAAATTTGGATATAATAAAAAGCCTGATGGACTCCTCTACAGGAGAGTTCACAGGCATGTTCCTAAAAACAAGCGAGACTTGCACTATCATATATGTGTGAGAACTAACTCAAACCCCAACACAACACTTTTGGGGCTTTCATGGCTGACCTATATTAACAAACACATAGGGGCTCATGGGCTTGTCAATCTGGACCACTCCCCAGTTCTGGAACATGAGTTTGTGACATTTAAAAAAATATATTCATTTAAAAAGCAAGACAGAAATAAAAATCTATATTCCTCTTAAAACAGCAAAAACAAGGATTATTCTGAAGTCACCGAAAGAAACGCAGAAGTGAAGGAGGCTCAGATTTGTGGATTTCTCTCTGGAAGACGCAGCCTAAGGTCCCAAAGAGTTACTGCACGTGTAACGCAGTTCTCATTTTTGAGTGCCAGTTACAGTGGCAGAAACGCCATCACCGAGTCGATCTTTAAGAGGAGCTAGAACACCATGCTAGCTGTGGCCATCTAGTTTGTTTTTGAAACAGAAAGGTGGGCCAACAACCCATGAGAAGCATTGAAAGCATTCACTACTGTACCCAAACTCCCTCAGAGAGCCCATGGAGACCACCAAGACCACTTCCAGAGGGAGGCCTACTCAGGCCCCTAATTTCAGGGGGAGAACTTCTGCACTATCTCACCCCGTTTCAAGGAGTTGAGAAGCAATGGCGCACACATGCAACATGGACCACGGAGGTGCCAAGCCGGTCCAGAGAAAAATAACTGACCACCACCTAAGTCAGGAGGCAATCTGTTGTGTGACAGCGGGATACCGGGAATCTGAGTCCTCCTCCTCAGTGGATGTTTCCTCATACATTTCATCCTCGGCAATGATGCTCCCTAATCCATACTCCTGCTCATGGACAGAAACCTCATTTGGTGTGAGGTGAGAAGAACCTTCCACAAAGTCAGCAAATCTGGAAAAGAGAAAGTAATACTCATTAAGAACCTGCCTTCTGTCCTTTCTGGTTTTCTTTCAAAATAAGAACAAAGTGAAACCCTCAGTACACTCACAGCTCAAATTTTACAGAGCCTTACTCCGGCAGAGAAGCAGACTAAAAGCAAGAAATAAGGAGAAAAGGAAAGCTGAGGTCAGAGGCCAACATCCCCTGAAACCCTATCCTGCTTAATAAGCACTAGCCTATCCTTTTAGTTAGGAAAGTGCTAAGGTTCCTTTAGTCATCTATAATCCTGATAAGAGAAGATTATGGGCCATTACGCATTTATTCACGTTTATGGCCCTATAAACTTTATGCCATCAGGATTCCAAATTGAAGCTTCACATACAGTTGCTCCCAAATAAAAAGGGAACATCCCACCCCCACCCCACCAAAAAAAACCAAAAAAACAAAACAAAAAAAAACACTGAGAGGGGCACCTGGGTGGCTCAGTTGTTAAGCATCTGCCTTCGGCTCAGGTAATAATCCCGGGGTCCTGGGACTGAGCCCTGCATTGGGCTCCCTGCTTGGTGGAAAGCCTGCTTCTCCCTCTCCCACTCCCCCTGCTTGTGTTCCCTCTCTCACTGTGTGTCTCTCTCTGTGTCAATAAAATCTTAAAACACACACACACACACACACACACACACACACAACACTCAGAGAGCAATGTAAAACTATCACACAGGAAACTTAATATAGTACTGGAGTCTTCTCTCAATGCTAACATCCAATCTAGAGTAGACCGTTCCGTGAGGAAGCAGAAAACAGGTTACTGCTTAACATATGATGATATGTGTATCTTTTTCTCACCTACTCCTCGATGAACAGGAAAACAAAGCCAGGAATACAAAATGTTTATCTAGAAGTACGATCTCTGTTAAAACTCAAGGTCTCAATCACCCCGATAGTTGCCTGGCATAGCCAGGAGTTTACCTCTTTGGAGACTGGATTCGAGAAACAGTCTTCCAAGCAGAGCAGTCTGGACTGTTACAATATTCTCGAAGCTCCTCTAAAGCCTTTCGGGTCTCCACTTCTCCTTGTATCCGATATTCTTCTTCTGTCAGGAGACGAGGGGGGACAGTCTTTTCTGTTGCTTTACACATCTTTCTGTGCTCACCAAAATAACATCATGAATCATTAATCAGTAATTTCTAGTCAGCCTGCCCTCTAGCTTCCTTCAGTGAACCAAGTACACAGCAGAGAGCCTGGATATTAAGAGTCATTATCCCCACCTTTCTTCTATGGACATCTTTACTTATAACATACTCCTGACCTGTTAGACTAGGAATGACAAGTCAGAGCAATCAACAGTATTCACTAATATGAATAAACTCACTTATTTTCCTATAAATGATAGACGAAGTATTTGGGAACTGGAAAAACAAGAAAATGGAAGAAGATTGTGGTCCGTTAACTTGAGATTCCCCAAGCTGACAGCATCATCTTGACTATGTATAATAAAACCACCGCTGACAACCTCAGAATCTACGACCGTTCCATGTTCACTATGCCAGACGATAACACACTTTGAGCCACATTTTAAGACTAGAATTCCCAGAGCAACCTGAGAACCAGTGGGAAATAATCTGGAACCAGGCGACCAGAGGCCTGTGGTGTAAAAGTGCTATACTTTGCGCCACCTAGTGGTAACAGGAATGCATGACACTTTACTGGATGCTTTTTATTTTATCTAAAATGACTAGGATAAAATGATAAAAATGCCTTGAGAGAGTGTAAAAAGAAAGACTTGGAAGGAATAAAAGCAGAAGCATAATAGGGTCAATTTCCACGAACAAAGAGGCTCCCAGGTCAGGTACCCTTTTGCCGCAACTGCATCCCACACAGTGTGTTTCAACACAAAGTTATATTGTGTTTCGGTCACCTGTAGGTGATGAACAGCCACTGGATAGGGTACTCCAGGTTCTTAGTACACAGTGCAATGACGATAATGGCAAGGGCAATATGCGGTATCTGGATACCGGAATACATGAAAAATAGGCCCATCAGCTGCAAGGTCCAGGTCAGCAGGTTGATGCTTCTTTCATTCTCCAAGGGCCCGTACTTGTAGCAGACTGCAAAGCTCATGAATCCAACCGTGAGGACATAGCCTAAGAGAAGAGTTATCAGAAAAACATTCTTTCTCATCTATAACTGGTAAAAATAAGTTGTGCGGGGAGCAGCAGTGCATTCACTATGTGGCGCCTATTGAACTAGGAAAATGGATAAGATCTTTACCCAATATTCACGTTTTCATTACTCAAACATATTTATCTCTTGAAGTTTCTACTCTTTCTGTTGTTTCCAAATTTATCCAGTTCAAATGGAGGATTAAAGCTACGTGCTGCACAATGCTAGAACAGTCTGTTTTAAAAAGCCCAATATATGAAAATCCAAATTAATCACCTCTCAAAATGTAGATTGAGGGTTATCAACTGTATAACCAAAGGATCTTCACTTCATAGAAAAATTCACTGCAGAGTCCTTTGCTTCTCAAGGTCTTCGAGTGTATTTAAAATATGATTATATTAATAAAGTCAATTTATAGCTTTTCAGAAAGATGCCTATTGTGTAAAGAGAGGTATACTTATAAACAGCAACCAGTTAGTCTTCTCCCTGGCAGCACCATTTTCATTTAGTGTGACAACTGCACAGGGTTAGAAATAAAATGAAGAACTATGATTCTTAAAGATTAATAAAATGGCATGGACTCTAAGCAGGCGACATCTTTTCAGGATCAAATGCACTAAAACAACCTATAAACATATAAAAAAGAAAGCAAAACCAACAACACTTACTTAAAAGATACTGCCAGTAACACCTCCAGATCTCTTGTAAATTTTTTAAAACTAGCTGAATGAGGTACAGAGAAAAGGACCAGCCTCCCACCAGGATGACGTAAATGGGACTTTTCTAAGACAGAGTAGAAGTGAAAACAAAAAGTTACAACAGGCTTTTCATACACAAAAGCAGCAAAATGGAACTACAATTTTAAAAAAATTCACCCTACTGAAAATGCACAAAAACCACATCCCTTAAGAAGACATCCTTTATACTTAAAATGGTGTAGAGTGCAAAGACCACTGGGAAAATGAGGTGCTAAATAACTTAAAAGCCTGGCTATGTAATCAGCAAACAGGAAGGAGACTTTAATTCCCCACTGTGCACAGGATTTTAAATAAAAAGGGGGAATTTGGATGTAATCAGGCTCCAAGTTTCATCATGGAAAGTACCTTTCTGAATCAAGGAGAAAGTCAATGAAAAGGGACACTGACTTATCAGCCACCAATGCAAATTTTCAGTGCTGTAAGATTATCCAAGAAAACACCCTCAACTTCCCAAGTTCCTCCTGACTGCAGATGAGGATTCTGCTACTTACCTTGGGCATAAACTTGGACAATATGAAAATGACGACCAGTAGAGAGGCTGCAATTCCCACACTCATCCCAGTGGAATAGTAGAAGATTTGGCTTCTGCAAATAGAGAAACATTACTTCATGACTATGTGGGTAGCCTTCATACAGGGCACTGTTTGAACAAGAACAACTATCCCCGCCGAAAGACAGAAAGAAGGTAGCAGATGAGAGCAAGTGTATGTCTACATCTTGGGGTCTGAACACTGAGGGGACTTGTACAGTGCAGGTGCTGCCGGCCTACGAGGACTGCTATCAGTGAGGCCCCTCGAATACACGCTGACAATAAACCTCCGCTTAGTTGCACAGCCTCTCTCCCAACCCAGTTTTAAGGAGAATCTTTCTTCTGAGGAACTGCCCAGCTTCACTGGGGCAAAGGAAGGTGCAAGGACACTGCCTGAGTGGACACTGGAAACTGGACTTAGACTGACTGCCCAAAAAGATAAACCAGACGCAGGGCCGAGAACAGAGAGCTCCGGCTCCTACCCCAGGCTCTTCCTGCCGGGCATCCCTCCCTATGAGTTTCCCTCAGGATCCCCCAAATAACGAACAGCTTCTACCAATCTCGCTCCAGCCCAACTTCAAACTCCGATGGGTAGCTTTCAGTCATTATTCCACAAATATTCTTTTTACTTTTTTACAAAGTTAATGTCCATTCTACATTCGTTCAAGGTTTGTTTAGTTATCTGTGTTTTCTTATTTGTACATGTCAGTTTCACCTAGCTTAGCTAGGAGGTTCCTAAAAACAGGAAATGCATAAGTGGTTGGCGTTTGTTTTTTTTACCTCTGAATGGCCTGAAACTCGCCAACACAGGGCCCTGTAAAAATGAGGGCTTAACATGTTATTTTGAATAGTGGAAAGAGTGGTGATGTATTGGCTAAATCCCATCACGTGACGGCTCAACCTAAAAGGAGAATTTCATTCTGGCCAATCTTGTTCAATATAAGTACAAAGCAAAAATTGTAATGTATTAAAATGTATTAAAAATATTTAAAGATTGTATTAAAATGTATTAAAAATATTTAAAGATTTTTTTCCAAGCAGGCAACGGCCTAACCATAGAGCTCACGGAAAAGGGAAGGGCAGCTCTTTCTCCATGATAAAAGCAAAGTAGGGTGGGTCTAAGCCTCATCATTCTGCACTCCAACCTTGGAACCTACCTGCTCAGCAAATCTCCACAAAAAAATAGCATAAGTCCAAGGAGGAAAATGAAGAAGAGTTTGGGGTCAAATCCTGAAACAAATAAAGACTTCTGTTTGATAGGGAAAACAAACAGTATAAAGGATTATAGAATAAAAGACAATGTTGGCATTATTGGTCAGCTAATAAAATACAACTGGCCCTTGAACAACATTGGTTTGAACTACATGGGTCCACTTATATACGGACTTTTTCTGACAAATACACCACAGTACTATAAATGTATTTTCTCTTCCTATGGTTTTCTTAGTAACATTTTCTTTTCTCTAGCCTACTTCACAATAAGAATACAGCACATAACATGTGTAACATATAAAATATGTGTTAATCGACTGTTTATGTTTTAAGTAAGTCTTCCCTCAACAGTAGGCTACTAATAACGACGTTTGGGGGAATCAAAAGTTATATGCAGATCTTCCACTGACAGGGAGGAGTAAATCAGCCAGCATCCCAACCCCCCGTACTGTTCAAGGGTTAACTATAAATGCGAACAACCTACCTAAACAGCATTGTAAATTCCACACAAAGCCTGGGAACCCTTCCAAACCGAAAATATGAGTAGGTCTCTGTCTAACCTTTACTTCTCTGGAGATCTTATATTTTCTGCTGTTACCTATGCTAAAGGCTGAAAGAAACTAGGCTCTGCTTTGGATAGGGCCAGGCCCAAGGCTCTCTCAGCACTTCATGCAATCGCCCACAAGGGGTCTCTACCACTCCGGTTTTCCCTCAAAAGTCTCTCTCGGGTTCCGATTCAGCAGATTTGCCTAGAACTTTGGGTCTGGGCCCTCTGTTGTTCTCTAACTGGCTGCTTTTCTTGCCCAACACCACCACCTACTTCCTTCTGCTACATAGGCACTGTGTTAGAAAAGCCTACACTCAAACACATCTCACCCAGGACCAGGGGGCGCCCCCGAGCAGAGGCCCCTCGGTGGCATACCAGACACTCCCACAGCATTCACATTCAAGAACTCTGTGTCTCAGGGAGGTCCACAACCAGTACAGGAGCAAGAAGAATCAGTACATGTGAAAGGAGCAGGAAAAAAAAAACCCAGGGGCGCCTGGGTGGCTCAGTCATTAAGCATCTGCCTTCGACTCAGGTCATGGTCCCAGGGTCCTGGAATCGAGCCCCAAGTCTGGCTCCCCGCTCAGCGGGGAGCCTGCTTCTCCCTCTCCCACTCCCCTTGCTTGTATTCCCTCTCTCACTGTCTCTGTCAAATAAATAAAAAAAGCTTTAAAAACAAAAACACTAAAAAGGTAAATTCTATACAACCAAAAAACGTGGAACCATAGGACAGTTAGAAGGGCACAACCTATTTCATAGCAAAACCCAGGGATGTTTCTGCTATTCACAACATCCCAGGATGCTAGGTAGTAACCAAAAGTCAGAAAATTCAACAGGATAACAATTCCAGTCTTCTGTGGAACCTTCTCAGACATATTCAGAAAGGGGAAAACTTCTCCAGGTTCCACTGAATAAGCCTTAAACTGCAGTGATGTTCATAGTTTCTTATGGTTCTATGGGAACCATAAGTCCAAGGTTACGGATTCATATTCAGTCCTACTTTTCTTCAGTTTGTATTATTTAACCACTCAGATCTTTAAATGTATGTCTACACATCCAGGACATCTGACTTTGTCTACAAGTGCCCAGAGGGCAGGAATAAACGTGTCTTACCCTGAATAACACTAGGCATATCAGCTCAGGGCCACTGGAAATATGAGGACACAAGTCTTCACAAACCTAGGGAAGGAGGTACTCAGAACGACCTAGGTGCAGTCTCTATTCCAGGCCTAAACAGTTGTAAGTGGGAGAGAGACTCTCTTAACTATTTGGAGCAGAGGTATACTCAGGTTATGATCAGAACCAAAAGGGAGTTGTCTTGGGCTAACTTCTCTGTCTCACTAATTACCCTCTCCAAAGCCCTTTTCATGATAGAATCCACCAGAAAAACAGAGGTAAGACTTACTCCGGGTCACAGTGATATTGTACAGGGTGTCTTCCTCTAAAATCTCAACTTTGAGGCAGGTTTTTGTGCTGTATAGACCTACGTTTACATAGGTGTCATTCAATTTTTCTTTTAAAAAGGAGGAAAAAAAGTTCCAGATGCTAAACTGCTCTAACTCCTTCAATTTCTCTTCATTCTCCACCTGGGTGACTCGTACCAGTTTGGAACTATTTACCCGGATCTGTAACAGAAGTAAAACCAGGATGAGAAAGAAGTAGGAATTTTAAGTTTTCATAAATACAAATTTAAAAAACCTTTAGAGTAAATAGCTAAATCAGTAATAGTGCCAGTTTTCCACAAGGCTTATGAGAAACACAGAGATGCAATGGCTCAACCATAATTGGGCAAATAACATTGCACATAGCACACGGAGGCAGCTATTAGAATGTCTTGTGGTTAACATGATCTGAATCTACTATTAAGCAGAACAACACGGGGGGGGAAGAGACTTCCAAGCTGTAAGAGTTATCACTGTAGCTATTTATGAGAGATCATACAAAACAAGGCTCTAGAATATTAAGAAAATTGCCAGGTAGAAATAGCCCCAGAACACTGAAAATGTTTCCCATAATAACAGGCTGAGAAGTTCAACCCTTTGTCACAAATCACTGATTATGGGTAAATGTTGGTTACAATGTGTCTCAATGGAATATGATTTTTATATCGGACAATAAAAAAAAAAAGAAAATTTTAAAAACCCACAAGCTCACCCTTATGTTTTTGATGTGAACAACAAATGCTCTTATCATTAACTATGCTTACAGCAGCAGCAGAACTTCCAAAAGGACTCATTTTATTCAATCATTATTACAGTCAGATTCTCTCGCTTGCCAGGCGGCTTAACAGTGTTATGAAATAAATGAAGCCAAAGTCATTCTATCAATACTTCAGGCATGGGGTTTATGAAACATTTCGTGTAGAATCAAAATAGAATTTAGAACAGCAAGGCAAAGGAGTTTACACCCTGAGAGGCACGCAACAGTTTCCAGGCCAAAGAAGGCATAAGGCTTTTTGGGGGGCATGTGGGTGCATACATGCGTGCGCATGCGTATATGTGTGTGTGCGTGCGTGCACTTACGTGCGTGTAGAAGGAGAGAGAGGACGAGAAAGAAGCTTCTTTGGGAAAAAGAGGAAGGAAGATTACCTCAGGGTCAAGTATTATAAGCTACTTGAAGGAACAGAGACAGAGAGGAAAACAAAGAATATAAATACCTACTGATGAAAACACAATTCAGGATAATCTGAACCTTACCAAGGTTGCTGATAGGGGAAAATGTGTCCAAGTATTCACTAGTCACACACAGATAAGATATTCACAGAAGCTGCCCAGCCAGGGGCCTCCGAATTATTACCTGTATCCGTGTCCACACGTCATGCCACTTTGGGATAAGCACATTTTTATAACAGAATTGTTGCCTGTGACTCCAATTATAAACTTTGGATTCCTGAAGCATGAACACGCTTGCATCAATTTCAGCTTTATGCAGAGAAAGGAAATAAGAATAGAGTATAACAGAACAAGTTAATAACTACAATTCATTTCATAAAAAACAACCTGACCACTGTTTTTGTTTTCTTTTTTTAATTCAAGCATAGTTGACATGCAATGTTACATGAGTATCAGGTGTAGGACACAGTGAATTCTACAAGTCTATCCCTTATGCGATGCTAACAAGTGTAGCTACCACCTGTTACCAGACAACGCTATTACAGTACTAACCACTGACCACTTTCTTAGAGTTGGGGTTAAAATGTCTGGGACTGAGAAACAAGAAAACTGAAATGAGAGAAGAAATAAGGCAGATTCTTATTTCTGTCAAATCTAATTATTTAGATATTATAAGTACTAACTCTGAATAAGCAGTAAAAGCCCACATGGGGCTCTCTGTTCAGTGGGAGCCTGCTTCCCCCACCCCCCACACCCCGCCTGCCTCTCTGCCTACTTGTGATCTGTCAAATAAATAAATAAAATCTTTAAAAAAAAAAAAAAGGCTTATTTATTTCTGGAGAGTATAAGAGAGCAAGGTTATATGAATGCTAAAACTACTGTACTGACAGGGGCGCCTGGGTGGCTCAGTCGTTGAGCGTCTGCCTTCAGCTCGGGTCATGATCCCAGGGTCCTGGGATCGGGCCCCGCATCGGGCTCCTTGCTCGGTGCGAAGCCTGCTTTCTCCCTCTGCCACTCCTCCTGCTTGTGTTCCCTCTCTCGCTTTGTCTCTCGCTGTCAAATAAATAAAATCATTCAAAAAAAAAAAAACAAAAAAACTACTGTACTGACAAATTCAATGAGGTATATAAAAAACATTGGGAAGTATTAAAAAAAAAAAAAAAGAAGAAGAGATGTTGTACAAGAATCTATCACTTCCTCAAAAGAATATCCAGTCTGTGTACATACAAAGCCCAAAGTAGGGCCACCTGAGTGGATCAGTCGTTAAGCATCTACCTTCTGCTCAGGTCATGATTCCCGGTCCTGGGACTGACCCCTTTATCCAGCTCCCTGCTTGGCAGAAGCCTGTTTCTCCCTCTCCCACTCCCCCTGCTTGGGTTCCCCACCCCCGTCAATTAAATAAATAAAATCTTAAAAAAAACAAACAACCAAGCCCAAAGTAAAAACATATACTTGTTCAATAAAAACAAAAATACATTTGTAAAAACAAGTCACACTTAGTAAGCCCTTCTCTCCCACAGCACCAAGTAAGAGAAAACTACACATTTTTAAACTCACTATTATTTTCAAGAAGATTGTAAGATACAAATAATGTCAATAGTACAGGGCATTTGAAAACCTTAACGCCAAGAAAAGGCATCAGTGTTTTGAAACTAATTTTAAAATTCTGAGACCATTTTCTTAAAGAAATAAAATAGCTCTATAATAAGCTACATCCTTTAAAATCTAGTTCTTCATTTCCCCCAAGTTATAGAACATTCTAGGGAAACAATTTTAAATAAGTAAATAAAGAAAGAAAGAAAGAAACAAATGTCCTTAATAGCAACTCCCTATGGAAATCAGCACCTTGGCCAGCCACATCTTTGACAAGTCACTGAATGGTAAAATACACCAATTCAGCCAAAAGGGATAATATGTGAAACAGTCACCATTCCAGCTCCAGGTTAAATTGTTAACAACACGGAACTAAACCAAGGGACCTTAAACATATACAAATTGTCAAAATGCTCACTTAAAATCTTGTGCTTCCTGAAGCAAAAGGATATATACCACCTTTCTTCCTCTCCCCCCAAAAGTTAGCCAGTATGTTAAAAAGCAGAATGGATTAAACATTCAAGAAAATGCCTTCTGAGCCCAAAGATTTTGAAAAATGCCTTCATGGAATGTAGTGAATCATAACTTATTTATCACATTTACCCATAAAGCAGTTATTCAAAAGTTAATAACTTCATACTTGCATAGTCATTAAAACTAATCAACAGCACTGATCACTTAACATCTACAGGTAGAATCAATAAAAATGCTTCGTACTATGTGAGGACAGGAAGAAACCCTAGAGTCATGAAAAACAAACTCTCAAATAGCCTCTGTTCATTTCTTTCAAGAAGTAATTCAGCTCATACTTAAAAGCCTTCTTAAAAAATAACATCTTAAGGGGCGCCTGGGTGGCTCAGTCGTTAAGCATCTGCCTTCGGCCCAGGTCATGATCCCAGGGTCCTGGGATCAAGCCCCGCATCAGGCTCCTTGCTCAGCAGGAAGCCTGCTTATTCCCTCTGCTTGTGTTCCCTCTCTCGCTGTGTTTCTCTCTGTCAAATAAATAAAATCTTAAAAAAAAAAAAAAAAAAATCTTAAACAGTGCACTTAGCAAAGCATCATTTGATGGGATGCTGGGACAACTGGTTATTTGGGAAAAAAAAAAAACCTATCTAGATCCTCCTCTTACACCAAACACTAACATTCATTATAGATTAAAAAGTAAAATAGGGGCGCCTGGGTGGCTCAGTGTATTGAGCCTCTGCCTTTGGCTTGGGTCATGATCTCAGGGTCCTAGGATCAAGCCCTGCATGGGGTCTCTGCTCAGCAGAGAGCCTGCTTCAAAAACCCCTTCCTGCCTCTCTGCCTACTTGTGATCTCTCTCCGTCAGATAAAATAAATAATAAAAAAAATCTTTAAAAAAGGTAAAATAAAAAAAATTAAAGAGTAGCATAAAAATTATATAAATTCCATTTTTTTTTTAAGATTTTATTTATTTTATGGCGCCTGGGTGGCTCAGTGGGTTAAAGCCTCTGCCTTCGGCTCGGGTCATGGTCTCAGGGTCCTGGGATCAAGCCCTGCACTGGGCTCTCTGCTCGGCAGGGAGCCTGCTTCCCCCTCTGTCTGCCTCTCTGCCTACTTGTGATCTCTCTCTCTGTCAAATAAATAAATAAACAAAATTTTTTTTAAAAAAAGATTTTATTTATTTATTTGACAGATCACAAGTAGGCAGAGACGCAGGGGGAAGCAGGCTCCTCGCTGAGCAGACAGCCCAACGAGGGGCTCGATCCCAGGACCCTGAGATCATGACCTGAGCCACCCAGGCGCCCCTAAATTCCATTTTCAAGGGCCCTCTAAGCACAATGGAAATAACCATAGAGAATAAAATTAAGTGACTACATAAAAATATAAATCTATTTTAAAAAGTAAAAAGGAGGGCGCCTGGGTGGCCCAGCCAGTTAAGTGACTGACTCTTGGTTTGGGCTCAGGTCATGATCGTGATTGTGGTGATGGGATCAAGCATGGCTTGGGGCTCACACTCAGTGTGAAGTCTGCTTTGGATTCTTTCTCACTCCTCCTCTGCCCCTCCCCCCTCATGATTGCTCTCTCCCCTAAATAAATAAAATCTTTAAAAAATAATAATAAATAGGGGCACCTGAGTGCCTCAGAGGGTTAAGCCTCTGCCTTCGGCTCAGGTCATGATCTCAGGGTCCTGGGATCGAGCCCCGCATCAGGCTCCTGGGATCAAGCCCCGCATCAGGCTCCCTGCTTGACTGGGAGCCTGCTTCCCCCTCTCCCTCTGCCTGCCTCTCTGCCTACTTGTGATCTCTCTCTCTCTGTCAAATAAATAAATAAAATCTTTAAAAAAAAAAATATCAAAATGGGAATCTTTTTAAAAAAGTAATAAATAACAATTAAGGTAACAATAAAAAGGTAAAAAGGGACTACATCTATTGTGGTGAGCATTGTGTAATGTACACAGTCAAATTGTTATGTTGTAGTCCTCAAAATAATAACATTGTATGTCAACTATACTTCAATTTAAAAAGTAGGGAAAGGGTGCCTGGGTGGCTCAGTAGGTTAAGCTTCTGCCTTCAAGAGAGAAAAAAAAAAGGATCTGCCTTGGGCTCAGGCCATGATCCCAGGGTCCTGGATCAAGCCCCTGGTCAAGTCAGCTTGGTCAGCTCACTGTCTTTGGGGATCCCTGCTCCCTGCTCCTTGGGGAGTCTGCTGCCCCCTCTATCCCTCCCCCCACATGTGCTCTCTCTGGCTCTCTCTCAGATAAATAAATAAAATCTTTTTTTAAAAAAAGGTAAGGGGTTTGCGGTGGACACTGAGGTCTGACCTCATGGCTATCTCCAATCTAGGCTGCAGACAGGTATGCGGGGTGCCTTTGGAAAGCCCCGTGGCACAGTAGCCAGGGTCCACACTGGCCAAGTCATCATGTCCATCCGTACCAAGCTGCAGAACAAGGAGCATGTGATTGAGGCCCTACATAGAGCCAAGTTCAAGTTCCATGGCCACCAGAAGATCCACATCTCCAAGAAGTGGGGCTTTAAGTTCAATTAAAGTTCAATGCCGATGAATCTGAAGACATGGTGGCTGAGAAGCAGCTTATCCCAGATGGCTGTGGGGTCACATACATCCCTAATCGTGGCCCCTTGAACAAATGGAGGGCTCTGCACTCATGAGAACCTCGGCACTACCCCTCCCGTCATACTCATGCCCACCAATAAATCCAACTCCTGCCTGTCAAAAAAAATAAAAATAAAAAAAGGTAAGGGGCGCCGGGGTGGCTCAGTGGGTTAAAGCCTCTGCCTTCAGCTCAGGTCATGACCCCAGGGTCCTGGGATCAAGCCCTTCGTCGGGCTCTCTGCTCAGCAGGTAGCTGGCTCCCCCCCCCACACCACCACCTGCCTTTCCGCCTACTTGAGATGTCTCTCTGTCAAATAAATAAAATCTTTTTTAAAAAGTAAATAAAAATATAATCTAAATGGGGCGCCTGGGTGGCTCAGTGGGTTAAGCAGCTCAGGTCATGATCTCAGGGATCTGGGATCGAGCCTCGCATCCGGCTCTCTGCTCAGCAGAGAGCCGGCTTCTTCCTCTCTCTCTGCTTGCCTTTCTGCCTACTTGCGATACTCTCTCTCTAATAAATGAATAAAATTAATTTTAAAAAAACCCTCTCTCTTTTTTTTTATTTTTATTTTTTAAAGATTTTATTCACCTACTGACAGAGAGAGAGGGAGAGAGATCACAAGTAGGCAGAGAGGCAGGCAGAGGGAGAGGGGCAGCAGGCTCCCTGCTGAGCAGAGACCAATGAAGGGCTGGATCCCAGGACCCTGGGATCATGACGTGAGCCGAAGGCAGAGGCTTAACCACTGAGCCACCCAGGAGGCCCCCTCTTCTTTCTCTAGAAAAAAAAAAAAAAATCAGGAGAAAGTGTGCTACAATGGATTGCCTCTGAATGGAATAAACAGTGAGGGTTTTTTCTACTTCTTTATACTTAATTGTGGTTCCCAAATAGTCTGAAATAAACTCATCATTCTTATAATCAAAAACTTCCAATGAGAAAAAACTACCTACCTTTTGAAGTACTGCATTTTATCTTTAGGTACCTCTGGCTTTTAGAAGGTTCTTCTGTATTAGATCAGCTGTACTGTGTACTTCTGTACTATAATCAGCTCTTTGTAGCTCCCAGGCACACAGAATATCAACCTGAGTTTACCCTTCTCCAAGCTAAGAAGCCCCTACCCCATTTTAGAAGTTAACCATCTGGCCCAAGTTCATTCAGATCATAAGTAGCCCTTCAATGTTGCTCTAGGCCTCTCCTCTGGAAAAGTACCTTCCTGGATACCTACTACCTTCTCCCCCCCCCCCCCCCCCCCCCCCCCCGGAAAAAACAAAACAGAACAAAACAAAACCCAAACCATTGCCGAGGACGTTACACTCTGGAACTAGATCTATGGATCCTGAGACAACCTTACAGCTGCAGCGAAGGATAATCTTAAGTGACAGCATGAGATAGGCAGCAAAGGGTGGGAGAGGTAAGAGAGCATACCATGTTTCCAAGATACGATTATCCCTAACCTCATGTTTCAAACTCTCTCCCTCGGAACTTGGAAACCTCACTCATTTTTCTGTTGTGCATTTGATAATGAGAGTAGGAGGTTTTCGGAAACATTCTAGGTTTTATGAGTTAGAGCGTTAAAAGCAAACAGTTTCATTTCAATCCAAAGCCAATTATCCACCAATAGGTAGATAGCAGTAAGTTTGCTTGAGAAATGATGTGTTTTTTTGCTGGTGGTAGTGGGTTTTTTTTGCTTTGTTTTCTTCTGTTTTTATTTTGGAAACGCAAATTTAACGGCGCCAGGATCTTACAAGGACAGAAGACATTAGATAGAACTCACTCCATTTCAGTTAATTAAAATGCTCTGTTCAGCCACACCCATGCCCCGAGTCTGGACAGAACATACGCTCAGAAGGTGCTGCTAATTTGCTCAATGAATGGGATGCTCCCATTCCCGTGGCAGCTCTGTCCGCCTGCAAGGGTACTCGGGTCCCCTCACTTTTAACCGGGAAAACCGAGGAGGCCCATGCAGCGCGACGCAGCCCCCAGGACCGCATATCACCCAGTCCAGGCCTCCCCTCCAGTCTCTGCCAAAAGGCTCCAGGCTCCTCCCCACTCTAGAAGCTCCCCCAAGCCACCCCACAGCCCTGACCCCTCAGTGCCGACGACGAAGCTGCTTCTGCCGCACCACGTCCGCACCCCACTGCAGAAAAACGGTCCGCACTCTGGGGACACTCCCCACTTTTCTAAATATAACCCTCTCGGCACCCGCCCCCATGGCAGCTGCTGCCCCGGCGGTACCTGAGCCGCAGGCCAAGCAGCCGGAGAGGATCAGGAGCAGCCGCACTACCCTGCCGCCCTCACGGCCCCCAGCCCTCCAGCCCCAGGGCCCGGCACCAACTGCCGGTGAGACCGCCACTTTCATTCCTCCCGCCGTGGTCGCCTCACGCCGCCTCCTCTTCACGTGCCTCTCCCCGGCAACTAACCGGAACAGGCAGGGCCAGCAGCCTATCCACTGCAAGACCTGCCCCCTCCCAACCAATCGGATGGGTGGAGCTTCGAGCACTCAGCCCTTTACGAACTCTATAATCCCGCCTCTTAGCAACTGCTGCGAGAGGGCGGGAAAAGCAGCTTCCAGCCTATTAGAAAACGAACCCTCCACCTTAGCAATGGCGACAGGAAGGTCCCACCCCTTGACAACATGCTTCCGTCTCCAGTTTATTTACAACTGGTGAGATTGATGGTGAGCTTCGCCAATAGAAAATCAGAATGGGCGAGGCCTCCTTGACCAAATTTGATATTTCCATCGAAACTGTCTGAAGTTCCTTCTGTTTTCTTTCCTTTTTACCATGATCTGCTTGTTATGGGAGACTTACCCTTGAGACCTCTTTATAAGGAGTCCCTGACGGGACAATTTTTTTAAGACGATGTGTCCTCCAAAGTCTTATACGATTTAAAAAGTCACACACAAAAAGCTTTGTCAGGGTTTTATGAAAATAAACATTAGCATTTAAAAAATGTAGGCCTAGGGGCGCCTGGGTGGCTCAGTCGTTAAGCGTCTGCCTTCGGCTCAGGTCATGATCCCGGAGTCCTGTCATCAAGCCCCACATCGGGCTCCTTGCTCAGCAGGAGGCCTGCTTCTCCCGCTGCCATTCCTTCTGCTTGTGTTCCCTCTTACGCTGTTTCTCTCTGTCAAATAAATAAAATCTTTAAAAAAAAAAAAATGTAGGCCTAGGGCGGTGCCTGGCTGGTTCCGCCCCTCTTGATCTCGAGGTCGTGAGTTCGAGCCCCCCATTGGGTGTAGTGATTACTAAAAAAATAATAAATTCTTAAAAATAAAATAAAAATGTAGGCATAGGTTTGGGAGGTTTCGTGGGGTTTTTTGTTTTTTGGTTTTTTTTGCATTTGTACAGTTAATGTGGGACTTGAACTCCACCCTGAGATCAAGAGTCCCATACTCTTTAGACTGATCCAGCCAGGTACCCATGGGGATGGGAGGGTTTGAAGTGAAATGAGTGTGAGGAATAGGAGAACGTTTTTTATTCCTTACAGCATCTTGTGAGACAAATATCTCCATTTTAGAAGCCAAGGCTAAGACAAAGAACCTGCCCAAGATTGCATAGTTAGTTGGTCTGGGCTAAGGTTTAAACCCAAGTCTTACCCAAAAACTCGAGTTCTTACTATACATCAGGCTGCTTCCCATTAACTGATTTAACACAATGAGGGCCTAGAAGAGTGTCTGGCACATAAACAGGTGTTCAGTTAATGTTAGTAGAAATTGAAGCATCTTATTTTTTTAGAGGATCTGATAGTGGTGAGTGGGAGCACTAGAGATCATGGACCCCAGTGAGCTGAGAGGAAATTCAGGAAAGGAGGTTACTGCTGCGGAAGTTTCAAAGTTTCAAAACAAGGTATTTTTAAAGAGTCAAAATGTCTCTGAGCTATGGGCAGGAGAAGAAATTTCATCCTCAAAAAGAAAAGTCTAGGCTACCCCTGCTGCAGTAGTCATCGTGTATCTCTCTCACACACATTCCCTCCCCTCCTGCCCGGAGAGGTCAATATCAACAGTAATAAATCACATTGATACTATGTACGCTTGATGTCATGCAATGAAAATGGCATTTAACGTCTGTGGTTTTCCTCCCCCAAACCCATAAAATTAACCTAATCATGAGAAAAAAATTAAATAAATTCCAATAGAGGGTCAAAACTACAAAATACCTGACAAGTACTCAAAACTATAAAGGTAATCAAAAACAAGGAAAGACTGAGAACCTGTAACACTCAGCTGTTTCTGGAATAGAAAAAAATATGAAGTACAACTCAGAAAATCTGAATAAACTGTAAACTTTTCATTAATAATAACATTAGACTACTGGTCCATTAATGTTGGCAAATGCACTACACTGGTATAAGGCAACAATAGTAGAAACTGGATATAGGGTATAGGGGAACTCTCTATACTATCTTCTCAATTTTTCTGTAAATCCAAAAGTTTTAAAAAATAAACTTTTATACACACACACATATCTTCATTTTCTACTAGGCCCCCAATTGTCGCCATTTAGAGCTCACTCTTTGGTTTTGAATTAAGGCCAGAGAACAGAGGAACTAATTCCTGATTTGAGATATATAATATCTCAAATATATAAGGAGATATATAATAATATATAATAATAAGGCTGTATTGCCAATAAACACATTCCACCTTACCATCCAAATAAGTTCTGACGCTTCAAGGTAGTTGTGAAAGAAGCTTTTAGCCTTATTTTAATCATGAGGACACTGCTCAAAACACTTTTAAGAATCTACTTTGGGGGTGCCAGTCTGGCTCAGTAGAGCATGCAACTCTTGATCCTGGGGTTGCAAATTTAAGCCCCATATTAGATGCAGAGATTACTTAAAATCTTATGGGATACCTGGGTTGTTCAGATGGTTAAGCATCTGCCCTCAGCTCAGGTCATAATCCCAGGGGCCTGGGATAGAGCCCCACATCAGGTTCCCAGCTCCCCGGGGAGCCTGCTTCTCTCTCTCTCTCTCCCTGCCTCTCCCCCTGCTTGTGCTCTCTCTGTCTCTCAAATGAATAAATTAAATCTTTAAAAATAAATAAATACAGGGGCGCCTGGGTGGCTCAGTGGGTTAAAGCCTCTGCCTTCGGCTCAGGTCATGATCTCAGGGTCCTGGGATCGAGCCCCGCATGGGGCTCTCTGCTCGGTGGGGAGCCTGCTTCCCCCTCTCTCTGCCTGCCTCTCTGCCTACTTGTGATCTCTCTCTCTATCAAATAAATAAATAAAATCTTAAAAAAAATAAAAAAATAAAAAGTATCATCTCCAGAGTCTATAGCACACAATGCAATGAATATTCATTATGCAGGTGGATGATGTATGCAAATAGCCAAAAACTTAGGCCAAGACTGTTGAGTAAATGGGGTGGAAAATCTGGATAGTAAATGTGTTTCCGAATATTTTTGGATTTTAGAAAGGTAATATGGTGCATATACAACATATAAGGCAACAATCCCAGTGGAGCCTAGGACAGTACCCTGTAATCAAACAAATCAATTTTTCTGCATTGAGATATAAATATTCACACTGGAATAAACAAAAGTGGGATAAATGAAACTGTAAATAACTTCATATAAATTTCGGAGGTCTGCCACAAATAAATTCAGGTCATATTAGGTTGCAGTGTCAAATGAGTTAAGAAAAAGTTTTGGTTTTCATAATTAATTTTTTTTTTAAATTTAGGAGAAGGATTGCAGACAATAAATATTTGATGAAGACACCCATTCCATCTATTCAGTCACCCAAGCTAGAAGCCCAGATATTTTGGCTATTTGCATACATTTTGCCACCTTTCACTTGGACCACTTGAATTTCCTCCAAGCTGGCTTCCCTGCTGTTTTTGTAACTACAAAACCCTTCATCCACACTACTCTTCAAGGCAGATCTGCCTGTGTCATTACCATATTACAAAGTCCTTATGATTCCCTAGTACGTCCAGTGATGAAGCCCAGGGTCTTTACTGGGATCTAAAACATAGATGTAAACAAACTAACTACAGCTGTGCTGTTCAAAGTTTGTTACCAATCTGCAATGAAAGTATTTCAGAAATTAAGTGTAAGCATTTAGAAACTTTTTTCGCAGCTCAACAGAGAATTTTTATATTTATTGATTCTAATAAAAATATGGACTTTGTTTTACTTTTCTAACAATTCATGTTTAGTGTATTTTACAGAAGGAGGGAACAATAGATTAGAATTTTTTCAACATTTTATTTATTTACTTGACAGAGAAAGAGCACAAGCAGGGGGAGCAGGAGAGGGAGAAGCAGGCTCCCTGCTGAGTGGGGAGTCCAATGCAGGGCTCAATTCCAGGCCCCTGGGATCGTGACCTGACTTGAAGGCAGATTCTTAGCCAACTGAGCCAACCAGGCACCCTGGATTTTTTTTTTTTTTAAATATGGAACGCTTCACGAATTTGCGTGTCATCCTTGCACAGGGGCCATGCTAATCTTCCCTGTATCGTTCCAATTTTAGTATATGTGCTGCCGAAGCGAGCACCCTGGATTTTTTTTTTAATTTGTCCTTTACCATAGTTTGAAAAGCAGAAGTCTGAAATACACTTAATAAAATGGACTTGTACACCTCCCTGGGCTGTTTTTCTTTTAAAGATTTTATTTAGTAGGGTATATGTTGTAATGAGCACTGGGTATCATAAGACTGATGAATCACAGAACTATACCCCTAAAACAACACATTATATGTTAATTAATTGAATTTAAATTTTAGAAAATTTATTTCTTTTGTTTATTTATTTATTTAAGACAGAGTGCAAGTGCACACCCAGGCATGGGAGAGGTGGGGAAGGAGGACCAGAGGGAGAAGGACAAGCTGACTCCACGATAGCACTGAGCTCAGTCCCACAACCCTGAGATCATGACCTGAGCCAAAACCAAGAGTAGGACACTTTAACTGACTGAGCCAACCAGGTGCCTGTCCCTGGGCGGCCTACCCGGCAATAATGAACAATTTCTAGTTTCTGATACATAACTCTGTTTCATATCTCCATGTAAGTTTCCATTCCGCTCTGACTTGACTGGCTTTCTCCTGGAAATCTATTCATACATCAATATCATAGTCTACATCAACAAATCCTTTGGATGCCTGTCTAAACCAGTTTCCTACAACCCCAGGCAGAAGACATCACTTGCCCCCTATACTTCTCTCATTATTTTGTACCCCCATTGTTGTACTATCTCCCTACCTTCTTCAAGGCAGAGATTGGGATTATTTGTCTTCGTGGGGTGAAGCATCTCTTGTAAAACGACTAACAGTCCTTAGACCACAACTGTAACATGTTACGAAGAAAAAAAAAAACGAGGATTATTACTTTATATCCTTATTTTTATGTTACTAGCTAGGATTTCAGTCTTCCACCTTTCCCATCTGGGTATGAATTAATTTACCAGAACACTGGACATTTTATTTTTATTTTTTTCTTTAAGTAAACTCTGCGCCTAACTTGTCACTGAAGCTCACCACCCCAAGATCAAGAGTCACATGCTCTACTGAGCCAGCCACACGCCCCACAACGGTGGACATTTCCCAAGACCAAGGAGCCAGACTTGGGAGACTTATCGGAAACTTTAAGTAAAGGAGACCTCTTCACTTAATAGTTTTGCCCAGGTTTGGCCCCTTTTGGAATAAAATGTGTCAATCGTCCTTTTTTTTTTCTTAAAGATTCTATTTATTTATTTGACATAGAGAGAGAGATCACAAGTAGGCTGAGAGGCAGACAGTGGCGGGGGGGGGGGGAAGCAGGCTCCCTGCTGAGCAGAGAGCCCGATCTGAGGACCCTGAGATCATGACCTGAGCCAAAAGCAGAGGCTTTACCCCACTGAGCCACCCAGGTGCCCCTCAATCATACTTTTCAAGATTGCTCAGACCAGGAACCAGCATCATTAATGCAGTCATTTCAGAGGGCCCACCAGAGAGCAGACCCGCCCTGAAGAAGTTCAGGGCTGAGCGAGAGACAAGCAAGTATAACCGAAAGGCATACAAAGAGCCTTGAGGCCTCTGAGGGATGGAAAGAATTAATTTTGCCTGGATGGTGAAGGAAGATGACATTTGAGCCAGTCCTCGCTGAGCGAACTGGATTTGGTCTGGTAAAAACGTAGCGGAGGGGAATGTGAGCAGGGCAATCTGCTAGATGAAAATCTACACGTGCCCAGGAATGACAATCCTTCTGGTTAGCAATTTCCTCACTCCTCTTCCACCCACTTCTTCACACTCTTTTCCCCTGTTCTTGGAAAATTGGGACTGGGTATACTGTTTCCCTTCCTGGAAGAGACGGGGGCACATGATTAATTAATCCTTGATTAAATGGGATCCCTTGCTATGCTAAGCATAACTCTGAGAACACTCGGATGGGGGAGGGGGAAGCAGGTGAGTCAGGTAGGGAGGGGTCCTGATCCACACTGGGAAGAAAAGGGCTCACGGAGAAAAAAAGAAGAAATAAGATTTTTGTATTTGTGCTTCACCTTTTTTATCATTTCCCCCCCCACCACGCCACCTTTTATCTTTTCTATAGCTTCTCATAGTCTCAGTCTCTTTGTCTCTGTCTCTCTCCAATTGCAAAAGGCTGGAAATTCCTAGTTCTCAACGGAAGGGAGTAGGAGGGGAGGTGGGGGTGGCAGGAGTGGGAGGGAAGCGAAGAACAGACATCTCAGCAGCTCCGGCTGCGGGGGCGGTCTGGGCCTCTTGCGGGGCTTCACAAGTCAATGATTTTTTTAAATGTATATATTTTTAAATCCACACATAGGGGCTCACATACAAACCTAGAGAGAGACAGAGACACAGATACACAAGTCGATGTAAAGAAACATATAAATACATTATCTCAGGATACAGAGGCACAAACTAGCAATAACGTCTTATATTTGTTTGGCACTTTACAGAGTCTTCATATTCATCTTCTCATTTGAACCTCATGACAAACCTGAAAAACAAAGATACAAACACTCGAGAGTTTCACTCTCCCACTCAGGTTCGCACCCAGGGAGCCCCCCTACTGACTCCCCTAGGGGACTGGGCAAGCCCAGGCCTTGGGACTGGTCTTCCTTCCTCCTTCTCTGGCCGAATACCCGCCCCAGAATCAAAAAGTGGAGGACCCAGAATCGGCTCCTCCCTCGTCCCCCTTTCCGGGCTGGGACCCAAGGGCCCAGCGCCCAGTTGGTTACCCCTTGCCGGCTTCACTCGCTACTCCGCCCTCTTTCCCGGCCCTGCGTCTCCCTCCGGACCTGGGGGCTCAGCGCCGCCCTAAAGGGGCCCGGGTGGGAGGGAGGGGGGCGCCTGGAACAGAGGCTGCGTGGGCGGAGGATGTGCGTCACGGGGCGCGTGGGCAGGGGGAGGGAGGAGGCACGTGGAAACCCGGGGCCAGCGGCTGGCAGCCCAGGCTCCAAAATAACCAGAAGAGAGTGGGGGAGGGGGTGCCCACACACTTCAGAGAGGGTCGGGGAGAGTCCCCGGAGGGAGCCCGTCTAGCCGCGCCCTCCAGTTGCAGGACTGGGGATGGGGGGCGGGAATTCTTCTCTTTCCTATTACCCCCTCACTGCGTTTGGGGCTGAAGGAAAAGAAGAGAATCTCGAGGTACCGAGATCCCACCCAGGGATGCACTCCCCCTCTACTGCCCCCACCGGAGACGGAAAGGCCCCCCTGCTGAGCCGGAATGTAGAACCAGCCCCGGCCCACGCCGCCCACGCCTTGCCAGGCCCCAAGCCACTCAGAAGTGCGGAATGGCGGGGCGGGGCTGAGGTTTCGGACCAGGGAAAACCTGACCCCCGGCCGGTCCGCTCGGTTCCCCATCCACCCCGCCTTCGTTTTGTCGGGACCTCGAGCCAGGACCGGGCCCTCAGAGCCCCTGCCGGCCCCCCAGAGCCCCTGCCGGCCCCCCACCCCCACCCTGACCTCCGAGCCGTGGGCGGGAGTGTAATGGGAACCAGATGGGGCTAGGAGAAACAAACGGGGGGGGGGGGTAACTGCGGAGGGAGGGTAGGCTCCTTGAAGGAGCTCCTCCCTCCAACTCCTCCACAGGGAGCCACGTCGGACGCTCCGGCCTCCCGCCCATCTTCCATCAGAGTCTCTCGAGCACGGGCCCCTAAAAACGGCCCCTAAAAACAGAAGGGATGTTCTCCCTACCCCAGCTTTGCCACAGAATTCCCCAGAAACAGGTTCCCATCCTTAGCAAACAGGGTGCGACGAGTAGAGGAAGGACGGGTACCTCCTTCCATCCCTGCCTGACCAATACTCTGACAGCCCGACGCGACTGGTCGACGCGTTAGCTTTTACCATAACCCGCCCATTCCTGTACCCCAAACTTCGACAGGGACACGAGGCAGGGATGGAGGCCTGGGTTTCCGAGCGGGGCCCTTCAAACGACTCCTTTTGCAGCAGGGTAAGAGTGCTGGGATATCCGAAGAATTCGCGCAGAGCCCCGCGCCCACAGACCTGCCCTAAGCGCACACTCAGGGGGAGTCAGATGCACGCCCGAGAGGAACCGCGCACCCCAAAGCTCCGCCAACTTTCCCGGGCTCATTCCTAGCAGTCCCACGTACAGCACCGCGAGGCCGGAGTGTGGGCAGCGGGCGTCCGCGTAGTTGTTGAGGCGCGTGTGCACGTTCGTGCGCTTCCCCGTGTTTTTGTGTACCCGCGCGTGGTTGTGAAACTCCGCTCTCCGCTCCGAGGGCTAGGAGCGGGTGGGGGGGTGCGGATGGGGGGAGTAGGAATGTCGCCGGCTGGGCGCTCACGTGGGTACGTGGGCGCGAAGAGGGCCGGCTGTGCATCCGGCGTGGGCGGCGCGGAGCGACCTCGCCCCGCCCGCCGGGTCCCCAAGCCCGCCCTCCGGCAGCCCGGCCTCGGTCACCTCAGTCCCCAGCTCGGCGCCGCCGCTCCGAGTCCCCGCCCCCGCCTCCCGCTCCACGCCCCCTCCCCCTAGTCTCCGCCTCTCTCCGACGCTCTGCTGCCGCGCCTCCACCGCCGGCCCGGAGGCCCGGGCGCCCGCCCCCCGCCCCCGGCCCCCGCCCCCGGCGCTGCCCACGCCCTCCGCCCGCCCGGCAGCCAGCGCCGCGCCAGGCCTCGCTCCCCGTGCGTCCTGCGGGGGCGGCGGCGCGGAGAGGCGGCAAGCGCAGCCGGGGAGGGGGGGGCAGAGGCACAGACAGAGGCGCGGAGGCTCGGAGAGAGGAGACGTGGAGGGAGGGACGGAGCCCGGACAGCGGCGGACACGGCAGCGCGCGCCAGGCGCCGAGCGCTGGGCACCGAGAGGGGAAGCCCCTGTGGCCTCCGGCCGTCCATGCACAGAGCGCCCTCCCCCACAGCCGAGCAGCCGCCGGGCGGAGGGGACTGCGCCCGCCGGACCCCGCAGCCCAGACCCAAGTTAGTGGGCAGAGGGAAGCGGCGGGGAGTGGAGATGGGTGGAGCTGGACTCAGGAAAGGGGTCCGGAGGGCGGAGGTCGAGGAGAGAACGAGGGGAAGAGGGACGGGGGTGGGGGGTGGAGACTGACTGAAAAGGGGGTGCGTCTTTGAATTAGGGGGCCCTGGGAGCAGGTAGGGAGTGGATGAAGCTGGATATGAAAGAGTAGTACCTAATTCTCCATCCAGCTTTTACTCTGCCGGCTTGATCTGCCATGTGAACCCCTTGCAAAGAATGTGGGGACCCCCAAACGCCAGGGGAAGCTCTGGCTGGTAACAGGGCTGGGGGAGGGCTGCTGCGCTGGTTCAGTTCTCCGTTGGTACGGAGTACGCGAGCCCCAGGGTCGGGGAGAAGCCGGGCGCTGCGGAGTCAGGGGACAGCATCAGCAGGGCTGTGGAGAAGCGTTAGGCGTCCCTTCTTTTTTCTGTAGCTTTATTTACGGCCCGCGGAGGGGAGTTTCGGTGTGCAGCCCCTCCCTCAAGAGGCCTTGAGCCGCTCCTCCGCTCCACTGGGAGGTGTGGGTGGAAAATGAGGGAGAGGAGGTAGGTGGGAGCCCCCAGGCGGTTTTCGCCCACTGCCGCTGCCACTGTAGGAGTGTGTGTGGGCGGAACAGGCCCCAGAGCAGAACAATTGAGGCACTCCTCCCTCCTGGCGCCTGAGCTGAAGGGATCGGCCTACCTACCCAGCAGGTGGGGAAGGTCACCGCTGGGAGAGGGGCCGACTAAGGGGCACTGGGGCACTGGGCAGTCGGGAGGAGGGGGGAGGGCCTGGGGAACAGCTCAGGGGAGCTGAGCAGAGCACGGGTCCACCCGGCTTGCTGAGTGAGAAAGGGCCACACCCCTCGCTTACAGCCTCCTGGGTAGGACGCCACCACGGAATGAAACTGGCCAGCAGTGGCCCCAGGCGTCCACTGTAGGGAAGACAGGGGGTCCTACATGCACCTCAGTGTAGAAAGTCACCTTGAGTAATGCTGAGACTGCTGGGCATTTAGGGCCGGAGGGTGAAGACCGTCCTGGGGGAGAAGGAGGCCCAGCCATCCCAGGGGGCTGCTTGCCCCAGGCCAGAAAAGTAAAAGCTGAGAATGGTGATGAAGAGCTTTTGACTTCAGCAGAGAGACTGGGCTGCCTTTTAGTACTTGTGGCCGGTCTGGGATGGCACTAGTGTGTTGATGCTTCCCGGTAATGCCTAGTTCTGAGTCTGTGCTCAGGCTTGGGTATTGGGCAGAACGCGCGTTCGGAGGAGGGGAAGAGAAGCAAGCAGGAAAGAGAGGACAATTGCAAGTGTGGGTTGGTACCCCGCAGGGGGACCCGTACTGACTGCCTCCCTTTCTCTCTACCGCACTGCTCTCCAGGCCCAGTGCCCGAGCCATGGCACTGCCTCGGACACTGGGGGAGCTGCAGCTCTACCGGGTCCTGCAGCGCGCCAATCTCCTTTCCTACTATGAGACCTTCATCCAGCAGGGAGGGGACGACGTGCAGCAACTGTGTGAGGCCGGTGAGGAGGAGTTCCTGGAGATCATGGCACTCGTGGGCATGGCCACCAAGCCCCTCCATGTCCGCCGCCTGCAGAAGGCGCTGAGAGAATGGGCCACCAATCCGGGGCTCTTCAGCCAGCCAGTGCCTGCCGTGCCTGTTTCCAGTATCCCACTTTTCAAGATCTCCGAGACTGCGGGCACCCGGAAAGGAAGCATGAGCAATGGGCACACCAGCCCCGGGGAAAAGGCAGGCAGCGCCCGCAGTTTTAGCCCCAAGAGCCCCCTTGAACTTGGAGAGAAGCTGTCACCACTGCCTGGGGGACCTGGGGCCGGAGACCCCCGGATCTGGCCAGGACGGAGCACTCCAGAGTCCGACGTTGGGGCGGGAGGAGAAGAGGAGGCAGGCTCACCCCCCTTCTCCCCACCTGCAGGGGGAGGAGTCCCAGAGGGGACTGGGGCTGGGGGGCTGGCAGCAGCCGGGGCTGGGGGTGGTCCGGATCGCCTGGAACCAGAGATGGTACGCATGGTGGTGGAGAGTGTGGAGAGGATCTTCCGGAGCTTCCCGAGGGGGGATGCTGGGGAGGTGACATCCCTGCTGAAGCTGAACAAGAAGCTGGCACGGAGCGTAGGGCACATCTTTGAGATGGACGATAACGACAGCCAGAAGGAGGAGGAGATCCGCAAATACAGCATCATTTATGGCCGCTTTGACTCCAAGCGGCGGGAGGGCAAGCAGCTCAGCCTGCATGAGGTGAGGACCCCATTCTCCTAGGATCACGCTTGGCTCCTCACCTTGGAGAACCTTCGCCCTCCCCAGGTCTGTTTCCTTGCCCCCGACCAGGACCCCGCGCCTCGGTCGCCCCCACACAGCCCGACCCCGGCCCCTGCAGCGCTTCCCTCCTCAGCAGAGGGCGAAGCGGAGGTACAGGCCAGAGCCCAGCGTCCCGCTCCGTGCCGCTCGGGGCTGCTCGGACGGAGGGGGCTCCAGGCTCCTTGGGCAGCCGGGGATGCTGACCACTGTCTTCCTCCTTCGGCAAGCTGCATAGCATCAAATCCTAAGCGAGTGTCTGACGCGCGGGTTTTATCTGTCTGCTGGCGAAGGGGGGAGGAGGCCCAGGCAAGGCGGTGGGGCCTGAGGACTCTGCCCGCTCGGGCGGCCCTCTCCACAGCTGACCATCAACGAAGCTGCCGCGCAGTTCTGCATGAGGGACAACACGCTCTTACTGCGGAGGGTGGAGCTCTTCTCCCTGTCTCGCCAGGTGGCCCGAGAGAGCACCTACCTGTCCTCCTTGAAGGGCTCCAGGTGAGCCTCCTTTCTCCTGGTCCCTCGTAGGTGAGACTCCTGCCGAGGAGCTGGTCCTGGGCCTAATCTCCCGGGCAGGGGCCTCTAGGCCTGCTTCCTGCCCACATGCGTGTCCTGCTTTGCGCCAAGCCCACTTGCCTGGGCCTGGGCCCTCCTCCCATCCGTCTCAGGTTCTGTCTGCTCTCCCACAACGGCAGTCCCGGAGCTCGACTCTCCTGCTCAGCCAGCTTCTTTCTAGCCTTGAAAGAGCGCACGCTCCTCCCCAGATGCTGCGTTCTGCCCGCCGTGCGGCCCTCCCCAGCTTCCCCTTCCTTACTGCTCTCTTTGCAGGCTTCACCCCGAAGAACTGGGAGGGCCTCCACTGAAGAAGTTAAAACAGGAGGTAGGCTTTCAGGGTGGACGCAGGGGGTTAGCGCCACCTCCCCCACCCCCTCCCTTGCCAGGTCCTCATTTCCCCCTTTGGGGCATCCACAGGTTGGGGAGCAAAGTCACTCTGAACTCCAGCAGCCTCCACCAGGTCCTGAGTCCTACGCACCCCCATACCGCCCCAGCCTGGAGGAGGACAGCGCCAGCCTGTCTGGGGAGAGTCTTGATGGACACTTGCAGGGTGAGCGTGCATCAGAATACTTTTCTTCGTGCTGTGGGGGTGGAGTAGGTGGGAGGAAGGAGCCAGGAGGCAACTGCCTGGAACAGGGTCGGGAGGCCTGGCTGGATGGGGGCAAAGGGGCCTGGGCCTCTGGGTCTGCTTTGCGGTTGGGGGAGGGGGTTCCGTTGACTGTAGTCCCTTACCTGACCCGTGCCCATGCCCGCAGCTGTGGGGTCGTGCCCAAGGCTGACGCCGCCCCCTGCTGACCTGCCGCTGGCACTGCCAGCCCATGGGCTGTGGAGCCGCCACATCCTGCAGCAGACACTGATGGATGAGGGGCTGCGGCTAGCCCGCCTCGTCTCCCACGACCGCGTGGGCCGCCTCAGCCCCTGTGTGCCTGCGAAACCGCCTCTCGCAGGTGAGGCAGCAGCAGCGCTGTCCCCAAGCACCCCTGCCACCCAGGCCCCACCCAGCAGTCCTGGCTTCCTGGGGCCGGGTGGGAGGGAGAGGGATGCCGGAGAGGGCAGCCAGTAGGGTGCTGGGGCTCCAGCCATCCAGGCCTTGGGCTGAGAAAAGGGGATCCTGCGGGGCTGTTCCCACTGGGAGGGTCTGATCCTAACGGAGGTCTGTGAAGGGGGCGCTGGGGTGAACAAGGGGACAGAGAATGGGGGACTAGGGGAACCGGAAGGGCCACCAAGAAAGGAAGCAGAGACAGCTGCCACTGAGGCAGAATGGTAGAGTGGGCTAGGAGTTC
>CM053611.1:59581809-59611035 GCA_028646535.1 Procyon lotor
TTCCTGTGTTCCCCCTGATTTGGCTTCTAAGAAACTGGAGGGGCATGGTAGGGTAGGTGGGGCCTGGGAGGGGGGCCAGGGATGAGTGGGGGCGGCTGAGCCTGGGGAGGGGGGGAGGGGGAGAGGTCAGAGCCAAGCCACCCCCACAGCTCTTGACAGAACCAGAAATTCCAGCAGAACGGAGGCGGGAGAGACAGAGAAGGAGAGAGACACAGAGAGAGCGCTACACACAGCCAGAAAGGGGAGGGGGGCGCACACACTTGGGTATGGAACCCCCCCCCCAACGCACACACACCTATAAATGTGCAGTGGGCAGGAGGCAGCCCTTCAAATCCAGCTCATCTTGGCAGTCTCCCGACTCCTGCCTCCTGTCCAGCCTCCTCCCTGCATCCTCCACCCCATGGCCTCCTAACCCACCCCTTCTCCCCGCAGAGTTCGAGGAAGGGCTGCTGGACCGATGCCCTGCCCCGGGACCCCATCCCGCCCTGGTGGAAGGTCGCAGGAGCAGCGTCAAAGTAGAGGCAGAGGCGAGCCGGCAGTGAGCGTCCTCGTGTCCTTGGACCCAGGACTCAGGCTTCTGGCTCACACGGACTCCGATGCCCTCCATCCCTGGCGTCTCATCATGACCCTGGATCCTTCCGCTGCCCTTCTCCTGCCTCCCCACCTGCTCCATGGGCATAGAACTATGGGGCTTCAAGCAATAACGAGCAGGGGCCTGGCAAGAGGACACAAGGAGGGTGCGTGGTGCCCCTTCACCCTTGCCCAGAGCAAGGGGGCAAGGACTCTGTCTCCAGGGTATCTGGGGTTCTCCCCTCCCTTACACAACACACTCCCATTCTCTGTAGCTTGAACCAGTGGTATGAGCAGTTGGATTCAGTTTGGACATGGGGGAAAGGGGGACTTCCCTGGGAAGGTCCAACAGCTAAAAACGGCAATGTTTCCCCCCAGAACTGGGGGCCTGGGAACACGGGACCTGCTCCTTCCCTCTGCTCCCCCATTTTCGTGCTTCTAGTTTGTTTCTTTAATTTAACAAGTGCTGCGGTTTGCCCACCTATCCCCATCTTTCCCCCAAGTCCTCAGCAACTTCTTCCCTCCTGCCCTCTCGGGGGGGTAGGGGGGAGGGTGGATGTGGGGTCCCCTCAACCGGCCCCCTCAGGAGGCCTGGGTTGGACTCAGGGTCTCCCTCAGCTGGGGGCTGGACCGCAGCACCTGTCTGAGCAGTTAGAGCGTCTTTCTTTTCAGATCGTGTACAGTAGATTATTTATTTTGTTATTTTGGAATAAAATTTATTTTATGGCTTAGGATCGATGACCCCCCCCCCAAGAGGGAGAGAGGGTGGCATAGTGATGGGGCAGTGGAGGGAAGCTGGCAATCCAAGGGCAAAAAGAAAAGCAGCAGCAGGGGTGGCCCCCTAATTCACAGGACTGCACACCGGGGCCTGGGTCCCAGGCTCACCCCCGGCCTCTGGGCAGGATGGGCGGGGTTCAGGCACCAAAGCTAGAGCCACATACGGATGTCACAGCCACACAGACCCACGGGGGCCACGGTCCTACAAAAGCTGAGTACATTCGGATTGGCGGGCATCAGAGAAGCTAGCACATTCGCTGGGGTCTTGTGCAGTGTTTCACACTTCCAAACTCATCACACAGGCAAGATCAGATAGATACGTGTTTTTTTGTGGCCATAACAACGGACGTGTGTGACATCTGTGTATTCACACATCTTGGGCATGCATGCTTTCACACGGCTGCATGTGAAACGCAGCCCTTGACCTCCTGCACGGTCTCCTACGCATAACCAAAAACCTCCGTCCGACTGATAGGAATTTGGGGCTGTTTGAGATTGGTTTTTTTAATCTGGGCATAACCCACGTCAGTAACCCAAGTGTACAGGCCCCCCCACCTCCCCCCACCCAGGGTCTCTGGAACTGCTTCTCCATCCACCCCAGGGCCGGGACCCAAGCCACCCCTTGGCCTCTTGTTCAAATGTGTGCACATGTCTGCATGTTTCTACGTGTGTGTCCTGGGCTCTGGCTCAGGGTGGGCGGAGAAGTCCTCCGTGCCCTAACCTGCGCTCTCGCCCAGCCCCCTTCCTACTCTGCCCCTTCTTCCAGGGAGAGCTGTGTGTGTGTGTGTGTGTGTGTGTGTGTGTGTGTGTGTGTGTGTGTGTTGCGTGTGCAGGCATGTTGGGGCGTGTCTCACTTTGGAACCTGAATTTCCCTTCCAGCACTGGAATGGGGAGGACAGGGGTGTGTGTGGTGGGAGGAAAGGAGTGGATAGGCTCCACCCACTGTGCATTTTCCTGGCAGTCTTTTCCTCCTGACCAGGGAGTAGACGGGGATAGGAGGACACTCTCCCCATCTGCCACTTGGCAGGAGCGTGGGCAGGTGTCCAGAACAGGTCCGTGGGGATAGAAGAGTGGTCTTTCGGGGCTCCCGTTCCAGCTGGGATCACCAACTAGGGTTGGCCCTTAGGTCCAGGTGGGACATCGAGATCCCAGATTGCCCATAGTGAGAGGGCTGCAGGAGGGGCTGCGTGCCCAGGGCCCCTCCCCCTGATTCCCCTTGCCCCTCCAGGAGAAGCTTGGTGAGGTCCTGTTCAGTAGGAGGCAGCAAGGGTGGGAACATGTCTTCACCGACCCTGCAAGGAGTAAGGGGAGAGGCAGTAGGGTAGCTATGGCACCCACTCCTCCAGCCCCCACCCAGGCAACACCCCCGGGCCGCCACTCACCAGGTGCTCTGAGGGAACCCTCCCACCGACTGGCTCATGCAGCTATCTTCTGCCATGGTCACATCTGAGCAGAGCAGGGGCTCAGGAGTGGACACGGCGTGCTCCTGTGATGGGCATGGGAGCAGGCCCCTGCCAAGACCAGAAAAGTCAGTAAGATGGGGCTGGGATAAGGCTGAGAAGGAATGGGGAGCATGGGATCAGGAGGGGTGCTGTCACTCACCCCTGGTGAGGTTGGTCAAAGGGCAGGTTCATCTGGTTCAGGTTGGGGGGCATCTGCAGGTGAGATCTGGAAACAGGAAGGAGGGCACAGAGAAAGGAAGGCTAGACAAGGGCACTGTGTTACAAAGTCAAGGTCACTGAATGAGGAAACAATTTCCAGCTCCGTTTCCTGACTGCATAGTCTCGGGTAAGCCGTGGGCTCAGTCTTCTCATCTGTAAAATGTGTATGTGTTGGGGATTGGGCTGGGGAGGACCGAAGGGCTGAGCTAGCTAATCTCTCTCTCTCTCTCTCTCTCTCTCTCTCTCTTTTAGCTCATCTCTTTATTTGGGAAGGGGAGGAGCAGAGAGATGGAGAGAGAAGCAGATTCCCCACAATACAACTGCCAGGGGGTGGGGGGGGAGGCTTGATCCCAGGACTCCTGAGATTATGACCTGAGCTGAAACCAGGTGTCAGAGGCTTAACTGACTGAACCCCCCAGGCGCCCCTGAATTAGCTAATTTCTAATGTTTCTCTGGACTCTGGTGGTTCTAAGCCCCAAGTCTTCACCCTACCTCAACTCCCGGGAGGGGAGATGTCGTGCCTTGTCTAAGAGTTAATAAGCACCTGCAGTTCTTAAAATAAGAGTGTTACTTGGGGAAGAAAAACGTCTAGGCCACATCAAGGCCAAAACAGATGAATAAATAAAAATCCAGACAGCAGATAAATGACAGTGGATTTCAAGGGCAGGAGAGGTAATCTTAGTTCTTAACATGGCTCTTGCTATGAGCTTTACAGATATTACTAACTCAATTAAGCTTCACAATAATCCCCCAAGAAAGGTATTATTAGTATTATTATCAATATTCCCCATTCTGAGGCACCAGAATGAAGCAACTCACCCAAAGTCAGTAAGTGACAGAACTGCAAATTGAACCGGGCTAAGTCTGGATCTTAATCACTAACTCTCAATGGAGTGGACAGGAGAGACAAAGAGCATTAGCCTTTTGTTGCCCCTTTCTCACAGTGGAGCCTCTCCTAACAAATGTAAATGCCCATCCCCCTCGCAGGAGGGTATGCATGTCCCTTCCACTTACTCTGGGAAGGTTGTCAACGTGTCTTCCCGGGAGAGGGCTTGGTACGAGGGGATGGAGTGAGAGTGCGCTGGGTACACCTGGGACCTGGGGAAAGAACGCAGACCCCCCTGAGGCCAGCCCTTCTGCTGGACACCCCCACCTCCTGCCCCAAGATGGGGAATCCCTCTCCTGGAAAGGGAAATTCCCTTCTTCAGTCCCTAATGCCAGCTGTCCCAGCTGCCCAGGCTAAAAACCTGTCCGCACAGACCACTCCCATTCCTGTCTCTCAAGCTTCTTACACCATGTCCGGGCTGAGCTGCATATTCATGGAGGAATCAGCGGCCATTCCAAGATCATAAGCTGGCACCATGGTGGGCATTTGGGGCTCCAGGGTAGGAAGTGGCTGGTCCCTGGAGGAGGGAAGGAGGTCCGTGTGACTGACCGGGGGCCGATGCCACCACTTCCTCCAGCAAGGAGTACCAGGCCCACCCACTGTTCACAGCGCCATGCTCACCTTTCCACGGTCATCTTGATGGTAGCTGGGACGTAACCCCTGCCATCCTTACCCATCTGCTCAGCTGTTGTGGGGGAGGAAAGGAGAGCCATGGAGAGCCCAGGATTGGGGAGGAAGGGGCATGCCAAAGGTGGGCATAGCTGATGGGCAAGTAGGAAAAACGGGGCTTCGAAATGGAGAGAGAAGTCAGGAATGTGATACAGCGTGTAGGGAGAGGGGCAACTGAGAGGGTGGAAGAGATGGGCCAGGGAAAGGCTCAGAACGGCAAGCCCCAGCTCACGCTTGTAGTGGCTCCGGAAAGCTTCATCCTTGGGTTTCTTGGGGTACAGGTTTTTGAGCTGAGCAAGGTCCCGGATTCGATCTCCCAGTGAACGAATGGAAAGGTCTTTGGCAGAGAATGGCTGGATGTTCTCTATCTGCGGGGAGCCTGCAATGGGAATGAGACCCTGGGTGCCCTCTGTGCAGACATTCTCCTGCCCCCTCCCCCATCCAGCCCCAACACAGGACCCACTCTCAGTCTACCAAAGCGAGGGGGAGAGGAGTGAGGCCAGGAGTCTTGGGGGACAGAGACCCACCAGGCTTTGTTCCTAGAGAGCTCACATTGGGAGGACAGACTGCAGAAGGGAGGGGGGAAGTTGGACCTAAGGAAGGACTCCCTGAAGACCAGGCTTGGCATCAAGAAAGGCCAAAACATTTCCTTCCCAGAAGAAACCCCAGAGGGCACAGGCACAAAAACAGAGGACTGGCTGGGGGTGACCTCACCATCCTGGCCCCGGATGACATGGGCAATGGTGATGCCCCCAATCTCTGAGTCGCTGAAGCGAAGGAGGAATGTTCCATCAGGCTCGTTGAGAAGAAGGCTAGTGACGTACTGTTTGCTGATGAAGCCAATGATCAGCCTGGCCAGGATGAAGGAGAGGATGGGGATGGGGCACTGGCTGTGGAGAAGGAGCTAGGGGTACAAGTGCTCAGACCACTGGGGCAGGGACTCACCGGTCTGACCAGTAGCTCCGGAGACAGCGCTTGGTGAGGTCCAGGACACCATCAAACCACTGCCAAAAGGTGAAGCCACGACCCAGCAGGATCTCCTGGGGGATAAGGGGAGCTAGTGTGAACACGGGAGGGCCAGAGTTGGGGCCTGGTTAGGACGGGCACTGGGCTGTGAGTGCCCACACAATGGAGTCACGGGGCTCAAGGACCAAACAGGACCTGAGATCTCACCAAGGGCAGTGGCCAATCCTCACATTGACCAGGGGCCAGGCAGTATTCCACGCCCCTTCCATAAATTCACTTATCCCATCTTTACAAGCCTGTAAGTATCCCATCTTACAGATGAAGACGTGAAAGCCCAGAAGGGTTGAGCCACTTGCCCAGGTCTACACTGCTGATGAGAGGCAGAGCTGGGACGTAGCCCAGGAAGTCCAGGCCAGAGTCCCTCCTAACGACTGTGCCCCACCCGTCCTTGATTAGACCCGGTGGCAGTGCAGTCCAGACAAGGTAGCTTGCCAGGTGCAAGTGTCCCGCTCCCTTTGCTAACACATCCTTTGCTCATGTAGACTTTTCTTTCCTTTTTGCTAAGTGAGCAGTACATGACTGCATTTACGCAGCTGGTCCTCAAGCAAGACACCCAGACCTTTTCCCCCGTTCTTGTCACAGATCCGGTTCTGAGCCACCTCACTCTGGGGGCAGTAAAGTATGGCGGCTAAGAGCAAGAAGTAGGGGGTTATAGCCCAGCCTCACCTGCTATGAGGCATTGGACAAACTACTCAACCCCTCTGAGCATCACGTTCCTCACCTGTAAAATGGAGATAATAGCAGCTACCTCAAAGGGGTGTTGGGAGGGGACTTAGATAACACACATAATGCGCTAAACAGTGTCTGAAACATAGCAGGGCATGAGCCCATGGCAGCTGGGATCGCTGCGTGTGTCCCTGGGGAATTTCATCCTGGTTTTTGCAATAGGAACTATTTTCCCAATGGGTCAAAGTCATTTTGAACCAGAGCTGTGTTTACACACAATCTGGATGAGTCATGCGAGTCACTGGTAAAGAGGGAGGACAGAGCGCCCCCAGTCCAAGACCTGAGGGATGCCGGAGAGCGCGCCCTCTGGGCTTACCAGCCCTGCTGAAGGGTTTTCCTGCCTGGGCTGTGACAGAGGCCCCCCTGATCCCCGTGATGGGGCACCGTGAAGACCCCAGCAGTCAGTCTCTGGACAGAGGTTGGGAAGGTCCCGAGTGCCTCAAGGATGAAGAGCTTAGGGGCGGGAGGTCCGAAGAGCAGGGGAATGACCTTGTTGAACTGTGACCAGGACACGGAACGGTGCTGGAAGGCCTCCATGCTGAGGCTGTTGTCATTGAAGATCTTCTGGGCTAGGAAGAGGAAGTGCTCCGGGAGTAGCCCCCGATTGGTCCCCACTTCAGCCATGAACTTGAGGTTGAGAGTTTCACACATCTTCTCCCAGGGCACACGCTCAGCTACCACAAAGGGCACGCGGTCCTGGGGTGAAGCGGGAAGGATAGGGCACTTCAGGCTGTCATTCTCCTTCTCCTCCTTCCTCAGGAGGGGCCTTCATCCCTCCCACCTCTCCAGCGCTGCCCTTCCCAGCCATTAGCCCCCTGCGCTCGCTTACAAAGATGGTGTTTTTCCAAAAATAGCTTAGGGTGCTACACCACAGTAGCTGTTAAGACTGACGTGAAAAGAGGTCAGAAGTATACAACCGTGAGGTTAGAGAATACAATGGAAGGAGTTATGGCCACTCCTGTTTGAACGTCTGCCCCCGGCCTCCCCCCACATTAGAGCTCACCTTGCCCCTGTACCTCCCTTCCCTCCCTCCACGGCCACTCCAGGTCTTCCCTCACCATCTCAGAGAAGGCATTATCCCACAAGATGGTGGCTTTGGCGTTGTTGTCCTGGTTGCCATGGACAATGACCACCAGCGGCAGAGACAGGGCCTGACAGGGGCGAGAAGAGGGGAGTCTTCTTACTGGAGCAAGGGGGCCGGCTCAGAGAATGCAGGGAGTCCCACCACATCGTCAAAAGCTCCCAGTGCGTTACCGAATGCTTTCTGGAGCTCAGTTAAGGCCTAACTGTAGACAAGTGGTGATGAGTCAGTGCTCTAGAGCCAGACCCCTGGGTTTCCAATGCCAGCCCCAGCACTTTGTAGCTGCGTGACCTGGGCAGATTCCTCAACCTCTCTGTGTTTTAAAGGACTCATCTGTGAAATGGGACTAATGATAGTACTTACCTCATAATGTCATTGTGAAAATTCTGTGTGTGTGTGCGTGTGTGTGTGTGACTTAGAACAGTGCCCTGGTTGACATGAAATGTATAACAAATCTTAGCTGCCACCACACCACGATTCCCAGGCAGGCGTACTCTCGCCCCTCCCGCTCTCGCCCTGATCCCGGTGCCCATGGATCCCAGACACATAGGCCAAGGAGCCATCACGAGGAGCGAGGAGCCGGGGCTCCAGTATGTGGCATGGCGGGGAGCCGGGGCCCTCGCCTGGGCAGCCCGAGGCTCAGTTCACCTGGAGCTGGATGGGGAGTTTGTTGGGGCCAAGCGTGAAGCTGGTGGAGAAGAGCACCGCACACTTCTCCTCGGTGACCGACTCAGTGCCCTTCCGCTCACAGCGCTTGATTTTCTTCAGAAGCTGCAGGGGGTAGGAGGGAGGGCAGAGGTGAGGCTTCCCAACACACTCTCCAAGGACAGTCCCTTAGTCCAAAGACCACCCCCCGCCCCGCCCCGCTCTTCCCCACGGCTCCCTGAAGCTCTCACCAGGTTCTTGAATAGGGCGGAACAGCAGTTGCCAGGAATGCTGTTCTCTAGGGCCACGGTGTTGTTGATGATTTCCCCAGTGCTCTCTCTGCCGGGGGAGGTCGGACACTGAGTGGGTGCATCCCAGCAGGGCCGGGGGGTGGGGAGGAGCTTGAGACCATGAGCTTGAGTCCATGCCAAGGGCGACTGACCCCAAATCTCCATCTCCCTGCTTGGGTTCTCGAGCAGGGTCCCCATCTTGGCCAAATCACAATTCCCCATCCCGTTCCAGCCCTGATGGGTCCCCCCCCCTTCCTCTGCGGTGACCATTCAGGGTCCACACACCCCACGGCCCTCCCTCCTCAGCACCCTGCCCTTGGGGCTGCCAGCCGCCCAGGCTCCCCTGGCCTCCAGCAGCCCAACAGGCCAGCCCCGGCTTACGCTCCGGCCCCAGGCCCCTGGGGCATGCTCAGCTCCCTGGCTTGCTTCTCAGTCACCATGTCGGCCCTGACCAGCGGAGGCTTGGCTGGGGCCCCCAGGAACCGTAGGCCCAGTAAGAATCGAACCCCGGCCTGGAACTTGGTCTGAGTCTTCAGAACCTGGGGGGGTTGCTTCTCCACCAGGAAGGAGCTGGGAGGAGTGAAGACACCAGGGAGTTTAGTGGCTGGGCCCTTCCTGGCACACTTCCCGCAGCTCTAACCCTCTTCCTTCCCGGGGGAAGAAAGCACAAGAACCCTTCTGCTCTAGGCCAGGCTGAGGGCCCAGGGGGCCTACCTGGTGACGAGGGTTCGCAGGACTTCATCCAGCCGGCTAATCAGCACCGCCCGGGCCTTGGGCTCCAGCTCCCCACCAGCTGCCCCCACCTCCTGCTGTAGCTGGGAGTAAATGTCCACCAGGCTCTCACACCTGGGGCCAGGACAGTGGTCAGGGGACACAGAATTCGGGCTGCCTGCTCCTGCCCAAAGCCCCTACCCCTAGACCCAGACCGAAAGCAGGAGAGTGTATGTGGCTGCGAGGCACCTGGGCTCAAGGGGCTGTGGGACCTGCCTTGACTCTGGGTGTGAGGTTCCTTCTCTGTGCCTGGACCCCTGTGGAAACCCAGCTGCCTCTTCCCCAGGACTCTGGTACCCAGGTCGGCTGCCAGCACGCATGGTACTTTGGTGCAAACTGAAAGGAGCCTCTGCCCAACAGACCAAATAGGAAAAGGCTGCCCATTCCTCTGGCCAAGGGGCTTGAAGAGAAAAGCAGGGGCCAGGTGAGCTCCCGCTCCGGCACCCCTGCGGCCGGGCGCGCTCAGACACGACGTGACCTGACAGCAGCTTGCACGGCCCTGCTGGAATCGGCCTGCTGGCCTGGTTTTTCTCTCATACCTGTGGGCCCTCCAGCAGGGGCAGCAGACACCCCACCCCGGCCCACCCTCCTGTCCCGTCAGTCTTGCCCCGACCTCTCCTGTAGTGGTGCCAGGCTCTCCTCAAAGGGCGCGCCGTTCCCTGCCAGCTGCTGCTGCCGTTTCCAAATCTGGATCCTCTTCAGCACCAGGGCCTGGGCAGCCTCCAGCTCCCCAACGGTCTCCTGCAGCAACGTGGCCAGGGCCTGCAGGCAGGGGAGGCCTGAGCCCAGGCCGGCCTGGCTCCTTCCCCAGCCCCCCAGGGCAGGCCGAGCTCTCTCTCCCTTCTCAGGCCTGCCCCTGCCCCAGTGTGTGTCCCTCTGAGGCCTAATGTCCCTCCCTCCACAGAGCTGAGATCCCTCCGGGACTGTACGCTGGGTTCCAACTGCACCTCCCAATCCATCACTCACTTCGCTTGGCCCCGTTCCATTGACAGGAGCATCTAACAAGTTGTGCAGAGACACTGAGGGTGAGGGCAGAAATAAGGGGTACACGTAAATCTGAGGTTCGGTCAAGGACGAGGTCCGAGAGGGCGTCACTCCCACCCACTCCCCAGAGCCCTCTTGGAGCGCCGGACCCACAATCCCACCTTGGCCAGCCTCAGCCCCCGGCCGCAGGGCCTCTCGGAGAAGGCGAGTTTCCCCCACCCGGTGCTGCAGCCTTTGCAGGGCTGTGTTAAACTTCAGTTCCTCCTGCTTCCAGTGGAAGGACATCGGCAGGTGCCGAAACTGCACGGGAGGGACAGACGCCAAGAGGTGAGGTACTCTGTCCATCCCTCCACACTAGGCCTCCACTCCCTAAAGGGGTGCTGCCGCCATGCTCTGCAGAAAGGAAACAAACCGCTTCCCTTGTCTGGCTCCCTTTCCGCTTTGAAGGTTCTCCCTGACCTTTTGGAATCTCCCAGCCATAAAACCTCTCTCTTGGCAGAATCAGCTTCTTACCCCCTTGCTCTCTTCTCCCCAGGCTTCACTACCTTCAGCCCCTCATTTTGAAGTTTCCCTGAGCCTGGCTTGGGGGGCACTCTGACCCCTGGAACCTCCTTTGGTCATCCTGGACCTAAAACACTGAGCCTCTCCTGAAGTTCAAATTCCTTCTAGTTTCTCATGGCTCAGGCTAAAGTCCCAGGGAGTGGAGTTGGGGGTGGGAGGCGGGGTATTACCAATACCTGTTCCATAACAGCTTTTTTCTCCCCTTGAAGGATTTGTCTAAAAGTGGCCACGAGCTTCAGGGGGTCCCTTTGATATATGCTCTAGAGAGATGAAGAATGGCAGCCTGGGTTAGCCTGGCCCTCACCCATGTCGTTCTCCCCCTCCAATCCACGCCACCCCACCTCCATTCCTAAGCACACGAAAGGCAGCACAACTGTAGACTCCAGAAGTTTTCTGGATTTGCATGCTTTTTAAACCTAATTTGCATGCTAGCTAACAGCTAACTACAGGAACACCAATTTGCTCCCGCATCCAAACAATCCAAACAATTTCTTCCGGGTGTTCAAGTCTCATCCGGGCTCCGCTCCAGCCCCACTCCAGCCTCATCCCCTCCCCTCCTTGTCCCCACCTCCAGGGTGCCGATGTGTTGCAAGATGGCACTCCCCTCCCCCTGCTTTCCCGCTGAAGCCTGAAGGCGCTGGACAGTGGCAGAAAGGAGGGCACTAGCCATGTTGCAGCAGAAGGTGTCTGAGCCGACCAGGAACTCCCTGTGGGAAGATCAGGATGAGGTGGCTTCGGGTCAGGGTTTCTTCGGCTCTCCTGACCTTCCACCCCTCCGCAAACAGCTCAGCCGCTCCTTCCCAGTACCAGTCTCCATCCAGGCCCCGTACAGCCTCATCCACATGCCCTTTGTTCCCCAATTTTCTGGCTGCTATGGGATGTCCCCTTGCCCCAGTCCTGACCTCCTTCCTCTTTGACTGGGGCTCCTCAGGGGGTGGGGGCTCCATGTGTCAACGCACATAATCTGGTCCCCGCTAAATCTCGGCCACCACACTCGGGAACGACGCATCCCGGGTCCCGAAACGGGACCAGAGAAAATCTAACAAGAGGGAAGGTGGGTGAGGGAGGAGCTGGAGACCAGCCCCCGGGTAGCTAGGACTCACCAGGGCTGGTTCTCCAGCCAGTCACTCAGGAGATGCCGCAGGTGTTGGGGAAAGTCGACGTAGAGCCGCTGCAGTTTTTCTGGAGGCATCTTGGAGACCAGACCCCACAGAGACATGATCTGGGGTTTGGAGGGTGCCTTCTGGAAAGGAACAAGGCCACTCTGAGAGGCACCCAAGAAAGTCAGCTTATGTTCTGGGGGCAGCCAGCAACCTCCTACAGACCCCCGATCCCAGAGACCATCCTTACCACCACTCACAGCCCGACCACCTTAAACCAGGGACACCTGTGGTCAACGCCTGAAACACGGTTATCCCTTCAGTTGTAGACAAAGGGGTGATGGGGTAGGAGGAGCTGAGCTGCAGGCAGAGGGCTGGGAGGACAGGGGAGGTGGGCAGAGTATAGAAGGCTCTCAGAGAGAAGGCAGAGGACTCGGATTGCAGCTCTGAGCTGGCTCTGGTTGTGGGCAAGGAACCTCCCCACTGTGAGGCTTGATCTTCTCATCTCATAAAATACGAGGCTTGGGTACGTGCAGAAGAACTTTCCAAAAATTTCTAAAGTAGTAGACAATTTTAGTTTTCAATCTGTGGAATCCCAATTATATAAAAAGTATACCACTGGAGTTTCTCTGTGGAAAGCAAGTGTGGTAGGCCCAGAATCCTACGGCCTCTACTCCCCTCTCCCTACCTCCTGACCCCAAAGGTGTCACTGGAGACACCCCTTAAAATCCCAGGGATCCATGAGATAACTTGAAAACGACCAGGCTGGATGATGAAGAAGAGAATGGGAGGGCATTAACAGCTATCATTTATTAAGCACTTACTATGTATGAGACATTACACGAAGCTCAGCATCTCAGAGCTTTGCAATGACTTTTAAAATATGGAACTATGCCCTTTCATAGATGAAGAAACTGAGTCTAAAGGAGGTTCTCTAACTTGCCAAGGCAACTGAGCCAGCGAGTTCGGAAATCAGGATTTAATTTCAAGGGGCAAACGACACCATGCGGCGAGGGCCCCTTCCACATCCAGATCCCATCATCCTAAGAGGCGGGGCTGTGGGAGGAGAGCTGAAGAGGGTGGAGATGGAGAAAAGGGGGAAGCAGAGAGAACTTGGGAAGAAGGTGGGAGAGACTGGAGAAAAAGTAGGGTTAGTAAGCCTCGAGTGAAGAGCCTAGAAGCTGGGAAGAGGAAGCTAGAGGCTGGGCTAGAGGCCAAGGGCAGAGGAGAAAAGAGAGAGGAAAGGAGGAGATGGGAAAAGTAGGGGAGAGGGCTGCATCCCCATTTCTGGGTGGGCAGCAGGGTTGGGAGGGTCAACCCGTTTTCCCAGGGGTCTCTCAGCACCTGCGTCCCATTCCCATAATGCCCCTCTCCTGGAGACGAGAGAGGATGGCGAAGGAAATTCCCTGAGTCCCCCCCAACCCAGTAAGCCCAAGCCCTCCCGTTGGGCTTTTGGCCACTGCCCTCTCCCAAGACTCCCAAAAGCATAGAGAACAGAGGGGCCCCTTCTCTGGAGACTCCCGCTCACAAGCCCTCTTGCTGCCCCCACCCAACAGCTTTTATCCCCTCTAGCTCTTTTCTCTGAAAGGCAGAATCCTCCCCCCTGCTCAGGATCTTTCTCTACCACCTCCCACCCTGGAGTGCGACACTTATTGGTCCGTGTTTCAAATTCAAGGGAGGACTCCATCGTTCTCTTCTCTTTTCCTCTCCTGTTTGTCTTGGTGCTCAGACCCCTGACCCTCTATCCCTACCCAAGTGGAGACAGGTAATCCTTAAGCAGGACACAGCCCACCCCCCCGCCCCCGCTCGCCCCGCCTTTTTCTATAAACTCTTGTCTGAGTGACCAGCCTCTCGGCAAGGCCGTGGCTTCAAATCTCCTCCCCTAATCCGTCCCCAGACCTCAGAGGGCCACCCTACAAGGAAGCTGAGCCGAGGGCCTTGCCCTGCGGACTGCGGCTCCTTAAACTTTAAGCCCCCCAAAAGACCGGCCGGGGGGAGGAGCCACGGCGCGAGGGGGCGGGGCCAGCGTTCCCCAACACTTCCCAACCTGGAAGGCAAGCCCGGACGTCCACCGTCCTCCTCAGTCTGCTTCGTGGCCTAAATCACCTCTGTCCCTACATTCGCGAGCCCTCTGACCGCGGGACCACAGGATCAAAAGTCAAGAGCTTCTCTGAGTTGCCCAATATGTGTATGTGGCGGTGGGGGCGGGGAGGTGGAGCCAGTTCAGCACGAGGAGGGTTAACCCTGCGCAACCACCGGGAAATCTCGGCGTCTACAGCAGCCAAGCGTGGAGCGCTTTTGAGGGGGAAATTCCCCCTTCTCTGGGGCACCATGAGGTCTACCTCTGGGGCTCGCTCATTCCCCCAGCCACACCCTTGAACGACAACCTTTATGGGGGGACAGGACAGGGGCTTGTCAGGGACCCACCCCCCTCCGGCATCAACCTTCTAGGGAGGGGCAGCCACCTCCCCTCCCCCCCAGGGCAGAGGGGCACCTCTTTGCCCTCCTTCCCGTGCCTTTACTTGCCCCTGGAGGTGCGGGGGCGGGGGTGTGGAAAAAGTGACCCACGCGGGGAGGTGGGAAGGCCGGGCCTTGCCCAGACCAGATTCCTCTGAGAATTCAAAAGTGCCCAAACCCGGGACCACCAGCTCCCAACACCAACTGAAACAATTTCCCGGAGACCATACGCCCCGCCCAGGGGAGGGTCCCGAGAGGACCCCCGCTAATCCACCCCCCTACACACACACTCAAAGTCAGCGACCCCCCTTCCCCCTCCTCGGAGGCATCCCCTCACCTTGGCAACCCCTCCGCTGTCTTCTCCCTCTCTCAGCGGGCACTGCCAGGCCCCATGGGTCTGTAGCTCTGTCCAGCGAGTTCAGGGCTGGCCCTGCTGGCACCCACCCCCTCCACCACCACCACCACCAAAAAGAACACACACACACACACACACACACACACACACACACACACACACACACACAACCTCTCCCGTCCTTCCTCCTCAGTGCAAGCACTGGCTGCCCCAGCCCGCTGTTTCCGGCTTCTCCGTCTAACCAGGTCCCTCCCTGGAGCTCTGACGACACAGAGAAGAGAAAGTGGGCTGGAGGAGGAAGAGGAAGAAAGTGGGGTGAGCGTGTGTGCCTCCTGTGCCGAGTGGGGGAGCACGGGGTCGAGGGAGCCGGGACTGGGGCTCCCAACCCTGGGGCCAGACTGGAGGGGAGCCTGACCCCCACTTACTCTGTCCCCTCAAAAGCGATCAACTTTTCTCCAGAAAGTCACCTAACACCAAGCGGAGACCTGCGGCTCCAAACTGCCTCTCCCATAATCAAACTTTCGCAGGGGCCGGCGGTTTGGGCGCAGGAGGAACTGGGCACCCCGGGGCCTCTGGAAAAGCAAATCCCTCTGGGCTCTGCGCTCCCTCCAGTGGAGGACCCTGAAAGCAGCCAGGGAGCTCGAGGCTGTCTGGAACTCCTAGGTCCTCCTCCCTTCTTGGCGGGGCGCCCTTAGAGGTCGCGTGACCACTGATGGGAGGGAGTGGGGGAGGGGACCCTAGAGCTCAGAATTCTGGAAGACTCCAGAAGGATTCTCTTGCACGAAAGACCATCTCAGCCCCCTCCTTACTCTTCAGACACTCGTGGGAGCCAACACAACCTAGAGCTGCTGCCTGCAGATTCCCAAGGGACAAGTTTGACTAGGAATCTGCGCAGCCTTGGCAAAGTTCCTGTTTCTGTGGTAAACACGGAGACACACCCAGAAACAAACACATACATGTACAACTTCCCTGGCCATAAGACCACACACACAGACACACACACACACACACACACACACACACAGATGCTTACGCATGTGCGGGCAGGCTCACAGTCCTGTCAGCCCTCAGAGCCACAAGCAGTCACAATGAGACACAAACTCACAAACACAAGGCTGGCTCAGCTTCTGAGTCATTGTCATAACTAGTGGATGATTTTTGCAGCTTTTGGTGGCGGAGGAGCTGAAGGAGGCCAAGCGGCCTAGAGAGGCTTGTATGTCCCCAAACCTGGGAGACAAGGTGTATGAATAGGGTGCTCTGGGGGGGGAGGTGGGAGGAGGTTTCTACTCCCCTCTCTCTCCCAACAGGGCTGGGTGGAGGGGCCAAAGCTAGGCCTATGCTGCCCCCTGGTGCTTGAAATGATTTCTAGAACCCAGCTCCTCCCTCGCCCTCCCCATGTGGACGGGCATGGGTGTGCAAGAGCGCACGTGTGCATGGGGGCCCCTGGCCGGCCGGGCACAGAGGGTAGCAGCTAAGAACTGGGACTCTGGAGACGGGCCACTCAGGCTCCAATCCTGCCAACGCTGCTAACTGCACGGCTCTGAGCGAGTTACTCTTTGTGTTTCAGTTTTGTCTTCTGTAAAATGGAGCAAGTAAGTCTTCACTCATAAGGTTGTGGGAGTGAGATATGGTAATATCGTGTACAGGCTTAGAACAATGCCTGGCACACAGTAAATGTTAGGCATTATTTTTATGGGCCGGAATAAGCCAGGTGGGAGGAAGGCAGAAGGACTTCCATCCCACATAGGGGACCCCCGATTTGGGGGTAAAAATAGTGCCACAAAGACGAGATATCGGAGGTAGTGTGTTTATGGGTTTGCTGGGTCAGGAAGGCAGTGAAGGGGAGAGGCGGTCATTCAAGGGCACAGATGACAGGCAGGGAACCTGCTCCATGGGTTTGTATGACCAGCAAGGCTGGGATAGCTGTGTAGGCACACAGGTGCTTAAGCACAATTTCCCAGGGGCCCACCCTGCCTGCAGACACCCACAGACAGCAGGTGGTTGAATTCATTAGGGTCTCAGAAGGCCCAAGTTCTCCCAAATTTTGGCAAGAGAAGGGGAGGATTGAATGTAGTCTCTAATTTTGGCTCCTTTTGCGGGATAAAAAGGTGAGGAACAAGGGCTGGTTGGAAAACAATATTTATTGCCATCCTCTCTAACCGATTGCACCAATGGGGACACTATGGTATCATGGGAAGAACCTAGAATTAATTAATGAACTAATTAATTAATTGAGGACCCAGAATTTAGAGGCAAATCTGGCTTGTATCTGACTCCACTTAAGAGCTTTGTGGCTGTGTGTCAACCCTTCAAATAGAGACAACAGTTTAGCAAAACTAAAGGAGGCACTCATCTTCAGGTTGTACAATCATAGGGTCAGCTAGACTTTCAGTAATGACACCCCCACTTGTGTGACCCTAGAAGTGAGGGCCTTGCTTGCCCTCCTCTGGTCCCTACCATCCCATCGAGGGCTCATGAAGATTGCATGGGAGAAAGCATAGGAAAAAAGAAATTTGTGGTCTGGGGTGCCTGGGTGGCTCAGTCGGTTAAACCTCTGCCTTTGGCTTGGGTCATGATCCCAGGGTCCTGGGATCGAGTCCCATGTCGGGCTCCCTGCTCAGCTGGGAGTCTCTTTCTCCTTCTTCCTCTGCCTGCCCCTCCCCCTACTTGTACTCTCTCTGTGTCAAATAAATAAATAAAACCTAAAAAAAAAAGAAAAGAAAAAAAAAAGAAATTTGTGGTCTGTAAAGGGAAGTTTATAAACCAACAGTGAGTCACAAAATCAGTTTGAAGGGTGTATTAGTTTGCTAAGACTGCCATCACAAAGCACCTCAACTTGGGTTGGCTTAAACAATAGAAGTGTATTGTCTCACAGTTCTGGAGGCTAGAAGTCCCAGATCAAGGTGTTGGCAGGGCGTCCCTTCAGAGAGCTGTAAGGGAAAATCTCTTCTAGGTATCATCCCTTGGCTTGTGGATAGCTGTCTTCGGGTTCTCATGGTGTTCTCCCTATATTTGAGCCTGTCTCCAAATTTCCCCTTCTCATAAGGACACCGGCCATATTGGCTTAGGGCCCACCCTTAATGACCTCATTTTAACTGGATTACCTCTGTAAAGTCCCTATCCCCAAATAAAGTTACATTCTGATGTACTGGGTGAACCTCAAATGAATATGAATCTTTGAGGGACATAGGAATTCAACATATGAAAATATGAAATAAAAATATATGAAAATATGAATTAAAAAAATTGTTAAGGGCACCTGGGTAGCTCTCTGTCAGTTAAATGTCTGACATTTGGTTCTGGCTCAGGTCATGATCTCAGGGTTCCAAGATCGTGCCCCGTGTCAGACTCCACACGGAGTGCAGAGTCTGCTTGTCCCTCTCCTTCTGCTCATCCCTTTGCTCTCTCTTTCTTTCGAATAAATAAATAAATATTTTTTCAAAAAGTTGTTTTAAAGTGATTAAAGTAAGTTCTACACCCAATGTGGGATTTGAACTCACGACCCTGAGATCAAGAATCACATGCTATGGGGCGCCTGGGTGGCTCAGTCGTTAAGCGTCTGCCTTTGGCTCAGGTCATGATCCCAGGGTCCTGGGATCGAGCCCCGCATCGGGCTCCCTGCTCGGCGGGAAGCCTGCTTCTCCCGCTACCATTCCCTCTGCCTGTGTTCCCTCTCTCGCTGTGTTTCTCTCTGCCAAATAAATAAAATCTTAAAAAAAAAAATTTAAAAAAAAAAAAGAATCACATGCTATACCTACTGAGCCAGCCAGGCCTCCTGAAAATATGAATTTTTGAGAGACACAGTTCAATCCATCACAGTAAGCCTCGACCAACACTTTTTAAAAACAAAGTAGAATAGAATACAAACATTAGAATGCATTGCACAAGCATGAAGAAAGGATAAGTATTGTTTAATGAAACTTTTGTTTCAGTTTCATTTAAGTATCTGAGTTCTAGGTCTTGATATAAAAGATACTTTTTACTGGGGGCTGTGATCACAAATCAAAGCACCATTTAGATGTCAGTAACCATCATGTATCCCTTTGCATTGTTTTTTAATTATTGTGTGGGTGCTTCCTTCTTTGACAAGAACAGAAGCTCCCAGAGGGCGGGGATTCACATCACATTGTACACATTGCTATGCAGCTAGCAAAGACAACATGCATTCCTGCCGGTGAATTCAAGGACTACCATTTACTGAGTCTTTACTAGGTACCTGGTGCTGGGCTAAATGTTTTACAACCACTCCCTTCTATAAAGACTACGCTTAGTTATGGATTGATGGCAGGAGCTCAGTACATTTCACAGACAAGATGGGTGGGTGCCATGTTCAGGAGCCCTGGGTAGTGTCCTGGGATTTGCAGAGGATTGATGGTTAGAAGGAAAGGCCCCAAAATTATGGGAAGCTGCTGTGGGCCCCTAGCCAGCTCAGTCTCCCAGGCCTTTGCCATTCTTCCCCAAATTTTCATCTACCTTGACATCAACTCAACACTTAGATTAGATGAAACAGAGGCCGTAAATTGAAAACTTCCCCAGTTTCCTTCTCCCAGCCAACACATACGTTTATGAGCACCTGCCCCTTTCCTGTAGGCTCAGAGGAGAGGGAGCCGCTGTGCCTGCCCTGGCCTGAGGTCTGTTTCTCCACCTGAGGGACCCCTCCCTCTACTTCCTCAGGTACTGTTCAATTCATTGTCCCTTCAATTCTCCAAATCTTCGGCTTCTCATTCCCCCATTATTGCAGCTCTTTACTCTCAGGATATAAATATGTTCAAATCTCCCTGTCTTTAAAAAAGTAAAATCAAATTGATAATAAACATATAAAACCAATCCTCCCAGAATATATGTTAAGTCAACAAAAATTTGTTTGGTGCCTGTTCTCATTTTCTTAGAGCTGACAGGGGGAGTCAGATTAGTTAGTAAACAGTGATATTATGGGATAATTAGGGCTGTGACTCCAGTGAATCACAGGGTGCCATGTGGGCCCATAGGAGAGGCATCTAAACTAAGTAGGAGATAGGGGAGATCATGGAGGGCTTCCTGTAAGAGGTGATGCCTGAACTAAAATCTTGAAGAAAAAATAGGAGTTATTCTGCCAAAGAACAAAAGGAGAGTTAAACCAGGAAGAGGATCTAGCATGTGCAAAAGCATAGATACTGTGGGAGCACGGTACCTTCTGGAAGTGGGTAGTAGTTGGCAACGGGAGGCATTAGAAAATTTCACCAGGTGAGTAATATGATGCAGTTTAGCAGAGAGACCGCTCTCACTGCAGTGTAGAGGATGGATTTAAAGTGTAAGTCTGAAGGCAGGAGAACAGTTCCGAAGGTTAATTATAGTGGACGAAGAGACCATTTCGTGGAGGAGCAGAAGTGAAGCATTGTGGAATCAAGGCTGGTTAGGAAGAGAAGTAAAGCATGAGGAACTGGTGGGTAAGGAAAGAATAGAGTCAAGGAACTGGAAGTCTCAACAGACCCAAGGACCAGGCTTCCTGAGAGCAAAGGAAAAAAGATGTGGAGGGCTGGAATGTTGTATTTGGAGACCGAGGGATAGAGATTTCAGTCCTGCTTTCCTGGGAGGATGTGGTGTAGGTCGTGGTGCTGGGAGTGAGTGGCTATGACAACATGACAGTGAATCATTGGAGTCGAGGAGGGCAAGGGACCAAAGGCCAGAGTGCTGGCTGGACTACTGCATGAGTAGTTGAAGCCATCTGGATTTGCAAAAGACCTGGGGTGGACAGGAATACAGTGGATGAGATGCCAAAGCCCTCAGGGAGTGTGGGCAAGTGACCAGGACATCAGTGGATGACAGCAAAAATAGCAAGAATTCACGTTTAGTGAGGATTTAAGGGTCACTTCAATTCCTACCTGAAAATCTATGGTAACACTATGTACCCAAGATGACAACCACTAACCGCATGTGGCTGTTTATTTTTTTTTAAAGATTTATTTATTTATTTTAGAGAGGGGGAGGGGCCAAGGGAGAGGAAGACAGAAACTCAAGCAGACTCTCCCCTGAGCACTGAGCACGGAGTGTGACGCAAAGCTGAGTCTCATGACCCTGGGTTCACAACCCAAGCCAAAACCAGGAGTCAGTCGCTTAACTGACTAAGCCACCCAGGCATCCTGTGGCTGTTTCATTTTATTCTAAATTTTTTTTAAGATTTTATTTATTTATTTGACAGAGAGGAGAGAGATCACAAGTAGGCAGAGAGGCAGGCGGGGGGCGGGGACGAAGCAGGCTCCCTGAGCAGAAGGCCCACTGCGGGGCTCGATCCCAGGACCCTGAGATCATGACCTGAGCCGAAGGCAGAGGCTTTAAGCCACTGAGCCACCCAGGCGCCCTTAATTTTAATCTAAAATTTTAATTCCTCAGATAACTAGCCACATTTCAAACACCCAATAGGCACATATGGCTAATGGCTACTATATTAGCACAGACATGAGTCATTACCACCATCACAGAAAGTTCTACTGGCGAGTGCTGATAGCCCTCATCTTACAGAGGAGGAAACTACAGTGTGGAAAGGTTAAGTAACCTGCCCGAAGCTGACGACCTGGCAAGGGAGCGAGCTGGAATTTGAACCCAGTAAGTCTAGTGTGATCACCATTGCCCTGAAGTCATGCGCTCTGCATCTTCTCTGTGGAAGGTGAGACAGGTGGCCCTTAAAAAGTAGCAGAATTTATAGGACCATCAAGGCAAGCACTTGATGGTATCTACTGAGCAGCAAGCCTTTCTCCCTGGCTGGCAAAGTTTAGATTTGGTACAGGTGTTCCCCTCCTACGCATTCAGGGGATGATTCTTACTGGTCTAGCCAGTCTCAGTATAGCCATTCTCCTCACCAACGGGACCTTAGGGGGTTCTTGGGAAAGATTCTGTTCTTCAATGCTAAGTTCATGCGTGAGAGCTGGAGCAGTGGCAACCATGGATGGCACTTAGGATAGAGTACACGTGTGAAGAGGTAGAAAAATCCTGATGTATCAATCAGCCCTGGATCTACTCTAGAACTCCTCCATGTTCAATTTACTTTAATGGACTTTTGTGCTGCGGTGCCTGGGTGGCTCAGTTGGTTAAGCATCTACTCTCGGCTCAAGTCACAATCCCGGGGTCCTGGGATCAAATCCTGCGTCCGACTCCCTGCTCAGCGGGGAGCCTTCTTCTTTTCTCTGCCTCTGGGTGTGTGCTTGCACGCTCTCTCTCTATCTCTCTCAAATAAATAAATGGAATCTTTTTTTTTTTTAAAGATTTTATTTATTTGACAGAGAAACACAGCGAGAGAGGGAACACAAGCAGAGGGAGTGGTAACGGGTGAAGCAGGCTTCCCGCCGAGCAAGGAGCCCCATGCGGGGCTCGATCCCAGGACTCTGGGATCATGACCTGAGCCGAAAGCAGACGCCTAACGACTGAGCCACCCAGGCGCCCCATAAATGGAATCTTTTTAAAAAAAAATTGGGTTTTGGGTTACTTGCTGCTAGATGTATTCCTAACTAAGACCTGGGTGGAGCTATACTGACACTTGGAAATGAAGAGCCCCAGCATCTGACTGCCCATGCTCCCACACCATGGGAAGGGAAGTGATAGCTCATTAAAGGAAGAGTATCCTCAGAAAGAGCCAGGTTTCAGACAAGTGAAGAGGGGCCAGGACAGTCTGAGCCAAGGGTGGATCAGGGTTTTCTGCAAGGAGGGTGGCAGGGAGCGGTGCAAGGGTGGTCAGGAAGAGGAAGCACTGGGCTGAATGGAGAAGGGTGGACGCCCAATGAGGCCTGCCAAAGATGACAGGAAGTGAGCAATGGCGGGGTTAGCTGATCTCAGGCTTCCAAATGGAGCCCTGTGGCCGTAAGAGGCTTACTGTGACCACCAGATCTTCACCTCACAGAAGGACAAGTGGCAACCTTGGTGGGTGGGTGAGCATCTCTGGATGGAGTCGACTGTGGTCAGGAATGAGCCTCTGCAAGGAAATTCCAGCCCTCAACTGGCCCTCTAATTATTGTCTTGCCCCTCTGTCTCTCTTCCGCTGTGTAGCCAAGCTTCTTGGAAAAGTTATTCACATTCAGTGTCTTCCCTTTCTCACCTCCTCAGGACACTGCCAGCAAGTGGCTGCCCCCACCAGTCCAATGAAACTGTTCTGGCCCATGTCACACGTATCCATCTACATGCTGAGGACAATGGCCTGCCCCTGTCTTTCTCTTGCTGGACCTCTCAGCAGTATTTAACACTGTCAGCCATTCTTGAGTAAGCTCTCCCTCATTGGTTTTCCCGCTCCCTCTCTCCTAGTCTTCCCCCTACCCCTCTGGGTGCTCCTTCTCAGTCTCCTGTCTCCACAGGCTACTCTTCCTCTGTCATTTCATCCACACCCAAGGCTGAAGCATCCCGGCAGCAAAGCAATGTCATATGGTGGTTAAAACCATGTCCTCTGGGGCCCAGGCATCTGGGTTCAAATCCCTACCCTACCACTGCATTGCTGCATGACCTCCAAACCCCAATCAAGATAGAGATCATTATCCTCACTCCACCCTCCAGGGGGAGCCACTGTTCTGATCGATTGATAGGTTGATTGATTGATTCCCCCTAAGGTGGGTTACTTTGTTCTGGAATTCATATAAATGGGGTAAAACAGGATGTGCTTTTTATGTTTGGGTTTTTTTTTTTACTCACTGATGAATGTTTTGAGACTCATCCATGTTGTTTTGTGTATCCATAGTTTGTCCATTTTTATTACTAAATAATATCCCATTGTAGAGATATACCATGGTTTCTCTCTCTCTCTCTTTTTTAATGATAGACACCTGGGCTGCAGCCAGTTTTTGGCTATTATGTAGAAGACTGCTATGAACATTTTTTTTTAAAAGATTTTATTTATTTATTTGACAGAAAGAGACACAGCAAGAGAGGGAACACAAGCAGGGGGAGTGGGAGAAGCAGGCCTCCCATGGAAAAAGGAGCTTGAGGCAGGGCTCGATCCCAGGACCACCTGAGCCAAAGGCAGACACTTAACAGACTGAGCCACCCAGGCACCCCTGAACATTCTTTTTCAAATCTCTGTTTTCATTTCTCTTGAATAAATAACTAGGGGTATAATTGTTGGGTCATAAGTATATGCTTAGTTTCATAAGAAATGCCACATATTGTTCCAAACTGATAGTACATTTTATATTCCTGATACTATGTGTGAGTTCCGGTTATTCTACTTCTTACTGGCATTTGGTATTGCGAGTTCTTAAAACTTTAACATTTTAGGGGCGCCTGGGTGGCTCAGTTGTTAAGCCTCTGCCTTCGGCTCAGGTCATGATCCCAGGGTCCTGGGATCAAGCCCCGCATTGGGCTCCCTGCTCTGTGGGAAGCCTGCTTCTCCCGCTACCATTCCCTCTGCTTGTGTTCCCTCTCTTGCTGTGTTTCTCTGTCAAATAAATAAAATTAAAAAAAAAAACTTTAACATTTTAGGGGCGCCTGGGTGGCTCAGTCGTTCAGCGTCTGCCTTCGGCTCAGGTCATGGTCCCAGGGTCCTGGGATCGAGCCCCGCATCGGGCTCCCTGCTCGGCAGGAAGCCTGCTTCTCCCGCTACCATTCCCTCTGCTTGTGTTCCCTCTCTCGCTGTGTTTCTCTCTGTCAAATAAATAAAATCTTTAAAAAAAAAAAAAAGAAAACTTTAACATTTTAATGAGTGTGGCAAATTACACCATTACGGTTTCAATTTGCATTTTTTTAATGACTAAAGATATTGCACACTTTTCATGTGCTCATTGGCCATTCATACGTGTTCTTTTGTGAAGTATCTGTTCAAATCTCTTGTCCACTTAAAAATGTTGGGTTGTCTTTTCATTACTATGTTGTAGAATTTTTTTTTTTTACATATTCTAGATACCAGTCCTTTGTCAGATCAAATTTTGCTTACCCATTTGGCTTGTTTATTCATTTTCTTAATGGCATCTTTTGATAAACAAAAGTTTTAAATCTTGATGTTTCTTTTATGGTTATTGCTTTCTTTCTTTATTTTTTTTTACCTCCAAGTCATGAAGATATGCTATGTTTTCACCTACAAGTTTATAATTCTAGCTGTTCTGCCTCAGTCTTGTGATCCATCTTGAATTAATTTTTGCATATAGTATGAGGTAGGGGTCAAGCTTCACTTATTTCTTCCTTATAGATATTCAGTGGTTCCTGCACCATTTGTTGAAAAGACATTCCTTTCACCAGTGGATTGCTTTGACATCTTTGTCAAAATCAAATGACCTTTGAGTGTGAGTCTATTTCTGGCCCCTCTTATTCTGTTCCATGGATCTATTTGTCACCCTTAATGCCAGCACCACATTGCCTTGATTACTGAAGCTTACAAGTCTTGAAGTCAAGTAATACAAGTGTTCTGACAGTGGGATTTCAGGAGCTCTTCAGGCAATTCTATTGTGCAGCCAAAATTTGAGAACTTTGAGAACGTTCTAATGTGAGCGGAAATCTCCCGTACTAGCTTTCTCTGTCATGATCCTCTAGGCTGACATGGCAAAACAATCAATGTACTCGATCCCATCTCCTTAGGCTGGAATCCTCTTCCCCTTCAACTGCATGGCTGATGCATTGGGACTGCATCAATTTCTCACCTGGCTCCCCACTACTTCCGGAAAAAAGAAATTCTAACTAATTAGTGTGGCCAAAATCACCCTTCGTGATTAGGATCCCTGGTATTTCATCCCTTACCCTTCCCAATAAATTTATTGGACCTCAACCATCTCATATTTGCCATTTATTGTTTTAAACTTCCTCATGCTTCTATGTCTTTGTCTATCTTCTAGCCTAAAACACATTTTCTTCCTATCAGTCACTGCTTGTCGTCTTCTTCCTCTCGGTCAACCTGTAATTTGACATCATACCCCCAGCTCTGCTTTGATCCCTTTATCTGGAATAGTTATCGTGCTCTGGTTCCCTCTGTGTTTGCCTTTATCACAGGCATTAGGCACTGTGTCATGATTGTCAATCATCAGGTTGAGTGATCCCACCAAAGCATGTCCTTCTTGGAGGCTGAGACTGTGTGTTTCCATCTCTTGTCCCTAGTAGACACCTAGCAACGTGCCAGCACGTATGAGGTAACTAATAAATGCTGATTAAGTGAATGAAAACTGGGCTCCAATCTGCACCGTGATTTGGAGCAGATTCCTTAATCTCCCTGAGCCTCTATTGCCATCTCTGCAAACTGGAAATAACACCTATGACACAAGGTGGTTGTGAGACATAAGTGAGCTAATCCATGTAAAATCCATTGCGTGGGCGTGGTGCATGGTAACCGTTCAATAAATCTTGGTTCCTGGGCTCAGTGGGTTGAGCGTCCCCCTCTATTTCTGCTCAGGTCGTGAGCTCAGGGTCATCTCAGGGTCATCTCAAGGTCATCTCAGGGATCTAGCCCAGGATCCAGCTCCGTGCTTCCCTCCCTCTTCCTCTGCCCCTCCTCCCGCTCATGCACTCTCGCCCTCTCTCACTATAAAGTAAGTCTTCAAAAAATAAAAAATCTTGGTTCTCTTCCCACCTTCCACCAGACACTTCCAAGACACCCTTCCTAGTCACACTTCTTCAACTGACCACTAGGTGGTGTCAGTCTCTGGCCTGACATTCAGTCCCAGAGCCAGTGCCTTAATGCCCCATCCCAGTGCGGTTATACTCAGGTAAGGGAGATATTTAATAATTTGCTGGGAGATCCAGAAAGGAGATATCCTCTTTCTACACCAACTTTTATGCCTACTGTCACCATTTTAGGTATACCAAAATGGATTGTAGAGCATTTCTCCTTGATGCCCCACTATTTGGGTTGTAATTCCAACCCAAGGATTTAAAGACGGAAAAAACTTCTTAAGAATAAAAGGGGGGCCGGGCACCTGGCTGGTTCAGTCAGTAGAGCCTGTGACTCTAGATCTTGGGATTGTAAGTTCAAGCCCCATGTTGGGAGTAGAGATTACTTAAAAATAAGAAGCCTTCATTTTTTTTTTTTTTTAAAGATTTTATTTATTTATTTCACAGAGAGAGGGAGATCACAAGTAGGCAGAGAGGCAGGCAGAGAGAGAGGAGGAAGCAGGCTCCCTGCCGAGCAGAGAGCCCAATGTGGGGCTCGATCCCAGGACGCTGGGATCATGATGCGAGCCGAAGGCAGAGGCTTTAATCCTCTGAGCCACCCAGGCGCCCCAAGAAGCCTTCATTTTTTTAAAGAGTATTTATTTATTTATTTATTTGACAGACAGCGACACAGCGAGAGAGGGAATACAAGCAGGGTGGGTCAGAGAGGGAGAAGCATACTTCCCATAAAGCAGGGAGCCCGATGTGGGGCTCGATTCCAGAACCCAGGGATCATGCATGACCCGAGCTGAAGGTAGACGCCCAATGACTGAGCCACCCAAGTGCCCCCAAAATAAGAAGCTTTTAAAAAAATATATAAAAGTGGGTCAAACTTAATTGATGTATACTTGCTAAATAAAAATTTTATATGTTTAAAATGTAAAGAAAAATATAGAAGTGGGGTGACAAGAAGCTGAGGCAGATGTTTAGACTTATATCTCATCTGACAGTGAATAATTAGATTGTCTCCTCCCCCAGGGCAGGTATCCCTAGTCCTAACACTCCTATTAGCCTCCTCCATACTGGGTAGATATAAAGAAATAAAAGTTATGATCCTTGCGCTTAAGGAGTTTATGGTCTCCTGGTGGGCACAGATCTCCCAAATTGAATGCTAAATTCTAGTTATTGAGGCTATCTTGAGTGCAAGTTTGGAAGAGGATAGGAGAGGTTTTCTGAGGAGGGAAAAGAGGAGCTGGGAGAACAGTATAATTAAAGGCTCAGGTGGAAATATGCATTCTCTCATCTTACAGAGACACCCTCAGCAGTTCACATACTGGAAATAACCCGAGAGCGCAACAATCCCAGTAGATTGTGGAGTAGCCAAGCCAGGAGATTCCAAGTAGCTGATATAGATGGGCTAGATGTATGTGTTTAATGTGGAAAGGGATCAAGATAAGTTAATTGAAAAAAGCAAGTTCCAGAATAGTATATATGGTATGAATTCATTTGTGGCTTCAAAGGATGAAGGATGGGATGCCTGGGTGGCTCAGTCAGTTAGGCGTCTGCCTCTGGCTCAGGTCATGATCCCAGGGTCATGGGATTGAGCCCCGCATCCGGCTCCTTGCTCAGCAGGGACCCTGCTTCTCTCTCTGCCTGCCGCTCCCCACTGCTTGTGCGCTCTCTCCCCCTCTTTGGAAAATGAATAAATAAAATCTTTTTAAAAATAAATAAAAAATAAGGGATGAAGGATTCATATTTATATTTTTTTGTCATTAAAAAAACCATAGGGGTACCTAGGGGGGCAAAGCAGGCTCCCCGCTGAGCAGGGAGCCTGATGCGGGGCTTGATCCCAGGACCCTGGGATCATGACCTGAGCCAAAGGCAGACACCTAACTGACTGAGCCACCCCAGCGAGTGTGTCTGACTCTGATTTTGGCTCAAGACCAGGGATCATGACCCCAACCGAAGGTGGACGCCTAACAACTGAGCCACCCAGGTGCCCCAAAATAAGAAGCTTTTAAAAAAAATATAAAAGTGGGTCAAACTTAATTGATGTATACTTGCTAAATAAAAATTCTATATGTTTAAAATGTAAAGAAAAAATATAGAAGTGGGGTGATCTTGACTTGATCCCACTCAAGTCAAGAATGTCTGACTCTTGATTTTGGCTCAGGTCCTGATCTTGGGTGTTTGTGAGATCAAGCCCCACCTCAGGCTCCCTGCTGGATGTGGAACCTGCTTACGATTTTCTATCTCTCCCTCTGCCCCTCTCTTCCTAAAAAATAAAATAAAATTTTAAAATTATAAATAAAATGGGACACCTGGCTGGCTCAGTCAGTTAAGTGTCTGCCTTCAACTCAGGTCATGATCCCGGGGTCCTAGGATCAACCCCCATGTCGGGCTCCTTGCTCAGCGAGGAGCCTGCTTCTTCCTCTGCATGCCACCCCCAGCTCCGCCACCGCTTGTGCTCTCTCTCCCTCTGTCTCTGACATATAAAGTCAAAAAAATTATAAATAAAAATTTTTTTTAAAAGTACCTTCTGAAGGAGGCCCAAGGAACTCTTAATAGTGGTCACTGCGAGAGTGGGACTTAAGAATAAGATCTTGGAGCACGGCAAGTTTACTTTCCACCTTCCTATACTTCCTACACTGTTCCTGTACCTTTCCTATACGCCTTGAGTTTTTTGGTTTTTGTTTTTTTTAAGATTTTATTTATTTATTTGCCAGAGAGAAAGATCACAAGTAGACAGCGAGGCAGGCAGAGAGAGAGGGGGAGGCAGGCTCCCCGCTGAGCAGAGAGCCCGATGTGGGGCTCGATCCCAGGACCCCGAGATCATGACCTGAGCTGAAGGCAGAGGCTTTAGCCCACTGAGCCACCCAGGCGCCCCTCCTTGAGTTTTTTTTTAATGAAGTATTACCATGTCTAACAGGTAAAGAGGTGACATTTTGGGGCGCCTGGGTGGCTCAGTCGTTAAGCGTCTGCCTTCGGCTCAGGTCATGATCCCAGGGTCCTGGGATCGAGCCCCACATCGGGCTCTCTGTTCAGCAGGGAGCCTGCTTCTCCCGCTCCCATTCCCTCTGCTTGTGTTCCCTCTCTCACTGTGTTTCTCACTGTCAAATAAATAAAATCTTTAAAAAAAAA
>CM053611.1:59611535-59634499 GCA_028646535.1 Procyon lotor
CCCCCCCCCGTCGCGGCACCTCAGTCCGGGGAACAGTGGTGCGAGCTCCAGGCCCGTGCACTGAGGAGGTGGAAACCGGGGGAGCCCCCAGAGCTCCATCAGGCCCCTTCCAGAGGCTCCCCCACCCGGTCCACGCCCCCCACCCCCTACCCCGCCTCCTCCCAATTGTGCATTTTTGCAGCCGGAGGCGGCTCGGAGATGGGGCTGTGAGCTTCGCTCGGGGAGGGGGAAAGAGGGGAGAAGAGAAACGCTGGGGGTGAAGGGTTTGGATTTGAGAGCAGGGGGCGGGCGCACCCCCGTCAGCAGGCCCTCCCCAAGGGGCTCTGAACTCTACCTCTTCACCCACGCCCCTGATGCTCTTTGCTTAAGGATAGGATAAGAATAGAGGAGGAGGAGGGGAGAAGGAGGAAAAAGGGGGACCCCCCAACTGGGGGGGGGCGACGGCAAGAAGTAGCAGGCCCAGAGGGGAGGGGGCTGCTGCTTGCATCAGCCCACACCATGCTGACCCCGCCGCGGCTGCTGTTGCTGCCCCTGCTCTCAGCTCTCGTCGCGGCCGCTATCGACGGTGAGTGAGATTCCGCGGCCCCCTTGGACCCCTGGGGACACCCACTCCCCAGCCCCCACTCCTGCGCTCAGATGGGGAAGGGAGACGCGGGAGGGGGTGCCTTTTGTTATCCCAGTCCAGCTGACACAGCAGCGGCCCGACTGGGGGCGGGGATGGGGGTCCGATTTGGAGGATGGGGGCCCTGGGCAAATGATGCTTCTGGGACCCCCCCAGCCCAAACAAAGACCAGAGGCCTGGGAAGGGAGAAGAGGGCTCCCCTTTTTTCTGTTTCTGGGATCGAGAGGCCTTCTCTTCCTATATCTGGTTGGGGAGGGCCTCCTCCTCCCCTACATCCTCCACCCGCCCCCCCCCCCCATCTGAAATGTGAAGGAATCCGGATTTGCAATGTACGGCTGCAAAAGGGGGGCGGTGGGGGGGCTTTTGCAGTGGCCTCTGAATCTGGAAGGGAGGCTGGGTCAGGGTTGCCCCGCTGGGCAGAGGGCAGACAGGCCCGGGGAAGGCTGTGGGTGGGGAGAGGGAGGGCCTCGGGGAGGGCCCCCTGCTTGGGTGTGGAATCTGGGCCGGGGAGACTAGGCTTGGAGGCCTGGGTCCAGGATCCAGCAGGGCTGCCCGCCTGGGTTCCTAAGTGGGCACTTCCCCCTCTCAGGGCCTCTGTCAGTAGCCTGGATGGGGCTGTTTCGGGGGTGGGCAGCGATGCTATATGACTTTGAATTTTCCTTCTTAATTCCTGGGAGCTTTGAGATGAAAAACGTCAGATGTCATCATTGGGGAAGGGGACTGGAGAATGGCCTGGAATGCTGAGGTGGGAGGGAGGAGGAAGGCCGCTTTCTCCCCGACTTCTGGCTTGATCACAGTTTGGGCTGGAAGGAGAGTTGGAGGTTGGATGGGGGTTATGGCTATGCCCCTGCCCCCCCCATTCCCTGCTCCTTTAGTAAATGTGTTTATTTCTCTCCATCATTCCCCCCCACCAACACACACAGTTTGTATACTGTAGTTGGGCTTTGGCTAGAACGGAGTCCTTTTGGGGAAATAAGGTGCCCCCTTTCCCCCTTTATGTCAGCTATTTTTCTTTTCCTTGTGAGTCACTGGTTCAAGTCTTGCCTAAGCTTTGAGCTGGAATCATGGGTTGGGCTGGGCTGGGCCCCTGATTTGAGGAGGGTGGGATCTCATCCCTTCCCGTCATTTTAGTCCATCCATCCAGGGGAAAAACTGGGCCCAATCAGGCACCCCTCCTCCATCTTCTAAATTTTGCCAGGTTGCGATTGGGAAAGTTTTTCTCTGAAACCAGATTATCTCTCCCTCTCCTCCCCTCCCCCCCAACTTGCTCCAGTTCAGGGAGAGAGGTTAGGAGGTCAGGAAATAACTATGCCCAGAAAGGCAGTATTTTCAGTGACCCCCCCCCAATGATGCCATCTTGAGGAATGTCTGTCCCCTTCCCCACCACTACCTTAATTACCTGCCCAAGAGGAGGAAAGAGGCTCTCTCTTGAGTAGTCTCTAGATCAGCCCTCACAGGCAGCCCTAGCCTATGAGTTCCTTGTCATACACGTTCTTTCCTCTTTTTCTCACCCCTGTGAGGTAGAAGGGGAAACTAAGGTAGAGAGGTTCAGGTGCATGACTTCTAGTAGGAATAGAAAAAAAATTTTAAGAGAGAGAGTCCCTTAGGAACCCCATGACGGAGGGCGGATGGAGTTAGGCAGAAGCAAGAGGGGTCTCTGGAGAAAGCAGAAAAGGGGAGCCCACTCAGGAAGGGCGCCAGGTCGCTTCAGCCCCAAGGTTCTAAGGTGGTTCTATTTACCACGCTCCGGGTTGGTTGGTGGTGGGTGGAAGTGGGACATACCGGTCAGATGCTCCTTAACGGTCTCCTTGCCCTTCCTCCAAATTTCCACTGAGCCCACATCTGTAACCCAGCTCAAACTAAACTGTATCCAAAGTCCCAGGAAAAGGACCCCTCCCCAGGCACAGGCTACGGCTCTTCCCTTGGGAATGGGAATATGAAGCATTGGTTCCCCCCCACTCTGAAGGGTGGGAAAGTGGAATTGCACAGACCTGTAGGGCCAGTGCTATCGAGGGCAGCCCGGAGGATTCCCTTATCTCCACCCTTGCCCTCATGCCTTGGGCCCACAGACATGGAACGTTCTTTGCTTTCCAAAGAAGGAAACCTCCTGACCCCAGATACCTTAGTGGGGAAACTTCCTTTCTGCCGCTATCACAGGCCTTGCTGCTTTCCCTCCACAGGAGCAGTCTGAGGGGCCTTCCCCACCTCTTCTGCTTTGTCGGCTATGCCTGAACTCACACGGGGTTCCCTTCTTTTGGGGGAGCAGCGTCATCCCACTAGTAAGCAGAATGGAGTGGGGTTGCTACCAGGGAGGATGGGGAAGCAGATGAGGTGGAAGATGGGCCAAGGAGTTAGTTATTAAGGACCCCGCTGAGATTAGGAACATCTTGGGGTGGGAAGGGCAGCCCCAGCAGACCGGGCTCAGGGAAGGCGGACTGCCTCCTTCTCTCCACACCCCTCTCCACACACCCCCTTGAGCCAGTGTATCACCAGTTATCAGACAAGCGGCACAGTGAAGTGAGTTACGAGGCTGAGGTGTTTGCCTCCTGGCTCTCTGAGAGAAGGTTCCAAATTCCTTTTTTCTCCAGCCAGACCCAGATCCTGGAACACCTCCCTTCCCTCTGGTCTTTCGAAGCTGGGATGGGTTGTGCATTGATTTGAGGATGGGAGGGGTATTTTGATGTTCAAGGCTGCTTCGTAAGACTTCCTTTTCGTCCAGTCTTGCTCCCCCTTCCTCCATTTTCTCCATTTCCGCCCCCTCAACCTCTCCACTGTCACTGAGCTTCTTAAGGATGTCAGCTGGGGTCCTGGCCAGAACCAGCCCCTACCCACATCCCCCTCAATGCTTCCAAACTATCTCTTGTCGGGGTCCCCTCACTCTGTGGACTCGTCAGCATTCAAGCCCTCTGGCTCTGGACTGGGTGGGGGGTTCATCACCCTTGAGGACTCTGGGTGCAGTTGACTGGGGCCATGCAAGGTCCTTGACCCGGTGGAGCTGGGTGCCGGGCGTGAGCATTTAGAGAACTTAGTCCCACCCCGCTGTGTTCAGTCCCAGATTTCAGCCCACTTAGCAGGATCCTGCATTGTTTGGAGAAGGAAGCAGTTGGCTCTGGAGTGCTTCCGGTGCCGTGGCCCCAGGAAAGAGGTGAGGGATAGTGGTGGGGGAGAGGTATTTGTGCCTCTCCCTCCCTCGGGGGAGATGAGAGTCTCTCCCAGGCCTTGGCTTCCCTGGCTGAAGAGCTCCAGTCTTCTTCCCCCACCTCCCTATTCTGTGGGAGGCATTAACCCTTGTTCTGGGTGTCCCTTGGGTCACACACTGCTAGGACAGGGATTCTGTCTCCCTAAGTCGGGATATACGCCACCCCCACCCTACCCTGAGTCTCAGGGGGCTTATTATTTTCTGGGTTCATCCCAAGACAACGGTACCATTATCTTGGCAAACTTCTGGGCTGAGATCCCTTCCTGTCTATTTTTCCTCTGTCTGCTGTCATTCGTGTGTGTTGTCTTGGCTCCTTGGGACCTCTCCCTGGTCCCCTTGGGACCTCATCCTCTTGGTTCATCTCTCTCTGGTTGCCCACCCTTTGTGGCATTCTCTTATCTCTTTTGGTCTCCATTGGTTGATTTGACTCTGCCTGTCTCCATCCACCTCCATCTAGGCCTGTGGGGGTCCCCAAAACTACCTGGGAACAGGCGTCTCTCCTGGGCTTTCCCACGTGCTCCCCAGTTTCCACCTCATCATTTTGGAGTTATTCTCCCCCTCCCAGGTCAGAGTCGGAATGTCCCATTCTGCACTTCCCCCTCCGCTTTCCTCCAAACTTCTCTCTCTTCTTCCCCCTCCGCTAAGTTTAGGAATGGGTTTTGGAGAGAATGTTTCTGGAGGAAGGGAACTTGATACCCTTCGTGGGCTGAGTAACAGGGGAGAGGAGATCGATCAGAAGGAAAGGGGGAGGTTAGACTTCTGGCAGAACTTTCTTCTGACCTGAGAACTGGAGAAAGGTGCGGGGAATAGTTCGGGGGCTCGGAGCTCCTGCTGAGCATTAACCATGTGTGTGTGTTGGGGGTTAGGTGGAGAGGGCTCGGAAAGGCCTGGTGAGAGATCTAGGATGACCTCCGGGGGCATTTGAGGGCTCCGAATTTTACTTATGGGGAAAGAAAAAGATGGTGGGAAGGTCACTGGTCAGGCTAATGTCCTGCTGAGTCAATATTGACTCAGGATGGAGGGGGAGACCCTTCCCCTCCCCTGGCAGTCCAAGCCATCCCGTCTGTACGTCTGTCCAGGCCGCAAAGCAGAGGCCCAGACTCAGGAATGACAAAAATGTGTCTGAGCCTCACTGAGCTGCGGGGAAGGAGCCACCGGGTAACACCCAAAATACATAAAATTCAGTGAAAAGCTCTCGGTTTGGGTCTGGGAGGCCCTGCTGCCCCACCCCCGTATGTTTGAAAGCTTAGATTCCTGCAGGCTCTGGCCCCCAGCCCCTGACCACCCCCCAGGCTCTTCTGTTCCCTGAGATAGCTCATGTGGTTCCCTTTAGAAAATATCCCCCGGCCAACACAGCCTATCTCTCCCTCTGCTGCGTCTGCTCTTGAAAAGGGCCTCAAGGCTCTTTCACGATTTCCTGGCCTCAAGTGTCCTGGTCTTTTAGGAAGAAGCGCCATCCGAGGTCTCAGCTCCCTTTCTCACCCTCACTGCTCCCACCGGGACCAATGGCTGGGTCTCCTCCTCTGGAGAAGACTCCCCCAGGGTCTGTTCTTTCCTGTCATCCTCTCTTCTCTGGCCAGGCGCTCTTACCCCCCCTTCCCCACTCCACCCCCAAGGTCCCAGAATGGGACAGAGGACGACAGCCAAGGCCCAAGCGGGGCAGTGGGGTCCGTGTTGTGTCTGGACACACACCCAAGCCTACACCTCCTGTCCTGGCTCCAGCTTGGTGGCCCTGGGGGCCCTGGCTGGGCTGGGTGCCTGGGTTTGGTGGGGGGGGCAGGGGTGTTGGCTAGACTTAGCATGGCGGTCACATTCAACTCCAGGCAAAGCCGAGAACAGACGGGCCCTGTGTCCTGGCGTTCTCCCTGCAACCTCGCTCACTCTCTTCCCTTTCCAGTCCTCGCCTCCTTCTTCTTCCTCTGTCTTCCCTCTCTGTTCCGTTCTTGTCCCTCTCTGCCTCCTCCACCACCCGCTCCTCTCCAAGGAGCCCTGAAGGTCACTGCCACCCCCTACAATCTCTTTCCCCCATTCCTAGTGCTGGAGAACCAAAATACCTCCCTGTTGGTTCCTTTTCTTCATCCTTTTTCATCTGGCCCCATCCTCGAGGAAACCACCTGTTTGTGCAGTTACTAAATCGCGCTGTGCCTCAGTTTCCCCATCTGTATGAGGGAGACCGCAACAGTACCCACCTCCCAGGGTTGTGAGGGTTTAAGTGAGTTCACAGGCACAGTGTGTTTCAGCTCAGCGGCTGACCCACGGCGACCTGGTTGAAAAGTGTTCGCTCGTATCATTAGGAAGCCCCAGTTCTCGGGAGGGGGTTAGGCAGGGGAGGCCAGCAGCTGGTTGCTCCTGAATTTGGGGCTGTGTGGTTCCCTCACCTAAGCGGCAGGCCACAGAGATGGGTTTTCGGGGTGCTGGGTATCAGATGCAGAAGGCTCAGCGGAGGGGCGTGGGGTTGGCTGGCATTTCTAAGCAGATTACAAGCGCCCTGCCCCACCCCCACCACAGCTCCCCCCCACCTCCGAGGGAGGCTTCTCTTGGCTGTGTAGACTGCCCCAAAGTAGGTTATTTGTTTCTTTCCTCCCCACTCCCCCTGAAGGAAATCAAAGACAGGCCTCAGCCTTCAAACTCCAGATTCCTGGGGCTTTTCTCCACCATCCCTGACGGGAAGGAAGTGCTCTCACGTATCTCTCCGAGATCCTTGGGCCGCCCTGTCCCTTGGGAGCAGTGCAGCGCCCCCAGGTCCCTCTGCCCTGGGCCCGGAGAGGTGCTGCTGTGGGACAAGGGCCCTGAGTGCTCCTCTTCCTTTCCCTCCCCCCATCCCCCACTCCCCTCCCTCCGCAAGAGCACATCTGGTTTGTGAATCTCTCTCATTCCAGCTTTCGGAGTTTGCCAGCTGCTGTTTCCTCTGCCGAGTTCAGGCCAAAAGTGGGGGTGGGGGACAGCTGGGGGGGGAGAGCAAAGCGAAGGCCAATGGAGGGGAGATCGTGGTGGGGACATGGAATAGAAGGGAGGTTGGAGTGGCCAACCAGTGACCTCACGGGGCTGTGAGTTCTGCCCTGGGGAGGAGTGGGGGCATGGACTAATTCCATGTGAAGGGGTGGGGGTGGCATGGGGGCCACTCTGGGCTCCAAACAGCCCATCTGCCTTTAGTCCCATTCCAGACCCTTCTACCCCCCCTCCCCACTCTGCCCCCCCAGCCAGTCTCGGCTGGCCAGGGGAAGAGGACCAGTCTCCGGCATGCTAACTAGGCTGGCGGGCTGTTTCCCCGGGAAGACCTCACAGCTGGCCCAGTGGGGCAATGAACTCAGCATTATCCACCTCCTCAAGGGGCCTTTATTCCCTTCTCAGGGTGGGAGGTAGGGGAGGGGGGCCCCGGGGGTGGGGGAGCCTGGCCAGGCCATCCCTGATGTGTTTCCTGAACTCGGCTCTCTCATCCTGGCCAGGGGCCTGAGTGCAGTCCCCTCTGCCAGAGATGGGGGTTAGGGAGGGAGGACATCGTCTCCGTGTGGCCCTCCTCAGACTCTATCCCTCCCTGCTCGGAGCCCTGACATACTTTATTTATGCTCTGTCCCAGCCCTGAGCTCATTCTGTCCTGCATTTGAGTTCGTTGTGTACAGCTGTCTTCCCGGGGGGGGGGGGGGCGGCTGGGGACCCCAAGGGGACACCTCAGTCCTCCTCGGCACCCCAGTGCCTAGTGCAGTACCTAGCACAGAGCTGGCTTCAGTGCATGCCAGCTGAATAGAGCTGGAATCGTCCATGGGCTGAGGAAAAGGCGATGATGGGCTGGGAGGCTGGGAACCCGGCCCTGGGTGGGGACGAAGGAGAGTAGGGGACTTTTTTTCCCACGGAGGACGTGGTGATGGGGTTGAAAGGAAGGGCTCCGAGTGTCTCTTGGTGGGAGTGGGAAGACTGACGGGGACGGCAATGGTTAAAAGCATAGACTTGGCTCAATTGGTTCAGTCCTGGTTTTGTCGCTCACGTGCTATGTGACCGCACCCTCTCGGGGCTCAGTTTGCTCACCCATGAAGTGGCGGCATTAGTATCACCTATTTTGTCATATTGTGGAGGGGACTGAATGAGATGATACATGGAAAGAACTGGTTTACCACAGTTCCGGTACATGCTGAACCCACAATAAGAGTTAGTGTTACTATTTTTTTTTTTTTTTTAAGATTTTATTTATTTGAGAGAGAGAGAGAGTGAGAGAGAGCATGAGAGGGGAGAAGGTCGGAGGGAGAAGCAGACTCCCCATGGAGCTGGGAGCCTGATGAGGGACTCGATCCTGAGCCTCCAGGATCATGACCTGAGCCCAAGGCAGTCGCCCAACCAGCTGAGCCCCGCGGGCGCCCAGTGTTACCATTCTTAATTCTTCCTTGAGGAAGGAGGTAGGAAATCCGAGTAGGAGCAGAGGAAGGCTGGTGGGGGTGAAGGCTAGGGCAAAGAAATCCTGGGCTGAAACCAGCTCCTGTAGGTCATCCTGGCTGTCCTCCTGCCTCAGATCTCCAACTGTGGCCTCCTGAACATCTTAGGGGCCTCTTATCTCACACGACATCTACGGAAAGTCCTCCCTGAGGTCTCACCAGCAAGGGAGGCTGAGTCTTTAGAGAATGGAGGTGGAGGCCGGGCTTCCCCCCCCTCCCCCGCCCTGCCATGCCCTCCTGTACCCCTGCAGATACAATCTCCAAGTCACTGCTGTGCCAAGGGCACCGCCCCCCAAACACTTCCTGTCTGGGGACCTGGCGGTTAGGACTTGGAGATGGGCAGGGTGATGGGTTTCCGGGACTGGGGTGTCCCAGAGGAGACACGCTGAGCAGAGAGGTTAAAAAAGAGCAGCTCCTGGATGCCTGACCGGCTTGGTTTGTCGAGTATGCAACTCTTGATCTCAGGGTCATGAGTTCGAGCCCCATGTTGGGTGTAGACCAAAACAAAAGACAGTTCTGGGCTTCTGGTGGGAGGGAAAGGGAGATAAAGAGAAAACATGTCAAAGGACTAAATGCGCCATCCTTCACTGTCACTCTCAGTCGGCAAAGCTGGAGCTGCTGGTGTCTGACCAGAGTCATGCAGAACAGCAAAGGCCTTGACCCTGGGGACTGGAGGAGAGGCACACTGGACAGGCAGCATCTGGGGCCCGGTCGGGGGCTATAAAATGTGTTTCCTGCCTCCTTCCCCTCCCCCTACCACAGGCACACACTGTGCAGGATCGACCTCCAGCCCTGGGGTGTGGGCTGGGCCACATGGGGATGATGCTGGAGAAGGAAGAGGAGCTCTAGGGGACTTTGAGGCCTCCGTCCTTCATTTACACCCTCTTTTTCTTTCCTTACTCCTAGCCCCTAAGACTTGCAGCCCCAAGCAGTTTGCCTGCAGAGACCAGATCACCTGTATCTCTAAGGGCTGGCGGTGCGATGGTGAGAGGGACTGCCCAGATGGCTCTGATGAGGCGCCTGAGATTTGTAAGTACCTTTTCCCATCCCGCCCCCTAAACACCCTTTCCTTTTGGCCCAGGCAGTTTGGGATAAGGACAATTGACCTCTAGCCCGGGGTGGACCTTGCTCTGTGATTGTTTGCCCATGACACAGCTAAAACTCTCCCCCCTTCAAAGTGCCCGGCGTGGTGGCTGACGTGCTCAGAAATGGCACCTCGGATTGCTCCATTAACGGCTGCACCCCCGAGCCTGCCAGCGACTTTGTTGTCTGGGCTGATGGCTTTGCTGGAAGGAGAGAGCCCGGCATCCCTGCCCTTCTGGCTCCGTCCTCTTCTTCCCATCTCGGAGACTTCTGACTCTTGATAAGTGCCCCCCAGGTCTTGCCGTGTCCCCTTCCTAGCCTCAGGCTCCCAGGCCAAAGGCCACACTGGCTTTGCTCCGTCTCTGTACCAGAAGCCCCGCCCCTGTGCGTTTCCCGCCACCCCCGCCTTCCCCTGCCCCAGTAAGTGGTGTAATCAGAGGCAGCTGTTTAAACTGGGAGAAAGGTCCCCACCCAGCCTTTACCCTGCCAGTGGGGGGTGGAGGACTTGCTGGCAGGACCCCAGAGTCCTGGGCAGCTGGCAGAGTCCTGGGGTCCCCACCTTCAGCCTCTCTCTGCTTGGCTAATCTGGGCCACGGTCTAGGGGACCCTGCGTTCCTCGGTGAGTCCCTGTTCCCTCTCACAGCTTTATCCTGCTCCAGCTCCCTCCCCTGTCCTCTCCCCATACCCTCAGGTGCAATTATCAGGGGTAGTTTGGGGGCCAGAAAGGGAGCCACCAGTTCCGTCTGCCTCACCCCCATACCCAGCCCTCGAAGGGTGGGGCCAGAGATATTCTGCAAGCGTTTCTATGGTGAGAGTGCTTCAGCCTGGAGTCTCATCGCTTCTCACTTTCGGCTAAGCTCAAGTGCAGCCTGGAGTCTCTTCTCTCCTGACACCACCTTTATGCCCCACATTTTTTACCCACATGCTTGATGTTGGGGTAACCAACGGCTCGCAGAGGGGCCAGATCTTCCTTTGGTTTGATGCAAACCCCACCTGACTCATCCCTGCACTGTCCCCACTCATAGACGCTCCCGGACCCGTGATCCTCACTCAGCCCCTCCTAGGCCCCCGTGTGGCCATCCCCCCACCCCGCCCCGAGCCAAAGGCGGACGTCAGCACAAATACGTTCTCGAGGCAACACAGAGTCAGCACCCGCAAACGGGGACGCAGAAGCCCGACCTCAGACAGATGCCCCCAGACTCACGTGCAAACTCAGACTCCCGCTCAAACTGCACACTCCTCCCCAGGCACGCGGGGGAAGACGCCCGCACACGTGCACACGCTCTCACTAACACACCCTGTCCGTTGTGGGAGCCCGTAGGTAGTGGTCTGTCCCCCGGGCCCCGGGCTCAGCCAGCATCCTTAGGCTTCCCTGAGGAGCTCTACCCTGCCCCCACCCCCGGCCCGTCATCAGCGGGCCACAACCTCTGACGCTTCCCAGATCCCTCTGCCGGGCAGGCTGCTCTGAGGTCCGTCATCTAGAGTGGTGCCGTCTAGTAGAAGTATAATGCAAGCCATGCATGCAATTTTGAAATTTTCTAGTAGCTACATTACAAATGGTAAAAGTGGAGGCACCCAGGTGGCTCAGGCGGTTGGACGTCGGACTCTTGGTATCTACTCAGATCTTGGTGTCGGGGTCGTGGGTTCCGCCCCGCACTAGGCTCTGTGCTGTGGTGCGGGGGAGAGAGCCTACTTAATAAAAATAAAAATAAATAAAAAACAGAAAAGGTAGAAGTAGTTAGGTGAAGTTAATTTTAATGGTATTGGACTCACTGTACCTGAAATATTATTATTTCAGTATATTAATCATGGAATATTGGTAACGAGATCTTTTGCATTCGTGTGTGTGTGTGTGTGTGCGCGCGCGTGTGTGTGTGTGTGTGTGTGTGTGTGTGCACGTGTGTGTGGTGTATTAAGTCCTGCAAAGCCAGGGTGTATTTTATATTCCGGTTCGAACTGGTCACGATCAGGTACTCGAGAGCCACATATGGCTGCTGCTATATTGGACAGTGCGGTTCCAGATAACTTGGTCTGGCTCTCAGCCCCAGGCTTGGGGCCCTGGGGAGCTATGGGAAGGCGGTGTTCTCTAACATGTGAGCCTCCCCGCCCAGGACTGTGCTCTCCTCGGCTGATCTGGCCCTCTCACTTCTAATCCTCAGCCTGTCTCCTGAGTGTGCGACAGGGAGGCATTGGGTTCCGTGGGGACCAGCTGAGTTCTCCCCTCCCCGGGCTGCGTGGCTCCCGTCGGGAATGGCCCAGAAGAGCTCTAGGCCGATGAGGCCTCCTGAGATGGAAGAAGTGTGGGGTCTGAATCGCCGCTCTCGGTGTCCTCATCCCTGCCCCCGGGGACAGCTGGCCAGACGGCCAGACAGCCCGTGTAGCCGGCTTGCTCATTTAGCCGTTCCGTGCGCCCGCAGGTCCACAGAGCAAGGCCCAGCGATGTCAGCCGAACGAACACAATTGCCTGGGCACCGAGTTGTGTATCCTCATGTCCCGCCTCTGCAACGGGGTCCAGGACTGCGCGGATGGGTCAGACGAGGGGCCCCACTGCCGAGGTAAGGGCCCTCCCGCCTCTCCTGCCCTGGGAGTTCTCACCCCACAGGGTGGGTTTGGAGGCCCAGCGGCCAAAGACTGTCCTCACACCTGCACTGGGGATGAGGCCTTGTCCTGCTCCCGTGATCCCAAATCAGTGGGCCTTTGGGCTTGGGGCTGGGTCAGCAGCCCTGTGGGGATCAGCCCGGCCCGGGGTGCTTCTCTTCGGCGGTGTGTGCCTGAGCAAGTCACCCCTTCTCCCTCTGGACCCCAGGATCCCGCCCATAAAATGAGAGCTCGGCACTAGATCAGTATTTTCATACTTTGTTGTTGTAGTAATAGTAGGATCCTTGCTTCGAGTGGTTTCTTACCTGAGTATAAACAGGGAAGGGCAGATGCCTGTGATTGGTGCTGGGGGTGGGGACGTGGTGCTTGGGTCACCTGCCTCCCCGCCAGTGCCCCCGAAGCCATCCCCATGCTCCCCTTCCCCCCTCCCCACCCGGCCCCACCACCGGGAAGTGCAGACCTTTGAGACACTCTCAAGCGGCTTGATGGGAAGGTCACCCAGACTGAGGAGGGAACTTTAGGAGGATAGGGCCCTTCCCCTCTGTGGCCCAGGTCACCAGCTCTGTGGTTCTTCCCCTGAAGACCCCTTTGGGCCAGGGAGGACCTGGGTCATTCCTGGGCAACGGGGGAGAGTTTGTTGTGAAGGCAGAGCCTCAGGCCTGTGAGGCAGGGACCAGGGAATGGTGACTTCTCCCTTCTACTGAGCTCCAGGCCTCCAGAGCCTGAGCAAACCACGGGGTGGGTGGCATCCTGCGCCTGTTCGCCTGTCAGAAACATCTGCCTGGGGGAGGGGACACATCTGGACCGTGCTCACCGAGGGCGGGGAGCGCAGAGCAAGGAGTTTGTGGGAGATTTTTATCCTTTCCTTGGGCCGAGTTGGCAGGTTTTGGTCTAGAGCTCCCGGGATGGGATGCAGAGCTCAGGCCTAGGGGCTGACTTGAATGACCATGCCCGTCGCATCTTACCGCATGGTGCGGGTTCAGGTTTGCTTCCCTTTAATACTTTGTCAGCATCAAAAACAATGAAGAATCTCGAGAACCTAGGGTTTGAACTCCCTTCTCTGCTAGTAGAGAAGTTGGCCTCCTTATCCTCGTGCCACATGTCCAGAAGGGAAATTCTTTTCTAGATTTTCCTGAACAAACAATATCGTCCCCACCTCCGCCCCACACACAACCCCCCCCACCCCCGCTTTGTGGGGAAAGGCTGGCCAGGCAGCACCTTTGGGCTCTTCAGGCGGAGGTGAAGAGGAGAGGAAATAACTGGGGCCTGGCCCCCCATCCCAGATCCTCCTGGCAGGCTTAGTGCCTCTAAACATCTTAGCATCTCGGGCAGCTCTCTCTCCTAGGTGGGGGGGAAGCGGGGGTGTGAGGCAACCGGACAAAGGGATCTTTGTGGTCAGGCCGCCTGGCCCCACGCAAGGCCATTAATTGGGTCGCTGGTCTGGGGGGGCAGCCGCTCTCCCACCTCTTCCCCCTCCTGTTTCATTCCCTTCTGTCTCCCCTGTGGAAGTGGGTCAGTGGCAGGAGGAAGATTAGAGAAAGGTCCTGAGGGAACCAGTTTTGCTCCTCCTCCCATTTTCCACCTGGACCTTGGACCTTTTCTCTCTGGGGCCTCCAGGGCTTAAGGGATGGGCTGGAGGGGTGCTTCCAGACCAGAGCTGGGATCCTGAGGGCAAAGACCCCATCCCATGCCCACTCCTCACCCTCCACCCTGAAGCCAGCGCTCTAGTTCCTGGGCAGTGCAGATAAGAGGCAAATGAAGGGACTGAGACTCATTGGCCTCCCTCCCTGTGGACCCCAGCAAGTGCCAGAACCCCTCTCCACGTGGGAGGGGGGAGCGGGGGATCTGGGGGAGGGGCGGGGGGGGGTTTGCGGAGGGAGTCCAGAGCAACCGCAGCTAGCAGATAGGGCTTCGAAGCCATAATTGGCTGTGGGACCTTGGGCCCATCTTATACCCGCCCTGGCTCTCAGTTTCCTCACTTGCAAAATGTATTAGATGATTCCTGAAGCCTCTTCCGTCTCCCGCACTGCGGGCCTCGGAAGTGGTTTCCCGAGGGTTGCGGGAGTCGAGGGGGCCGGTGGCAGTCTGGGGGCCTAAGGGCGTCTTGCCTGCCCCCCCCACAGAGCTCCAAGGACCCTGTTCTCAGCTGGGCTGCCAGCACCACTGTGTTCCCACACTCAACGGGCCCACCTGCTACTGCAACAACAGCTTTCAGCTGCAGGCGGATGGCAAGACCTGCAAAGGTTTGTGAGCGCGCGTCCGCGGTACCTGCTGGGGGGGCGGGGCTGGGGGCGGGGCGGGGCGGGGCCGGCGCGGAGTTGGAAAATGAGGCAGAAGGTACGGGAGCGGAGGCCCAGCGGAGGCCCGGCTGTGTGGCCTGCGGCCTCCGGGCGTGACTGTGAGCTCTAACCACTTGCTGCCACCAGATTTCTGAATTCCTCTTCACATTTCATAGGTGGGATATATGAGTTTTCTTATAAAAATCTTAAAGCATTAGGGGCGCCTGGGTGGCTCAGTGAGTTAAAGCCTCTGCCTTCGGCTCAGGTCATGATCTCAGGGTCTTGGGATCGAGCCCCACGTGGGCTCTCTGCTCAGCGGGGAGCCTGCTTCCCCCCTCTCTCTCTGCCTGCCTCTCTGCCTGCTTGTGATCTCTCTCTGTCAAATAAATAAATAAAATCTTTATTAAAAAAAAAATCTTCAAGCATTATAGATAAAGCCAAAGTCCCCTTTGACCAGTCCTCTTCAGCTCTGCTCCCTTTCCCATCTCTGGAGGTGAGCTGTGTTAGCAGGTTGCTGCCTTTCTCCCCAGGCCTTTTTCTGTACATTGGTATGCAGGTCTTTGCAGATAATCGAATTGAAAGCACTGTTTCCGTGCGTGTGCTCTTTTCATGTAAATATCACACTGGACAAAACTTTCCTCAGTTTTTTCACTCGGTAGGTTTCCCGTATTAATACGCAGAGATCTACCTCGTTCTTTTAGAAACCTCTATGAAGTAGGACTATTACCACAGTTTGCTTGGCCATCTCCCTGTTGGTGAGTGAGATGTCCCAATTTCTCTTTGTCACGAACAGTGCGTCCTCTTCTGTTTTAAATTTACCTCCCTCGGCTCTTTGCACAAATGCCAGTTTCTCAGGGAGGCCATCCCTCAAATCACAACCCACTGCCTGCATTTTCTACCCCTCATCTCTGCTTAACGGTTTTCCCACCAGCCACTCCTCACTGCGCTAGCCCCTCTAACTTATAATTTACTTTTTTGTTTCATTTATTACAGAAATACCAATATTTTGTTTATTATCAGAATTTAAATTTCATGAGGGCAGCAATCTGATTATGTTTTATTCATGGCTGTGTCCTCGGAGCCTAGGACAGTACCTGGCATCGGGCAGGTCCTCAAAAAGTCTTTTTTTGAATGAACGGGTGGCGTGCGCGTGTGTGGGTGTTTTCACGAGGGCCGATTCCAAGTCTGGACTTGCTAGGTGATGAAGTTTGTACATCTCTCCTTGTGATACATTCTGCCAGCTTGTCCTCCAAAGTAGCCATAAGGATGGACAGCCCCACTGGTGGGTCTGAGGGCACCCACTTCCCTGACCTCATTACACCAGAGATGACCAGGCTCTTGCCCCTTCCCCCGCAGACTTTGACGAATGCTCAATATACGGCACTTGCAGCCAGCTCTGCACCAACACGGATGGCTCCTTTACGTGCGGCTGTGTGGAAGGGTACCTGCTGCAGCCAGACAACCGCTCCTGCAAGGCCAAGAATGGTAGGTGGGGTCCCCTGCGGCCCTGGCGCTAGCCGGCTCCCAGGTTGCCCCCAGGTGGGGGAGGGGGCAGCCCGAGAGGTCCTAGTAGAGCCCCGCGCTGCATGGCCCCTTCTCTCCTCCATCTACAGAGCCAGTAGACCGGCCCCCTGTGCTGCTGATTGCCAACTCCCAGAACATCCTGGCCACCTTCCTGAGTGGGGCCCAAGTGTCTACTATCACGCCCACTAGTACGCGGCAGACCACAGCCATGGACTTCAGCTACGCCAATGAGACGGTGTGTTGGGTGCACGTTGGGGACAGCGCTGCCCAGACGCAGCTCAAATGTGCCCGCATGCCTGGCCTGAAGGGCTTCGTGGATGAGCACACCATCAACATCTCCCTCAGTCTGCACCGTGAGTCGCCTGCTCCGGGTCTGGAGAGCAGGGGAGGGCGGGGAAGATGGGGCAAGCGGGAGCCTGCCCCGGACAGAGGCAGAGGGTTAGACGGCATGACCCCTGTCTGAGGCAGGAGTCTAAATAAGAAGCCCTTGACCCAGGCCAACGCAGAGGGCTGCACAAGATGACACCTACTTTGGGGCAAGGGCAGGCTGATGGCTCTGCTTCCTTCCCTCTCTCTCTGTGCCAGGAGTCTAGATGGCTCCCGATTTTGGGGCCAGGGCCAAGGAAGAGGGCTAAGGGGGCAGCAAATGGTCAATCTCCAGAGACCAGGGAATGTCCCTTCTCAGAGAGAAGAGTGTTCATTAGACCACAGAGGGGCTTTCCCATGAAGCAGGAGCCAGGGCAAGGGAAAGAAAGGGCCTGGAGCTCAGGCAGAGCCTTGCTAGGTTGTGGCTGAGGGCAAAGTTGCCAGGGCCTGGCTGGGTCTATCTCCATGCTCCGTCATTTTCCTTGGGGACGTCGTCAGAAGGGACCCACTGCTGCAGGGTGAGTGTGGGGGTCCTCAGGCTGTTTGGGGGGCTGAGACTAGGGGAGGAGCAGAGAGCACTGGGGCCACAGGAATGTTTTAAGACCTCTGGGACGTTGCCATCCCAACTCCCTCCCTGGGCTATACTTTGCTGCCTTAGGGGTGGAAGAAGGGGTACACCTAGGGATGGGACCAGGGCATAGACCCGCTGCCTGAGGCAGCCCTACTCATGTCCGATGCTGTTACATAAACAAACAAAACACCTGGCACCATCGCAGTTCCAGGAAGCACACTGCAGAGAAGAGGGGAAACGTCTGGCCTCGGTTGATCTGACCCCTGGGAGGGAGGGTAACTTGATCTGTGACCTTGAGCAAATCAAGGTGTGCCCGCTTTGATTTCCTAATCTGCATCATGGGTTTGAGCTTGGCTGTCCCGAGCGGATCAATTGAAGTGAAAGCCAGAGGTAACCCACCAGGTGTAGGATTGTGAACATCGGGCCTGTTAGAAGATCTTGAAGTTCTTCATTGCGTCCCTGTGTGATGGTCACCACGGAAGACAGATCCCAGGAGGACACATGGGCTTAGTTCTGGACCTGCAGGGGTTCCTGAGAGCCCTCTGCAGCCTCACCGTCTGGTCCACACCTCAGCTGCAGCTCCTCCAGAGCGTTCCCGGGGTGTCTTTGGGCTGTTGGTCACCAGGGCTCACATGTGACTGGACACGCCTTCCTTGGAACGCCGGGCTGGGGGCTGCCATGCTTGGTCGGACAGATCAGGGTACCCAGTGGCAGCTAGGGTAGCACAGGGCGAGACCCCATGAGACAGCTGCCCTCTCCCTGTTCCTCGTGGACGGCCCCACCCAACAGGCCTGTCTGGGCAAAGAGCTCTGGCAGCTCCCTCCCTGGCCCTGCCTCAGGGCCAGACGATGGGCTCGTGGGTAGGCGGCTGGCGAGGGCGCCCTGATGGGAAACTTTTCGGCTTTTGCTCTGGCCTGGCCCCTTCTCCTGCCTTCCTCCAAAGGAGAAGCAGGAAATAAGCTCAAGCGGGTACCCCTCCCTTGGCAAATAGAGCCTTGCCTCCCGGTCTGCTGGATTCATTGGGCTCCTCTGGGGCAGAGTCCAGGAGGCAGGGACAGACCAAGTTTCTGGGGAGAAAGGCTAGTCGGGTGGCTGAGGGGGTTCCCATTGCCCCAGCCTCTGTCCCTCCTCCCCGCCCCCACCCCACCCCCCACGCCGCCTGAATGTCTGGCTGTCACCCTGAGGATAGTTGTTTTGCTCTCATCCCACAGACTAATTATGGGCCCCGAGATGAGGATGTCGGAAGTGTCTCTCCCCTAGCACCCTCCCCCATCCCGAGCTCAGCCCCTTCCCAGGGGAAGCTAAGTGGCCTGGCCTGGTGGGGGGGGTGGTGCTGGTCCCAGGCACTCACCTGTGCAGCGGGCTGCTGGCCTGTAATTAGCTCCCCACGGGGGATGAAGAAGAAAGGCTGCTGCTTTCTCCTGCTTTCTCTCTGCCCCCTAGGGGAGCCCTCCCTGCAATCATCCCATTCCTGGCTATGACCGTGACCTCCACTGCACCCCTGGGAGGGAGCCCCATGCAGGACGGAGGAGTCTGACAATTGAGAGGTGCTGGGCCCCAGACGCCAAAAGGCAGAGAGAGCCTACTTGCTGGTGTGGGAAGAAAGGGGAGCCTGCCCCAGAGAAAACCGGTTACAGAAATAGAATAGAAAAAAGGAAGGAGGCCAGGAAGTGAGCCTGTTTCACATGGGTCCTAAGGCATGTGTGCGCCAGACCGGCTCGGAGTCCTGAAAGCCCTGGGAGGGCCCCTCCAAGACCCTGCCATGCCCAGTGGTCGGCGCAGCCTCCAGGAGAGGTTCCGTGGAGCCAGCCTGGGGTCGAAGCTCCTGCCTTTTCCTGTCTCGATCCCAGCTCCTCCCCTTTGTTTCTACTCAAGAGTTGGGGGACACTCTCTGACCAACTTCCTCACATGTTCTGGAAGGGGGATGTGTGTGCGCGCACGAGCGCACGTGCTTTCCTCCCTTAACTGAGCCTCGGCTGCCAACACTTCTTCCTCTGTCTGTGACTTTCACTGGCCTGGACTTGGGGGGTGGGAGGCGGCGGGGCAGGCTTTGGGGGCTGAGTCCTCACCCCTCCTTCTCCCTCCTGGGATGTAATCCCAGGGCCCATCCTCCCCTCTGCCGCTGTCCCAGCAGCCTGGGGAGGTCTCTGGGTTCTGATTCTGGGAACATGGTAGTGAGAGCCAGAAGACCCTTAGGGAAGACTGAAGCCGGCCCCTCAGTCTTTGGTACCGCCTTTCCCAAAGCAGGGATGCCTTGATTTTAGGTGGTAGGTGGACGTGCATGTTTTTCGTGTTATAGTTACGTTTTTTATGTGATGCCCATTAGGAAACTCCTCTAACTAGCACAGCAAATCTATGATTTCATAGATTGCTTAGGATGCAGCAACATAAGAGACGTGAGCTGATGTACAGAAACGGCGGGTAAACGAGAGTATCAGCTATACCTAACCGTGGCAAGCGTTTTGAAAGTGATACACAGGAGACTGAAGTTGTGCAAACCCGGGGGGTCAGTAGGCCTGGTAGCACTAGAGCCAGGCCTGGCCTGCCTCCTCTCTGCCTCTCACCACTGACCACCGGCTCAGGAAACCGTAGGCTCTGTCCAGTCGCCTGCAGGGCTGCCCCTGGGCAGGGCTGGAGGTCAGGTCTACGGACCCACCCTCTCCGCCCCCCACTCCCAGCCCTGCACTGCCTTAGCCGTGCTCCTCTGACCTGTCTTCCCCTGGCTTTGAGGGTGTTTTCCCCATAGAAAGAATGAGGGCGGCCTGCAGGAACGGGGCTCTGGAAAGGAGTATGTGTGGGGAGAGAAGGTTCTGACGCAGCACGTAGAGGCCTTAAAGGAAATAAGTTTTGCTGAAGTCACTTAGTTTTGGACTGGGTATGAGGGGATGCTCTGGAAGGGCCCTCTGGGGTGCTGGAGTTTCTTCCCTTGCATCGTGCCGCATGCAGGAAGGAGTGGGGAGGCAGAAGAGGCCCCCTAGGCTGCAGGCAGCAAGGTTGCGAAATGAGTCCCCAAGGCCAGCTGGCCAGCTTCACTTAGCCCTCCCTCTTTCCTTGTGTGCCTGTGTGTATGTGTGTGCTTAAAATCACGACAGGAAATGGGTAGTGATGTGTCTAGAGGGAAGGCAGACAGGGAGGGCACAGAGTAGCCCCCTGAGTCTGCGATGAACTGACTTCCCCGGCTGGAAGGGGAGCCGATTTCCCCCTGAACTGGGCGGCCCGGGCCCTCTCAGCCTCCCACCCTGTGCATATGCAACCCTTCCAGATTTTATGTGTGAAAGCCAGCCCCCCGCCCCGCCTTGGCCCTCCTCACCCTCGGAGTGTCAGAATCCTGGGGGGCTCTTGCCAGCACACCCTTTGGCCTTGAGCCACCCGTGCCCCCGTGCTCCTGCTCCCCACTCCCGCTCCGGTCCCGAGTTTCCGAATCATTTCACAGCCCTTCTCTCCACCCTGGCTGGGCCAACCCTGGCCGGCCAACCCCAGGTCTCCCGGCTCAGCTCCAGCCTCGCCTTTCCTCCCCCGCTGTCTCCCCACCCAGCCTGCTCCCAACACAGCCCCCCTCCCTGTTTTCAAGCCACAGGAAGTAACTTAAGCAAGAGAGATGCGTTTTAGAGCCCAGCAAGGATTTCTCAATAGCGGGAAGAGCCTGGTTCCGATTCTGAATCAGAGCTGCAGAATCTGGGCATCTCATCCCAGGGACCAGGACGGACCGCCTCTGCGAACCCGGGCCAGGCAAGGGAAGGGGCGGGGCATAAGCCCAAGGCCGGAAGTGCAAGCAGGGCAGGAAGGGAGCCCGGGAGACAGAGGTGATGTGCTGCGGCTGAGCCGTGGCCTCGTGGCCTCTCTGGGAGCAAGAGGAGCTGATGTCGGGACTCAGCAGGAGGCAGGAGCATGAGGACGTGCCATTTGGCAGAACTTCTCCCGGGCCTGCCTGGCTGTCTCTTACCTACTTGCCAAGCCCCCAGACTCCCGATCGTCTCCTGCAGGCCTCCCTCTCCCGGGCAGCCCTCAGGGCAAGAGCCCCTGAGTGGCTCTAAGAAGCAGGAGGGTTTCCAGACAGATGTGCTCTCCCACCATCTTGGGGCCAGAGAAGGAAGATCCTGGCAGTCGAAGGGAAGGGAAAAAGTGATGTCTGGACCAGTGCTGGGACAACAGAGTGAGGACTCTGTGCTCAACAAATATTTGTTGAATGAATCAGTGTATGTGTGTCAGACACCGGGGACAGAGATGAAAGATAGCACCCTGCCCTCACAATATTTGTAGTCAGGTAAACAGGCTGTGATAAAAGGAGTGGCTGGGCTCACAGGAGTCTGAGATACAGAAAGCTTTCTTCTAGGGGCCTGAGCTGAGTCGTAAAGAATAGTAGGTGTTAATCGCACACTGCCTGCCTGGAAGGCCCTCCTGCAGTCAGGAGGCCACAGGGCTCTAGCTGGAGGCACAGATGGTAACTTGGTGGAGAAGATAGGGAAGAATGGGGTCGAGGGGAGGGAGGATGATGGTACAGACAACAGCTCCCATTTGTGGAGTGTTAATTATGTGCCAGGCCCTGTGCGAAGTGCTATTAAGGTACCATCCCATTTTACAGATGAGCAAACTGAGACTCAGGCATTGAGTAACTTTCCCATAGTCCCATTTTACAGGTGAGCAAACTGAAACTCAGACATTGAGTAACTTTCCCATAGTCCCATTTTACAGATGAGCAAACTGAGACTCAGACGTTAAGTGACTTTCCCATAGTCCCGCAGTTGGAAGGTGATAGAACCAGGATTCAAACCCGCTGTCAGTGTGTGGAGCCTGGCTGGGTCCAGGGCAGAGCAGAGCGATAGGAGAGGTGAGGAGCTTCCTGGAATAAGGACCAGAATGTGGTGTGTTCATTAGGGATGTGGTTAAAGTGGGAATGGGGTTCATCCTTGCTCATCCTTCCTCATCCAGGACCTCACGCCCTGTCCTACAATCTTTGGGCATGTGGATGGATTGTGGGGTATTTCCTCTGGACACAGAGGCCCCCTTCCTCCCCCAGATTTATTTTTGGGACAGTGACTGGAGTTCTGCAGCTAAAGCCAAGGCCTTCTTGGGAATGGTGGGGCGGGGGGCTGTTTTTGGAAAAGCAGCCACTGTTTAGGGAAACATCTCTTGAACAATGTGAGTAGTAGAGAAGTTGAGAACAATTGGAGTTATGGGGGGTGCAGAGTTCTGAGCATCGGTGGTAGGGGGAGCACAGGGAGGATTATCAGTTCTAAACACACACCCCAGGTCTATTCTGGAGCCTGGAAGTGAAAGTCTTTTGTGACATCACTGGCAAGCTGTGGTCTGTCCTCTGACTCTCACCCCCTCCTAGCTTCCTAGCCTCCTCCTCTGGGGTGGAATCCCCAACAACATGACCCCCAGACCATCCCAGAGACTTCCCACCCCCTAGCATTCTTCCCCTTACGCTTACTTGAGATTCTCCTATCTTCCAAGATTTGGGGCCCTTAGCCAGAGCCCCTCTGGAGGATGCTCTGGGGTCAGCCCTGAGAAGGCTGGGCCACAGGGGCAGCTGCCCTCTGAATGGGTGGGGCCAGAATGTTCAGGTCTTCTGGGGTCAAACCCAGGAGTCAGCGGCCCTGACACTGCCCACAGGGGAGCCCAGGAGGGGAGGTGCCCTCTGGCCTTGGATAGGTAGGGGCGGCCGTGTGTGTGTGTGTGTGTGTGTGTGTGTGTGCGTGCACACGTGTGTGTGTGAGCGTGTGGTGGAGCGGGCAGAGGAATCTGGACTTTAGGAGAGAGGAAAATAATGTGGTGGAGGGGGGTTGGATAACAAAGGATTTTTGCTTGAGACTAATAGTCTCCAGCTGCAAAAATACCAAAGTGGAGGCCAGGCCGGGCTGGGGACTCCCGTTCTTGCCAACTCCTCACCGGCCTGCTGAGTGGGGCCCTGCCTGGCCCTTGGGAGGTGGAAGGGGAGACTGGCCAAGGGTAAATAATCTAGAGCAAGGACGATCCCTCTGCCTTCTCTCCCGGAATTGGCAGGGAACCCGGGCCAGGAGGGAGTCTCAAAGGTCGGCCACGTCCTGGGGGCGTGGGGGGCAATTGTGGAGCTGCGCCTAGGATGGGGGGCATTCAATGTCTTCAGATTTCTTCCTCCTTCCTTCTTGCTGAGGGAAGGGTGGATGGGGAGCGGGGCCAGGGTGTTGCCAGCCCTGAGCTGGGCAGTGACTCAGGGAAGCCTCAGGAAGTTAGAGAGAAGGACGCAGCTGCACCAGCTGGTGCTGGGAAAACGGCTTGCAGTGAAGTTGCCTTGCATGCCAGCGCCCCCACCCCC
>CM053611.1:59634599-59657618 GCA_028646535.1 Procyon lotor
GGCCAGGGCTAGGGGCCCAGAGGAGACAGTGGTTGGGTTTGGGGTTGCGTCAGCAACCACAGGGGCACTGCCTCTTTCCTCTGGCCTCCTTCTCCGGTCACCTTGAAGAGAAGCTTAACAGGGGGGACCTGAAGAGGAAACTAATTTGATGAGCGCCCCAAATTGGCTCTTGCCCTTCCTCCCGCGGCCTAAGTCTTGTGACTGTGAGTCAGTGTCGGGACCGGCCAAGTTCCTGGGGAGCCACGTTCCCCTTCCCTTTGCCCCCGCCCCCACCCACTGTTAGGAAACAGCCCCTGAGTCCCTGTGGGGGGTGAGGATTAGAGGCGGGTTGAGCAGAGCGCCTTGTTATTATACATATGGCTCTGTGGGGGCAGAATCATCGCGGCTGGGTCTGAGTGTGGGTGGTGTGTGGGGTAAGTTACAGCCAAAGGCACGTGGTCCGCAGATCTCTTTACCTGTTGGGGCAGTTGGTGGAGGTGGAGTACAAGGCAGGGGTCCCGAGGAGTCGCTGTCTTAGGAGATTCCCAGTTTGCAAGAGGCGTTACCTCTGGTCATGTGAGTTGGAAGAGGCTGAGTGTGGATGGGAGCCAGCAGGTCTTGGAGAGGAGGAGCCCCCCCCAGGAGGCCAGCAGGGGTCCCTGTCCCCAGATTTCCCACTGTCTGTGCCCTCTCCTCCCTTCTTCCATCCTTCTCAGCTTCTTCCATCTCCTGCAGAGCTGGCACAGACTGAGGGTGGGCTCAGTCTCCTGGTCTCCACTCTTCCCTCGTCATCACCTTTTTGAAGCTCCCCTTCTTTGTGAACCATGCCTCAGTTTACCTTCAGAGTCCTTTGATGGCCCTCCTCCTACGTTCTCTGTCCTCCAGCCCTGTATCTTATTTTCTGCTCCTTCCCACCCTCCCCTAGGATAGGAAATTGAGCAATAGGGACACTGAAGAAATGGGAACGGGGGTGAGTGGAGGAAGTTTGGCCTATGTCACTGGTTCCGATCTTTTGATACCACGGGCCTTCCCTTTTCCATGTCTGTGGGTGCCGTATTTGACATACTTTCCTCTCCGATTGAATTTACTGATGGTGTGCCCTGCTTTTCCATTTAAAAAAATTTTTTTAAAAATTTTATTTATTCATTTGACAGAGAAAAAGAGATCACAAGTAGGCAGAGAGGCAGGCGGGGGCGTGGGGGAAGCAGGCTCCCTGCCGAGCTGGGGGGGGGGGGGGCTCGATCCCAGGACCCTGAAATCTTGACCTGAGCCGAAGGCAGGGCCTTTAACCCGCTAAGCCACCCAGGCGCCCCTGCTTTTCCATTTTTAAAAGTCATGCAACACGTGCGTATCTGGTCAGCACCCTGGCTGGCACGAGATAAACCGACTTACCATATAACGTTGATGAAAACCCAGCCAACATCAAAGATGCGTCATGTTTTAGTTAGCCTGAGTGCAGGTGTCTCGAGTAGAAGCATATTTAAAAGTATTGGAATGAACTAGGGGACCCGTCCTCCCTGCCTCTTGGGACCCCAAGAAGACGGTCCCGCTCAGGGAAGGGCTAGAGCTGGGGAGGCCTGTCCATCAGCTCAGCAGCCAGCACGGACCCAGGGTCTCCTGTGTGCCGGCCCTGAGCCCCGTGTGCGGAGCGAGGCTCTGGCGGGAGGCGCTCAGGGACTTCTCCCTGCAGAAACCACATCGGTTTCTCAGACACTCATCTTTGGAGAAACCAAATAGAAACCAGATAGGAAAGATGGCAAAGAATACAAGGTAAAATGCGCCCTCGCCAGGAACTCCTGTAGGGGCTCAGAGAGGAGAGACAGCTTGTAGCCTCCGAGGTGAAGGAGGCCGTCCCATAGGAGGTGGGCTTCCGGGGTGGGTTCTGCACCAGCAAGGGTGGGCACGTCTGCAGGAGGACCTCCCCCCGTAGCTCTCGCACTCGCACTTTCCAGACGTGGAACAGATGGCCATCGACTGGCTGACGGGCAACTTCTACTTTGTGGACGACATTGATGATAGGATCTTTGTCTGCAACCGAAATGGGGACACGTGTGTCACTCTGCTGGACCTGGAGCTGTACAACCCCAAGGGCATTGCGCTGGACCCTGCCATGGGGTGAGAGGGGCAGGCTGAGGCTGTGGGGGAGGGGAGAGTGCCCGGTGCCCGGAGCCCATTTAAGGCACCAGTTAACGCGCCCCCCCACCCACAGGAAGGTGTTCTTCACTGACTACGGGCAGATCCCAAAGGTGGAGCGCTGTGACATGGATGGGCAGAACCGCACCAAGCTGGTCGATAGCAAGATCGTGTTTCCTCACGGCATCACACTGGACCTGGTCAGCCGCCTCGTCTACTGGGCCGACGCCTACCTGGACTACATCGAGGTGGTGGACTACGAGGGCAAGGGCCGGCAGACCATCATCCAGGGCATTCTGGTGAGAGCAGAGCTTGTGCCGGGCCGCCATTCCCTAGGCCTCCCAGTGAGAGGGAGGATGACCCTGGAGCTCAAGTTCCGTCTGGTAGGAAGTGGGGTGGGCGCGAGCCCTTTGAGGAAGGGAGTGGATATGGCTTCTACTCTGATGGAAACAGATCATCTTAGAGGCACCCTGTACTTCCCTTTTCTCGCTTGATCCTTACAACAACCCCTGGGAGATAAGTGGACAGGTGTCTCAGTTCCCTTTTAGCATGAGAAAAAGCAGGGTTCAAAGAGGTTAAGAGATTTGCCTGAGGTTACACAGCTAGGAAATAGCACTGGGACCAAGGCTGGAAGCCCTTCCAACTCGGAGATGGCACCTCCCTTCTGGGACCATTAAGGTAACCAGCCATCCCTGTTAGCCCTGGACGTGCCGCAAACCAGCAAATCCCTTGGTCTTGGACAAGCTGGAACAGTCAGTTCCCTTGGAGAAGTTACGTGGGTAGCGAGGGCTGCTACGTGGCTTGCTTGGGGCAAGTCTGTCCTCTCGACCTTCCCAAAGCTGGGGCTAGAGTTGGGCTAAGAATGTCCTCCTTTGGACAGAGTTTAGGGCCCAACTCCAATTCAGTCCAAAAGGGGTTCCATCCCCCACGGTGTGCCTGAGCCTATGGAGGCCACGGTTCTTGCCCTCAAGGGGTCCTTGCCCTCAGGGTGGGTGGGGTGAGTCCACAAATCGCCAGTCAGTGGATAATAGCCAGAGAGATGGAGCATGAAAGGAGAGCCTGTGTCTGGCTAGAACATTCCAGAAGCTCTTCAGAGAGATGCTCTGTGAAGGATGAGTGGGATTTTGACAAGCAAAGATCTCAAGAGCCAGGGGAGACAGGGAAAGCATGGAGTTAGAAACTGTGGAACAAATTGGGGAGCGCAAATAATGAAATTTGGATGGGACACTGAGGGGCTCTCCAGGGGCAGAGGGAGGATTCCCTTCTCCTCTCATGCTGACCTTTCCTGCCTGCCCGTCTCAGATTGAGCACCTGTATGGCCTGACCGTGTTTGAGAATTATCTCTACGCCACGAACTCGGACAACGCCAATGCCCAGCAGAAGACGAGCGTGATCCGAGTGAATCGGTTCAACAGCACTGACTACCAGGTCGTCACCCGTGTATACAAGGGGGGTGCCCTCCATATCTACCACCAGCGGCGGCAGCCCCGGGGTGAGTGGGGCCCCCCAGCCCCTCCGTGGAGCCCCCTGTGGGAATGCCCGGTGCTCTCATACTGTGACGGCTTCTCGTAGCGATCCATCCCCGATGAGCTCCCCTGGCCCCTCAGCTTCCCCTGCCAGCCCCTTCCTGCCCCTCAGCCTCTCTAGATCCCACCTCCATGGGGCCCCTGCACCCAATTCTGCTCAGGACACAGGATGCGTCTCCCAGTTCCCCGGCTGCTTCATGTCACAGCACCTGACCACGGGCAGTGGTGTGACTCTCTCCCCGACCACAGAAACCATCATCTCAGGGTCTCCAGGCTGGGTCACGGGCAGGCAGAGAGATCCCAGGCCTGTGGCTTCTAAAGCTTCAGACGGGACGACTGGCATAAAGGCCACGGCAGGAAGGAGTGCGGTCAGACTTCAGGAAGCCTTCTCGAGGCCTCGCAGGGGGCGCTGGAGGGGCCTGACTAGCTCTCCCCTGCTTGCAGTGCGGAGCCACGCCTGCGAGAACGACCAGTTCGGGAAGCCGGGCGGCTGCTCCGACATCTGCTTGCTGGCCAACAGCCACAAGGCGCGGACCTGCCGCTGCCGCTCCGGCTTCAGCTTGGGCAGCGACGGGAAGTCCTGCAAGAGTGAGTGACCCGGGCAGGGCGTGCGTGCCTGCTGGCATGGGCCGGGACCCTGTCCTTATCTGCCTCCCCACTGCCTGGCCCTTTCTGTCTGAGATGCAGAGAAAGGAAGGGATTTACCCAACATTTCGCCTTGGTGAAGGGCCGAGGTAGAATTTGAACCCGCATCCAGGAACAAGGCTTTTCCCGTTACCCTACTCGGGCTCCATAATAGACTGTCCACTGGCCCATTCACGTCATTCATTCATTCACTCACTCAACAAATTTCTCGTGGGCGTGGACTGTGTGTCTGGCGCTGTCCTGGCGATGAGCATTCATCGGTGACAAGATAGATGTCGTCTCTGTCTTACGGAGCAGAGTGTAGAGTCTGGCAGGGCCAATAGACGAGGGAAAATAGCTCCAGGTGGTACCCGGCGTTGGGAAGAAAATAGGGAGGCTCCTAGACCTGCTGGTGACAGTGAGGGCTCCCGCTGGGACGGGGTGATCAGGGAAGGCTTCTCCGTGGAGGGGGGATTTGAGCCGAGCTCTCTATGAAGTGAGGAGCCGAGTCGCGGGACCACCTGCCAGCAGAGCCCTGTGGCAGAGGGGATGGACGGTGCCGGCCTTCAAGGCCAAGAAGGGCACAGTGTAAGCGAGGGGAGACAGGAAGGAGAGGCTGGATGGGATCCGAAATGGGACGAGGAGCTCTTGGTGACTTTCCAGCTGAGAAGTGACAATGTGCTTCACGTGTGTCAAAAGATCATGCTGGCTGGTCGCTGGGTAGCGAGCAGATGGACAGCAGGGAGTGGCGGGAGGCTCCTGGGGCGTAAGTGAGAGCGATGTGGCTTAGGGAAGGGCAGCAGCAGAAGTGGTCCAGCGTGATTGGATTCCAGCGTATCTGAGCCACTCATCTGACCCTTGAGCAGCGAGCCCCTAACTGAAAACCTGCTCCTTGCTGCTCTGGCCCCATAGGCAGTCCCCCATCCCCCCCAGGGTGCATCCCTGGGCTTTCATGTTTATACGTCTTCCGTGTGACCCAGCACCCCCCAACCCCCATCTCCCCTGACCCAGGAGAGCTGAGGCATTGCAGCCCCTTGGGCCATGGCCCCAGAGGCGGGGTGATTGTGTGTGTGTGTGTGTGTGTGTGTGTGTGTGTGTGTATTCCTTTGCGTGCACACCTGACTTTGTGCCCCTCCTTGCACCTGCCCTAGAGCCAGAACACGAGCTGTTCCTTGTCTACGGCAAGGGCCGGCCAGGCATCATCCGGGGCATGGATATGGGGGCCAAGGTCCCGGATGAACACATGATCCCCATCGAGAACCTCATGAACCCCCGGGCCTTGGACTTCCACGCTGAGACCGGCTTCATCTACTTTGCTGACACCACCAGCTACCTCATTGGGCGCCAAAAGATTGATGGCACTGAGCGGGAGACCATCCTGAAGGACGGTAAGGGCCCCCAAAGTGAGGGGTGTGCTGGTGGGACCCCCGAGGGACGCCCACCTGGGACAGGAAGCGATGTAAGCCTGGGCATCGCCTTCTCAGTGCCCTTTCGGCATGGAGAGTCCCCCGCTGACTGGGGGGCTGGACTGGTTGGCATGGAGATGAGGGGATAGACAGATTGACCCCCCCGTGTGACCCCCTTCTTGGCTGAGCCGAAAAGGGGCAAGAGGATGGATGGGTTAGGCCGCGAGGGCCGTCCTTGCCAACGCTTGGGAAAACTCGGGGTCGCTCTGCCATTGGCTCCGCGCCCCAGAGCTGCACGCAGGAGGCAGCCTAGGAGAGGCCTGCGGCCTGGACAAGAGCAGCCGTAGCAGCCCCCGGGTGCCCACAGAAGGCCTGTGCAGCAGCCCCCGCGGCCACTGAAAGCTGCTTGCTCACTTGTCCTGGGAAGGGTCTGTCTTGGGAACCGAACCCAATTTTTCCGTCTGAGCTGCTCGGGCAAGCAAGGCAACAGTACATGGTCTCCTGAATGTCCATCTGCGTGGAGCCTCTGAACTCCTGAGTTCTGCCCTTTTCCTGCTGGGCGTCAGGAATCCCCAAACCTGCCCTCGGGCCCCCAGGCTGGGGCTCCCTAACCAGTGGATCTGGCTGATGCCGGTCACTGCTTCCCACCCCCCACTCCCAGACCTGCTCGTAGAACCTCAGCAGTCAGCAATCATAAGACTTTGGGGAAATCAAAAGTAACTCATCAGGAAGAGATTGGGGTTCCCTATACCCGGGGAGCTGCTATGTAAGCTGGAGATGAGCCCTGTGGCTAAGTGAAAAATCACTTCCTGATTTATTCATTTTGTCAGCTCAGGACTTTTGGGCCTGGGACATCGGGTCACACTGGTGCCCAGAGCCACACGCACGTTGCTTCAGCTCCCCCAGCTCAGGCCCAGATGGGCCCTCACATGAGAGTGCGCATTAGCCACATAGGTTCACGGGCTGCCGGCCAGAGTTCTGGGAGCCCCTGAGCCTCAACGCCGTGTCCCCCGCTCCTTTTCCAGCCTCGCGCCCCATCCACCCACGGTCGTGGGCGCAGGGGGCTCCCTGTCCCACTGGCCACCGGCTCGCTCCGAGCCAGGCCGCGCTCAGGTTCCTTTGAGGTCCTCGATCATGGCCCCCTTTGCTCCCTGCAGGAATCCACAACGTGGAGGGGGTAGCTGTGGACTGGATGGGGGACAATTTGTATTGGACCGATGACGGACCCAAGAAGACCATCAGTGTGGCCAGGCTGGAGAAGGCTGCTCAGACCCGCAAGACTTTAATCGAGGGCAAAATGACGCACCCCCGGGCCATCGTGGTGGACCCACTCAATGGGTGAGTCTGCTGGGGGCCTGCAGCCAGTAGGAGCCAGGAACCCTGGGCCTCAGAACGGGGAGATGAGACAAGGAGCGAACAGGGGAAAGCATCCCAGATGGGGCGCTGAGGCAGGAATCAGAGTCCGAATGGCGGAAAGGTGCCCCATCTTCGGGACAATGGGAGTGATGCCTTACACACACACACACACACAGATCTGGTCCTGTCACTCCCAACTTGAGGCCTTCTGCGAGCTCCCCTTGCCCTGGGAGTGAGACTCAAGTTCCTTATCAGCCCTGGGCTCCTGCAGGATCCGCCCACATCCCTTCGACCTCACCTGCCCCTCTGCTGCCCTCAGAAGCTCTGTCCCCACCGCCTGCAAAGGCCACAAGGGCCTAAATAGGCATGTGGCTCACATGCCTTAGACACTTAGGGCCGTCTGTCCCTTAGACACTCCAGCTCTTCCTGCCTCCAGGCTTTTGCTCTGGGAGTAGCTGTGCCCCGGGCTCCCACACATCTGCAGATCTAGCGTCTCGTCTGCGCTCGCTCCTGGGCTCAAATGCCGCCTTCTCGGAGACCCTTCCCCGGCTGCTGCCCAGTCCGCTCTCTGTACCGCCACCCTGCTTCGTGTCCTCCCTGCTTTTTCTCGACCTCCCATGCGTGTCCCCTTCCAGCTGCCTTGTTTCTTGTCTGTGCCCGGGGGTGGGGCGGGGCCTCCGGGAGAACAGGGGTCCTGGCTCCACTGGGTCCCCGAGGGCCAGAGCTGTGCCCGGCTCGCGGCAGGCACTCGACAAATGCTTGCTGACTGGAGGAATGAATGAAATGTGGGGGCGAGGGGTGAGCAGGCAGGAAGCCCCCCGGGAGGAGCTCCGGCACAGCACGCACGGCTCGGGCTCAGGCAGGAGGCTGCCAAAGGCGGTGGGGGCCCATGGGGTCCTGACCGGTCACTGCCCACAGGTGGTTGTACTGGACAGACTGGGAGGAGGACCCCAAGGACAGTCGGCGAGGGCGGCTGGAGAGGGCCTGGATGGACGGCTCGCACCGAGGCATCTTTGTCACCTCCAAGACGGTGCTTTGGCCCAATGGGCTGAGCCTGGACATCCCAGCGGGACGCCTCTACTGGGTGGATGCTTTCTACGACCGCATCGAGACTGTACTGCTCAATGGCACAGACCGGAAGGTGGGCGGGCACGTACCGTGTGCAGGTGTTCACCTGCGCGTCGCTAGGCCACATGGGGGGGGGGCTTTTTTTTTTTTTAAGATTTTATTTATTTGAGAGAGAGAGAACAAGCAGTGGGGAGGGACAGAAGGAGAGGGGGAAGCAGGCTCCCCGCCGAGCAGAGAGCCCGATGCGGGGCTCGATCCCAGGACCCCGAGATCGTGACCTGAGCCGAAGGCAGACGCTTCACTGACTGAGCCACCCAGGCGCCCCTGGATAGGGCCTTTTGTGTGTGACTGTGTGGGCGTCTCTGTGTCCAGGCCCGTGGGCATCGTGCACGCTCACCTCTGTTCCCGTGGGCGTCATGCACAGGGGGCGTGACTGTGCCCGTGGGCGTGCGTCTCTCTGTGCCGTGTGTGGTACGTTCGTATGGCCCGAGGAGCGCCTCCGTCGGCCCGTGTTGCCTGCAGGCTCGAGCACTCGTGTGTGGACCCCAGCATACGGTGCCTGTGCACCTCCACACGTCTGTGCGAGTACACACCGCACACTTTGGCGTGTGCCTGCGGTGTCCGCCTCTGCTGGTGCAGGACGCCTGGAGGCACTAGGGACACACGCTTTGTCCCTGGGGTGGCCCTAGGCTTCGTGAGCCACGTGCCTATGTAGGCACGTGGACCGAGCCCTTTCCTGGTAGATTAGGCCCTTGGCGATCCGGCCCGACTCGCCCTGTGGCCTTATTCCTCCCCCGTTCCCTGTGCCCTGACATCTGAGCAAGCGATGCCGGACTGCTTGGAATTCCCAGCGCACGGCTCGTGGGGTGCGGCCACCTGTGCCGTGCTGTTGCCGATGCAGTTTCTGCCTCCACCCCCTCCTCCTCCCGGTCCCACGGCTCAGGAGCCGCCTTCCCTGGAATCTTGTCTACAGACCCCCCACTTCCAGCCTGGACTGCTGCGTGTGCCCTCCACGGCCCAACAGTGGCTTCACGGCGGGGGCTGTCTTTGTCATACCACAGCTTGGCCCTTAAAAGATCCTGGCAAGTGTTTGTTGAGTGAAGAAATGAATGGATGGATACTGACCGTGTGCTCAGTACTGTGTGTGTGTGTGTGTGTGTGTGTGTGCGTACATACATGTGTGTTGGGGATATGAATGAAGATGAGTGGATCCAAGGGAGGGTAGTGTGGACAAGTTCCCCATCGGCATCCCACTGGGCCCGGGTCTGGCACCTCACTGTGTGCAAGGCTGTCACTCTCAGGGGCTCCCAGGCTAATGGGGGAAACGAGACCCACCCCCAGGACGTGGACACATGAAGGAACAAAGCGGTAGTCCCCCCGGGCCTTCCTCAGGCACCCCATTTGTCCTCAGCTCCGCAGTAACCTCCCCTCCGTTCTTAGATTGTATACGAGGGGCCTGAGCTGAACCACGCCTTCGGCCTGTGTCACCATGGCAACTACCTCTTCTGGACCGAGTACCGGAGTGGCAGCGTTTACCGCTTAGAACGGGGCACCGGCGGTGCTCCCCCCACTGTGACCCTTCTGCGCAGCGAGCGGCCCCCCATCTTTGAGATCCGCATGTATGATGCCCAGCAGCAGCAAGGTACCCCCCTGGGGCTGGGGCCAGTGATGGGGGGACCTGGGGGGGGCGGAGGCTACTCGGGGAGTGAAGGCACTCCCCAGGGATCGTAGGCTCTGGTTTTTGAGGCCCTTGGAGAAGAGAATTTGACTGTGTCTCCCACGTCTCCCTCCCTGTCCCGTGTCTCCGTGTCCTCTTCTTCAACACGCTTATCGTCCCGTCACCACTGCCTCCCTCTCTGACTGCCCACTCGAATGTGACTTTTCCCTGTCCTCTCGTGTCCTCTCTCTGGCCATTGCGGACCCTGCCGCCACCTGTCCCTGTCCTCCCCGGCCCCTGCTCTGGCCCTGCCTTTGCAGTGGGTACCAACAAATGCCGCGTGAACAACGGTGGCTGCAGCAGCCTGTGCCTGGCCACCCCCGGGAGCCGCCAGTGTGCGTGTGCCGAGGACCAGGTCCTGGACACAGACGGCGTCACCTGCTTGGGTATGAGGGGCCCAGCCGGCGTGGGAGGCCTGGGAGCAGTCCTCAGCGGGAGGGGGCCGAAGGGTCCAACCAGAATGAAAGAGGCGGAGAGGGCCCCGTGGGGGCAACAGGAGGCAAGGGATGGGGTGAGAGAAGGCCCCGGGGGCCGGGAGGGGGTTCAGGGAGGACAGGGGATGGGAGGAATTTGGGAGAACACACAGATGAGGGGAAACTGAGTGATGACTGGGACAGCTTTGGAAAGAGGAACGTGTTCTTTTACATTCGTCTCCCCTTGATCAAAGTAATACAACAACAGCTCTAAATACTAGAAATGAGAGAAGGAGAGAAAAGCCCCAGTCCCCCCCGCAGACACCAGCCCGTGTGTTAGCAGTGTGGCAAGTGCGCGCCATCTCCCTACGGCCAGCTGGGTCACGTGGCCGCGTCTACGTAGCTGAGATCACGCGGCACGTAAAATGCCTTCCACCCTCTCTTGGGCTCATACGTGTCACAGCATTTTCTGAGTTACTGCTGCATTATTTGAAATAGGCTCTTCTCAGATCAAAGTAGGTCACGCTCGCTGTAAAAGAAATAAACGAACGGTATAGAAAAACACAAGGAGAAAGTACAAGTCACCCCAGATACCACCCTCCATGGATGTCACTGTTACCATTTGGGGGGACACCCTCCCACACACTTCTCTCTGCGTTTACCTTACTTAAACAGAATCGTGCCCCACCTGCTCTTCTATTCTCTGCTTTTGTCACTCGACAGTACGTCATAGATAGGTTGGCAGAATTTTTAATGACTGAAATATATTTCATTAGTAAACGTTCCCGAATTTTCTCCACCATTTCTCCCTACTGCAGGATGTTCAGGCTGTTTCTCTCTTTTGGCATAATTGCAGTTAACATTGATTTCTTGAGCACAGGCAGGTACTGAGGCAGGATTATAAGCACTTTCCAGGCGGTGACTTGTTTACTCTTTATAATATTCCTGTAGGGAGCGTATATTTTATTATCCCTGGTATACAGATGTGGAAATTGAGGCCCAAAGTCCAAAGAGGATCTGAACCCAGGAAGTCGGACCCTGACTGAGCCTGTTTTTCTCATCACTTGCTCTGCTATTTCCCACACCTTCCTGCCTTCCCATATTCTGGATGGTTTACCTTAAGATAGAATCCCAGAACTGAAAATGAGTCAGTGGGGCCTTAGCAGACGGCTAAGAAGGAGTGACTGAGTCCCTGTGGTCCAGGGCCACAAGCGAGACAGTAGGCACCCACAGGATGCACAGAAGTTTCAGGGCTTGGAGCAGGGATGAGCGATGGATGGGTCAGAAAGACATCCAGCGGAGCTCGGGGTGCAGGGCCAGGGGCCGACATGGGGGTACTGGGGTTCTTTTTTTTTTTTTTTTTTAAGATTTTATTTATTTGACAGAGAGAGATAGATACCACAAGTAGGCAGAGAGGCAGGCAGAGAGAGGGGGAAGCAGGCTTCCCACTGAGCAGAGAGCCTGATGTGGGGCTCGATCCCAGGACCCTGAGATCATGACCTGAGCCGAAGGCAGAGGGTTCAACCCACTGAGCCACCCAGGTGCCCCGGTACTGGGCTTCTTGATGTTACCTGTGCAAACACAGACCGAGGACGTGGTGATTTCACTGCTGAGAGCCCAAGGCAGACTCCCAAGCCCAGGTGGGGTATTGGGGCACAGGAGGGCGCAGCCCACTGAGTTCTGGGCCCCATGTTCACTGCTGGTGGAGTTGATGCATTTGCAAAGGAAAAAGCCCAGGGACCAGGACAGGGGCCTCAGGGTCCCCGAGATGACTTCCAGGAGGCAGTTTGTGGAGGAAGCAGGTGCTTTCAGCTCATACTGAAGTGCTGGAAGTATCCAAGTAAGCGTCACCCTTGTGGCTCGAGAAAGAGCCGGTTTCCAACCAGATTATTTGTCCGTGAAGAATGACACCCTGGGCAAAGTGGCTCTTGGGATGTTATTTAAAATACCACAACCGGCGAGCGTAGTGCAGAGGGCAGAGCACCTGTCCCACGAGCTGGGCCTGACTCTCCCCCCCACACCCCTGTGGTGCCCGCAGCGAACCCGTCCTACGTGCCCCCACCCCAGTGCCAGCCGGGCGAGTTCGCCTGCGCCAACAGCCGCTGCATCCAGGAGCGTTGGAAGTGCGACGGGGACAATGACTGCCTAGACAACAGCGACGAGGCCCCGGCCCTCTGCCGTGAGTCCTCGCCCCGCTCCCCAGGACTTGGGGGCGGGGGTGGGGGGGACTGGCAGGGCAGCAGGTGGAGCGAGCTGGGCCCTGCCCGTGCCCTGAGCCCAGACCGTTTCGCTCCGCAGATCAGCACACCTGCCCCTCGGACCGCTTCAAGTGTGAGAACAACCGCTGTATCCCCAACCGCTGGCTCTGCGACGGGGACAACGACTGTGGGAACAGTGAAGACGAGTCCAACGCCACTTGCTCAGGTGTGGGGGCGGGGTGGACCGCACGGGGCGCCCCTCAGGCAGGGAGGGGGCAGGGGGGGCAGCTGGGCTCGGAGAGACAGAGCGACCCCTGCAAAGAGAGGGGTGTGGGGTAGGGGAAGGAGAGGGGTGCTCTCCCTGTGCCCAGAAGAACGGGGTTGGCTCTGAGGACTGAACTTGTGGGGAAGAGAGTGTGGCTGCAGATTGGACCCAGGAGCAAGGAGGGTGAAATCGTCTCCTCGGAAGACAAAAGAGACCCCTTGAGAAATGGGACGACACCGATGGGATGTCAGACCACATGGCTGGGTGTTTTAAAGATTGTGTTTATTTGTTTGAGAGAGAGAGAGCGCAAGTGTGAGCAGCTGGAGGGGCAGAGGGAGGGTGAGGGAAGGAGGGAATCCCAAGCGGACTCTGTGCTGAGCACGGAGCCCGACATGGGTCTCGATCCCATGACCCTGAGATCATGACCTGAGCCGCAACCAAGAGTCGGACGCTTAACCGACTGAGCCACCCAGGCGCCCAACGCACAGATGGTTTTGAGCTTCTCTAGGAGAAATGGTTTTGAGACCCTTGGGAAGACTTCCTGATAGGCAGGGGATAGTAAGAAAGAAGAGGAAATGGAGAGGGAGACAGGACTATGAACACTCGCGCCCATCCCTGTCCCCAGCTCGCACCTGCCCACCCAACCAGTTCTCCTGTGCCAGTGGCCGCTGCATCCCCATCTCCTGGACATGTGATCTGGACGATGACTGTGGGGACCGCTCCGATGAGTCCGCCTCGTGTGGTAAGAGGGGCAGCAGGGAGATGAGGCTGGCACAGGGGAGGGGGAGCGCAGGAGAACGTGCCCCAGGGCAGGGGTGCCGGAGGGTCCCTGAACCTTAGTCCCTGTGGAGCCGTGAGCGAGTTACTCCATCTCTGTGGCCTCTGTGAGTTCTGTCTGCAAAACGGGGATAATCACTGTGCTGATGTGGGGATTCAGTGAGGTCCTGCATGAAAAGCACTCAGCACAGGGCGAGTGGCTGGTAACCAGAAGGCTGAAAAAGGGAGGCTCAGAGAGATGGGGATGAAAAAGCAGCGCTTTAGGCTGAGCCTTCCCACCCCTGACTGGCCGGCCCATGGCTGCTGGTTCTAGGAGGGACCCCGTACCCACCCGCTGGGGGCCGTGATGCTGTATACTCAGCTGTTCCTTCTCCCCGACAGCCTACCCCACCTGCTTCCCCCTGACTCAGTTTACCTGCAACAATGGCAGATGCATCAACATCAACTGGCGGTGTGACAATGGTAAGAACTCACCCCCCTTAACCTACCCTGATTCCTAGGAAAGCTGGAAGCCGCAGCCAGGTCCTGGGTGGGAGACAAAGGTGTTCTTAGAATCAAGCTGGGGCCTCCTCCCAATTCACTAAAGCCCCACTGAGTTGGCTGGGAGTGATGAGAACACGCCAGAAATCCCAAGGGGGAGACCAGTACGGACCGAGGGGATACCCTCCCGGTGGCCCGTAAGCACCATTCCTCCCTAGACGGGGCCTGAGGGCCCATTCTCTGGCAGAGGCTTGGGGGCTGGGGAGAAATGAGCGAGAAAGGCTGGGGGGAGTGGAGCCAGGGGAGCCCGGGGCTCCACTCCCTTCTCCCTGCAACCCCAGCTCCTGGGGTCCTGGCTGCACCCTCCAGGCTCTGGCTTCAGGCTCGGGAGCCCACCTGGCGGGCAGCCGCGGACCACGTGGCGTCCGCCCTGAGCCGCGGGGGTCGGCGGATCGTCATGTGTGTGCCGTCTCACGGCTCTGGTGGCGTCTGTGTGCTGTGCCGTGTTGTGCCGGTGGCTCCAGCCCCGGCTGATGTGTGAGAGGATGTGGGGGACCAACGCCACGTTGCCCCTCATCTTTGCTGTGTCTCGTGTGCCAATGGTTGCCCTGGCGGTTTCTGTGTTTCAGAGAAGGATTGTGGGGACGGCTCTGACGAAAAGACCTGTCCTGAGCCTGCCGGTCAGTGCATAGAAGCACATGCACCATCACCCCAGGGCCCCGGCTGGCCTCGGGCCGCCTCTCAGGACCCCCCGCCCGGCAGCTCCCCTCTCCAGAGAGCTCCTAGGATGTGAAGGGAAAAGGAGAAGGCAGAGGGGAGGCGACAGAGAAAGACAGCAAAAGGGCAAGATGCAGAGAGAGGGCAGAGGAGGTGACAGAGGTGGGAACAAGAAGAACAGGACAGAGGAGAGGAGAGACAAGCAAACTCAATTGGAAGAGAGGCAGGGACACACCCCACGGGGGAAAGCCATACCCCAGTCTTCCCAAGCGTCCTGAAAGTGGGGGGGAGTCCCGGAGCCCCCCGCACCCGCCAGGCCTCACAAGTAAGACATTCATTCAGTCACCCTCAGATACCTTCCAGAAGTGGCCCCCAGCCCTCCCCAACTGCAGGCAGTATCCCCCGTAAGCCGGGCACCCGGAGCCTGGGGTCCAGCAGTGCCCAGCAGGGCCTACACTCCACCCACCTTACTCCCTCCCAAACCAGAAAAGCTTCTCTGCCTTCCCCCCAAAGCAGGCCGACCCCTGTTCCCACACCCATGCCGAAAGGAGCATGTTCAGTCCCCCACCCGCCGCCTTCCAAGACTCCGGGAAGGGCCGTCGGGCCCCCCCAACCTCTCCCCGCCCCCCGTGTGGGCCATGGTGCATGCTGCAGTCTATGCAGTTTCTGTGTCTTTTCTGTTTGTTATTTTCTCAGTGGGGGCGTGGGGAGGTGGGAATGGGGCGGTGGGCGTGGGGGCCCCGAGCTGGGGTCACAGAGGAGACCGCGGGCTGACCCGCTCCCCGCTTCTGCCATTCTTGCCTCCCCCCAGACAATGACTGTGGGGACAACAGCGATGAGGCCGGCTGCAGCCACTCCTGCTCTAGCACTCAGTTCAAGTGTAACAGCGGGCGCTGCATCCCCGAGCACTGGACCTGCGACGGGGACAACGACTGCGGGGACTACAGCGACGAGACCCATGCCAACTGCACCAACCAGGGTGAGAGCCCGGGGCCAGCAGGTGCGGCGCGGCCATCCCCTGGCAGCCACACTCAGCCATCCCTCCATCCCTCCGTGCCTCCAACCCCCCTCCCCTGCAGCCATCTGGGAACCAGAGATAACCCGGACCGGCTCTTATCCTCAGGAGCTGCCCGGCGTGAGGGCGGGAGGGAGATTGCGACAAGCGCCCGTCACACGTTGTTAAGATTACGGGCTTTGCAGTTGGGTGGCCTTGGGTTTGAGCGCCAGCTCGGCCACTTACTATCTGGGTGGCCTTGAGCAAGTTGCTTCATCCCTGTGGGCCTCTGTGAGTGTCATCTGCAAAGTGGGGATAATAATAGCACCCACATCATGGCGCTGATGGGGGGGTTCGCTGAGATCGTGCACAAAAAGCAGTCAGCATACAGCCTGGGCTTCAGAGCTAGGAGCTCGAAAAAGGGATGCTGGGGGGCGAGGGGGGTGAGTGAGCACCGTGGGGACCATGTGAGAGAGGTGTTGGGTTGTGAGGGTCCCCCCGGGGCCCAGCCTCCGGGGCCCAGCTAGGGGGCGGTGGGGACCGAGTTTTCTGGAAGGCACAGACCCTCTCAAGGAAGATTTGTTGCTCGGCTCTAGCCCACTGTTTCCATGGAAGACTGGAGACCCAGGGCTGTCCAGGCTTTAAGAGAAGTCAGACAGGCGGAGTTCTGTGTGACACTTGCCTGTTTCCAAACACTGGTGTGTTAGCCTCCCGTGCCTGCCTCAGCAGAGCACCGCAGACCGAGGGGCTTAAACAGCCGACGTTTATCGTCTCGGTCTTAGAAGCTGGAAACCCAAGTCCGGAATGTTGGCAGGGTTGGTTCTCCTGAGGGCTGTGAGGGAGAATCTCTGCAGGCCTCCCTCCTGGCCTGTGGGGTTCGCAGGCCATCTTCTGCAAGATGGGGTTAACCCCAGCCTCTGCCTCCATCCTCAAGTGGCGTTCTCCTTGTGTGTGCGCCTGTCTCTGTGTCTGGATTTCCACTCTCTATAAGGACGCAGTCCTGTTGGATTACGGCCCACCCCAATGACTTCATCTTAACTCGATTGTTTGCAAAGACCTATTTCCGAAGGAGATCACATTCACATACCATGAGTTAGGACATCAGTATCTTTTTAGGGAACACAAATCAACCCATGACAACTGGCGATGGACTTTAAAAGTTTCAAAAATGCTGCAGGCCAAAATCTTTCTGTGGGCCTTATCTCGCCCCAGACCTCCAGCTTACAGCCTGTGCCCTATAGAGTGAAGGCGCATACAGTGAGAGCAGTACGATCGCATGAGCTCCCACCAGGGGCCCAGGACTGAGACAGAGGGCAGGGAGGGTCACCTGAGGCCCAGCAAACAGTCGATGAGTCTCAGGGGCCATCTCAGAAGTGTTGGGCGAGTGAGACAGGTAATAGTGCCCTGGGATTCTGAGAAGGGGGTTCCCGGAGGCCTGTGGTATGGCAGAGAAAGCTCTCTGCCCCTCACCTACAAGCTGAATGAACTTGGACAAGTCATCCTCTGAGCCTTGGCTTCCTGCTCCATGAAATGAGAGGGGGTATGGGGGGCGTAGCCCCTGGGAGCAGGCATGTCGTGACTGGTAGCGACCGTTAACGGCGGTGGTCAGCTAAAGTGGTCTGGGGCCGTTTAGGAAGAGGTGGGGTCTGAACTGGGCCCTGATGAGGGCATGGACGGCGGCCAAATGGATAAGAGGGAGGGTCTTCAGATGGGAGGTGGGTAGGGGTGGAGAACACAGTAGCAAGATTTAGAGGGTGAAACTGAGCACTTTGCCTCTACCTGCTGGGGCCCCTGAGGCTAGAGGGGCCAGCGGGGGATGAGGCTGTGCCCAGAGGGGACAGATGACATCAGCAGGGGAAAGTCAGGCACGGGGCCCCTGAAGGACTTTGAAGCTGGAAGGTGATAAGATGGAGGAGGGGCTTTCAGAGGACAATCCTAGAAGGGGATCCAATTAGAAAGAGGTGCAGGGCCCCCCCCGAGGACAGAAGCTCAGCTCGGAGCCGCGCTGCCAAGACACAAGCATCGAGATGAGAGCATTGACCAGACTGGCGGCGAGGCAGCGGGGGGCAGTGGTGGCAGCGTGACAGCGAGGTGGGGCTCCTGCGTGGGGCTCCTGCCCCGTCCCCGGTGGGGGCCGCCAGGGGCTGTTCCCGCTGCTTCCCGACCTCCCGAGGTCTGCAGTCAGACCTCGGCCCAGCAGCCAGAGTGCGCCTGCAGCCCATGAGTCACACCACCGCCCGGCCCTGCCCTCCAGCCTGCACCGCCCCCCCACACACTTGCATCAAGGCCCAGCCCCACTCCGTGGCCTGCAGGGCTCCCACCACCTCGCTGACCTGTGTTCCCACCGCTCCTTGCCTCCTTCACTCTCCTCCGGCCACGCAGCCTCAAATACACCTTGGGCATTTTACGAATATGCCCTGCACAGTCCCGTCTCCGAGACTTTGCACCGGCTGTTCACTCCGCCTGGGCTGCACCTCCCTGGTTTCTCATGGCTCATGTCATTCAGGCCTCTGTTCAGACTTCTCCCGCTCAGAGGCCTTCCTTGGCTGTCTTACCCAGTGCCACCCTCACCCCTCTCTGGCTTTGACATAGCTTCGTGTCCATGGCTTTGATCGCTCCCTGCTAGAACGTCAGCTCTGTGAGGGTAGACACTTTGTCTTGCTCACACCGGCGCCTGGAACAGTGCCGGGCACACCAGAGGCACTCGATAAATGGTTGTGGCCTTCCTGGGTAAAATGGAGACTAGGCGAAGGTGGGGGGCCTTTGAGCTCTGGCCTAGCAAATTGCTTAGCCAATAGACCACGGATGGGTGTGTAAAATAGAGAGATCATTGACTAGCCGATTGCTGGGGTCTTGGGAGGTGTGACCTTCCTGCCTGCAAGTTAGCTTCTGAAAAGTGTCGGCCAGGCTCAGAGAACTCTCCATCGCTGCCTCAGCTCATAGCTCCAGGCTGGGCAGAGCAGCAGGGGGTTGGGAAGGCAGACACGGGAATGGCTGACCTGGACCCCCGCCCCCGTGCCCTCCCTCTGCCCCTGCAGCCACGAGGCCTCCCGGCGGCTGCCACAATGATGAGTTCCAGTGCCGGCTGGATAGTCTGTGCATCCCGCTACGGTGGCGCTGTGATGGGGACACTGATTGCATGGATTCCAGCGATGAAAAGAGCTGTGAGGGAGTGACCCATGTCTGTGACCCCAACGTCAAGTTTGGCTGCAAGGACTCTGGTAAAAAGAAGGATGGGCGGGAGCCTGGACGGGGGCTATCTGGACAGGGGGAGACCATACTGAGAGCAGGGGAGGGGCGAGGGAGGCAGCACCATGCTGGGAGGGGTGGGGGTAGGGACACCGTGAGGCAAAGGGCGGCACGGAAGCTTGTGCGTGATGCCTGGGGAAAGTGGTGGAGGGGCCCGGGCCTGCGCTAAGGGCTCTGGGAACGTCACCGTCAGAGCTGAACTTCAGCCCCCTCTGCAATCTTGCTTTCTCTGTTGCCTGTGTGTATCTGACAGAGAAGGCCTCAAGGTTCCTAGTGGACCCCAAGGCATTACAGTCATAGCCCTATTAGAGAAGCCCACTGGGTCTGGGAAGAAAGGTATGGAGAGCCCTCGTGCTCAGGCCTGGCCCCTCACACTATATCCACCCTGCAGCTCGATGCATCAGCAAAGCTTGGGTGTGCGATGGCGATAGTGACTGTGAAGATAACTCGGATGAGGAGAACTGTGAGTCCCTGGCCTGCAGGCCACCTTCGCACCCCTGCGCCAACAACACCTCAGTCTGCCTGCCTCTCGACAAGCTGTGTGATGGCAACGATGACTGTGGAGATGGCTCGGATGAGGGAGAGCTGTGCGGTGAGGCCCACGCCCAGGAGAGGCCCTAGGACAGGGGTGGGGAGGGCGGCTGTGGAAGGAGTCTGGGCCAGGCCGGCGCTGGTAGGGGAGGTCAAGCTCTGTGGGGAGCGGGAAGGAGCAGCTCGGGCTGCTGGGCAGGACACCCCCAGAGTAGTTACCAACAACCCTTGTTGAGTTCAGACTCACCTGGGCGAGAGGCTGAGCCGAGCACGCCCCGCTATTACAGCATATTAATCCCTCCAAGGGTCCTCTGAGGCGACTGGGACTATCATCCCCATCTTACAGATGAGAAAACTGAGGCAGAGGGGTTAAATAACTGGTCCAAGATCACGTGGCTCCTAAAGTGTTGCGCAGAGAGCCCGGTGCAGCCCTGTCCTGCAGGTGCGGCCCCTCCCCCACACCCAGATGGCCGGCCAGCGCAGAGCCGCCTTTAAAAAAGACACCAGGGTTGTGTGTTGATACGGTCAAGGCAGGCTTCCCAGAGGAGGCGGGGATTTAACTGGGTTCCCGAGGACGGACAGTTAGATCTTGTGCAGTGAAGGGGGGTGTGGAGGCTGTACGTTCCAGGATCAGAACAAACAGGGGTCAGGGAGGGCCACGTGGTGTGACGTGGGGTGAGGAGCGGAGCAGAGCCTCCCGTCTCCTCCGGGCAGGGAGGGCATCTGTTCCGGGGGGAGGAGGCAGGCTGAGACTGGCCCCGAGAACTGCTGACGGGTCATCAGTCAGGGCTGGTGGATCTCAGGGCGTGTCAGGGAACCCGGCAGGACGTTGCCTACCACACCCCACCCCAGTCATACCCAAATCAGAGGAGATCGAGGAAAGGGCAGCCCTCTGAGAGAGGCGAAAAGCTGCTCCCCTCCCGCCGCCCTGCCCTGGGCTCAAGAAGGGACAGGGAAACAGATCGGATGCTGCTGTGATGTGGGGGTGCTCCTCCCGGTCCCCGTGTTGGGTGCTGGGGTCCCAACACTGGTCGTGAGGGAGACTGGGAAGCGGTGGGGCAGAGGCTCGGCCAGAAATGGAAAAGAAGGATGCCAGGGAAAGGAGCCAGGGCTCTGCCTGGGCCGCCCAGGACTTGGGGTCCGGTCAGGCCGTGATCCTGCCTCGTCCCGGCTCCTGACCCTGACCCTGGTCCTGTCCCCTGCCGGCCACCCTGCAGACCAGTGCTCTCTGAATAACGGAGGCTGCAGCCACAACTGCTCGGTGGCACCTGGAGAAGGCATCGTGTGCTCGTGCCCGCGGGGCATGGAGCTGGGGCCCGACAACCACACCTGCCAGATCCAGAGCTACTGTGCCAAGCACCTCAAATGCAGCCAGAAGTGCGACCAGAACAAGTTCAGCGTGAAGTGCTCCTGCTACGAGGGCTGGGTGCTGGAGCCGGATGGCGAGAGCTGCCGCAGCCTAGGTGACAGGCGGGTGAAAGGTGGCGGGGAAGGCTGGGCAGGCCGGGGCAGGCCCCTGAGCCGCCGTTGGCTGGGTCTGGGCTGCTGGATGCCAGAGGCTGCGGTTTCCACCCATGACCAGGCCCGGGGCCAACAGAGACCCCGCCTGCTCCTTGCTGACCCTAATCTCCCACCCGTCCCCAGACCCCTTCAAGCCATTCATCATCTTCTCCAACCGCCACGAGATCCGGCGCATCGACCTTCACAAAGGGGACTACAGCGTTCTGGTGCCTGGCCTGCGCAACACCATTGCCCTGGACTTCCACCTCAGCCAGAGCGCCCTCTACTGGACCGACGTGGTGGAGGACAAGATCTACCGCGGGAAGCTGCTGGACAACGGAGGTGACCGCCCCGCCCCCTCCTGCTGGCCCAGGACTCACTGGTGGCGCGTGCAGAGAAGGGGCACTTGGGGACTCAGAGCTGCAGACCCAGATCCAGGCTGCCCCGAAGCCGAGGCCCTTAGCTCCCCCATCCTCCACACCCTCATTAATTGGGTTAGATTTTGCTGTGGGTCTCAGTTTCTGACGCCCCGTAATTATCGTCAGCAGAGCCGGCTGCCTGATAATTAACAAAATGATCAGCCTTTCTTTGGAATGGCCTGGAGCTCCCCAAATCCTCGAACGGCAGGCTTAAAAGGAAAAAGCCATTTAGGGATGGGGTACCTGAATCCTGCCTTCTGTCCAAAGGCGGCCTGACCCATCACAGCATGTGTGTTAGTAACACACATACTGAGCACCTGCATACCCATGGGGTCCTGGGGAGACAGCGGCGATCAGAGCAGGCCACGACATCTGTCCTCGTGGAGCTTACACACCAGGGGACATGTCAGATACAAGCAAAACAAATGAGTACGATGTGGAATATAGCAGGAAGGGATAGTGCTGTGGGTATAAATAAAGGAGGCTGGGGGAGGTGTAGGGAGAATGGGGATTGACATTTTAAATTGGGTGATCAAGGAAGGCCCCCTGAGAAGGCAACATCTGAGCAAAAACTTGAAAGGAGCTCATTTTACGAGAGGAGTTTGTATTGTTTGTGATAGAGAAAACTTGGAACCATCCTAAATATTCATCAACAAGGGGATGGCTAAGTAGATTGTGATAATATTCACGCTATGTAACAGTTTTTAAAATAGTTGTGTGTGTGTGTGTGCGTATACACACCTCCATGGAAAAATCTTCAAGACAGTTTATAAAGTGATTTCTAGGAAGTTCTCATATTGACTCTATGTCCCCCCAAAGCCTCCACCCTCTGCTCTGACCTCCTTCCATGGGTTAGCCCTTCAGAGAGCTGCCAGCAGAGGAAAGCTATGACCTTCCCTTCTTCAGGGTTCTGGAAACTAGGCGTCTCCTCTCCTATTTGACTTCCTGGTGGGACAGGGGGTCTGGGTGAGGAGAGTGGGAGGTCTGTGAACCCCAGATGAAGCCAGAGTTTATCAGACATGTTGGCAGAGGTGTCAAGGCTGAGGGTGAATCATCTATGCCTCCTAGTCTACTGCGATTTCACACCCATGACCTTCTCTTCACCAGCCCTGACTAGCTTCGAGGTGGTGATTCAGTACGGCCTGGCCACCCCCGAGGGTCTGGCTGTAGACTGGATTGCAGGCAACATCTACTGGGTGGAGAGTAATCTGGACCAGATCGAGGTGGCCAAGCTAGACGGGACCCTTCGGACCACCCTCCTGGCTGGTGACATTGAGCACCCGAGGGCAATCGCACTGGATCCACGGGATGGGTGAGGACCCTGCCCAGCCCTATTCTGGCCCTGTGGTCCCCTCTGAAGCCTCATTCAGCCACGTCGGGGACACCTGTCTCTTCAAAGGCCGTTCACCCCCTCTGCCCTTTAGCAAAGATTCTATAATAGCCCCACTCCAGGCCTGTGACCTTGGCGCCCCGACCCCCTCCCCATTCCCCAGGATCCTGTTTTGGACAGACTGGGATGCCAGCCTGCCCCGCATTGAGGCCGCCTCCATGAGTGGGGCCGGGCGCCGCACCATCCACCGGGAGACGGGCTCAGGGGGCTGGCCCAACGGGCTCACCGTGGACTACCTGGAGAAGCGAATCCTCTGGATCGATGCCAGGTCAGCGCC
>CM053611.1:59658118-59685523 GCA_028646535.1 Procyon lotor
TCTCGAACCGCGTCCCCCTCCCCCCCCAAAACCAGGCCAGCGCCCCACATCCTCCAGCCTCCCGACCTGTGCCCTGCAAACACCCCACCTCTAACTCCCCGCTGTGTCCCCAGACTTGCCAAATGCCCACGGGCTGGCCGTGGACTGGGTGTCCCGGAATCTGTTCTGGACGAGCTATGACACTAACAAGAAACAAATCAACGTGGCCCGGCTGGATGGCTCCTTCAAGAACGCAGTGGTGCAGGGCCTGGAGCAGCCCCACGGCCTGGCGGTCCACCCGCTGCGTGGGTCGGTCCGGGGCCCAGGGTCGGGGGGCGTGGGGTGTGGGGCGGGAGCAGAGGGGTCTGACTTCACCTTCCCACGCCTTCCCAGGAAGCTCTACTGGACTGATGGGGATAACATCAGCATGGCCAACATGGACGGCAGCAACCGGACCCTGCTCTTCAGTGGCCAGAAGGGCCCTGTGGGTACGAGCTCGCCGTACCTGCACTACGGCTTGCCCTAATTCCTCAGTCGGGAGGCCCTCAGGGTCCGTCGATTGCCCCTCTGTCTCCCGAACTCCTAGCTTAGTGGGTGTCCCCACCATCCTTCCCCAAGGCCCCACATCCCTCAGCTCACCGCCCGGGGGGCCAGGCTCCCTGGCGGTGACACCTGCCTCTTCCAGGGCTGGCTATCGACTTCCCTGAAAGCAAACTCTACTGGATCAGCTCTGGCAACCACACCATCAACCGCTGCAACCTGGACGGGAGCGGGCTGGAGGTCATCGACACCATGCGGAGCCAGCTGGGCAAGGCCACGGCCCTGGCCATCATGGGTGAGGGCTGCTGGCCGGGGGCAGGGACTGGGGGCCGAGAGGCCGGGCCGGGCCAGGCCAGGGATGCAGGGGGGTGGGTGGGGGGCGGGGCCCTCCCCGCTCCCCGGGGTCTCATCCCCTCCTGCCTCCCCAGGGGACAAGCTGTGGTGGGCAGATCAGGTGTCGGAGAAGATGGGTACGTGCAACAAGGCAGACGGCTCGGAGCCCGTGGTCCTGCGGAACGGCACCACTCTGGTGATGCACATGAAGGTGTACGACGAGACCATCCAGCTGGGTGAGGCCGGGGTCGGGGTTCAGGGGGGCTCCCTGGGCAAGGAGGTCAATGGGGATGGGAGCGGGCTAGACTCCGCTCCGCACCCACAGGGGCTCCTCTTTCTCGCTCTCACGAAGGTACCGTACGTGCTAACAGCCATCCCTGTCACAAGAGCCGGGGGCCTGCCAGAGCAAAAGCCCTGGGCGTGGGTTGGGTGGTGACCCCCCCGCCAGGTTCAGGGTGAAGGTAGTGCCCTTGCACGACAAGCCTGACCCTGAGGGCCCAAGGAGGGCCACCTCAACCCTTTCTTTCTCTGTGCCTCCCACCCACCCCAGACCACGAGGGCACCAACCCCTGCAGCGTCAACAACGGTGACTGCTCCCAGCTCTGCCTGCCCACGTCCGAGTCCACACGATCCTGCATGTGTACTGCCGGCTACAGCCTCCGGAGCGGCCAGCAGGCCTGCGAGGGTCCGTGTGCACCGCCTGGGACCCACCCTCACCCTGGGGACAGGACTTTGTGGGTCTTGTATTATTAAGTGCCTCCTGGGTGGGATGCTTAGTAAGCCCCCACCGTGCTGGCTGCTGCCGGAAAAGCCCAGGGTCAGAAGTCCCTGTCCTATCCCTGTGCCACAGTCTAACCAGAGAGGGGGCTAGCCTGGAGGGGGAACGGGACGGTGAGGTGCTCTCCGGGGCCTGCAGGAGGGTTTGGGAGACACAGATGTCAGCAGGCAGTGCCAGGGCTGGGTCACGGAGGAGGTGTGCTGTGAGCCGGGTTCTACAGGGCAAGTAGGGTTTGAGTTTGAGGATCAAAGGAGGAGGGACAAGTGAGGCACGGGGTCCAGAGCAAGAGGAGGAAATGTGCAAGGGCTCCCAAGGCACCAAGCCCACGCAGCAGGCAGAGTGTAGGGGGGATCATAGGTGATCGGCGGTGGGGTAGGGCGGGCCTCCTGTGTGTTCTCAGCAAGGAGTGCCTGGAAGGTGGTGTTTGGGGCAGATTAACCTGGCGGCAGAGAGCCGGCCGGTGGGGGAGGGAGAAACGAGACCCAGGCGGTTAGACCAGTTAGGAGGCTATTAGCGTGAGCCCCGTGTTAAGAGATGGGGCTTAGCAGCTGGGTTGAAGAGAAGCGGTGAGACTCAAACATTTCACAAGAACTTGCTGACTGATTTATGAATTTGCCCCAGGACAGCACTTCCCAAAGTGCGCTCTGGGAACCTCCCTCTTTGATGTGGGTAGATGTTACAGAAGGAAGCACTGGGTTGAACAAAGTTTAAGTGTTTATTGCTGCAGAACTTCTCAGAGTCTTGAATATGCTCATCTGCACTGAGAACTTTTCTCAAGAGAGGACTCTAATGTTTGGGGTTGCCCCAAACTCCTTTGACCACAGGCCCTTTTTTTGACGGAGCCTGAGAACCCCGAGTCCACTGGAGGATCCGTCTGGGGGCACACTGTATCAAGGGATAAAGGCAGTGGAGGGTTCTGACTCACGTTGATGGTGGTGCCTCATGAGAAATGGGAAAGTAGAGAGGGGCCTGGATGGCTCAGTTGGTTAAGCGTCTGCCTTGGGCTCAGGTCATGGTCCTGGGGTCCTGGGATGGAGTCCCGAATCAGGCTCTCTGGTGTAGCAGGGGGTCTGCTTCTCCCTCTCCTGCCCCTCCCTCCAGCTCGTGCTCGCTCTCTCTCTCTCAAGTGAATAAATAATTTTTAAAAATCTAAAAAAAAAAAAGAAAAGGAAGAAGAAAAAGATATGGGGAAACAGAATGAGACCTGTTCAAGAGTAAGGAGTCAGGAATGCTGAGTTTTAGGTGTTTGAGAGAGGGTGTAGATGGCCTGTAGCACAGGCCAGACTGAGGAGGACAAAGAGGAACCTAAGTGAAAGTCTTCATTGAGGAGTCATCTCGTTTCATTGTTTGGTCTGAACCTCCCCAGGTTATCCTCAACAGCTTTTGGGGTTGTGGGGTATTGAGTGAAGCCGGACTAAAGGGCCCCCTGTGGGAGAGAGAAATCCAGGTCTCTTCTGCCCTCTAGTGGGCATTAGCAGTCTTGCAGGTGCTTCCCCAGAGCTGCTCTCCTTTCCTGCTCCCCACATTCCCAGCCCTCAGCTGCAGGCTTCAGGCTAAGGTGTGTGTATCTGTGTGTTCAATGGGGGTGGAGTGATGGCTGGGAGAAGGTATCAAAAAGAAGCAGAGAACAATAGGTTTGAGAGTGACAGACCCCAAGCTTAAAAGCGGTATCAGTGAGGCCCGGACCTGAGTGTCCTTGTGTTTCAGGTGTGGGTTCCTTTCTGCTGTACTCTGTGCATGAGGGAATCCGCGGAATCCCCCTGGATCCCAATGACAAGTCAGATGCCCTAGTCCCAGTGTCGGGGACGTCCCTGGCTGTCGGCATCGACTTCCATGCTGGTGAGTGACTCGGTGGCAGGAGGGAGTGGAACATTACCTTGGGATATGCTCTGGGAGCCCAGTGAGAGGCTGCCTGACCGCGGCTGGAGGGGGAGACAGCACAGCCACCCCCCCCCTGCTCCGTCTCCCCCTCCAAGCTCCCTGCCCCCCACCTAGCCCTCACCTCCACCTTGACTGCCATTTGATGCTGCCCACCCCCCAACCTTTCCCCTGCCTTGTGGGACATCCCCATGTTGGCTCTTCTACCTCCAGAAAATGACACCATTTACTGGGTGGACATGGGCCTAAGCACCATCAGCCGGGCTAAGCGAGACCAGACATGGCGCGAGGATGTGGTGACCAATGGCATTGGCCGCGTGGAGGGCATCGCCGTGGACTGGATCGCAGGTGAGCCAAGAGAGAGTCCTGGGTGGGCTGGGGGCCTCCAGGTGAGGCGGAGGCCCGGGGGGATGTGGGATCTCAGGAAGTAGTCTGAGGAGGACTAGGCCGGAACAGATGGGGGAGCAGCAGGGATCTGGAGGCTGGAAGGGACCAGGTACATGCGATCCCACCCAATTCCCTTTCTCTCTACCCACTCCCCCTTCAGGCAACATCTACTGGACCGACCAGGGCTTCGATGTCATCGAGGTCGCCCGGCTAAATGGCTCTTTCCGCTACGTGGTCATTTCCCAGGGTCTGGATAAGCCCCGGGCCATCACCGTCCACCCAGAGAAGGGGTGAGAAGCTGGGCAGGCTCTCTGGGTCCCAGCCCTGGCTCGGGTCTGGCCTGGTCACTCCCCACAGCACACACTGATGAGACCCTCTCTCCTCCACGGTCCCGGGACTGCCCCCCAACTTCTCTCTCCTCCGCCCCCGCAGGTATCTGTTCTGGACTGAGTGGGGCCAGTACCCACGTATCGAGCGGTCTCGGCTAGACGGCACCGAGCGGGTCGTGCTGGTGAATGTCAGCATCAGCTGGCCCAACGGCATCTCAGTGGACTATCAGGTTTGGATGCAGGCTGGGCCCTGGAGTCTACCGGCTCTCCGGACCCCAGGCTCGGTGGGGGCTATGCTTTGCCCCTCATTGACTCTCCCTGTGATGAGGCCCCATTTGGTGGGAAGATATGGACCCAGGGTAGTCATGGGGTGCTCTGGCCCAGCTCCCGACCCAGAGTGAGAGTCCTGCCACCCCAGAGGGGTCACGGGCCGCCACTCAGAATGAGGACAGAAGGCATGCCTAGAGCCTGTCAGATGGGCAGGTCAGAGGGCGGAGAGGCTATGGAGGGAGAAAGAGAAAGACACGGGAGGCAGGAGGGAGTGGGACCCGCCCTGTGGTCTAGGACCCTGGGGCAGGTGGGGGGCACTGGGCACTGGAGCTGAGCCGGGTGCCTCTGGCCGCTAGGACGGGAAGCTCTACTGGTGCGACGCCCGGACAGACAAGATCGAGCGGATTGACCTGGAGACGGGTGAGAACCGGGAAGTGGTCCTGTCGAGCAACAACATGGACATGTTCTCCGTGTCCGTGTTTGAGGACTTCATCTACTGGAGTGACAGGTGAGGGCTCCTGCCCCGGTCTTCTCCTCCGCCGTCCGTTCCCATCCTTCTGGCCTCCGCCAACGCCCTGCTCACGGCCTAGCCCTTCCCTTCCCCCAGGACTCATGCCAATGGCTCCATCAAGCGCGGGAGTAAGGACAATGCTACGGACTCCGTGCCCCTGAGAACGGGCATCGGCGTCCAGCTCAAAGACATCAAAGTCTTCAACCGGGACCGGCAGAAAGGTGAGGCTGGGGCCCTAGGCTGGGCAGGAGAGGTTCACGGGGGAGCCCCCTGGACTAGGACTGACTCCCCCAGAGTGAGAGGGGCTGGGAGAGAGGCTGGACCCGCAGGGACACGTTCCAGCAGCTCCGGAGAGCCGAGAGAGGGGAGGAGAGGCTGGGGAGCTCTGGGACCGATCCGGGTGCCGCGTGCACAGGTCCGGAGGCTTGTCTGTGCTGAGGCCCAGTGGTGGCCCCACCAGGGTCCCCACGGTGGCAGAGACGTCCGAGGCCGCCCCCTGCAGCCATCTCCTTCCCCGGCAGGCACCAACGTGTGTGCGGTGGCTAATGGCGGGTGCCAGCAGCTGTGCCTATACCGGGGTGGCGGGCAGCGGGCCTGTGCCTGTGCACACGGGATGCTGGCCGAAGACGGGGCGTCGTGCCGCGAGTACGCCGGCTACCTGCTCTACTCCGAGCGCACCATCCTCAAGAGCATCCACCTGTCTGACGAGCGCAACCTCAACGCGCCCGTGCAGCCCTTCGAGGATCCTGAGCACATGAAGAATGTCATCGCGCTGGCCTTCGACTACCGAGCGGGCACCTCCCCGGGCACCCCCAATCGCATCTTCTTCAGCGACATCCACTTCGGGAACATCCAGCAGATCACTGATGACGGCTCCTGGAGGACCACCATCGTGGAGAGTGAGCCCACACCCCGATCGTCCCCGCCGAGTGCGGAGGGTGGAGGGCTGTGGGGCAGGACCTCCGGGGAGAGGAGCCCCCCACGCCTCCCTCCGGGGAGAGGAGCCCCCCACCCTCAGCCAGCCCCCCGCGCCCCAGATCCGATTCCCAGCTGTGACCGCGGCCCTGACAACTCGCCAGCGAATCACACTGCACCCATTATAGTTACTTGAAAGTTTCTCCTCATTTGGAGTCAGAGTCGGCTCCCCTCTTCCGTCCCTCTCCGGCCCTAGTTTGCCCCCAGGGGGCACAAAGCTCCGTTCTGTGTGGCCAGGACTCTCGGCACAGGCTGCAGAGAGAGGCTGGTTCAACCCCAGCCACGGGATTTCAGGCACTTGGGCAAGTTCCTTCTGCTGTCCAAGCCTCTGCTGTCTCGCGTGTGTGGGGAGGCAGGGTCACCTGAAGGACAGGCGTGGCTGCTTAGCTCAGCGCAGGACACGTGTGCACACTCCACGGGGTGTACGGGGGGCTAGAGACGGCGCCCTAGAGCAGCCTTTGTGCTCTTTGCAAAGCGCCATTTCGATCCGCTACAGTTTTCCCCTCTCCAGGCTGGATAAGCCCTAGTCCCTTGACTCACTCCTTTGCTCATTCCTTCATGCATCCTGTCCACAGATGTGCCCGACAGTGAACTCGGTCCTGGTATCCGGCCGTGGAAAACACACATCTGTCCTTTGAACCTTCTTTGGACATGTTCTGCTCCACGCAGAACATGCCTGTCTAAAAATGGGTCCAAAGCTAAGCCAGATACCCTGCAATCGTAGCTTGATCAGGAGGGACTGGCAAGAACTGTCCCCTCCCTTTGGACCACTGTTTAAGCCACGGCACTTCCAATAACGCAGCCTTCTGGCAAGTATAGCGTCCTACAGCTAGAAGCCACGAAAACCCGAGTCTTTTTCTTTTAAGCTGTGGTCCCACTACTCATCGTGCACTTAATTCTCGAACCCGAGTTTGGGACGTTTACGAACAATCCAGCTCAGGTCTTGTTCAGTTGGAAGCTCCTGGGACAGCCCAAGTCGGATGTGATTTGCCAAAACCCATAAAGCCATTTCTACTTGGCTTTGGGGAAGACGAGAAGAAGGCTTAGGGAGATGGACCATGGATCGTTTGCGTAGAAAATACGGAAGGACGGGAGGGGTTGGGGGTGCCAAGGGCTGGGCTCCCGCACATCCCCTGACAGAGGACTGGGTGCCCCAGGCCCCCCCTTCGGCTCTGCTGTCTGGCCCCATCCCGACCCACGACTACTCCTTTCCCCTCACAGATGTGGGCTCCGTGGAAGGCCTGGCCTATCACCGTGGCTGGGACACCCTCTACTGGACAAGTTACACGACATCCACCATCACCCGCCACACGGTCGACCAGACCCGCCCGGGGGCCTTCGAGCGTGAGACGGTCATTACCATGTCCGGAGACGACCACCCACGGGCCTTTGTGCTGGACGAGTGCCAGAAGTGAGCTGCTGGGTGCAAGGAGCGGGGAGGGGTGGGCCACAGGGTGGCAGAAGCTCCCCCAGGCAGCCCCGGGTGGGGGATGCACCAGCAGGAGGGGCTGGCTTTCCCCCGAGATCAGCTACTTCCTTGCTTTGTGACCTTGGGCCAGCCGTAGGAACTGTCTGAGCTTTAGTTTCCTCATCTGTAATGGGACAATAAGATTTCAGATGCCTGAACCAAGGGGAGGATCAGGGGGACCCTGAAGGACAGTTCTGGCTCAGTGGCGGATCGATTCATTCATCAGAGAGCCACGGTCAAGGCACATAGTAGGTCCTCTGTGTTTCTGGCGCTTCAAGCTTCAGGCAAAGATTGTTCACTGAACACCTGCTGTACGAACCCCTTATCCAGGCCCATTCAAACCACCCAGCCCGAAGGAGAGAAATCACGGCCGTGGAAAAGGCTGAGACAGGTAGAGGGCTGCATGTACTGGCCAGGAGGTGTCACAGAGGCCGTGCTTTGGCACTGGGCCTAGATGAGGGCAGGTCAGGGAAGGGCAGCCCGGACACGGGGCGCTGCTTTGCACAACAGCCAGAGGAGGGAGTGCTCGGGGCAGGGAAGGACTGTGAGGGGCCTCCCCCCACGCCCAGTCAAGGGGTTCCCATGGGCAGGGCAGGCCTGAGGATGGCCCAGGAGCCTGGGCTCGGGTTGCCAGGGAGGCCAGGGCCCAAATCGGGAGAACCTGGGAGGACACAGCCCAGGAGTGCTGCCAGCCCCTGGTCTCCGCCTGCTCTGCCCCCTACAGGCCACCCCCCCCCCCGCCCCTGCTGTTTCCAACGTGTGCGCCTTTGCTGAGCCACCCCCTCACCTTAGAAATCTTGACCCACATGAAAGCAAAACTGTTTTCCCCGGAACTCGGCAACACTTGGAATGTTTTCCCAAAGCTTTGCTAGGAGACTAAGGGACAAACAAAACCCAAAAGCAGCCACTTAGAAACAGTGAGCGTACAGAACCTAGATTCCTTACCCTGATGTCACTCAAGTCCAGCCCCAGCCCGGCCTGCCTGGCCCTGCAGACCGGCGCAAGGGCCCTCTCCCTGGTCTGCCTCGCCCTGGCCTGCACGTCCATGGCTCAGGACAGAGATCTTGTCTTTCCTCCGTGACCGTTGGTGACTTTACCTGTCTTGGGCTGGCCCCGGGACCAGGGCCTGGAACCTCCATGGGGGGTGGGGGGTACTGCCGGACACCCACCTGCCTCTCACCCCCAATCCAGAGGTGTTGGAGCACCGTGATTTCTGGAAGCTCCTTCATGGCTCCCCACCAGGTTCCTTTGCTCTGAGCCCAGGGGATTGCGTTGTTTAGCCACTCAGCAAATGGCTTTTGAGAACCAGCGATGTGCTGAGAAGCCAGGGGAAGGGGAGATGGACCTTGGCTCTACCTCGGGCCTATTTGATGTTAGCCATGAAGCTTCAGGGAGCTCTTTGGGTGTGTAACAAGGACCTGACCCAGCTGGATATCAAGGGACATGTCCTCTAGGAGGCAGCCCCTGAGCTGAGGTCTGGAGGTGGAGGGGGGGAACTGAAGGCCGGGCAGGGTGTGGGAGAAAGAGCTGACCGGTCAGGGAGAGGCCCTCTCTTCGCCAGAAGGAGCGAGTGCTTTGAGGGGGCAGCAGTGTGCACCCCGACGAAGGGGACAGGGACCTCCTGCTGAGCCTACCCTACAACCGGCCCTCAGGAAAGCCCCCCTCCCGGCCCTCCCCCACCCGGGAATCCTCAACTGTGAGATATGTCCTTCTTCCACACGTGACAGTTTGTCACGGTAAGAGGAAAGCCACTTCCCACCACAGAGTCAGCTGGGTCCTACCTGAGGGTGCGGAAGTCCCTGGTTGGGGACCAACAAGGCCGGGAAGCTGACTCCAGCAGCTGCCCTTAGGACACCACTTTCTCCTGTGACGGCCAAACAGAGAGGCCGCCATGCTTGATGGCGTCGCGCCATCGTCCACACTCCCACCCTGATTCCAAGAGACATCCAGAACCCCCACCCACTTCCCCCAGGATGAGGGCCTTTCAAATCAGAGCCTCAGCCTCCTTAGGTCCCGGTGGCTTGGGAGCAGCCAGCACCCCAAGTGGAAGGGGGTGTCCTTTCCCCATCTGAGCATCACAGCAGGAGGCCACAGCTCCAAGTGGGGGGAGAGGGGTGATAAAAAGAGAGAGCCCTTGGGGACACCTGGCTGGTTCAGTCAGTGGAGTGTGCGACTCTTGGTCTCGGGGTTGGGAGCCCAAGCCCCACGGTGGGTGTAGAGATTACTTAAAAAAGAGAGAGAGACTGGGAGAGGTTTGAGGAGACAAGTCCACGAGCAGAAGACAGCTCTGTGTCCCGAGCAGCAGAAGGCAGACGGTGTGGAAACCTCGGGCTGGGAGGCAGGAGCAGGTGCTGTGAGGAAGCTGGAAAGCAGAACTGCTCTTCTGCTAGATGATTCTCAAACTCCGGGGTGCTTGCAGCTTGTCTGGGGAGTGCTGGAAAGTGCGGGTTCCTCGGCCCCGCCCCGGGCCTGCCCGAGTGTGAATCTCTGGGACAGAGGACTCAGGGGCCAAGATCCAGAGCAGGTGTTCCGAGGATCACACGGTCACACCTGGCTTAGTATCTGAGCAGCCCGGAAGTGGGGCACACCCACCTCTGGAGCCGCCACACCCCCTCCCAGAGGGAGCTCAGCATGGCCGGATCCCACCACCTCCTTCACCAAGAGGAGGCGAAGGTGCAGAGACAAGAGGCTGGTTCAGTAGCTTACTTACTGAGCTAGTAAGGGGCAGAGCTGGGGCTCAGGCTCCAGATATGCAAAAGCCTGAAACGATGGCAAGGGTGATTTTCCAGAACTTCTTGAGGGTGGATCCGTGTGTCCCTGGCACGGGCATACAAGAGACCCTCGCGAGGGTTTCCCAGGTGCCAGGCAGAGAGCAGTTAATAACCTAACGGGAAGTAGTCACGTGGCATTCCCCAGCTGTCATTAGAGGAACATTAACTCTGAATCCTTAAGCCACCTGTGAGGCCGGTGTAGCATTATCTCTGCCTCATAGAGCAGGAAACTGAGGCACAGAGAAGTTAAGTCATTTGCGAGGTTCCTCACTGGTAAGTGGCAGAACTCAGATCAGAGCCCAGAGCCTGCCTTACTTGGCTACACTGTCTCTCAGTAAATGCAGGTGGTCGTTTCCCGGACCCCGAGAAACCCGTCTGTACCCACACGGCCACCCCGCGGCAGCTGGGCCCTTCCCGGGCTCCGGGGCCACGATGGCCTTGGTGGCTGTGAGGCCTGGGGTGCAGGCGTCTGGTCGCACCCCGGCTGACCCCTGGGTTCTGGTCAACTCCCGGCCCTCGCCCGGGCTCTCCGTGGCAGACTCCCTGGCTTTGACTCCTGACCCTTGGGGCCCTCCCTCCCCGCAGCCTGATGTTCTGGACCAACTGGAACGAGCAGCACCCCAGCATCATGCGGGCAGCCCTGTCGGGAGCCAACGTCCTGACTCTCATCGAGAAGGACATCCGCACCCCCAATGGCCTGGCCATCGACCACCGGGCCGAGAAGCTCTACTTCTCCGACGCCACCCTGGACAAGATCGAGCGGTGCGAGTATGACGGCTCTCACCGCTATGTGAGTCGGTGGGGGGGGAGCCGGGGGCCAGAGGCGGCGGGTCAGCTGAGGAGGGGATTGCCCAGGCAGGAGGGGAGGCCACAGAGTGGGAGCATTTGGGGGAGAATGAGGTACTGATCCCCTTAGCCGTGTGGCCTCATGCCCCCCCACCCCCGGTCCAGGCTTGGCTTCCTCACCGATTCAGGGAGGAAACGGCAAGATGCCTCTGTGGGTCCTTCCCCTTCTCGGCCGCGTCCAGGGATCTGGGCCAAGGCCAGGCGCCCTCGCCCCTGGGGCCCGCTGCAGTGGGGTGGAGTTGGGGCGGGAGGCCCAGCGCCCCCGCGATGGGCCTGGTGCTGTTGCCGCAGGTGATCCTGAAGTCGGAGCCAGTGCACCCCTTCGGGCTGGCTGTGTACGGGGAGCACATCTTCTGGACCGACTGGGTGCGGCGAGCTGTGCAGCGCGCCAACAAGTATGTGGGCAGCGACATGAAGCTGCTGCGCGTGGACATCCCCCAGCAGCCCATGGGCATCATCGCCGTGGCCAATGACACCAACAGCTGTGAGTGGGGCCGCTGCCACCCGCCTTGCTCTCCTGCCCACGGTGCCAGCGCGCATGCACGGGCACGCGCACCCGTGGGCACACGAACGCGCACACACCCTGGTCTCGTTCTCCCAGAGCCTCTGTGTGCAGACATGCACTTGTACACACCTTCGCCCCAAGAAACTCCAAGACACCTAACACCCCTCTACCCCAGCTCCCTTAAGACATCTGTGCACACGCACACACGTTCACACATTCATACTACCCCACAGCTGGTCTCACTGGGATCCTTGGACGTCCCAGCACGTGCCCTAGTCCTTCCCCCACCCAGCAGCACACATGGCCCAGAGCCTGGTCACACACATCCCAGGCTCTGCGTGCTCTGCGTGCTTGTGTGCGTGCACCTGCCTTGCCCAGGGGCCCCCACCCAGATCCGTAGCTTTCCCAAGCCTCTCACACTCACTCCGGGGCCCCACCACGATGCTCGTTAGACTTGAATCTCCCCAAAGCACACAACAAAGCCCCCACATCACCCCCCTCAGAGCACACACCCCCTCTGCCCTAGGCCCACCCCGAACACTCCCCTCTGGCCCTCCCGTAGCACCTTTTCCGCTCCTCCAGCCGTGTGCTGCTGTGCCGGGCCCGGGGCCAGGAAGCTCCGTGAAGCTGTGTGAGGGTGTGGGCATCCTGTGTGAGCAGAGCCAGGAACGCTCCTAGCCCACTGTGGTCCGTCCCTGTTGCAGGCGAGCTCTCCCCTTGCCGAGTCAACAACGGGGGCTGCCAGGACCTGTGTCTGCTCACTCACCAAGGTCACGTCAACTGCTCTTGCCGCGGGGGCCGCATCCTCCAAGAGGACCTCACCTGCCGAGGTGAGAGAGGGGGACACTGGCAGGGGACCCTGGGCACACATTGGGGACCATCTCCTCCCAGACTGCAACAGCCCGGCCCCCCGAAGCCTTTTACCAAGGAGATGACCTCAGTTCTGGGGGGCCAAGGGCTAGGAGCGTTGGAGGCCCCAGGGCCCTGGCTCATGACACCCACTGCACATCCCTTCCAGCCATGAACTCGTCTTGCCGGGCACAAGATGAGTTCGAGTGTGCCAACGGCGAATGTATCAACTTCAGCCTGACTTGTGATGGCGTCTCCCACTGCAAGGACAAGTCTGACGAGAAGCCGTCCTACTGTAGTAAGCGCCTCCTCCGGTGCCCCGGCCCGCCTCCCTCACCCCCCCCACCCCCCGGGGCCTCCAGGGTCCCCAGTCTCCGCCCCCAGCAGGGCCTGGCAGGCCAGTGAGGGCAGCAAAAGCTCCCCGACCCACTCTGTGGCTGAGGGCTGGGGAGGTCATGAAGGGCAGAACCACTGCGGCCAGCCCTGAGCCGGGCCCCGAGCGGGGCCCAGCAGGTTGTGGAGGCCTCATGGGAGGCTGCCCCTCCGGGAGCTGCCGCTGACTGGCAGCCCGCCCCCCTCCCCAGACTCCCGCCGCTGCAAGAAGACCTTCCGCCAGTGTAACAACGGGCGCTGTGTGTCTAACATGCTGTGGTGCAATGGGGCTGACGACTGCGGGGATGGCTCGGACGAGATCCCCTGCAACAGTGAGTGTGACAGGGGGCCTGCCCGCGGACCCTCACTTCCACCCCACCCCATCTCCCCAGGCCCCAGGGGGTCTGCTGTAGCGCACTCTGCAGGGGGGCCTGGGCTGGTGCTTTGGGCCAGGAGTTCCGGCTGGGGTCTCCCGGCCCCCGCGGGGAGGACTCTGGCCTGACGGTCTTGGGGCGGGGGCTGTTCTAGAGACAGCCTGCGGCGTGGGCGAGTTCCGCTGCCGGGACGGCACCTGCGTTGGGAACTCCAGCCGCTGCAACCAGTTTGTGGACTGCGAGGACGCCTCTGACGAGATGAACTGCAGTGAGTGATGCCCCTCCCTCGTTCCTCCTCTCTGCGGGCCCACGGCTCGGCTCGGTGGCCTCGGTCCCCTCACAGCCCGTCTGCTCCTGCCCCCCCACCCCGCCTCCGGCCTGGGCTCCCCAGGGGGTGAGTGGAAGGTGTGCACAGCATCTCCTCCCCGCCGAAGGATACCACGTGACTTTCTAAAGCACCAAGGGCAGCTTGGGGGAGGGAGTATGGAGGGAACTGAGTGTCACTGCATCCCTGCCCCCACTAGGTGCCACCGACTGCAGCAGCTACTTCCGCCTGGGGGTGAAAGGTGTGCGCTTCCAGCCCTGTGAGCGGACCTCCCTCTGCTACGCCCCCAGCTGGGTGTGTGATGGTGCCAACGACTGCGGGGACTACAGCGACGAGCGCGACTGCCCAGGTCCCGCCTCGGGCCGGGTGTGCGGCGGGCGGCAGGCGGCAGGCCGCCCAGGGAGCCAGTGCCCTCATGCCTCCCTCTCCCCCCAGGAGTGAAGCGCCCCAGATGCCCCCTGAATTACTTCGCCTGCCCCAGTGGGCGCTGCATCCCCATGAGCTGGACGTGTGACAAGGAGGACGACTGTGAACACGGCGAGGACGAGACCCACTGCAGTGAGTGACTGACCCCAGCGACCGCCCACCGTTGGCCACAGAGCCCCAGTCCATGCCTTTCAGTTCCCTCCCAGGAAGCGTCCCCTGGGGAGAAGGGCCCCCAGGGCCCCTGAGGGGGCATCTCTAGCTCATGCTGACCCCCGAAAAGGGATGCTTGGGGTCTCTCCCGCCCGTCCTCCACCTGCCTGCCCAGTGGAGTGACCTGCCATCCCCTCCTCCATCTCACTCTGGTTTCCAACCGCCCTAGACAAGTTCTGCTCGGAGGCCCAGTTTGAGTGTCAGAACCATCGCTGCATCTCCAAGCAGTGGCTGTGTGACGGCAGTGACGACTGTGGGGACGGCTCAGACGAGGCGGCTCACTGCGGTGAGGGGGGGCTGTGGCCGGCTCCGGGGGGGGCTCCCGGGAGGGACAGACCCCCCCACCCCGCACTCTCCTATAGGAGGGGCAGCACGACGCCCAGCCTGCTCTGCCTGCTCCTGAATCTCTTGCTGGCTCCCGGGTCCCCCAACAGAAGGCAAGACGTGCGGCCCTTCCTCCTTCTCCTGCCCCGGCACCCACGTGTGCGTCCCCGAGCGCTGGCTCTGTGATGGTGACAAGGACTGTGCTGATGGTGCCGATGAGAGCGTCACAGCTGGCTGCCGTGAGTGGCAGGGGCATGTGAGGAGTGGGGTGGGGGGTGGCGGGTGGCCACAGCCTCACTCTACAGAAGGGGAAACTGAGGCAAGGAGCGGAGGTGCTTCGGCCGGGGTCGCCCAGGTGGCTAGTGGCAGAGCTCCGTCTACAGCCCAGACGGGGCGGGCGCACCCTACCACTCAGACTGCAGGATGGCCCCGGTGACAGGCAGCAGCGGGCCAGGCGGGGGGGGGCTGAGGGGCCTCATCCATCTCCGCCCACAGTGTACAACAGCACCTGCGACGACCGCGAGTTCATGTGCCAGAACCGCCAGTGCGTCCCCAAGCACTTTGTGTGCGACCATGACCGGGACTGCGCCGACGGCTCCGATGAGTCCCCCGAGTGCGGTGAGCCCTGGCGGGCCAAGCAGCGGGGTGGCGGCAGGGGTGGGCCCCGCGCTCCCCGTACCTGGGCCCAGCCGGAGCCCCCAGCCTCACCCGCCACCCCCTCTGCACCCCCAGAGTACCCGACCTGCGGCCCCAACGAGTTCCGCTGCGCCAACGGGCGCTGTCTGAGCTCCCGCCAGTGGGTGTGCGACGGTGAAAACGACTGCCACGACCAGAGCGACGAGGCCCCCAAGAACCCGCACTGCACCAGCTCAGGTGGGTCCCTCCCCGGCCTCGGGGGACCCCACCTCGGTCCCGGCGCCCCGCTGACCCGCCCCTCCGCCCCGCCCCCACAGAGCACAAGTGCAACGCCTCGTCTCAGTTCCTGTGCAGCAGCGGGCGCTGTGTGGCCGAGGCGCTGCTCTGCGACGGCCAGGACGACTGCGGGGATGGCTCAGACGAGCGCGGCTGCCACGTCAACGAGTGTCTCAGCCGCAAACTGAGCGGCTGCAGCCAGGACTGCGAGGACCTCAAGATCGGCTTCAAGGTGTGCCCTGCCCCCGAGTGGGAGCTCCAGGCCCCCAAGGCTGGCGGGAGCTGCCTTCTCCACCCCACTTCGTTCACTCACTGGCTCCTTCATCCCTTCGTTCATCCCTTCATTCACCAAGGGCTCACTCAGCTCCTAACCTGCCAGGCGGTGTTCTCGGCACTGAGGGCCCAGTGGGGAACGGACCCGAAACTCGGGCTGGGTGGGGCGCTGCCTGTCTGTGGAAGGTAGAGCCAGTGAGGGCCGTGGGAGAAGGAGGGACGAGCAGATGTCAGGGAGGCGCCAGAAGGAGGGGTACCCGGCTTAAGGGAGAGGCCCGACGGGAGCGCAGAGTTTGGGCGTTTTCACCGTGGAGACAGCACTTAAAATCCATGAGTCTGGAGAACACCCCCAAGGGAGTGAGTGTAGATGGAAAAGAGGGGAGGTCCGAGGCCTGAGCTCTGTGCTTCACCACCCCAAGGGCTGAGGCTGAGGGGGGACTGGCAGAGGAGCCTGAGAAGGGGCAGCTGCTGCGGGGGGAGAACAGCCCAGTGAAGAAAGCCCTGGAGGAGAAGCCCAAGCAACTTTGCTCGCAGGTCACAGCAGAGGAGGCCTGAGCCTCGCTCTCTGGGGATAGAAACAGGGCGGTCGTCAGTCACCGGGGCCGAGAGCTAGACGGCTGGCTCAGGTCAGCCCAGCACCTGCTTGCTGCCTGCCCGGCGAGCCTGCCGCCTGGGGTGGAGGGAGCCAGAGCCCCCGTGTCCAGGGCGGGAGGCCCCGAGCCCCACGCAGCCCCAGCCCAAGGCTCCCTGTGCCCGCAGTGCCGCTGCCGGCCCGGCTTCCGCCTGAAGGACGACGGCCGCACTTGTGCGGACGTGGACGAGTGCAGCTCCACGTTCCCCTGCAGTCAGCGCTGCATCAACACGCACGGCAGCTACAAGTGCCTGTGCGTGGAGGGCTACGCGCCCCGTGGGGGCGACCCCCACAGCTGCAAAGCCGTGACTGGTGAGACGGGCACTTGGAGGGTGTCAGATGGCCGGGACAGCCGGGGACTGGGGCTGCGGGGCGCACCCCGGCCGGCAGCTGAGCCGGGATGCTCTGTCTCCAGACGAGGAGCCCTTCCTGATCTTTGCCAACCGGTACTACCTGCGCAGGCTCAACCTGGACGGCTCCAACTACACGCTGCTGAAACAGGTGCCACCCCCGCCTCACCCCTCCTGGCTCCCCAGGCCCAGAGCTGCGTTCCCTGCCCTGCACAGGGCCCTCCTTCTCCCCTCCTGACTCCTCCAGCCACCCGTGTCCTGATTCTGTCGTCCTTCCTCTCCCCCACCCCCCTTATCCAGGGCCTGAACAACGCTGTCGCCTTGGACTTTGACTACCGAGAACAGATGATTTACTGGACGGACGTGACGACCCAGGGCAGCATGATCCGAAGAATGCACCTTAACGGGAGCAACGTGCAGGTGAGGCCGGGGCAGCCCACCCCTCAGCAGACCACGGCTGGGGGTGCAGGGCGGGGGCAGAGATCCAGTCCCGGTGTCCCTCCCCCTTCACCCCACGCAACCCCCGGAATTCTGTCTTCCTCCCCCTCCCCACAGAGTCTTGGCACAACTCTGCTTGTCCAGACTTCTCCCTCCCCTCCAAGCTCAGAGAGTGAGGTCTAGGAGATTCCTCCTGCTCTTTTTCCTAGGGGTCAGCAGCTTCCCCCTCAGGACTGACCTCTCTTAAATGCACGCCCCGAGGCACTGTGGGGCTTGGGTGCAGTCTCTCTCACCTGGAGACCCCTGTCTTGGAGCCTGCGATGACACCAGGCCCAGGGCTGGGGGTTTTCCATCTGTTGTCCTCCCGGCCAAACCGGTGGACGGAGGTCTGCTTCGCTTCACGCTCGGGGGAAGCTGGGCCCCAGAGAGACTGAGGGTCCCAGCCCAGGTCACCCAGAGCTCTTCCTTCCCTGCCCTGGACACAGGTGCTGCATCGGACAGGCCTCAGCAACCCTGATGGACTGGCTGTGGACTGGGTGGGCGGCAACCTGTACTGGTGTGACAAAGGCCGGGACACCATCGAGGTGTCCAAGCTCAACGGGGCCTACCGGACGGTGCTGGTCAGCTCTGGCCTCCGTGAGCCCAGGGCCCTGGTGGTGGACGTCCAGAACGGGTACGTGGGGAAGGAGGGCTGGGGGAGCCCCCGAAAGCCAGTGGTGCACTCAGGTCTCCTGGCCCAGCCTCCCTGTGGGCTCCCGGTGGGGGGGCAGCCACAGGATCTCATGGGGCTCACTGCCTGCCCACCTGCCAGGTACCTGTACTGGACAGACTGGGGTGACCACTCACTGATCGGCCGGATAGGCATGGATGGGTCTGGCCGCAGTGTCATCGTGGACACCAAGATCACGTGGCCCAACGGCCTGACACTGGACTATGTCACCGAGCGCATCTACTGGGCCGATGCCCGCGAGGACTACATTGAGTTTGCCAGCCTGGACGGCTCCAATCGCCATGTCGGTCAGTGAGGCTGCCTGTGACAGTGGACTGGGGGAGAGGGTCCGAGGCTCCGCAGATCAGGCCTCTGGGGCTAGAGGATTAAAAGTCCGAGGGTATGGTCTGAGGACACCACCCACCAGGGGTAGGGGAGTCCAGAGCAGCCCAGCTTACGGCCCCTGGACAAGCCCAGGCATGAGGCCACCATCTGCTACCTTGGGAAGGAGAGAGGGGTCCTTTTTCATGGATAGCACGGGGCCCCAAGAAAGGCCAGGGTGGGAGGTCTGGGGTCAGGACACTTCAGCACCAGGAATCTTACCACATTTCAGAGCAAGAACCTGCTGTCAGAGGCCCAAGTTCGAGTTCTAGGTCTGCCACTTATTAGCCGTGTCACCTTGGGGAGCCACTGAACCATCAGGAAGTGGGGCAAGCGCCCGCCTCACGGGGTCGTCGCGGGGTTAAGGGCATCCAATAGGGAAGATGCCGACCAGCTGCCGGGCCTGTTCCCTCCCCGGCCCACAGTGCTGAGCCAGGACATCCCGCACATCTTTGCACTGACCCTGTTCGAGGACTATGTCTACTGGACCGACTGGGAGACCAAGTCCATCAACCGAGCCCACAAGACCACGGGCACCAACAAGACACTCCTCATCAGCACCCTGCACCGGCCCATGGACCTGCATGTGTTCCACGCCCTGCGCCAGCCGGATGGTGAGAGGCCGAGGGGTGGGAGCAGACCAGGGGGGAGCCTGGCATCAGGGTGGTGCAGGAGGATGGGGTCCAGCAGGACTGCTTGCTGCCTGCCCAGTCTCCAGCATCGCACCCGTGTCGTCGCCTGAGACGCGCTCCGCGGACACTGGGAGATTAGGGGGGCTGGAGACAGGCCGGGGTCTGGCTCTTGGGCGCTGCAGCGCAGCCTGGGGCCGGCCCAGGAGTCTTGCAGCAGCAAGCCCCTGAGGGTGCGGACCGCCAAGGCGGGACCCCAAAGGCAGGCAGGCCGTAGCTGAGGGCGGGTCCGGGGGAGGCAGCATACGAGGCTTCAGGGCTGGCCTGAACCTGGGACCCTAAGAAGGGACCTCTCCCTTCTCTGGCTTCAGCCTCCTCCTAAGCGAGTAGGATTTGGGTCCGTCTGCCAGGATTGAGTGGGCTAGGCAGCCTTCAGAAGACCAGAAAGTGTGACAAGAGGGAGCGCCGGCCTCTCTCTGCCAGAGGCCCGTGGCTCAGGGAGCGTGGCCCATATGCTGGGCCCAGCCGGCTGCACTTTAGCCGCTTTCTCTCTGGCAGTGCCCAATCACCCCTGCAAGGTCAACAATGGTGGCTGCAGCAACCTGTGCCTCCTGTCCCCCGGGGGGGGCCACAAGTGTGCCTGTCCCACCAACTTCTACCTGGGCAGCGACGGGCGCACCTGTGTGTCCAACTGCACAGCGAGCCAGGTGAGGCTCTTCCCCGTGACCCCCGCTCACCAACGCCTCGCTCCCCCAAGTCCCACACCAGTGCCCCCACTCGTCCTCGGACCCCAGCACCCGCTCTAATGTCCTCACACATCTGGTTTTTCCACGCTAACACCCCCACATTTCTTGCCTACCTCTTGTCTCCCCACAGCAATACTTTCATACCTGTCACCTCACACAAACACCCCCACACCCTAACCCTGGCCCTCCCTCGCCAGTACCCCGCACCCTGACCCCCCACAGATACCCCATCACCTGGCCTTCCTGCACGCCTCACATCCCTGCCATCCATCCAGCTCAGGCCCCCCACCACATGCCCTGACCCTCTCGCTTCTTTGAAACATCCCGGCCCCTCCAAAGAAAGCCTCCCACGTTCCCCAGACCCCCACCAACCCCTCTTGCCCCCACCTGCCCTCCAGTTTGTGTGCAAGAACGACAAGTGCATCCCCTTCTGGTGGAAGTGTGACACGGAGGACGATTGTGGGGACCACTCGGACGAGCCCCCGGACTGTCGTAAGTGCCCAGAGCAGGGGTGGCGAGGGGGTCCTGCGTGGGGGCAGCCCAACTCCCGAGGCTCCGAGTGGCCACACCTGGCCCCAGGCCTTCTGACTCTGAGCCCCCCCTTCCCGGCAGCCGAGTTCAAGTGCCGCCCGGGACAGTTCCAGTGTTCCACGGGCATCTGCACCAACCCTGCCTTCATCTGCGACGGGGACAACGACTGCCAGGACAACAGCGATGAGGCCAACTGCGGTAAAGGGCTGCCCAGACACCGGCTGCCCTCCTTCCCCCCTTCTCCTTCCCTGGGATTTGGAGGTTTCACACTATGCTCCAAGGGCAAGGGAGCTCAGCCCACAGCAGCCTCCTCTCCCTGCTGGACTCCCGCTGCTCTGGGCCCTGAAGCCGTGCTGCTCTCTCCCGTGGAGGGCCGGGGCGTGCCCTCCCTGCCCCTGAACCCTCCACCCTCCCCGCACCCCCCACAGTCACCCTCCCCTCCCCGCACCCCCCACAGATATCCACGTCTGCTTGCCCAGTCAGTTCAAGTGCACCAACACCAACCGCTGTATCCCCGGCATCTTCCGCTGCAACGGGCAAGACAACTGTGGGGACGGGGAGGACGAGAGGGACTGCCGTGAGTGCCCGAGGCTGGGGGCAGGGAGCGGGCTGGTGGGCGGACAGGCACAGAAACAGTCCGCAGAAAGATCTACCTGCTGCTTCTAGGGGCCGCGCCGCTCTCTGGGAACGTTATTCAATGGGCAACGTAAATTATGCTGGGTGTCATTTGGCTCGCTCATAAAACCATCATGCTCGGCATAGAGATGTGCAGACAAAAAGCACCAGAACTGGAGCTAAATGGTCCCTTTCTCTTGGTGGGACCGGGGGCCAGAGCTTGGAAGAGAGAGAGGGTGAAACGGGCAGGTCCTCACTCTCTCCCTCACCCTGCAGCCGAAGTGACCTGCGCCCCCAACCAGTTCCAGTGCTCCATCACCAAGCGCTGCATCCCCCGAGTCTGGGTCTGTGACCGGGACAATGACTGTGTGGATGGCAGCGATGAGCCCGCCAATTGCAGTGAGTGGCCTGGTGCCCCTGGAACCCGCCTGCCCGCCGCAGCATCTGCTGCCCGCCCCCCCACGCTCCTACGAGGCGCCTCCCCCTTACCACCGCCTCCCCTTGCAGCCCAAATGACCTGCGGGGTGGATGAGTTCCGCTGCAAGGACTCCGGCCGGTGTATCCCAGCGCGCTGGAAGTGTGATGGAGAGGACGACTGTGGGGACGGCTCCGACGAGCCCAAGGAAGAGTGTGGTGAGCCTCCTCTGACCCGCGCTCAGGGGACCTAGGCGGAACTCAGGCCGTCCGTGGGCTCCGCCTCCCGCACCCACCACCTTGAGTCGGGTTCCCCAGCCCCTGCCCCCACAGGCATCTCAGTGCCACACACCTGTGGGGAATCTTCCCGGCCCACCCCGCACCAGGGGTTCTGTTCGTCCCGCCCCAGGGCAGCTTCTCCTGCTCCTGCCCCTCCCGTAACCTCCTTGTGGGCCCCACGTCTCAACCAAAACGCAGGGTGACCTCCCCCTTGCTGCCCTCGCTCCCACTCCTGGCCATCCTGCCCATGCTTGTCCAAAACCCTCATGCCCGCCCCCACACTGTCTCTGACGGGCCGACGTTTGCCCCCTGATCTTGTCTCCGCTAGACGAGCGTACCTGCGAGCCCTACCAGTTCCGCTGCAAGAACAACCGTTGTGTGCCGGGCCGCTGGCAGTGCGATTATGACAACGACTGTGGGGACAACTCGGACGAGGAGAGCTGCAGTATGTCCCCGACCCCCCCCCCGGCCTGCCCTGCAGGCACCCCGCCCCGAGAAAGCCGGGGCGCCTCCCCTCTCAGCACCCCTGCCCCCACCAAGTGGCACCGAGGCAGGTGGCCACCTCCCAGGGCTGGGGGTCAGGTGCCCCCTCCCTGCTCACCCCACCCCACCCCGCTCCATGTCGTGTATTTGAGTTTGTGCCATTTCACTTCATCTCATGTTTCTCTCCATTTTCACACTGTCCTCTCGGGGTTGCAGAGGTAGGTGTCTCTGATGTGCCCGTGCTCCCACCACACCCCTGCCACTGCCCCAGAGCCCACCCGTCCCTGTGCTGTGCCTCAGCCCATCGTCCTTTACTGGCCTCTCCCGAAACCCCGGTGCTTGTCTCAGTGGTCTCGTCCCTCTGCTGTTCCCCTCGACCCCCGCACACAGTCTGTCCCGAGGGCAGAGCCAGGGACCTGTGCCCTCTCTCGTGTGTGTCCGCCCCAGAGGGGTAAGTGTGAGCTCCCGCCGGACCCAACTGATCCTGTAAGGGCAGCCAGCTGGCTTGCTCAGGATGGGCTGAGTGTCTTGGTCGTTATGCCAGTCACCTGGCATCCCTGGCTCTCAGGGACGCAGGGATGGGTGGTCTTGCTGTGCCGAGGGCTGAGTCCCTTGTGCCCACCCTTCTGGGGCCTGTCTCTCCCCTGTCTTTCTCCAGCCCCTCGGCCCTGCTCTGAGAGTGAGTTCTCTTGTGCCAACGGCCGCTGCATTGCTGGGCGCTGGAAATGCGATGGGGACCACGACTGTGCAGATGGCTCTGACGAGGTGGGCAGGGAGACCAGCCCAAGGGAGGGATGGCCTTGGAGGGATCAGGGCGGGGCTGCAGGGGTGCCCCGCTCTGACCAGGATGCCCGCTCCTGTGCCCACAGAAAGACTGCAGTCCCCGCTGTGACATGGACCAGTTCCAGTGCAAGAGCGGCCACTGCATCCCCCTGCGCTGGCGCTGTGACGCGGACGCCGACTGCATGGACGGCAGTGACGAGGAAGCCTGTGGCACTGGCGGTGAGCCCCGCCCCCTGCCACTGCCTGGTCACTCCTGTGTCCTCTCCTGTAGTCACTGCTCAGGCAAAAAAATCATTCTGAAGCACCTACCATGTGCCAGGCACTGTCCTAGGCGTCAGGGAAAGAACCGTGAGCCAAACCCGGGGCCTCTGGGGACATTTCTGTGCGGGGCTTGCCCTCCACAGCGGCACATAGTCAATCGGCCAGTTGGGCCCAAATTCAGCAGAAACCTGTTGGCTATGTCCATCCAGGCTCCACACCACCGGGTCCCACAGGGCAGTCCCCGCTCACTCTCCTCTCCCTTTCCCGGGGCCAGGAAGCAGCACCTGCCCTTGGCGGGCCTGCCTGGGCTCAGCGGCCTAAGGCCACCTGGTGAAGGCTGGGTAAGAGAAGTCTGGGGCTTGGAGCAGAGATCCCCCCTGCTCCACCTGGATGCCAAGGACACTCTGGCTCTGCCCTGGTGGGCGGGAGCCTAGGTCTCCTGACTCCCAGCCCAGTGCTCCTCCTTTGTGCCCGCCATTGAACTAGGGTAGGCCCCAATACCCTGCCACAACCACCAGAGAAAGAGGGCCGTCCTTTCTGTACATGCTTACCCCAAAAGGCCTCTTCTCCCCTAAATAACCAGAGGAGGCAGTTCTGATCCGCTGCCTGGCTGGAAATTAGGAGGCCTGGGTTCATTGTGGCGGGACTACTGCTTGCCTGGTGATCCCTCTGGGCCTCCACCTGCGGATGGAAGGGTGGGGGCAAGATTCTGCCCCCAGCAGTCAGCCTGGGGCTCAGAGCTCATTCTTGGCTCTTTGCCGGCTGCCGGTGCCCAGTGCGGACCTGCCCCCTGGACGAGTTCCAGTGCAACAACACTCTGTGCAAGCCACTGGCGTGGAAGTGCGACGGCGAGGACGACTGTGGGGACAATTCTGACGAAAACCCAGAGGAGTGCGGTGAGCCGGGGGACGGGGCCTGGGTCAGGGGCGGGGCTCTCTCGCTCTCCTGGGGCTCCCGGCCCACCCCTTCCCAGGCTGATTCTGGCTCCGTCTGCTCCCACCGCCGCAGCCCGGTTCGTGTGCCCTCCTAACCGTCCCTTCCGTTGCAAGAACGACCGCGTCTGCCTGTGGATCGGGCGCCAGTGCGACGGCACCGACAACTGTGGGGATGGGACTGATGAGGAGGACTGTGGTGAGCAAGGAGCCGGTGGGGGGAGACTGGGGCGAGCTGGCAGGCAGTGAGGGGGGCGCCATAGTTTGGGTGCTGCACGGGGGTGGGAGGGCAAGTGCGAATTGCGCCTGGGGAGGGGGAGGATCCATTGCCTGGAGCCCAGGGAGCCCCTCCTTGGGAGAGAGAAGCCCCTGGAGAAAGCCCCGGAGGCTTCCTGGCGCCTAAGTCTTGAGGTGGAGACTGGGACTCTGAATGTTTAGCCAGCATCCCCAGAAGCTTGACAGATAGCCACAGGGCTTCCCTGTGGGAGACGGCTGTGGGGTGGCCAAGAGCCAGATCTGAAGCCCCCGCCTTCCTCAGAGCCCCCCACGGCCCAGACCGCACACTGCAAAGACAAGAAGGAGTTTCTGTGCCGGAACCAGCGCTGCCTGTCCTCCTCGCTGCGCTGCAATATGCTGGACGACTGCGGGGACGGCTCTGATGAGGAGGACTGCAGCATCGGTAAGCCCCGTGCCGGACAGGGGCTGCCGGGGGCCCACCGCGGGGCAGAGAACCGCCGCCCTGATCCAGGACGGCTCAGGGCAGGGGACCTGCTCTGTCCCCCGCAGACCCCAAGCTGACCAGCTGCGCCACCAACGCCAGCATCTGCGGGGATGAGGCCCGCTGCGTGCGCACCGAGAAAGCCGCCTACTGCGCCTGCCGATCCGGCTTCCACACGGTGCCCGGCCAGCCTGGATGCCAGGGTAGGAAGGCGGGACTCGGAGGGGGCGGGCAGATACCCAGACTCTCCGTGACACCCCTCCCCACCGTGTAACCCCCAGACATCAATGAGTGCCTGCGCTTCGGCACCTGCTCCCAGCTCTGCAACAACACCAAGGGTGGCCACCTCTGCAGCTGTGCGCGCAACTTCATGAAGACGCACAACACCTGCAAGGCCGAAGGTACCGACCCCCAGCCCGCAGGAGGTGGGAGTGGGCGGGGCTACGGACACCTGGCTGTAAACCCGGCTGACCCAGAGCCACAGGCCCTCTGCTGGCCGAGGCACAGGGGGTGCTGGTTTGGGGGTTGGCTCATCGGAGGAAGCCTGCGGTATGGGCAGCACACCTATATCCCCCACGTGCCTCCTCACCCACCGCTCGCCCGCCGGCAGAACGCACAGGCCCGCATCACCGCGCAATCACCTGTACCCCGTTTACTTTTCATTCTCAGCTTTAGCGTGGGTATAATTGACAAAACTGTCAGATATTTAATGTGCACAGGTGATGGTTTGATACACGTACACCTTGTGAACGGTTTCCTTTCATTGAGTTAACACATCGTCTCATATGTTTACCTTCTTGGGGGCTACTCCTCTGTATCCTTCAGTGCACAGGTGCACCTGCCTGAGTACAGACACCCGAGTCAGCTGGGCACACACCCACGCACCCACGAGGGCACGTGTATACACACAACCCCACCACGGGCGCCCACAAGCTCGCATCAGACAGCATGTGGCAGAGTGTGGGGATGCCAGCCCCAAGACCATGGAGAGGAAGAAGTCCCCGGGGCTGGAGAGGCCCAGAAGGTTTTGTGGAGTGGCAGGTCACACCAGATTAGCTCAGGGAAGGAGAGGAGGAAGCCCATCCCAGCAGCAGGCCCAGCACCCCCCAGCCTGGCCTCCCGTCTCTACCATTTCCCCCGCACCCAACACCTGGCCTCTCGCCCGTCCAGGCTCCGAATATCAGGTCCTCTACATCGCCGACGACAATGAGATCCGCAGCCTGTTCCCCAGTCACCCCCATTCGGCTTACGAGCAGGCCTTCCAGGGTGACGAGAGTGTCCGCATCGACGCCATGGATGTTCATGTCAAGGCCGGCCGTGTCTATTGGACCAACTGGCACACCGGCACCATCTCCTACCGCAGCCTGCCACCCGCCGCGCCTCCCACCACTTCCAACCGCCACCGGCGACAGATTGACCGGGGGGTCACCCACCTCAATGTGAGCACCCACCCCCCGGGATGGGACCCACACAGATTGGATGGGAAAATGGCAAAGAGCAGATGGTTCAGAGCAGAGGGTGGGGCTGGTGGGCAGGGCAGTCGGGGTTGTGGGCACGACGACAGTGGGCAGGAGCGATTCCAGTGGCCGGTAGGTGGCTCTGCCACATGGCAGCCCAAGGTGGCAGGGTACAGAGCGCACGCTGCCCTTGAGCCTCAGAGCCACATTCAGCTCCTGATTGTCACTGCCACCTGCTGTGTCAGGCTTGGGCACCCATTTGGCCTCTTTGGGCCTCACTCTATTCCTCGATAGAGCGAGGTAATAATATCTAAGCCAGCAAAACATGGGAAAGCTCTTATGGCTCATCAGGTAAGTGTCAGGGAATTTTTTTCAAAATCAGAGAACCGGCTTTCCACCTGGGATGACTTCTTAGCAGGGACAAGCTGGCAGGTGGCGGTGGGGATAATGGGCAGGAAGTCAAGGGGTGGTAACCCTTGAAATTGTCACCCCCGCATTTCAGATTTCAGGACTCAAGATGCCAAGGGGTATCGCCATTGACTGGGTGGCTGGGAACGTGTACTGGACGGACTCGGGCCGAGATGTGATTGAGGTGGCACAAATGAAAGGCGAGAACCGCAAAACACTCATCTCGGGCATGATCGACGAGCCCCACGCCATTGTGGTGGACCCGCTGAGGGGGTGTGCAGGGGTCCTCCTGGGGGGAGGCATCCGGGCCGGTGCTAGGAAGCCCCTGGGAGGGGGGCGGGTACCCAGCATCCCCGAGCCCACCCTTCCCCTTCCAGATCACCCTGAGATCAGAGTCCTCCTCCAACCCTAGTGTCTTCAGGCCCGTCCCCAGCTCTGGCCCTCCCCAGGGGCCGCCTTTGCCAGAACTCCCAGCTGGCCTGCTGGGTGGGGGCCTGACCTCCACACGGCTGCCTCTCATGTGCAGCCAGGTTCCGGCTCCTCTGCTCCAGGGGGCAGTTCTGCCCACTTTGATGACTCTGGATCAGCGCAGTGTGGCTTTAGAATAAAAGGTCCTTAACCCGGGCAGGGAGCTGACTCCCCTGGTTTTTTCCAGAGGAAGTAGACGGGACGCCCTCCTCCCACTCCCCAGCAGTCCCTGTGCCCAGGCCATGACCTGGTGGCCCACGTTGCTCAGCCTCCTTTGGGAGCCCTGGGTCCTACCCGCACTGACTTTTCTTCTTCCTCAGCACCATGTACTGGTCAGACTGGGGGAATCACCCCAAAATTGAAACAGCAGCAATGGATGGGACCCTTCGGGAGACGCTGGTACAGGACAACATCCAATGGCCCACAGGTCCGTGGCAGCAGGGGGCAGGGGATGTGGGAGGGCTGGACTTGCTGAGCCCGAGGTCACATAAAAGCTAAGAGGGGAAGCGGCTTGGAGTGGGATGGAGCGAGTCATGG
>CM053611.1:59686023-59698296 GCA_028646535.1 Procyon lotor
TTGGGGGAGACAAGTCGCCACCTGGCCCAGGGGACCCCTCCCACAGTAAAAGGACCGCTCAAGGCAGGTTAGCATTTTATTAGATAAAATCAGAAAGGTGGGTGCCTACCCACCCCTCCCTCTGGCTCACAAGGGCAACTCCCCTCTCTTCAAGGAAGAGCAAGGAGTCTAACACTGAGAGAATGGGAGAGCTCAGGGCAGAAAGCCCCAGGCCTCCTCCTAAGTCTAGTTGCAAAAAGAAACCTTCTCGGCTACAAAGTCCAGGATATAGCTGGGTCTTTTCCTAAGTAAGAGCCCTTCCCTCCTCCAGCAAAAAATGGAAAGATAGTCGTGCTCCTGTCCATTGGTCCCGGTAGACAGAAGGAGAATAAACTTCAGTCTGTGGGCCTCATTTCCTAAGGGCCCTCAGCGCTTGTCAAAACCAGGCATGGGGAAGGCCCTGGCAAACTGCTCCACTCGTCGCCTGAGGTCGGCCAGCCGATGACTTGTTTCTGGGTCCTTGAGCAGGAAGGATTTGAAATCCTGGAGTTTGGCTAGATGGGGATGGGGAAACAAGCGGTCAGAACTCCAGAGAAGGCAGTTCCATCAGCCAGTGGGAGGGACGGATCGCGAATGGCTCGGCCAGGACTGTGCCCACTCACCAGTCTTGCTCTTCACCTCCAAGCCAATGCCCACACCTTCATCTATGAAGTCCACAACTCTCCGGAAGTCATCCTCGCGAAACTGTCGAGAGGTCAAGGCCGGGGCCCCTGGGATCAAGAGGCAGGAGAGGGTCAGCACGGTCCACGCCCACCTGGTAGACATCCTTCCTCCCTCAAAGCCCAGACTCACCGAGCCGCAGGCCCCCGGGTGTGATGGCACTTCGGTCTCCTGGACATGTGTTCTTGTTGGCTGTGATGGAGACCAATTCCAGCACCCGCTCGGCCCGAGCTCCATCCAGGCCCTTGGGCCGCAGATCCACGAGCACCAAGTGGTTGTCGGTGCCACCTGAAGGGAGGGTGGCCGACGGGGGTGGTGGTGAGCTCTAGGCCTCTGTCTGAGGCTGCAGAGGCTCTCACCCACCCCCCTGGCTCACCAGACACGAGCGAGTAGCCTCGCTCTAGCAGGGCATCAGCCATGGCCCGAGCATTCTTCAGGACCTGCAGGGCGTACTCCCGGAACATGGGGGTGCAGGCCTGCAGGGGAGACAGGAGCACCTGGGACCCCGAGCGCTGCCCCTTCTGCCCTGCCCCCTCCGGCACAGCTGCGACTGCAGCCTTGACCCCACCTAGGCACTTCCCGTTCTCAGCTCCGATTCACTCAGCACTCAGCAGGGTCTAAGGCCCCAGGACCAATGCCCCCCCACCCGAGAGTCGGCTCCCTAACCTGCTTTAGGGCCACAGCCACTGCAGCAATGGCGTGGTTGTGGGGCCCGCCCTGCAGGGATGGGAACACAGCAAAGTTGATTCGGTCCTCAAATGTGTAAGGGATCTCCCGGCCAGTCTTGGGGTCCATGGCCCGCGTGCCCTTCCGGTAGAAGATGAGTCCTGACCTGCGTGGGAAGTGGGAAGAAAGGACGAGGGGTGGAGAAAGCAGAGGAAGCTGGCTGGCCTGGGCCCTGTACTCTCGGAGCCTACCTCGGCTGGGCCAGTGTGTAGAACTCTAGCGGCGGAGGAGAGCAGCCCTTCGGGCCCACCCCAAACCCCCCAGCAGGGAACCGCCACCGCGGTTGAGACAAGGGGTGTCATCACACACTGGGCCAGAGTCTTCGGGCTTCGGGTGGGAAGGAACCCCTCTCAGACGCAGCCCAGCCACGCCCCGGGAGCAGGGCATGAAGGCAGGGAAAGACGAGGCCTGACCTTGGGGGGAGCCTGACCTGGCACCTCGCAGGGTCTTGTGAGTGGTGGTGGTGACAACATCCGCATGCTCAAAAGGTGAGGGGATCACCTTGGCCGCCACCAGGCCACTGATGTGGGCCATGTCTGCCAGCAGGTGCGCCTTGACCTCATCACACACCTGGGCATGTACAGAGAGACAGGCCTCAGCCTGGGGAGGGCCGGCATAGGCCTCCCCGAGGCTGCTCCCCTTCCAGAAGCTCCCCACTGCCCCCTGGGGGGTGGCCAGCATGCCAGCCCTCTGCCGACCTCTCTCATACGGGCGTAGTCTATGAGGCGCGCATACGCGCTGGTACCAGCGATGATGAGCCGCGGGCGGAAAAGTCGGGCCGTCAGTGCCAGCTGGTCGTAGTCGATGAGGCCGGTTTTAGGCTGCGTGGACAAACGAAGAGCTGAAGCCCTGACAAGGAAGCAGGGCAGCTCGCTCCCCTCCTCGACCCTGGAGGCTGCCCGGGACTCCCGCCCCTCCCCGAATCCCCTCCCCGTCCCCAAGAGAGGGCCACCAGGGCCCCCACACTCACATTTAGCTTATAGGGCATGGACTCAAAGAAGATGGACGTTGCTGAGACCCGCTTGACATCAGACATGTAGCCGTGAGTGAGACTGGGAGTGGACGAGAGCGATCAGAGAGCTTCACAAAGGAGCAACCCCCAGCCTTCACCACGCCCTTCCTGCCCTCAGCCAGAGGCCCCTGTCCCTGGAAGGCTGCTCCTGGTGGGCACGACCCTCCCTGCTCCGTCCGTTCCGTGGCGAGCACTGGTGACCGGGGTCTTCTCGCCCTCATCCACTGACTTGCAGGGCAGGGCACACGGGAGGTGTTCAGAAACTCTTTCCCCATGGCCATCCTGCCCACCAAAGCCATCGCTCATCCCAACCATACTCACTGGCCCCCATCGGGCAGGTCCAGCCCCATGATTCGGTCGTGAGGCTGCAGAAGGGCTGTGTAGGCGGCCAGATTAGCCGGAGAGCCGGAGTACGGCTGGACATTGACTCCCCACCGCGCAGGGTCCAGGTCAAAGGCCTCCAAGGCCCGGCGCTGACACAGCAGCTCAATCTCATCCACTACCTCTGCTCCTCCGTAGTATCTGCCACGAGATGGGGCTGGATCAGGGCCACAGGAAGGGTCCCAGTATCCCCCACAACCAGCGGCTAAGGGCTGGGCAGGCCACTCCTCTACACACGCCGGGGGGGGGGGGTACAGGCAGGTGTCCCCCACTGGGAGCACCATCCCTGAGGCTGCCTTCCAGTGCTCTGGGGCTAGCCCTCACCTCTTGCCAGGATAACCCTCCGAGTACTTGTTGTTGAGACAGGACCCCAGGGCCTCCAGCGCAGCTCGGCTGCAGAAGTTCTGGGGTGAGGGGGGAATTGGGGGGTTAATGTCAGAGGTACTGAGCCCCTTCCCCTGGAGCCCCCCACAGCCCCTTCCTGCCAGAGCCCCAGGCTGCAGGGAGGGAGCTGGGCCCTGTAGGAAGCTCTGTTTGTTCATTCAGTGTTCCTTGTCGGGCCTGAAGAAAGGCCAGAGGAAGCATCCTGAGAAACCCAGCTGCCGTGACAGGTGTCCCCAGCAAGGCCACCTGTCCACTCGAACCTGTGCTTCCTCTTGGGAAGGGGAAGGGACCACACTAGATTGTAGGGGCCCCGGACAGCTCTGAAAGCTCTCTAACGTACCCATCCCATAATCCAGACTGGCCCTGCCTTTTCTTCAGAGGACAGTAAGAAGAGGAGGAGATAAGGCCCAGCAGGAAGGCCCTGAGTCTGAAAGGGAAATCTGGAGAAAGAGTGGTACGATGACCTATTACTTCCTGCGCCCATTGCGGCCGGTGCCTTGGCCCCTGTCCCCAAGCCCCACCTCTGAGGCAATGAGCTCCAGGCCACGGCACTGCCTGTCCTTCTCCCTCTGCAGCAGCTCCCACATCTCAGGGTCGCTGTCTGACAGACTCTCCTGGCCCGTCCAGCCCCCAGCCGCTTCTCCAGTCTGGGTCTGGGCCACCTCACTGTGCTGGCACCGGATGGCCGTCCTGACCAGCTGACCACATCTCTGCAGAGGCTAGGAGAGGAAAAACCAGAGTCAAAGAAAAAGCATCCAAATAGTCTCCCAGCAACCCTCAGCCATGCTTATCAGGCTTTCTGGCTCCAAACCTAGCAGCCAGTGGTCCAGCAGCCTTTTCCAATTCTCACCACCCCCACCTCCGCCTTCAAATGCCAGTTCCAGAGCCAAGGTTGAGTTCAATGTCCAGGGGGTGGTTCTGATTTGGCCCATTTACCTCATCTCAGAATTTCTCTCCACCTCGACCCATGAGCCACTCTGCAAAGCCACAGGGCAAAGTTTGTCCCCCAGAAGCCTATGCCTCTGGAACTCAGGGGCAGTCCGCTGAGGTTCCAGAACCTCCCCAACCCACAGGAACAAAAAGGTCTTCCCGCAGGGCCTCCATGGCAGTCAGGGGGTTGGAGGCTGAGTTGGCAAGGATTTAGGCAATAGGCTGTAGAGGTAGTTTCCAGAGCAATGGAGGTAGCAGAGACCTTTAGCAGTCTCTGGGGAAAGGGGGATTGGGGGTTGGGGGAAAGGGGGCTACTGGCAGGAAAGCCAAAACCCCACATCCTGCCCTCTGTGCCCCCAACTCTTCCATGTCCTTCCAGCTCACAGAGCCAAGGGACTCCTGATGTAAGTAGTGGGGCCAGGTTGCATCATCTGCATGGCTGGAAGCTGGCAGCAAAGACTCGGCTCGCCGGTCCAGTCCAGGAACCCGTTGGTTCACCACAGTCCACGGGGCATCTGGTGCGGTTCTCTCCCCTAATGCCACGTGAAATGGGTGATCGCAGGCCCTGGGGCGTCTGATTGCCGGAATGGTGAGGGGCCCCAGGTGCTCCGCGGGCACTGGGGGTCGGGGGAGTTCTCAAGGATTCCTTAGTTGCAAGTCCGCTCCCCGAGGACCAAAACCACGTGCGTGGAAAAACTAGGAGAACCCCAGAGTTTGTGAATGGGAACTGGGGTAGGAGGGGAGCTCGCTTCCTATTGGTTACCCAGTCTCCGAAGCCCCATTCTTACCCGAGTCGCCCAAAGCAAAGAGAAGGGCAGCATCGCAACCCGAGGTCGCAGAAAGTCCAGCCACCAACTCTGGCGGGGGAAGCAAAGGGTAGGAAGCAGACTGATGCGAGAGCGCGTGCGCGAGAACGGCCCGAGAAACCACCGGATTAAGGAAGGGGAAGGACCTGCGCATGCGTAAGGCCGCCCCTTTACGGTCTCTTGGGAATTGTAGTTTTTTGTTTTTGTTTTTTTTTTTTGCCTCCCTCTTCCTCTTCTGTTACTCATCTGTAGCTCATGGTCAGAGGCTCTTGCCTGAAAGAAAAGACATCCAGTCTTACACCACCTCCTCATTGTCCTGACGTTTAGTGGGTTTTTCCCCCCTGTTGTCCAAACAGCAGCCATTTACCGGGTGCCTCCTGAACACCTAGCATTATTAGGCTCTTTGAATATGTTAAGGGGTGCCTGGGTGGTGGCTCAGTCGTTAAGCGTCTGCCTTTGGCACAGGGCATTGTCCCAGGGTCCTGGGATGGAGCCCCACATAGGGCTCCCTGCTCAGCAGGGAGCCTGCTTCTCCCTCTCCCTCTGCTGGTCCCCCTGCTTGTGTGTCCCCTCTGTCGCTGTCTCTCTATCAAATAAATAAATAAATAAATAAAAACCTTTAAAAAAAAAAAAAAAAGGAAAAGAAAGAAAGAAGGAAAATGTAAAGACTCCTCTTGGAGCTAGAGAGCCGTGGTACACTGGAAAGCCCCCTGGCTTGGAAGGGTGAGACCTGAGTTCAAGTTCCAGCTCTGGGACTAAGTAGCAAATTAGCCTATCTGGCCCTCAGTTTCCTCACTTGTAATTCAAAAATGACATGGAGTGAGGACTCAGTGAGGCTCTCTATGTAAACATGCTCCCCAGAGCTCTGGGGTGGATCACGGTCCCCTCATCCTCTGACTCCTCCATGGTTATCTCCTTCTCCTGCGACATCCTGGAGCTGAGTGGGGTGCCCGCTCCTCTTGTTGCACTTGCTGAATCTTGCTCTCCACCTCCTGCTGCTCCAGCAGTCAGCGTGCTCTCTTTGTGTCCCTGGAGCTCTAGATCCCTGGAACCGGACAGGAGCTTCCTTTCAGCCTGACTTCGTCTGGATTCATCCTTTGGGAGAGGGACTCACTGACCCCTCTAGAAGTAGGTCCCGATAGTTCGGGATCAGAATTGGCTGGGAAATGTAATATAAATCTATGAGTGAGAGGCTTCTCTTCAGAGGTTCTAATTCAATGGATCTTAAAGAGTAGAGATTTGCCCACTCATGGTGACAGTGAAACCTCTCCGCATCGATTCTAATAAGCAGCGATTTTGAGAACCATTGCCTCAGCAAAATTACACATTCATTCATTCATTCATTCACTCACTCATTCCCCAGACATGTTGAGCTCCTGCCCGGCGCCAGACATGGCCTAGCCTTGGAGATTTAAGAATAGATCACTGACTTCTGGGACATGAAGAAGTGAACGAGTAACAAAATGCAACAAGTGCAGCAATGGGCAGGGGCAACTGGGCTCCCAGAGGTCAGATGTCCCAGGGGGAAGGGTGAGGGAGGAGGACAAGAGGATGGCTGCAGAGGGGGCAGTTTGTGAGTCAGAGGAAAAGGAGGACAGTCCATCACAGAACATGTTCACATGCAAAGTCTCATTTAATCTCAAGACATGCTATTTTATTATTGCCTTACAAGTGAGGAAACTGAGTCCCAAATGGGCTAACTTGTCCAAGCATTCTCACTTGGTTCTCATACTAGGCCTCAGAAGACCCCACTCAGCTCTATACCTCCTCCCCTCCCACTCCAGCCTCAGGTGTTCTCAGGTCTTTCCAGCAATAGGCCCTCCAGCAAAAGAACCTTCTGTTAGGCTTCTTTTCTCTCCACCAGTCTCTGACCTAGAACCACCTCCCACCTCCCTCTTCCTTTCAGCTTGATCCTGTTATTCACCCATCCACCCACCCACCCGCCCATCCATCCCTCCATCCCTCCATGATTTATTTCCCCCTCAACGACTTTTCACTCCCAGGCATGTCTAGGTCAGACTCACCTCTGACTCAGTTTCCTGCTGGAACCGGTGGGCAATTCCCTGGAGAGTACTGCACTCTCTGAGCCGGTATCTTGGCCCAGGACTCAAGGAAAAGGAAGGCAGAAGACAAAATGTCGAGGTGTCCTTTCTGTGTCTCGGCTTGTCCCTACCCCCTCCCTCGCCCCAGCCAGGGGTCCCCAGGGGAGGGGGGCGGCTGAGCTTGAGAACCGCTAATGAAGCCGCAGCCAATTAACGCCCGGGCCAGAGTTGGGGGCGGATAAAATTAGCAGCGGCGGCGGCTGGAGGGAGCTGGAGGCGGGGGTGGGGAGAGTGGGCAGCTGGCTGAAGGGGGCCTTGTTTGCAGGCGGCGAGCGGCGGCGACGCGGCCGGGCTCTCCAAACTCGCGCTCGTCCCTTCCCCCACCCCCTCGTCTCCGGCCTCCCTCCCTCCCTCTCTCAGCCGTCTGCAAACTCAGCGCCCACGAAATTAGGAAGGAAAAGGAAGATCGATGACTCCAGATGCCGCAAACACCGTTCCCCCTCCCCCCCCCCACCTGCCACCTCCCGCCAGCCCCTCGGAGCTTAGCAGGTTGTCAGCGCTCTGCCTACGCTGTCCCTGCAACTCCATCCCATTTTAAGGCCTTATACCTACTCCCCCAAGTCGTCTCCAAATCCGCTGGTGGTCCCCTCCAAGGTCTCCTCACTCGATCTGCTGCGCTTCCCTGCGCCTACCTCGGGGAGAAAATCCCCACTTCAGTCACAGCTCCCACCGCAAGGGTCGCCCTCTCTCCCTGATCTGCTCTTGGACGACCTCCAAGGTGCTAGCTCCGTCAATATTTGCCTCAGTTTCCACGAGCCGCCGAGGGAGGAGGCCCTGGCTAGGACGCTGCCACCCGTAAACCTCCCCCCCAACCCACCGCTTCCCTACAAAGGTCTCACACAGACGCGTATTGGATTTCACTTTATTTTGTTCCCTTTCCCGTCTGTTTTGGCGTAGAAAAAATATCACCAAGAGGAAGCAGCCGGGAAGGGGCAGGTAGAGCAGGACTGCGGGGCGGGAGGGAGGCGGGCAGAGGGCAGGGGCCCAGTCGATCGCCTAGGCCCAGGAGTTCTGCTTCCGCTACCCTAATTAGGGTTTCGGGGAAAGGCGGACAGGCATACCGGCAGGCAGAAGGGGTTGGGGACAGGCCGCAATTGATAGGCCTCACAGTCTTTACGTGGAGATAGGGTGGGACAGGAGGACAAGCGCCTGGGGGTAAGAAAGGGTGAGACGAGGGTGCCAGGCCAGGCGTCATTAAAGATGCGGACAAAGGGAATGTCCAGCCCAGCGCCGGGGGCACAAGGGGGACCCACTGCGGACGTGAGGGACGCTGGGACCGTCTCCAAGCCCCGCCTATTCTAGGCCCGCGTTCTTGCCTCTCCACTTTGGGAGGCTGCGGAGGGGGCTACCTCTCCCCCTCGCACCCCCCCCCCCCCCGCCTCGTGGGCACTCCCCATAAGGAAAGGGTGGACCTACGCCGGCGGACGGCTCACCGTCCCCGGGAGGGCTGTTCCTTTCGCCTTCAGAATGGAAGGGGTGGACGCGGCTACAGGAGCTGCGGGGCACAGGGAGGGGTCCCACTTAGGGAGGCCGGGGTTTGGCGGGAAGCTTAGGGCCCAGGCGAGGGCGAGGCGCGCTACCCAAAGTAAGGGTGCTCACTCTGGAAGTTGTAGTCTGGGCACACCTTCTGCACCAGTTTGTAATCAAAGCTGAGGAAGGAGACGAAGATGCAGATGACTTTGAAGGGCTTGGCGCAGAGCCAGGCGGCCTGGCTCTGCGTGTGCTCGGTGAAGCACACCTGCGATGGGTCGTACAGGCACGGGCGGTGCTTGCGCGCGCGGTTTGTCTTCTCATACTCCACGTGGCAGTTGAACGCGCGCGACTCTTTGGCCCCGGGCACTCCCAGCGCGCCCCCGAATGGGCCCGCCAGCGCGCCCCCGAGGGTACCCCCTAGCCCCGGTCCCGCGGCCGCTATCCCCAGCGGGGCCCCCAGCCCAGGGAGCACCCCTTCAAGGGCCAGCGTGGACTGCAGCGGGTGGGGGGCCGGCCCCGGCAGCCAGACGCCCCCGAACTCAACCCGCTTGGAGGGCGGCACGATACTGACGCTGAGGTTGCCCAGGCTAGACGAGTTGTGGCGGAAGTACACGCTGAAGGTGCCGTTCACGTGGTCCACGATCTTGCCGGTCACCAGCAGCGAGAACTTGAGGGTGTGCACCCGGAAGTAGAAGTCCCCCCAACCAAAGATCTTTTTGGCGCGGGCCGCTTTGATCGACGGCTTCCTCTTGGTGCGCGGCGCCGGCAGCGCCCCCGCCCGGGCCAGTGCCGCGGTGTGATTAGCGGGCCAGGCCCAGCTCCAGGCGCGGGCGGGGCCCAGGCCGTGGGAAGACCTGGGCACCGGGAGCTGTTGGCCAGGGGCGCCCCCTCTGGCCGCGGCGGGGCGCAGCTCCAGGTATTGCGGCCTCCCGGACTCTGGTATCTGGGCACTGACGACCTGTGGACGGAGGGAGAGCAGGAAAGAGAGACGCTGGGGTTGTCCTTGGCCATCCCAGGGCCCTACCGCCCCTCCCCCCATACCCTGCCAGCCCCTTTCCCCAGCCGCTGGGAGCCCAAAGGGAACTGGGCAGTCCACAGCCAGTGGTTCCGGGGGCGTGTACTGGTGCAGGCCTGCAGCCCTTTCAACCTCTGTGCTCCTGGCCATGTCGCTGACCCCCGCTCAGTTTCTACATCTGTGAAATGACACTGAGAATCCTCGTGTTCCAGAGAACTCCGATGCGAGCTGAGAAAGGCAAAAACGCCAAAGCCCGCGGGGGTGGAGTAGGGAGTGGAGCTGTGGACGCGGGCTGCTCTCCCCTGGCCTGGAACCTGCTTGGTTCCAAGTAAGGATGGACCAGGGGGGGAGCTGGACTCAAGCAGGCCAGGCCGTGACCGCTGTCAACATCCAGCATCAAGAAGGAAGTGAAGACCTCCCAACTTGACCCCTGCAGAGACTAACCCCCCACCCAGGCCTCAGCCTCTACCCCCTGGGGGGGAGGGGACCGGGAAGGCTTTGGAGAGACTGGGCACTGTGGGTTGAGGCTGGGGGGCTACGCGGGCCCCCCTCTCAGCCTCCGGCACTCATACTGTTGGGGAGGCTGCCTAGTGGCCCTTCCCGGGGCTTGGAGGAAGCCAGAGGGCCGCCCCTGCCCGCCCTCAGCCGACTCCGCCTGTCTCAGGTGGCCGCCGATCTGGGAGACAGCGCGGGCTCGAGTACAAGATGGATCGAGAGGCGGGAGCGGCGGGGCCAGGCCCCGGCCATCAATTATCCAGGGCTGGTGGGGTGGGGTGGGGGCTGGCCGGGAGGGAAGGAGACGTGTGAGAGCCAGAGGAAGAAATATGGAGCCGCCGCTCCAGCGAGGGCAGCGGGAGGGAGAGGAGCGGGCAGTGTCAGAGTGTGTCACTCAGGCTGTTAGCGGTGGCCGGTTCGTATGGCCCTCGCTGGGGAGCTTCCCATTGTCGCCAGGGAGTGCGGTGGTTCTGGCAGCCCCGGGTGGTTGTGTGTGTGTGTCTGTGTACCTGGAGCGAGGGTGTGTGGGAGAGCATGTGTGTGCACGCACGCTCACCCTGTGTCTCAGCCTGTGGTTGTGTGTGTGAGTGTGTGTGTGTGTGTGTGTGTGTGTGTGTGTGTGCTCGCGCTTGCAGTGCCGGCTGGCTGTTGTGTCAGCCTGTGGGGGCTGTGTACCTATGCCTGGGTTGTGCCTGTGCCTGGGTTGGCTGTGTGTGTCTGTGTGGATCTCAATGAGGCTGTCGGTTTGCGGTGGTTGTGTCTCAGTGACTGGTGTGGCTGTGTGCCTGGGTCGGCTGTGTCCGGAGGTGTTACTTGTCCTGGGTGAGCTCCTATCACCCTCTGTCCGTGAGTCAAGCAAGCTCTTTCTCAGGTGTGTGTCAGTGTGTCCACAATGAGGGAACAAATGTGGTGTGTTCCCCTGCGGGGTGCGTTCGTGTGAGGCGTAGATGAGTGATCCCTGGGGGGTTCCGCACTGGCCTGCAGGCTGGGCTTTGGGGAGGTAGAGGCCCGGCGGCAGGGGCGCCCCCTGTGTTTGCACACACCCTGTGTACACAGCCCGAGTCCACAAGGGACAGGAGTGCCGGCGTCAAGCTGCTGGGCTAGAATCTCCACCGCCTGGTCCCCATCCCCGCAGCACTGCGATCCTGGGTTATTAATGCTGCCGCCGCCCGCTCGTCATACATATTTATCGCCCCCCTCATTCCTCCTCCCGTCCATCCCTCCTCCCAGCTCAGGTGAGGGGGGCGGGGGCGGCAAGAGTGATTGACTCAGACAGACAAGCTTGAGCTGGCAGCTAACAGCAGGAGGGTGGGTCCGAGAGGGGCGGTGGGAAGGGTCCCAGGCCACCGTCGGTGGGGGCAAGGAGGTGGGCTCGGAGAGGGCAGGGTCTGAGCCTCAGGGAGGTCACTGGAGAAAGGGAGTGCATAAAGCTCTCAGAGAAAGTCAAGGATGGGGGTAGCCATTTGAACTCTGACTCCTGATCTCCCCACCCTTCTAGGCCCAACACTGTCTTTCCAGGGGCATCCATCAGTCTCCAGTCACCTGCTCTTGTGACCCTGAATACCTCTGAGACACCCCCTCCCAGAGCCCCCCCACTCCGCAGCATTCATAGTCCCGCACCCAGCCCAGGACTTGTCAGGGGCTGCTTCAGACCAGTGACCCCTTACAGGCAGGGGCTGGAAGAGGAAAGGAGGTCTGGCTGGGTGGTGAGGGGTGCTGAGGGTTCCCCACCCCGCCCCCACCGCAGGGATCCCAGACGAATTGCTGTCTGCGCTTCTCTGATCCTGGCAAATCCCTGGGCTTTGGGCACCCCCACCCCCACCCGCTGCAGAGACTGCCAAGATAAAAGGAAAGAGTTGGGGGGGGCGGCCAAAGCGACCTTGTGGGGGAGCTCGGACAGGGAGGGGGTGAGAGTCTGTGAGGAAACGAGCCGAGAAATGGGAACATGGAATAAAATAAAATCAAATCCTCCCTCTGGCTTCCTCGCTTGCACGCTCACTCTCCCTCTCTCGCGCGCGCGCTCCCTCTTTCACTGTTTTTCCATCTCTCTCCGAGACTCTGCTCTCAGCCCCTCACTCTGTCTCGAATTTTCCCCTTCTGTGATTCTGTTTTCCTCCCTGTTTCTGTCTGTCTCTCTTGGTCCTTTCCCTCTATCCTTCAGGCTGTCTGTCTCCATCTGTGGGTGCGGTGGGCGCGAGGGAAAGCAGGGTGATAAAGGGGCCCCTCTTCCCCAGATCCATGGTGCGGTCC
>CM053611.1:59698396-59708578 GCA_028646535.1 Procyon lotor
TAAGCTAATTGGGCGCGGTGACATTTGCGGAGGGGAGAGGCTAGTCTGGCTGTCGGCACAGGGGCGGAGGTGGCTTGGTGGTGGGCGGGGGTGGGGGGTGCTCCTCACCAGGCGCCTCCAGGCCCATGCGGGGCGGGAGCCCAGCCAGGAGCGCTTTGCCCCTAAGGCAGTGAGCCCACGCAATGGAGGGGAGTTGAGGCTGCCTCTTGCTGCTGAACAAACTCCACTGTGTGTGTGTGTGGGGGGGCTCTTTCAGGATGGGACTGCGGGGGGGGGGAGTTCAGGCTGTCGGCCCCCAGCCGCATTGCAGGGCGCACCTCCCCCAGGCCTCCAGACCAGTCCCTGGCTTCTCTCCGGCTGCGTGGGTCAGGTGGGGCCGCTCAGGATTCCGGATGGGGGGAAGGGAACGGCACCCTGTGGCTGGGGAAGGAACAGTGCTCCAGGCCTGGGCTGGGGAAGGGCAGGGAATGGCGTATCAAGCCCTTGTACCCAGCAAGGGGTGAGGGTGGGGGCCACTGCAGACAGGGCGGAGTGGAATAGACAGGGCCTGGTTGGGAACCAGGGACAGAGATGGAGGTAAGGACAGAGGCAGGCGGGTGGACAGTACAGGCTGGGCTGAGGGCTGGGATGGGGGGACCGGGGTTTGGGACTTGGCAGGCACAGGTATATGGTGCAGAGATAAGGATGGAACAAGGATAGGCATGGGAGTAGGGATGGAGAGGATATCACACATGGTGGATAGGCACTGGGCACAGACAGGGATGTAGACGGGGTGGTAACCAGGGGAATGAAGGGGGTAGAGAATGGAACAGGAACCAAAATGGGGATGAAGGAGAATAGGGATGGAGGATGAGGGACGGGCACTGGGGACGGCCAGCAGGACTGAGAGTGGGATAGGAACTGGAAGACAGGGATGGGGAGCAGATGGGAGCCGGAACAGAAATGGGGGATGGGGAATGGTTACTGGGCAGGAACAGGGGTGCTGAGGGACGCAGAGGCCCGGGAGATGGGGATGGCAAATGTGAACGGCGACTGGAATGGGCAATGGGGGACAAGGAAGGAGATGGGAGACAGGGAAGGAGACAGGAGCTGAGGACAGGTATGGGGGACAAGTCAGAGGAAAAGGCAGAAGAGGGGCAGGATTAGGCTATGGGAGGGGGCCACACCGGTGGAAGCGTTGATAGCTCCTTCCAGACCCCACTATAGCGTGAGGGGGCGGGGACCGCTGGTGGGGGGGGCTCTGCCCTTGGGCCGGGCACCCCCTCCCCCTCAGCCCCGCCTGCCCGCCTGCTCGAGGCCTGCAGCGCAAGGCTCACCGTTATCTGAATTTTGATTTTATTTTATTTTATTTTATTTTATTTTATTTCCCTGCTTCCTAGAGCCGGCGCGGTCCCCCCGGGAACGGCCGCCCCCCGCCCCCCGCCCCGCGCCTCACTTTATTATTGCAATAAATGTGCCTATAAAGGCGCGGGCTCCGGGGCGCGGTGGTGGGGCGGGGGGAGAGCCGTGGAGCGGGGATGTAATTTCCCGAAGCCGGAGCCGGAGGGGGAGTGGGCGGGGTGGAGGTGGAGGAGGGGCAGGAGAGGGAGAGGGGGAGACTCGCCAATTTCTGGCCCTCAAGGCAGCGCTCCCTGCTCCCCATTCCCACCCCGCAGCAGCTCGCTTCCACCCCACACGCCGCTCCTCCCCACTGCGCCCAGCCTTGCTTGAGCCCTGGGACCCCTACCCCATGACCTTTCCCTCTCTCTGTTACCCTGGCCCCTTCCTGGACCCCACCCATGTGGAGTTGCAGGGCTCCGTTCAAAGTTCCCCATCCCCTTGACAATGACTTCATCTCTGAGCCCTGGGATGCCCCCTCCACTTACCTGGTCTCTTTCAACGTTTATGTCACCCCTTCCCAGTGACCTCGCCTCTGACCGAAGTGACCCTTCATTACCTTGTTTCTGTCTCCCAATGACCTCACCTCTTTCCCAGTCACCCAGTCCTAGATCTCCAGTTCCTCCCCCACCCCAACACCAAGACCCTCTAAATTCTCCTTTCCAGTGGGTACCTTTGTCATATATGCGGGCTCTGGCCCAAGGGAGCTGTCACAGCGCCCCCCTTCTCCTGTGTCCCCTGGCCCAGCTGCGGCCCCTGATTACCCCCAAATCCCCACCGAGGCTCTGGGCCCCCCGCCCAGGCTGCACGTGCCTAAGTGGCCCAGCCAGAGATTAGCTGGGGGGCTGGAGAGGGGTATGAGGCAGGAGGGGGTGGCTAGAAGCAGGTCTGGGGCCCGCCAGCTCTGAGAGAGGCTCCCTTAGGCCTAATCCTTCCCTGAGGCAGGATAGAGCTGGAAGGTCCCACAGGGCCCCGCCCCTGCCCTCCCCCAGCTAATTAGTAATTAGTGATTAGTGATTAGTGACTATTGATCGCCTGCTGCTTCTCCCAGTAGGCAGCTGCTTTGGCAAGGGGTGGGAAGACAAGAGATAGAGGGGAAGAGGAGTCAGAGACCTTATCAGGAAGATCCTGAAGAAGGTCTGGCCAAGAGGCCACAGCCCAGGACGGGGAGGCAGGTTGGGGGGGGGGGGCGGGAGAGACAGGGTTAGTGTTGGACAATTAGGGTTTTCTGAAGAGCTACCTTGTAACCTGTCCCCTGCCAGCCCCTTACGGCGTCAACATACTCGCAGCCCCGGCCCTGAGACAGCCCTGAGCGCGCACACACACACACACAAGCCACACTCAGATGCACGAACACATCCTGAGGCTCACAATCTCACACCCACACTCAAAGGCACTCACAACCACAAGCACACAGACCCTCACAAGGCCCGGAGACTTGCCTACAGGCCGCACACTCACCCCAGCACACAGATGCACTTGGAGACCCACCTTGGGCTATGCACCTGTGCCCACACGGCACCCACAAGTGCACACAAGCACACACAGATAGGTACCTGGACACCCAAACACTTCTCTACACACACTCAGCCATGCAATTACACACACGTACACACCCATGGTCCTTCCAGGTGTGTAAACACTGATTCTCACACGCACACAAGCTGGACTAAATGGCAGATACACTGGCCCCCACTGCCTCCCACACGGAGGCCCACAGCTGCAGCTCACACGCACTCAGATAGCTCCCCATCGCTCACATCCTCATGCTTAACTCTCCTCCAAGTCTCTACCAGATGTTTCATTCCCCTTCGGGGGGCAAAGGAAATTAAACCAGATCTGGCCACAGGGGAGTTTATTTGATGCAGAGAGTGGAGAGGAGAGTGGGGAGGAAGTACAAAGGAGGGGCAGGGGGGCCAGCATCCTTACCCCCTCTGCCCCCAGGCCTTCACATACACAGCTGGGGTGTGGGGCTCAGGCCTCCTCCTGCAGTAGTCTAAGGGCGCAGCTGGGCGGGGAGTCCCAAGGGAGGTCCTGCCAGGGAAGCAGTTTTCGTGGAGGGGCCCCCTCTGCCCACACCCCAGCCCCTCAAGGTCACCAGGCGCATTTGGGAGAATCAGGAAGCTCCATCACCAGCTTCTCTAGGACGGCGCCTACCCTGCTGGAGTTGCTGAGTTTGATCTAGCTGAGCAGGTGGGCCCAAGTGCTGGCAGGGGAAAGGTAGGGGGACTACACTCCTTCCAGATTCCACAGCGGCTAGGGGGTGGGGTGCAGGGAGTAGGGGTTTAGGAAGCTACCTGCCTGCCCCCAAGCTAGGCACGTCACAGTCAGGGTGCAGGAAACAGAAAAGTCACGGGCAAGGAGGAGATGAAAGGAGACGGGGCACAGGGCCTTCGCCCCCATTGTGGGGCACAGAGTAGAGCGCTGTGAAGCAGGCTCTTGCACCCACCCCTTCAAAGCCAACACCACACACCACAGTAGCTTACACACGCACCCTGGACCTCAGCCCTTGACACCCAAGCCTGGGTGCCCCAGACACATGCACGCTCACAGGTGCACACGCTGACCCACGCTGCCCACAGCAGCACGTATGAGCTCCCCGTGTGCGGGAGTTGAAGCCTCCAAGTTGGGAGGGAGGCAGATCAAATCTGGGCCTCCTTAGCCTTGGTCCTTGCCCCAGAGCCTCGGGGAGGAAAGAGGCAGCCGTGGGATGTGGGAGCAAGGAGAGCACAGGAAGAGAGACTCCCCCTCCAGACAGCCCCCACCCTCATCAGCTGGGCGCGAGAGAGGGGTGTGTCTGTGAGGTTTGTGCAGGGGAGAAGGTGTCTCCGCGGGAAATGTGATGGGAGATTGTAGCCAAGTTCGGCCGAATCTGTGTGCGCGCGTGTGTCGGGTCGTGGATGCTCGGAAGACGGTGCCCACCTGGCATTGTGACAAGTGCGGAGAAAAGAGATGGGAAGGCGGGGTGGAGGGGTGGAAGGACATACAGCGAGGAAGGCGAGCGAGGTTGGCGCGGAAAGACGGCAAGGCTGACACCCTGCTGGCTTGTCTGTCTGTCTCGCACTCCCGCTCAGTCTGGCGCACTCGCGGGTCGGGCTTCGTCCCCTCCCCCGCCGAGCCGGGAGCCAGATCCGAGTCGGGCTTCCACCCCGGCACCCACCCCCAACCCTCAGCCAACTTGGGCCGGGAGAGCGCAGGTCCTGGATCCGGGAGTCTGTCTGTCCGCGTCCCCCACGCCGCGCAAAGTTGGGACGCTCCGCGCTAGGGGCGGGGCGGGCGCTCGGCGCCCCTCGCACTCTGGGACCTTTGCGTCCCGGACCCCGGCGCTCCCGCTCCAGCCGGGCTAGTCCTTACCTTCCTCAGGAGCCACGGACCAAAGAGCAAGAGGAGCCATTCCGGGAGCAGCCGCATCTTCCCGGGCGGCCGGGCGGGGCGGGCGGGACGGGTCCCGGGCAGGCCGGAGCCGGGCCTGGGGGCGAGGGGCCCCGGGCTGGCGCGCCGTGGGGTGGCTGCCGGAGCGGCGGGAGCAGGCGGCGCGGCCCGCGCGGACTGAGCGAGAGGAACGGAGCTCGGCGCTGGGGGCGGGGCGCGGGCGGGGGAGAAAGTTGGGTCGGACTCGGGCGGGCGGGGGGGGCGGGGCTCCGCGTCGCTCCAATCCCGGCCGCGCCCCGCGCGCCCCCTCCCGCCCAGCTGGGGGCACCGAAGGTGACTTTCACCCCGACACGCCCCGGACACGCCCCCGGCCCAGGTGCGAAGCGCCGAGGAAGGCGGGGCCTAGGGGTCGTGTACCCGTGGGGCTAGGTCTGTGCACCGACGAGGAGTGGGGCAGGGCGTGGGGCCCGAGGCTCCGGGACCGTGTCCCCGAAGGGGTGCACGGCGGAGCTGGAGCCCGGCGAGGCTCAGCGGCCCCACACGACCAGGGTCCCTCGGTGCTCCGGGCCCCTTCTGGGCTCCAGGCTAAGGTGGGTCCGGGGCAGGAGTAGGGCAGGGGCCGAGGTGAGGGCGGGCGGGGCCTCGGGCGGCTGCGGCCGCGCGGCGCTGACGGGGATGGATGGGCGCCCCGCGGCTCATTCGGCCCGGAGATGAGAATCATTGATCACGGACGGAAACCCCATCACGTCTGTCAATAGGGCTGACAGACGGCGCCCGCTGCCCCCACTCCCGCCCCCAAGGCACCTCCGAAGGCTCTGGACCCCTCTGCCGGACTGGCCGTTCACTTTTGCCCCTCGTCCCGCACCACTGACCCCCGCGCGCGTCCCAGAGAGGGGGCGGGCGGTGGGCAGGAAGTCCCCTCAGCGCCGTCTGCCCAGCCTCCTGGTGCAGTCTCTATCCCTTCCCTTCCACTGTCCCATCTTTCACCATCAGCTCCTCTCGGTCCTTGTCCCTTTCCTTTTCCGTCTCTGCCCTTGTCTCTGTCCCCAGCCCCAGCCTCGTCTCTGTCCCTATCCTCTTGGCTGTGTCTTCACCGGCTCGGCTCCCTCCTCCCCCTAGTCTCGCTCTCTTCCCTGCCCGGGGAGTCTTCAGCTGTCAGCTGTTGCTATGCACTGAGGCTGTGGCTGAGGTTGTGGTATGACCGACACCTAGACAGTGAGATGGGGACAAGCAAAGAGATAGAGAGACAGACGCATATCGTGAGACACCAACACCCCCCCAGGCATGCACGCAGATGCATTCACAGGGACAGGCTACGCCACAGAGGTGAGCACACAGGCAGAGTGAGACACGGTCTCACAGAGCCCAGCACACACGCGCAGGCAGGTGCACACTTAGAGGCACACTGACACACACAGATGGACACAGGTTACACACACACAGGAGCACACACAGAGAGACAGATCCACACTCGAGGCAAGAGACGAGGACACCCAGCCCCCTTCCTCGCCTTGGCAGAGCGGCAACCCCCACAGACAGAGATGGACACACACACACACACACACACACACACACACGCCGGTATCCGCCGGCGCTGGCTGTCCAAAAGGCAAGCCCGGCCACATACGGAGACTCAGATACAAAGATGTGACAGCAGGAAAGGATCAGCGACGCTGAGAAGATGAGGCAGACACAGAGACAGAAGCCAGGAGGCAGGGACCTGGGTGCAGATGGGGCAGAGAGGAGAGAGGCTGGAAGGGACAGGAATGGCCAGGCCCGATGCCCCAAGGCTCCAACCAGAATCGGGAGCCTAGGTGCCAAGCCCAGGGGCCACTGTGAGGGAGTGGGCAGGGCCAGTGGATACTCCCAGGCCTAGGGTCCCCAGCCCACCACTAGGGTCTTGATCTTCTGGAGTCCTGACCCACCTCATCTCTTCACCTTCTGCCAGTCTTAGGTCACCTCCTTCTGTCTCCAGCTACACACACACACACACACACACACACACACACACTTCTGTCTCTGGGTCTTTGCCTCTGCCCTCACACCTCTCCATCTCTGTATCCCTGTCTCTCATTCTGTCTGTCTCAGCCTCAGCCCCTGTCTCCTCTCCATCTCTGTGTCAGGCCCGCCGTCCTTGCCAGGTCAGGAGTTCGAGGACTGCCTCCTGGTAGACCCTTTCCTGGCCAGTCCTGGCGGGCAGAGGATGCTGACAGGAGGGGTGTGTGTTCCAAGCTGCAGCTGGGGGCCCCACTCGCTCTGCCCGGGATCTTGAGGCGACAGGCAGAGAATCAGTGGCTCCCCGGGGGCGCCAGATGCGAGGCTGGCAGAGGGAGGGAGGAGGGGGTGGGGCCGGTGGTGATGGGGAGCGGGCAAGCGCTGGGGGAGGGAGGGAGCTGGCTGGTGGAGGGTGGAGGGGGTGTGGCAGAATAGCCCGAGGGAAGGAAGTGAGAGGCTAGGCTGGGGTCCGCCTGCAGGTGCATAATTAGCCTTGGGGAGGGGGCTGTGCTGGGCTTAAGGGTGAGCCTCGCTGCAGGAGTATGTGCGCCACCTGGTGGACAGATGAGGCCACAAACCTTCCTATGCAACAGTGGAGGATGTCTCTTTTCCCCAGCAGGGTGGCTCTGCCCTGGGTGGAGCGGGTGCCCCAGACAGCGGACGATCTGGGAACTGGCTTGGAGGCTGAGGCTGGAGTTGGGATCTCAGGGCTAAGAGGAAAGGGGAGGGTTCTTGTTTCTAGAGATGCCTAGACCCATAGCTTCCTCAAGAAAGGAATAAGCTGAGGAAGTAGAGCCAAGGAGGGAGGCAGAAAGCATCGAAGTGCCCTCCTTTGGGAGCAGGGTAAGGGTTCTTCCTGTGTTTGCAGATGCCCTCCATGAGCTCACATTTGCTATAAAGGGGAGAGCGGTGCTCTAACTCTCTCTCAGTCTTGGACAGCATAAAGCTGTGTGACTTTCTGCAAGAGGTTCCCCTCTCTGGACCTGGGACCCCTTTGGTTGTAAGCAGTCCTTCCCTCTAACACCTGGGTTGTCTAAAAGGATTGGTGAGCTGAATCTGCTGGTGGCCAGTGGGGCCTGGCAAACTGGTCTTCCCAGCTCTCCTTCAGTCCAGGGGCACCCCCCTCTTTCCTTCTCCTGAATCTAGAGTTCTACTCTTGGCATCTGATTAATTAGTCTCCATGAGGATGTTAGCGCTTCAAGAGCAAACTCAGGCGGAGAGAGCGGCGTGGGAACACCCTGAAGGACTGATTAGAAAGCCCTTCACAACCCCAGTGTGTTCAGTCCTTATGGTGGGATTTCTCACTGTGGGAGATCATTTTTGGGGAGGGCTGGTGGAGATGCCCCATAAGTGACACTGTAGGGGAAACAGATTTTGGAGTTACTGTCCTAGAGCCAGAGAGAAAACGAGATCCAGAAAGGTGAAGTCACTGGCTCAAGGTCAAGGGGCCAGAAGCCGGTCTTCCTCATCGAGTCCAGTGCCTGCCCCCCCAAGCCAGATGGAGAGGGAGCGAGCTCAGGGAGAAGGGCACCGAAGACCTGACTCTCCCGCCCGCCTCTGGCTCAGAGCCGGCCTCCCTCTGGCGGCCGAGGCGGGTAAGCACAGCCCAGCTCTCGGAGTCTCACACTCACAGGAAGACACAAGTGGCATTTTTTTTTTTTTTTACAATTTTATTTATAACAATATCTGTGTTATTTAGTTGTAAAGGAATTCAGCAAAAATTATTAAAACGTTCATGTCCCCAAAGCGGGGCTGCCCGCTTGCCCTTTCTGGTTGTGCCCCACCTTCTCCTCATCCCCAGGGGAGGGTGGGGGAGACCGGGGGACCCTTTACCAAAGAATGTCTCCAGCCCTGGGAGCCATGGTGGGGGCACGGGAGAGGGGGAGGGCCTGTCTGGGGAGGGTTATTGAGCACGGCCACCTCAGAGGTGCCCCAGAGTGGGGGCTGGCGCATGGAACGGCCTCCCCCAGGAAGAACTAAAAGATTCCATCCTTCCCTTGCCGCCTCGGCCAGAGCCAAGTCTAGAAGACGGGGCAGCAAAGGCCTCCTCCCTCCCCAGAATGAGCCCTCGGGGAGCTGGGAGGGATGAGAGTGGGGGGGGCAAGAGAGGGGAGAGGGGAGAGCCTTGACAAAGTGTCTCGTACAGGGAGGGGGAGGCAGCACCGCCAGCTCTCCCAGTGGGGGTGCACTGTGGTGGAAGGTGGGAGGCAGGTGCCTGTGAGCCGCAGGAGCCCCCAGAGCCCTCCCTGCCCCCCTCCCTGAAGGCAGCATGAGGGGGGTGCTGAGGAGCAGGCAGGAAGGAGGAGAACGGAAAGAGATAATACTGTGCTCGCTTGCTCACTTGCTCACTCACATATAAAAAGTAATTCCTTCATTTTTACATTTATACACCCCGGCAGGGCCGGGGAAGGGCTGGCTGGGCAGGAGGGGCTCATCGAAGGACTTCTCTGGCAGGGGGCAGGAGGCTCTCCGGGGTGAGTCCAGTGGTCAGGGCCCTAGGCCAAGGGGTCCCCTATCTCGTCCTCAGGGCCCCGGCCCAGGAGTTCTCGCTTCTCGTCCGTGCTGGCCAGGGAGTGGCGGCTGCCGTGGCCACCCATGTAGAGCGTGGCGTACACGGGGTTGGTGAAGTTGGTGGGCTGCAAGGTGACATTCAGGTGGGGCTCAGGAGACGGGATTGGTGGCCCGGGTGCCTGGCCCCCCACCTCCATTCCATCATCCAACCCAGTGCCTTTTGTCACCCCGCCCTCACACAGCCTCCTCCTCCGTGCTCCGGCCCACCTTGTCAGGGTCCAGTGCAAAGTCCGCATCCAGTAGGCCCCCTACATCATCAGGCTCCCCGCCTTCATACATCTTATAGGTGGGGTTCCCAATCTCCACATTCATGGCCCCATTGGTCATCCGCTGGTGCTGGAAGCCCTTAGCCCTGGGTGTGTGTGGGGGGAAGCAGGATTTTAAGGGCGGAGGGATTCTAGGAGGGCAAAGCTAGGTGAACTAATAGCCAGAGTTTTCTAGAATTCTCCATAACTCACCCTCGGACTCGCCGCTTGTACCAGAATACCACTCCAGCTACCAGAAGCATCAGAAGCAGCAACAGCAGAGGGATTAGGATGGAGGCCATATCTGGGGGGGGGGGGGAAGGGGGAGGTGGGAAACGGAGTCAGAGAGGCTCAGGGAAAACGGGAGGCCAAAATCTCCCGCCTCCAGAGCCCTGAAGCTCTGTCTCCCCATCCCCCGCCACCTACGTCCAGGCTGCTGTTGGCTGACCACCTGCTCCTCACACCGGGGTCCTGCCATGTGGGGTGGGCACCTGTAGACAGGAGGGGCGGGCCTGAGCAGGCGGGACCTCCACAGCCGTGGCTGCCAGGGAACCGGGAGGGGCCCCAGGGTCGGGGCATCCCTGCTGTGTTGTGGGGAGGGGGCGGGGACGAGTGAGGTCTC
>CM053611.1:59709078-59774625 GCA_028646535.1 Procyon lotor
CCCCCCCCCCCCCAGAGCAGAGCCTCACGAATGAGATCCCGAGGGGCTGGGGTTTCAGTGATGCGCCTGCAGTTCAACGCCCGAGGTGCTCCTGGCGCTGGCTGGAGAGCCCCCACTGCCCACCCCCGCCGCCCGTGGTGGGGCTGGGAGCCTCCGCGCCACTCCAGCCCCAAAGGCACCCCTAGCAGCTCGCCCGGCCACACCCCCAGCACTCAGGAGGGGAGGTGGAGGTACCCAAAGGCGGCCCGCGGGCCGCCGGCCCGAGAACGTCACCATGGCAACCGGGCCGGGAGCGGTGCGGGTTCTGCAGCCCAAAGCGGGTCGAGTCTGGGGCCCGGAGGATCGAGTGGTCGGTCGGGCGGGTGGGAGGGACCGCCGGCGCTGCCCGGGGCAGGAGCGGGCTCCAGCCTGGAGTTGCTGCGCAGTGCAGAAGCAGGTGCTCTGCCTGGGGGTCCCTGCTGAGACCACCCATTGGCACCGTTCCTGAGAGGCCCTTGCATTCCTACCCTATCCTTGCTTCACCCAGGGCCCCTGCAGGCGTCCCGGACCCGGCCTTTACCAGACGTCGGGGCTGCGCAGGGCGAGTCTCAGGAGGTACAGCGCCGCGCTGCCCATTCCCAGGCCAATGAAGCCGATCATCGGGATGAGCTGCGAGGAAGACGGAGGGCACTTTAGGGGTCAGCCCCCTCCCGCAGTCCCTTTACAATCTTCTCTGCCAGCACCCGCCCCCGCCCCCACCCCAGCCGGGGTCTGGCACTCCCTCCCGTCTGGGAGAGAGGACCTGGAAGCTCCCACATCATATTTCCAGCCTTCTCCAAGGCGAGTGAGTCGCAGCTGATTTCATGGGACACGGGGCATATTGCAGGGATAGACTGAGGCACGCTGGAGAAAGATCTGGAGCATTGGGGGAACTGGGCAAGAGGCAGGGTTCTGGGAGATTTGGGGGCCGCCAGGGAAGCGAGACAATTAGGAGTTAGTACAGTGGCTCTAGGGGGACCGAACTCACCGCGGGATGTCTCTTGATCTGCTGGTAGAAGCGGGCCCCGGGATTCGTTCCTGCCATAGCGCCTCTCCACGGTCTGAGGCTCCCCAGCGGCTCTGCTCGCTCGCTCTTCCTGGGGTCCCGCCCCCGACTGGGGAGGGGTCAGCCCAGCCCAGCCCGGCCCAGCCTGGCCCAGCCCGGGCCCTGCGGGGCCGCTTCAGCAGGCTCACCCCACCCCCCTCATCTCTTCCTCCCGAAGTTCCCAGCGCAGAGCCGGAGAAGTGTCGGGAAGCAGAGGGCTTTCTGCTCCCACACTCCTCCTGATGGCTGCACCCTGGTCCAGGGGACGCCATCACACCTGGAGCTTTGAACTGGTTGAGAGAGAAGCAATACAGGCTTTGAACAAGAGACTGAGTGAGGGAGGATCCAGAGGTGGGAGGAGGAACTCCCCAAGGGACAGGCAGTCAGACGGAGAGACTTGCAAGCCAAGTGCAGGGGTGGTGTTCAGGGGTGGGACCAGGAGGGGCCCAAGGACCTTGGGGGGCATCGGAAGCACTTCCCGGACAGCTCTAGAGCTAACAGATCCCCAGGGAGCTGGCAGATTCCCAGAGGCCCCAGTTCTGTCTTCCTACACAGTGTAGTGGGAGGAGAGGGAGAGAGAGACCCACAGCCCTGAAGCAGCCCAGCTCCTCTAGTCCTGGGTAGTTCTCCGAGTTGTGTTGTGGTTGGCTTGGAATAGTGTTTAGAGGTCAGGGGAGCCGGGTGTATTTTAAACCTGGCTCAGGATAGAATAAGTCAGTTGTGAAGTTTGGGGCTCTGATAGACTTGCTTGCTCTGCCTACAACCCGGCCGGATGATGTCCGAGCCACCTATGGAGGCTCTCTTTTTCTGGCTGTGATAGAGAGGAAGGGAATGGGGTAAGGGAAATAGCCAAGGAAAGACAGAAAAGATGGTGAAGGAGGAAAGAGAACAAGACATATAGAAATAGAAGTGCAGAGCAATTGCCTCCCTTTCTGCAGCCAACTTGGAGTCTGCTGTGCTGCTAGGGTGGGAAAGCTCAATGCCACTGTCTTTGGGGAGTTGGAGTCCTAGGGACCCAGGAGTCCAGTCTTAACCACCTCTCCCCACTGCCACGCTAACTTCACCCTCCCGTCCTCCTCCCTCCCATCCAGAGGACCAATCCGGCAGAGTTCCCCCACCTCTCCAGTCCAGAGCCTGGTGGTGGCATGGACCGGGTGAGTTGTGCAACCACCACTGGGCCTGCGCGGCGGCGGCGGCGGGGGGGGGGGTGGGGGGTGGGATGGTGTACAGGGAAGGAAGCTACCCTTCTGGGGGCCCCCTCCCCTTCCCGGCGGCGCCCATACCTCCCCCGCCCCCTGCGCTGACAAGCACGGCTGTAATTAGGCTGCGGGGTCCCAGGCTCTCCGCCTCCCTCCGGCGGATAATGAGATAAAGTGTCAGAGACACGGCGAGAACAAAGAGACAGAGACCCGCTGCGATGTGTGTCGGGGGGCGGAGGAGGGGGACTGACGGGATGTCAGAACCTGGAGCGCAGAGCCCGGTCCTCCCTGAGCTTCCGCACCTCCAGGACCCGGCCAGGGCGTGGAATGTTCTGTCACTCGTGCCCCCCAGCCCTCCAATCTCCGGGACTAACAATCAACCCCAGAGCTCGAGCTCCAGGGGCTGCACATCTGGGCTGCACATCTGGCTCTGCACGGCACAGCTGGGGCGCCAGGACGCAGACAGGGATGTCTGGCCCCTGTGCTGTGCCCCTTGGCTTCTCGGGCCCTCGCCCGGGCTCTTGTACCATTTCTTGTGACTTCTGGTGACCAAGGTCTGGCGCGCTTCGAACTCTCCGCCCGGCTCGTTTCCTAGAGCCTCGGCTGTTCTTCCTGCCTCCGGCCTCCGCCCCCACTTTGCAAGAGCCTTATTAACATTATTGCCTCTGCTCCGCCTCTCTGGGGGCCTTGACCCTGCACCTATTTCTAGGGCCAGTCTCTGACCCCTTGTCAGAGATCCTACTTCTAAGCCCCCACTCATCTCTGGATCGTGATCTCTGGGGCTGAGCTGAGACACAGAACTCTCTGAATTCCGGATCCCATCTATCCCCACCTTCCTGCACTCTCCCATCAGAAAGACTCAACTCAGGCCACGCCGACCGAGCCGCGTGAGGGACGGCAGAAGTCATTAGCTGCGGATTACGGGTGGCCTGGGGCGTGCGGGGGTCCCGTGGGTACCAGATTCTGAACGCTAAATCGCACCAGGACACTAATCCTCGCGCGGGCTGCGCTGCTATTCAAAAGCAGCTAGACTGGGCGGAGCGAGCTGGCTGTTGGGGTTGTGGGCGCGGGCGCCCCCTGCAGGTTATGCTGCTCCCAAGCTCTTAGGGGAGATGCCTCGGGCGCCCCCTGTCGGGTCCTGCAGGCTCTGCGCCCCACAGTTTGGGACTGCTTAAGTCCGTGCCTGGAGCGACGGTCCACGTCCGGTCTGCGGCTCCTGCCACTCCCACCGCCGAGGCACTGGGTCCCGCAGCTTCCCCTCTTCTGGTTTGAGGTGGGGCCGGGGGCAAGAGCGGAGAGGGCAGAAGAGATCTCCCACTTCACCAGCTATGGGAGGCACCAGAGGTTCAGGCGCGTCCCTCTCTCTCCGGGCTGGTGGGCTCCAGATGCCCCGGGCTGGGTCTCTGTCCCAAGACTGCCCACTGCCCTCTGCCCTCTGTCCCTGCCTGCCCCAGTCTCTGGCTGCCCATCTTTCTAGCTTCTTTCTTCCTCATGCCCTATCTGTCTACCTCTGTCTCTCTGTCTCTGTGTACATCTGTGTCTCTCTGTTCCTTATCATTCTGGCTGTGTCTGTCTGTCTCTCCCTCTGCAGCTCTCTCTACCAGGCTTTGTCCCTCTGCATCTGTTTCTGTGTTTGTCTCTCCTTCCGTCTACATCTCTCTACCCTCTGTGTCTCTCTTTACAAATGCCTGTCTCTGTCTTTATCTCTTTCTTCTCCCCACCCATCCACCATTTTATTCCTATTCTCCAGCTTGCTGCCCCTGGGGGGCTGCAGCAATCCAACGAGACAGCCTGGGGACACCTCAGGGCACTGCCCGGGGTCCACTTCCCGGTCACCTCCACATGCCCGTCACCTCGGCGTGGACTCCGTCTTCCCTCTGCAGCTGTGGGGCATGGAGGGGGCGCCCGGGAGGGAAGACACGGTGCCCAGCATCTGCTCGGGAGGCCCGGAGCCCCTGACCCCCTCTGCAGCTATTAAGGGCGCCGGGTCCCGAGGCTCCGAGAGATGATCATGATTGCATCAGCCAGACAGCCGCGGAGCTGGGAGCCGCACGGCGAGCGAATGAGCGAGACAAAGACGCCCGCGCCATCTGTTTATGCAAAGCGCTCTCCGCCGGGGACCCTGGCGTCCCGGTGCCTGCCCCGGCTCAGGGCACGGGGTCATGAGCCCGCTCCTGCCCGGAGCCCCCGCCGCGCCGCGGCTCCCCCCTCTCCAGCACCCAGAGGGCCTGAGGGGCGAGCGGAGCGGAGGGGGGCGGGGGGTGTTGATGTGATTGGAGCGGACGCGGCTGTTTCTTCAATAATGGATGGAGATGATGCGGACGGCGGAGCCAAGCCCGCCCGGAGAGGAGAGAGGAATAGGAATAGGGAGAGGAAGGGGCGGGTGCGGGAGACTCACCCAGGAGCTCGCGCGCGCGCACACCCACATACACACACACACACACACACACACACACACACACGAGCGCGCGTGCGTCACACTGTCATTCGAATACACGCTGTCGCGTGGCTCACACCCAGGCACACGCCCCCGCACTGTCACGGAGATAACACACACCTGCAGGCAGAGACGCCAAAGCAACACACACTCACCGGCGGCTCTTCCTGATTCTCACACATACACAGTCCTGCAGGCAGAGACACGCAGAAATGCCCACACTCGGGGCACACCCAAGCGTGAAGATTGCACAGACACACAGACACGCCAAAGCACGTATGCACACATAGACATTCAGGGGCTAAGCCAGACAAAAATTATAGAGGTTGGGGTGGGTGGAGAATGGGGACAAGTCCGACCAATACATACACACCAAGGGCACACATAACAACTTACACTCACACCTTGTGCTCTGATATACACACCTCACACACTTGGGGCACAGACACCCATAATCTCCAGGGACACAGAGGGACCCCCACCAATCCCCACACTTCAGAGGTCCTCACCCACACACATAAAGGAGCTGCTATCTGTGCACGCCCCCCCCCCCCCCATGGTAGAGTGTGGCCGAGAGGTTGCTGGGGTCCTAGAAGCAGGCCTTGTTACCCTAGCCACATAATGAGGTCGTAGTGACAGGAGGTGCCTGGGGCTGTGGACCCTGCTCCCTTGCTGGGCTGCCTGCTAGCTTCCTTCCTTACCCCCCAAGGTGAGTGGTGCAGACCTTGGGCCTCTCAGACAACAGCCAAGCCAGCCAGGCAGACCCAACCCCAGCACTTGGGGAGGGGTGGGGAGCCACCGAGGGACATTGGTGGCTGCATAGGGACTGCCTGGATTGCCCACACAGCCGTGAGGCAGGTGTGGAAAAGATAGTTACTCTGTGTGCCCCCTCATTCCCCTGTGCTGCCCAATCTTCCCACCTGTAAGGGGAATATTTCTTTGCTAAGAAGGAGCGGCACTGCAGAGGGGTAGGGTGCGGGTTGCCATCCTGGACTTGGGTAACCTGGCCCCTCCTCCAGTCTGTTTTCAATTCAGTCCGTTCCTTGGCCCAGACTTACGACCTTTGCTGCATGTGGCAACATCATCCATCACCTAGGCCACCGTTGCGGGAGTGAGGGGCATTGGGGGCTCACACAGGGTCGCTGTCCCTTCTGCCTCCTTCATGAGTCCTGCTCTCCGCTGGCAGGCTGGGCTTGACCCGCGGGCAAATACTGGGGGGAGGGCGTTGATCATGGGGCTCAATGGCGATATTGGGCCAGTGTCCTTACCCCCGGCACCCCAAGCACCGTCCTTCGAGCTGCGCACAGCCGGCCTCCACACTCCTCCCGCCCTCCCTCTCTCGGGCCCTTTGCTTAATTTCCTATTAACTGCTGATAAATCCAATTAAACCGCCGCTCTAATTAGGGACAGCTGCCGGCTCCGCGAGGCGGGGGAGGGGGGTGCCCCCCGAGTGTAGTCGGGGGAGAACAGCAGCTCTCTCTGCTTCTCGGCACCCCCACACCAGCATCGCCGCCCAATGAGCCAGTAAATTGGTTTTGCTTCTGCATTGTGGGGGGGCCCTCTCGAGGATTTCAGGGGCTCCGGTTTTGAGTCCCTCGGATCTCTTGATGAAGAGATGAGACCCGAGTCCTAGCATCCCCCTACTGGGCCTCCGACTACCACCGCCCCCCCCAGGCGGATCCGGGGGAGGGATTGGGGCAAAAAGCTGTATTTGTGTGAAGTGGTGGAGGGGCTGCTTGTGATCTGCTCCTATTCCAGCCCAAGCATGATTACAGGGGGTTGCCTGAGTTTTCCTTTATGACCCCGCCGCCGCCCCCAGGCGTCGGGGACAGTCAAGGGCAAAGGGAACAGGAAACCGAACCCGGTTCCGCATTGAGTTTTCCTGTGTGCTTCCCTACCCCCTCCACATCTCAGCCTTCTGGAAGGAAGAGGGGCGCGTCCGTCCCGGGCCCTTCTCTTCCCCAGCCCAGCTGAGCCTCTGCCCTCCCCCCGCCAGCAGCAGATGGTGCCCGGGCTCCCGCTGCCAACCTTGCTAGGCGGTGCCAACCTCAGGCCTGGCAGACAACGGGCAGAAGAGGATCTCCTGACTGGCGGGGCTGACCCTCCCCCATCCGCCATCAAGCTCCAGACCCCCGGCTTGCCCTACTCCAGGGACCACCCCAGGCTGCCTCTCACTGGTCCGCTCCCGGGTCCCCAAACTCCTCGTATCCTTCAGATCCCTTCCCCACACCTTCCCGCTCCCCGCCACCTGCCACCCTGACCGGGGCCGGCGCATTTGCATATTTGCATATGCAAACAATAACATTTGCATACGGCACGCCGCAGGGGGGTCTCCGCGTGAGCCGGTTTGCTGTCTGCCCGGCGCCCTCTCACTCAGTACCTGTCGCAAAGGGCTGGGGCGGGGGCCGCGCGGGAGGGGTTAGACCCCCCGGCCTCGCTCGCTCGGTTCCCAGAGGACTTGAGGAAGTGTTGCCATGGAGACGGCACGCACCCCACCCCCTCCCTGGCCCAGGGTCTCCGGCACGGTGTCTCAGGTTCTCTCCTTCCGTCCCCCACCCCCCCCTTCTCCCGCCCGATTCCTCGCTCTCCAACCGAGATCTTGCATCGCCCCCTGGCGGCCTAGCTCGGCACTGAGCCAGGTTCCAAAATGCAAGGGGGGCTGCCCGCGGCTAAATCGCCGAGAGCTAGGGGGACCTACCCGGGTGCCAGGTCCTTCTAGCCGACGGGGCGTGGGGGCGGTGACTCCAGTCAGACTCCCTTTTCTTCACTGACAACAGAGGCCTCGCCTGGCGGACGCCACCTCTCTCCCCGTCTCCCACAGGCCTCGGCCCGGGTGGGTGTCCGGTTACCCGACGGTAGTGAGCTGACACTGCTGGGGAGGAGTCTCCACGACTTCATAGGCCCTCTACTAGGCCCCCAGTTAAAGAACAAACTTTTCTAACTTTTTTCAAAACTTTAATACAGTCGCAGCGTTCGACAGTTCGCCTTCCACACCCCCGGGGCGCCTCCTGTTGGAGACGCGTTCTTCTTTTTCCAGCTCTCAAGGGCTGGGCCTGAGGAGTTGCAGGTGAGGCTGCTCTGCCTACCAGGTATCCAAAGCCCGAGGCCGGGGGGAGGGGGGCGGGAACCAGTCCCTTCCCGAAGCCCCGTCTTAGCTCCGGCGGGCCTTCCCTCCCCTCCCCCATCCAGCATAGTTGCTTTCGCCCCTTTCCTCCCCAACCTCCACTGGGCCTGCCCAGAATGGGGCATGGGTATATCCGGTCAGCAGGCGCCTGCACGCCTAAATCTCCTCCAGGAAGTCGGTGGGGAACAGCCCCACCTTGCGGCCGGTGTAGACCTTGACGTAGCCGCCGGCTTCATCTCCTTTCTGGACCACGATCTGAACGGAGGATTAAATGTTTAGGGAGGAGAGTGATCCAGGGAAAAGGTAGAAGAGGAGAGCAGGGGAGCTCGGATTGATGGAGGCCTACCATAGCCCCATTAATGGGTTAAGATCTGCAAGGAGTATGGTTTGCCCAGGAACCTTGGGGCCTGGGGTTGGATTTGGGCACCAGAGCTACCTGGTCTGTTCTATCTATCTACCTACCTATCATCTATCTATATTTGTTTTATATTTTTAAAATATTTTATTTATTTTAGAGAAAGAGAGCACGAGCAGGAGGGGCAGAGGGAGAGAGAATCTCAGGTGACTCCACCCTAAGCACAGAGTCCACACAGGGCTCATGACCTGAGCAGAAACCTAGAGGTGGTTGTTGAACCCACTGTGCCACCCAGGAGCTCCTACCTGGTCCTTCTTGAGAGTGATCTGCCCAATTTCACGGTTTCCCACGAAGGATCTGGTCACACGGTGCACACGCTCTCCAGACCGGACCCGAATGATGAAGTTTGGAGGGAAAAATCCAACCTTCTCCCCTATTTTCCCCTAGAGGAGATGGTAGGGAGAGTCAGTCTCTCAGTCAGAGATGCTAAAGTCAAGCGATGTCCCACCCTAGCTTCAGCCATTTCTCTTACCCGCCACCACTCCTCATTGGAGTCATCAATGACTGTGATCTTCTCTCCAGGCCTGGGAGAGGAAGGGAGAGGCCTCTGAGATGTAGCCGGCTTACTCACCTATCTGGCCCAGGTCCAGCCCCAACAGGCTCTGAGCCCAGAGTACCCCCTTTTCCTTTCCCATCAGGAGCTAGGCTCTCCCCTGTCCACTCCCGGTACACCCCCATCCCAGTCCTACGGCCTCTCACGGGAAATCCAGATCATCCTTCTCCAGGGCTTTGAACCGATAGAGAGCCACAAAGTAATGAGACTGCTGGAAGCCAGGCTGCTTGTGCTGGGGGTGAAAGGAAGTGATGAGTTTCTGGGCTCCTCTGTCCCACATCTAGGGGCAGGAGTCCAGGGCAGGGGCGTTTTCCAGACACACTACATTACAACTCTCTTCCAGGTCCCTAAACTACAAGGATTCTGGTGCATGCATGCATGCATACGCGTGCACATGTGTGTGAGGTGGTGGAGAAGGCAGGTTAAGCGTGAGCAGAAGTGTAGGCTTCTGCTGAGGCCATGGGTGGTGTCAGACCTGGGTTGGGGAGAGGACTGGGGTCCCTGCAGGGAGAAAGGAGTCTCACTTTGTCATCAGGTGTCTTCTTTTCAGCCTTCTTATTCCCTTCAGGGTTTCCTGGGATAGGAAACATCGACAAGTTGTCTCGAGCTTCTGGAGGGTAGCCCCTCATTCTTTTACTCTTCTATCGCAGAGCCTCTTGACCTCCAAACCTGGCCCTCCCTTTGGCCCTCCATTCCCTGTATCACAGCCAAGCCCTTGATCCTACTCCATCTCTAGGGATGGAGCTGGGTGACACTCACCATCCTGGGTTTTGCCTTCCTCTGGTCTGGCAGACTCTGGCTCTTCTTCCATCATGGCTGCTAGAGGCTGGAGGGGGTACCAGGGTTAGAAAGATGCTCTCTTGGGGACCCACGCTTGCCCTGGCTCTCCAGCCAGGCCAGCCAACTACAGAATAATAGGATTTCAGGGTTGGAAGAAGCCTTGGAGGGAACACCTAGTTCAACTACCAGCCTGATGCCTGAGCTTCCTGTAAACCATCCTGGCAGGTGGTCCATCCACATTGTGCTTGAATGTAGTGAATGGCAAGGAGCTCACTACCTTACAAAGTAAGCCCATGCCCTTTGAGGGTAATTTCCTAAATTAAACCTATTCGGTCTCCCTGTAACTTTTAGTAATTGGTCCTGATTTGGCCCCTGGAGCAATATAGAACAAACATAGTCCCCTTAAAGATCTGAGGATAGCTGATATCCCTCCTGTCTTTTCTTCTCTAATTAGTCCCTTCAAACCATCCCCTTCCTCATGATGCCGATTCCAGGATTCTCACTATGCCTGTTCTTAAAAATACTCTAGTGTGTAAGAGAAAAATGGACAGTACAGTTTTTATAATTCCCTTAAGAGAATAGAACCCGAGTGTGCTTGCCTTTCTGGAAGCACTCAAGTCACACTGCTAGGGCCTTGTAAATCACAGTTCATTCTGGGGCGCCTGGGGAGCTCAGGGGCTTAAGCCTCTGCCTTCGGCTCAGGTCATGATCTCAGGGTCCTGGGATGGAGCCTCGCATCGGGCTCTCTGCTCAGCACGGGAACCTGCTTCCCCCACTCCCCCGTCTCTCTGTCTGCTTGTGATATCTCTCTCTCTCTGTCAAATAAATAAAATTATTAAAAATTAAAAAATCATAGTTCATGCTACAGAAATCTCTGATTTGCACCCAACCTCCATATCAACTACTTTGAGGCCAATCCCTAGTTCTGTTTTTGTACAGTTGATTTTTTTGATTCAAGAACAGACATATACATTTTTCCTTACAAAATTTCAAATTACTGGTTTCAAGCTACTGGCTTTTCTTCTAGTCCGTAAGATATTTAAATAAACTGTTCGGTGTATAGGTTTTCCCTCCTAGGTTTCCCACAAACTTAAGGGATAAGACCATTTATATTTTCATTTGCATCAGTGAGAAAAATCTCCATAGGTGAGGACTGAGGACCAAATCATGGTTTGTAAAGTATCAGAAATCTGCATCTAGCTAGATATTCCCTAAAGGATCTGGATCCTTTGGGCAGAGTCATTTATCCAATTCTAGGACTCCATCTAACTGTTATCCACGTCAGTCCATCCCGGTTGTCCAGAAAGCTCTAAGGATATGCTAACAAGTTCTTTGCCAAACTGAATGCATTACCAATCTAGTAACCCTAATACAAAAGGAAATGAAGTTACTTTTGGCTGCTAGTCTGGTGCCTCAATTTCCTCATCTGTAGGATAAATAAGTCAGACAAGATGATATTCATGGTCCCTTCATGGCTCTAGAACTCTGATTACTTGGCATGGTAGGTTTGCTTCCCCAGATCCAAAAGTATGGCTCTTGCCCCTGTTGTCCAGCAACGCCAGGGGCCTGAGACTTAGGCTTCAGTGGGCTCTGGTGCTTAATCTGACAATTTCAAAGGGAGTTTCTGGAGAAAATACATGCTATGGCAGGAGTTCTCAACCCGAGGCCCTCTATTATTACATGCAAAAATGTGTCTGTTGGGTTATGTGCGACTTTAGGGGAAGAGAGTCCCTAGCTTCTTTCAGCTTTCCAGAGAAGAGAGAGGACCTGCTGCTCCATGGAATGGAGCATGGAGGGACCTCAGGAGGAAAATATGGTGCTCACATTTTTCTTATCTGCCTGGCCCTTCTTCCGTTCCTTGTTTGCCATGATCACCCCAGTGCGCAGGGTTTCAAACACAGGATCGTTGTGATTGGCAGCAGCTAGCGGGAATGGGAAGAAGAAAGAAGCCATTACTGGGGAAGCAGAGAAAGATCTGGAGGAAACAGAGACCTTCTAAGTAAGGGAGGGGTGGGATTGAGTAGATGGATGTGTGTGTGTGTGTGTGTGTGTGTGTGTAGAATTAGGGTAAGGTCAGCTAGGCATATCTCATATGTCATCAGTCTATAAGGAGCTCTAGAAACATCAATGGAAATGTCATGTGATGGAGAAAAATACTTACTAGCACTCCTTCCAGGCAGAGCATTATATGATGTTGGAAAGACAACTTTGCTACTAAGTTGCTTGGGAGTTGGGGGAAGCTCCCAGTCACTATTCTCCTTCTAAGGAGATCGGTACTTTAACTGCTGGCTTTTGTCCCGCTGAATGGCATGTGCAAGCTGGGGGCTGCCACCAGTGGGTTTTTTTTTTCCCCACCCATGCTCCTCATAAAGTTCGGCCTCTCCTCCAAATAAACGTTGAGTAAATTGTCAATGAATTTGTTTGGAAGGGTTGTCAAATTATGAATCTGTCCAGGATGCCCACAGCTCTCGGTCTAGCCCCCAAACTGGTATTACTCTGTATCAAGGATGAGGACAGTCAAGAATCCTTGTTCTTGCTTAGAAGTAGTTTTACATATGAAGAGCCCGGATTTTGAAGCTAGGCAGATGAAGGTTTCAGTCTTGGCTCTGTCTCCTGCTAGCTGTGCGGAGCCCTTGCTAAATCTTATCTCCTTCAGCTATAAAACAGGAATATCGACGCTGTATTCAAGTTGGCTAAAATATTAGGTTGAGAGAAAACCATGGGAAACAGAATCTTTCTGTTTCAGAATTTGGCTTCCTAATCTAGAGGTGGTGCTGGAACCGTCTCGAGCTTGCCCTTTCCCTCCGGTCCCGCATGGAGCACTTACAGAGATCTGTGACACAAGCGTACTGCTGGTTGCTGTAGAGTGGGGAGCTATAGGCCCGATGGAAACCAGGGGGCTGTAGGGTGGGATGGGAGAAAGCATTAGAGACAGCAAGGTATGGCCCAGAACCCCATGTCTCCCATGAGTCAACCCCTTCTTAGAGCAAGAGACGGGCTGAGAATGAAAAAGCAGGGAAATGGATGTGATGACTTGGGAGGGACTGGAAGAGGGGAGCTGGCAACACGTCCCCTCCCTTCCACTTTCTTGCTCCCCAGAGCCTACTCACGATCTTGCCGAAGCATCTCTGCATCTCCACGTAGGACTGACAGTGTTCGTGGATGTTAGTTTTGCAGTTCTTACAGCGAAGCCCAAATTTGTTGTTGACTTGGGAGAGGGAAGAACATTTGGGTGAGGTTCTTGATTTCCCCTTCCCTTGGTAGCAGTGCTGCTACTCTCGGTCTCAGGTCCCTTTTCTGTCTAGGACCCAACACTCTCAGTTTCCAATAGTGTTGTTTTTATTTTTCAAAGATTATTTACTTGAGAGAGAGTGAGTGTGGGCAAGCAGGGGAGGAGCAGAGTGAGAGGGACAAGCCGACTCCCTGCCGAGCATGGTGCCCCACATGGGGCTCTAACTCAAGACTGAGATCATGACCCAAGCTGAAACCAAGAGTCAGCTGAAATCAAGAGTCGGATGCTTAACCGACTGAGCCCCCCAGGCACCCCTTTAACAGTGTTTTCTTTTCTTCTTAAGATTTTATTTATTTGAGAGAGAGAGATCACAGAGGGAGAGGGAGAGTGAGAAGCAGACCCCCTGCTGAGTAGAAAGCCTGATGCTGGACTTGATCCCCGGACCCTGAGACCGTGACCTGAGCCCAAGGCAGACCTTTAACCGGGAGCCCCCCAGGCACCCCTCTGATAGTGTTTTCTTAAAGCCACCTCTTGCCACAGCCTGCCTGCTATACAAATGCTCCTCTCCTGAGCCCAGTCCCCCGCCTCCTGCCTTCAACATCACGCTCTCTCCACTTCCCTTCGTGACTCACGCACAATCATCCGGGCACAGACATCACAGAACTTGGGCTTCTTGAAGAAGTGATCTTTGAATTTGTGAGGCTTGTCATTGACAAGCTTAGGAGGTTCTGGGGGTGGCTCCTCCTCCTCCTCTTCTTCTTCCTCCTCTTCCTCATAGATGTAGTAGATGGGCCCACCCCTAGCTCCCACTGCCTCCCCATTGGCCTGGGGCTCTGGGGGAAGCTCCATCTCCTTTGTCCCCGGAGACTCCTTCCTGAATAACTGCTTCAGCCGCTGTAGCTGAGGGAGGAAGGGGATGGGGGAGGGGAGGAAACCCAAAGTTAAAAGAACTGTCTTGCTCTCTAGAGCAGGTAAGGCTGAAGCTAACTAAACATTTTTCTAGCAGGGGCAAGGGGCGCCCCCCAGGATTAGGAGGTAATGGGGACTGCAGGTGCTGGCTAGCATTCTGACGGCGGGTTGAGTCTCATACACGTGAGATCAATTCAAGCATTCTTCAAGGGCCGTGGTGGCTTCCCAGCTCCCCACACCCGGGGGTCACAGGCCCAGACTCACCCCACTTTGTCGAGTCTCTGCTGGCAAGGAGGGCTTAGGGGACTCCGGCACCTCCTTTTCTGTCATCCTGCAAGAGGTTGGAGCCCATATAAAATCTAATCCCTGACTGCCATTCTTCCTGTCCTAATTCCTGTCCCTTACTAAGAAGGGTGGTCCTTGAGTAGGAGACTTTGGGAGAAATTGGGTTAAACAGAAATCTTTTCACAGACTTATCAACAGAAAGATGCCATGGAGGTCCAGAGAAAAGCGTAACAGACTAAAGAACTTTCCAACTGGTTCCTCAAACTGATACCCAACCTTCCCCGCCCTGAGGGGCAACCTGAGTTTCCGGCCGGCATAGCACTCAAAGCTGCATGGTTTAGGGATTTTCCTAGTTTGTTTCTCCTGGGAATCTGTGGGCAAGGGAGATGTGACACACACCCTCCCAGCTTCCCTTTCTTCAAGAGGTTTAATGTGTGCGTCCAGAAGCATGCTTGGAGGGATGGGCTGGGGCCATTTGTTCACCCCTACCCCTTTCTGGAGTCCCAGGGGCCCGGGGCCTAGTTCCCAGCCTGCTTCAGTCGTTAGCTATTTTAAGTTTTCAGAGTAATATGAGCCTTTCCTTCCCTTACTACTCCGTTCCCTTGACCCACCCCACCCCACGCTCCAATCCTCGCTCTTGTCCTGGAGTCATAATTTCGCTCCTAAAACCCTAACTACTCACAGGCCAGAGACACGAAGACACTGAATAGGCTACAGATTGGGGAAGTTGCAGGGAGCAGTTCTGGCAATGGACAGAGGATGAAGAGGCAACTTACGTTTGGGATTCCCTAAGTCAGTCCACAGTCTGTGGAGGGAAGAGGGAGCCCCTGGGGTCTTGATGGTGGTGCTGGGGGAGGACTGGTCCTCTTCCTCGGGGGCTAAGCCCCCCCAGTACCCTCTGTACTCACACCGGCTACCCAGACGTTATTTGTAGACCTCCCAGTCTCTCGCCTTGGTGTCAGAGCTGAAATGACAGGGCTGGAGGAAAGTGGACAGCTGAGCGACACAGCTGACACAGAGAAATTGGACACGGGGAGGTCTGGGCTGGGCTGGACCCTAACTCCTCCCATCCCCCCAGAGCTGCTATGTCCTGGTTTTTTATCTGTGGTGGACAGGTCAGTTCTGGCTAAATTCAAGAAGGGACAGTGTTCGTGCCGCATACTCACTGAGGTGATTTTGGATGACTGAAGGTGTAGATGAAATTGTAAACAGCGTTCCCCAAGGTCCAAACACCTCTCCAATTCTACCTTCCCTGGACCTACTTTAGGAAGTAGTGTTTGATTTTTCAGCCATTGTCTTCCCGTGGCCATGTGTTTTCACACCCTCAAACGCTGATCTAGCTCTACTTCCAACCTTTAGGAAGGCAAGGGCCAGGAACTGGTGAAGAAAGGAGAATTTCAATTCTCAGAGGTTTCCTATAAGCCACACTAGACTAGACTGCATCCTTATCCATGGGTAGTTGGAGGGGTACCTCGCTGCCATCCTGGAAGGGAGTGAAGAACATGCACGGTACTGCTTTATTCCCTCCAGTTCCCCCAGGAACATCCTCCCACCCCCCCGATTCTAAAATCTTGTCCTCAGGGTGAAGGGATATCTAAGAGCTACTGAAAAAATCCAGGCTGGGATTTCTGTCTGAGGGGCTCTGGGGGAGGGCAGATCTGACGGTCAGGTAGAGATGGTCTCATTCCCATCGGACAGAAGGCAATAGCTACCACACTGGGGGGGGGGGGGGTGGATATCTTCTGTAAGTAATGTCTGCCTCGGAGCGAGGACTGCAAACTTTGGGAGGTAGTAGAGCCACGCCCCACACTTCCAAAATCATTTTGATTCCCTGATTCCATCTCCCTCATCTGATGCCCCGGTATATGAACTTATAGGTCAGTGAGGTATCTGGCATTCTTATCTTGCAGGGATGCAGCCTTCTCCTACTCTGGGCTGTGACATGGCTGAAAAAGAAGATACTCCCATCTCGGAGGACAGCCATTTGGATGTAGTCATGTAGTGCTGCTTTATCCCTTGTATCTGTAAGAAGTAAAGGATTACATTGGAGGTTGGGTCACACAAGCCTCAGAGGAGCCTGGCCAGAGATGCTGCTACCCAGACCCCAGAGATTTCCAGGGTAATGTGCTTTGTCATTTCTGTCACTGCTCTTTAAGTGGGTGGGTGAGATAGAACAGGGGCTGCTGGATGGCTCTTAATGGCCCAGGTCTGACAGGCTGCACAACAGGCCAGAGAGAAGAAAAGCTCCATCCATGCGGAGTGGGGAACGTCTGCTTTTCACCTTTCTTCGGTTGCATAGGACGGGGACTGCTGAGCGCACCTGGATACCACGGCGTCTGGGCACTGCAAGTTCAATTGACGTAGTTTTTATTGTAAGAAACCTCCACTTCTGTTCTGCCACGCAGAACCCCATGGCTTTTGTATTAAAGAGGGGCCCAGGTCCTCCAGCCTCGAAGAGTTTTCAGAAGATCAGATTCTGGACACATAGGAGGCCACCATCTCAACCCAGGTTTGGACCTCACTTCACCCCTCCCCAGACAGCCATGAGGACCCTACATGAGTATCACAGAATTAATATAGTGGAAGGAACCCCAGAGGTAAGCTAGTTAGTCCAAGTTTCTTATTTTACTAATAAGGACTCTGAGGTCTGGAGTTGAGAACTGATGTGCTTGATGAAACCACACTTATTGACAGAGTTGGGGGAGCCCAGGACAAAGGTCCCACCGGAGACCCAGCCATCTCTCCGAATATTCTGTGCAAGGAGGAGAATGGGATGAGGGAATGCTGTTAGGAAGCTATGTGTGCATATGCCAGCGAGGGAAAGCCATCCCCACCCACACAAGAGCCCTCCAACAGCTGGGGGGCTGTACCTCCCCAGGGCCTCCAACCCCCACCCACACCAGGGCAGCAACAGAGAAACAGGGACTGACGTCCAGTGACAGATTTTTTTTTTTTTATATTTAAAAACAAAATCAACCTCCCCCCAAGTAACCCCCCAAACAAACAAAAAAATCAGATTAAATAAAATTTACAGTGAATATACCCAGCAAACATCTGTATGTGCAATTAAATACTGTCTGTTACTGCGGCACGAACCTCAAACAAACAATATACAAGTGTTCTGGGAGGTGGGGGGAGGCCCAAGTTTTAACTCTTTGCGGTTTGGGGAGGCAAGATGGGGGAAGTGAGAGAAAGGGGAAATCAATTTTGCTTTTCTTAATTCTGTCCATATAAATATATTCATAAAGACCAGAAATGAAAAGGGAGCTTGGGATGGTAAGGAGATCGAATAGGGGAGTGTGGGACCCTCCCAATTCTACCTGACCAAAAAAATATGAAAAAAATTAATTTCATGGTGGGAGAAGAGATAAAAAATGGCAGAAGAGGATGGGAAGGAGAGGGAAGCAAGGGGGGCCAACAGGGGAAAAGGAGGGGACCCATGGCAGGGGAGCGAGAAGGAGTCCAGTGCCAGTGTGTCGTTCCATCTTCATCCCCACTGTCTCAGGCTCCAGGTCAGTGTGTGTCACCTTCCTTTCTGCCTCTGTCCGTGGCCTGTCAGGGTCCCTCGACCCCCACCACCCTGCCCCCACCCCTACTACGCCGGTCCCTTCCCCTCCTCCGTTTATTGGGAGCTGGCTCGCTCCAGGATCCTCAGGTCATAGTTCTTTTTGGCCACTCGAAGTTTGAAGCGACTCACAGAGTTGTTGAGGCGAAGGGAGGCATTCTGGGCAGCCAGGGGGCTGGGGAACACGGCCACGATGGTGTACAAGGCAGCGAGGTCCGCGTGGCGGCCGTTCTCAGCAGTCCCACCATTGTCCCCCCCGCCCCCGCCAGGCAGCCCCTGAGCATCCTTGAGCCACTGGATCTTGGCGCCAGACATGGCAAGCTGAGTGAAGAGTTTGTCCGCTTCGGTCCGGGTGATGCCCTCGGGGAGATCTGTCACCTCCAGCACCCGGCCCAGGACTGGGAGGGGAGGAGAGAGGACACGTCGTGAGAGGACTAGCGAGCCGCCCGCCCGCAGACAAGTCTGCAGCTGACTCAAGTCTATTGAGAGCGGCCTCAAGAGGCTGGCCTCGCCCACTCGGCCCGCTCCTCCTTCCCCAAATCACTGCGACACCCCACCATCTAGGCAGCTAGGAGAAACAAAGAAACCTCTTCTTTTAGACCAAGAAGAAACTGGGATCAGAATCCCCGATTTCTTCAGATCTGGAGACCCCCACCTCAGTTCTTGTGCCAAGTCGGCAGCCCCATCTGAAATACACCCACAGTCATCCCCCTTCCCAGAGATCCCTCTTCCTTATCATCTAGGGAAGTCCATTTCCCGGCCTTTCCTTGTTTAGCAAACCACTCCAAGTAGGGGCAATCTGAGAGCTCCTGTGTGCCTAGTGGGAAAGGCCTGCGGGGGGCTACTCCCCCACATTCTCTTGTCCAGCTCTGCCCAAAGGACTGGGAGGACTATCAAGGTAGACATCCTAGATTAGGGTCAGGACCACTCCCACAAGACTCTCCTGTTAATAGGCTCAGCACCCCCAGCCATTATATTACACTCAGCTTTTATGATCACCTTTCCCAGGACTTGAAATGGCTTGATGGGGAGGAAGGAGCCACTTCAATCCTCCAGTTTCTCCTTGCCCTTGAGCACAAAAGGGTCTTACTTGTACTCGCCACCCTAAACTGGCTTTTCTCACTCATCCTGGGCTGGTAATGCAGGCTGGAGGGGTGAGCACCTTCTCTTGGGGATTTAGCATTTTGTCGCTCACCGACATCTGTTGTCCCCAGGTCTGTGGAGGCAGATTTGAGTGCTTGTCTCTTGCTCCGGTTTCCATGCTTCAGTCCACTCTGTCCCTTCAACATTTGAAAGATAACTCTTATCCCAGGTAAACAACATTGACTGCCTTGCATCCTAATGTCTGTCTGAAAGATCAAGGAGCAGCGCCCCACCCTGAGGAACGTGCCCCACCAGGTAGGCAGACTGGCCAGAGTGGCCACCGAGGAACAGAGTCCGTCCCCCTTGGCACTGAGGTCAGTGGGAAGAATGAGTGTGGGAGGGGGGAAGGCCCCTCCCACCTTATTCACTCTCACTGTGCTATCTCCCCTGTCCCCCGCACTGGTTGAGGTGGATGGCCTGGATGAGAAGAGGGGTCTGACGGTGGACACCCTTACCTGGTGTACCGTGTAAGTTGACTGGCCATGGAGCAAGGGAGGGCAGATAGACAGATTGTACTGCAACGGCTGGCCCAAGAGGGAGTAGCGCCCATCACCTGGGGAGGAAGAACAGATGGCTTTCTGGGAGTTAGAACTTCATGATATGACTTTCATGAGACTTCGGGGGCTTTGGAGATAGATGAAAACAATACATATTTCCTACTTTTTCTATGATAGGAGTGCCCAGGTGACTGACTGAAGAGTTGTCGCTCTTCCTAAACCCGTTGGCTCTCGGCTATATCTCAGGCAAATGAGGCTTTTAGGTTCCCTCACCCTTGAAGAAGGGCTCTGCCCACTGCAGACAAACGGCCCTGAAGGAAACCTACAGACCCTTATGAATGTCATTCATTCATTCATTCCTTTTTTTTTCCCTTTAAGTAATCTCTACACCAAACATGGAACTTGAGCTCACAACCTTGAAATCAAGAGTCACATGCTCTACCAACTGAGCCAGGCCGGTTACCCCTAATTTCTTATATAGATTCTCCAACCCCCAACCCAGGGCTCAAGTGTCTGACTTCTGTTGAGTGGCAATACAGTGAGTGGATAAGAGCACAGGCTTGGAGCCAAACCGCCTAGGTTCAAATCCTGGCTCTGTTATTGGAAATGAGAGGTTGGGTACCTTTTCCCTTCATCAGCGTTGAAGGCTGAGTGAATACAAGACACGCAAAGCACTTATAGTAATGCTTTGTACACAGTAAGCACCATAAATGTTACTTTATTGTTGATAAATGTTAGATTTCAGAGCACTTTGAAGTTTTTAAACCATATTCTCATCTGATTTTTAATACTGCTTGTGACAGTCAAGGCAGAAACAGATAGGATTATTCCCATCTTCTATGGATCAATCCCATTTTATAGATTAGGAAACTGAGGCCTGGTTCCAAGGTTAAGTAACACACTCAACATCACAAAGCTAGTTAGTGGTAGAACATGAACTTGAACCCAGTCTTTCAACCCAACTCCAGTGTTCTCTCTTCTAAAACCACACTGTTTCTCACACAGCCCCATATTCTCAGCCCTCAGACTCAGTACTGATGAATTAAACCCTTGGGTTCGTTAAAAAGTTTCTTTTCTGGGTTCATAGTCACCTACCTTACTTGGTAGTAAGTACTAAATATGTAAAGGAGGTCTGCAGTAAGCTGACTATGGGCAGCACTAGAGGGGCAGGTGTCCTTGGCCTAAACAGGGATATCAAAGGAAGAGCTGGCTCCCAGAGCCGAATGACCAGCTACACTGGTTTCCAGCCTGTTGCTACCACCTAGATCTTCCCACTTGGGAATGCACTGTGAAGGGCAGCAGCCAGCCCTAATCTAACCCCTTACCCTGTGCTGGACCCCCAGGACGGGGGAACTGTGTGAGGACAGGAAGGGGACTGAGTCCTGTGCAGACACTGCTGAGGCTGGTGACAGGAGAGGGTGCTGGAGACTGGGTAGGAGATGTGACGGGGCTGCTGCTCATTTGAGCGTTGGCCTGTGGGAGAGAGAGAGGCACACATATCATATATACACCAAACATGACCCTCTGGATATGCCTATGGCTTGGCTTCAAGTTCACCTCACTCAGAAAACTTCTCTTGCAGAACTTTGTCAAAGTCAGATTGCTCCTTCTAACAGCCTCCTTAGTCCCTAATTAATTTGCATTAATTAATTAATGTATTTAGTTAAAAGATTTATTTATTTTAGAGAGGGAGGGAGAGAGCGAGCGAGTGTAGGGTGGGGAGGAGCAGAGGGAGAAGGAGAGAGAGAGAAGTATAGAATCTCAAGTAGACTCCCTGCTAAACTCAGAGCCCCATGATCCTGAGATCATGACCTGAGCCAAAATCGAGAGTCAGATACTTAACGGACTGAATCACCAGGTGCCCCAATTTGTATTATTTTAATACCCATTTTTTGACATAGTGTTTTAAATACATGTCCCTTAGATCTTAGGTTCCTTGAAAGCAGATGCTCTCCTCTATTTCTTACGATTCCCCCCCAGAAGAGTGCCCAGGGAAAGACAAGTAGAAGAGGCTGCTCAGTCAATGGCAAAGATTATTCTCTGAGAAGAATCTGGTCTCCTCCTTGCCAAGACAATGCTGGGCTGCCGGACTCACCTGGGGGCTACTCTCAGGATTGTATAGGTCTCCAGGTTTCTGCCCACGCTGGTCCATGCTGTAATATTTACAGTGACTCCACTGGACCATGGATGGGTTCTGGGGGGGCTGGGGTCCATTAGGGACATTCAGCTGCATGACTACCACGCCTGGTCCAGAAGGTGACACGCCTGAGTGGCAGGAAGAAAGTGATTAGTTGTGAATTCAAACTGTATTTTGACCTTCTGACTAACCCTGAGTGTGAAAGTCAGTAAGCAATCTACCCACTCGCCTCAGGGTCACTTAACTGAGTCTTGCCAGGAATCTGAGAGTTGCTGATTTAGTGCCTGACTCCCCTCTCCCTAAAGCAGTGAAAGTTTGAGTGGAAGAGACATGGGTCCCAGATGCCAGTGCCCCCCTGGCCTTCACCTGGTGAGGGGCACTTTGGTATGCTTGGCGGAAAACTACTCCATTCTGTCAAAGTCGGGTATTACCAAATGCCCAGGTCAGATTGCTTAAATGTCTGGGCAGGGTACAGGTCCCAGCCTGGGGCTTGGGCCAGGGCTGTAGGCACGTGCACGCTTTTCTGGTAACGGCTGCAGACAGGTCAGTGATCTCTGGTTGCTCTGCGGAAGATGAGTGCACACAGATACCCTAAGCCAGGCCAGGAAGCACCTGAATTGGGAATGGCAGGGAGCTGTATGTCACACTCAGGAAATGACAAATAATTCAAGGTGCCAAAGCATGGCAATTGTGTAGGGGAAGCGGGAGATGAGTTATGTTCATTCATTTATTCAATACTTACTGAACATTTATTGAAAATTTACCATGTGCCAGTTCCTATGCTGGGTACTGGCTGTACAACAAACAGAAGTGGTCCTTGCCCTTACGGGATGGACAGTCTACCAGGGAGTCACACGTTAAGCCAACAGCTGATGTCAGAGTATGAAGCACGTTCTAGTAAGGGTCTTTATCCTGTACGTGTTGGGAACAGAACTCCAGAGAGCTAACTCAAGTGACTGGATGGAAAACAGCTGAAGGGAGGGAGGGACTGGAGGCAGGAAGACAGATTAGTAAGCCACGGAAAAAAAGACCAACGAGGTTCTGAATTAGAGCTGTGACAGGTGGGAGGGGCAGACTCTCTGAAGGTTTCGCTGACAGGCTCGGGTGACTGGATGTGATCCTGAGGTTTTAGCACAGACAACCATAGGTAGCCTTTCCCTCTCACAGGCTGGGGGAAGCAAAGAGCTCAATGTAGAAGAACATCAAGTCCTGAATCTTCTTCATGGTGAAAAGCAAGGTGAGGGACCAGGGAGAAGCAGTCTGAACGACAGTCCCTTCTGGGAGGGATGGGCAGGAGCTCTGCTTCCCCACAGGGGACTGTCCAGCCTGAGCGTCTGCTCTTGACCTCTGAGGTGAGATCTCTGGTGAGGGACAGGCTAAGTCCATGTGTGTGTGGCAGGAGAGAGAAGGGACTGGGAGTGGCTGGCCTGAAAACCTGCCGCAGTGCTGCTGCTGTCATGGCTCGGTGCTCTGAGGCTGCCACTGCGGCCGCCGTCACACTGCTTCCTGGGACGGAAAATGCTGCAGCCTCTGCCCTGGGCACCAGTCATGCTGGGAAGTGAGCATGATTGCTTTGCTCAGGTAGCATCAGTCAAAGGGAAGGAAAAGAAGCGGCAGGAGGCCTGAGAGAGCAGCTCAAGAGACTCAGCATCTGTCGCGCCCTATTCTCCAGTCAATTTGTGGCCCCACCCTCTGGGGTTCATCTAATCGGAGAGCACAAATACTCAGAGCGACAGGCTCGCCTCTCCCCATCCTCTGCCACAGGGGACAGGGTATTCATCAGCATGGCTTGTAGAAGGGCCACCAGAAAATCGAATAGTTGTGGAGTGTCATACATTTAACAACTCCCCCCTCACTAAAGTTGCTCTGGGCATTTTCTTTCCCCATCCAAAGAGCCCCACCTGCTCCAACATCCTCTACCAACAAAATTGCAATTGACCTTATTCAAACACCTCACTGCTACCTGAGGGGGCCAACGCAAAAATAATCAAATCTACAGCTTTCTAGAAGGCAGCTCATAATCGGAGCCTCGTGCCTCAGGCCACGGAAGAGTGGGGGGAACATGTGAGTGTGTAGGGTGTGGGCATCAGCAAGGCAATGGAAGCTCTTTCTAATACCAACACGTAGCCATAAGGAGCTATTAGAGGGCTCTAGGGGAGGGGGAAAAAGAACAAAATCCTCATATTATTTTCTCTGATCCCAACAAAAACAAAGCCAGGGTTTCAGTCCCAGCCCCGGTCCTCCCCACACTGAGCCCTCCCCCGCTAGCCTGGAGCATTGTTCCTTCACTGAGCCAGGACACAGAGCACTCCGCTGATGAGCTGATTTTTATGCTTCTCTTCCTCACGCCAAAAGCAGGTGGCATCCGTTAGCAGCTGAACTGTTGCTACTTCTTAATGGACGTGGCAATAAAAAAAAAAAAAAAGAAAGAAAGAAAGAAAAAAAAAGAAAGGAAAGAGAAGAGAAAAACCACCCCACTACCCTGTGACAGCACTTCCATATAATCAGGTTGGGGGAAGGAGCCTGGGTTGAAGCGGGAAGGGGGAGAAGGGGGTTGAATAAGGAAATCAATTTCAGCCTGAAAGCTCTGAAAGGAAAGGGGACGTGTGAATGGCTTTTTAAGTGGCATCATTAAACCTGGGCAGAAAGGTCGATTGGGCAGAGCAAACCGCATAAATACAAACAGATGACATTTATGTCTAGCAGAATTGGTTTTTGTTTAGTTGTTTTTTTTTTTTCCTAAATCACTGAGGTAGAAGACTGATAAGGCTTCTTCCTTACCACCAGGAGTCAAATCTATGGAAAGGAATGTCCAGAGAAATAATATCCACAGGCACCTTTCCCATATTACAGGATACAATCCAACAGTATCTCAGTGTTTTCCCCCTTTTTTGGTGAAGGAAAGGAGTATCTTCAGGCAGTGGGAGAGAAAAGTGTTCGTTTCAGCTCTGGAATCCCCTCAGCTACAAAATGAGCCAGTAAGTATGTGAGAGGCTATTTCTGTATATACCTCGCTCTGGCCATGGGACTGTGTCATTGTGAGCTGGGAGTCTGTGTACATGTATCACTGCCATTTCATGTCTGTGTGCGTCTTTCCCAGACAAGCACCTCTGGAGAAACCTCAGGGGACCATGGGCCGTTACTTTAGTGGGAAGGACAGTGTTTCCTGGAGTTATAGTGCTGTCTAATATCACAGTGGAGGAATTAAGGTCTAGGCCTGGGGGCAAACTGGACAACTACAAAAATGTATTAATAAGCCAGAACAGTTGTTCCAGGAACAGCCAATCTTAATCCCTGCCTTTATTTTTGGAAAAGTGACCATGTTGCTACATGGGAGAAGGGCGGGTGACTGTCCTCTGAAGGTGACATAGCAGCCCTTGTGGGCTATGCTGGCTTTCTATCTTCCCGGTAAAGGGTAAACTGTAAAGGAAGGGAGAAGCAGCACTTGTTTTTTTCTTCTAGCTCCTCTTATATTTCCATGAGCAGACCCTGAAGACTTTTAAAATCAATGATATGGCGAATATGGTCTCTTAGGTGACATGGGTGGGACAGAGGGTTCCATCACCTAGGAAAAGTACAAGGGATCAGTTAGAGAAGCCTATGATCAATCAGGGCAGCTTGGAAGAAAGGACATATAACAGGAAATTCCAAAGAAGTAAGGGAACTAGATGATGAAGAGGGCTTCCTCTGTTTCTATTGATCTGGGAAGAGCACAGATGACTTCCTTTCAATCCCAGCCCAGACCTCTAGAGCTCCCAACTTTCAGAACAAGAGCTATTCCAGTTTGCTTAACCTAGCACTAAGTCCAGAGTAGGTAGTAAAGAATACTCACTTGCTTTGTTTCTGATTCAAAGACCTTGTATTTGAAGATGAAGAGATACAACCACAGAGACCCAATGCATACACTGAGATACCACAAAGGATTCACATAAAAATGCACATACAAATATACCCATATGCACAAGCACACACTTGTTTTACCAAACAAGAGAGAAAATGCCCTGCAGTTGCAAGCACCACCAGAGGCTACAGCAGTTCTTGGAGCTGGTTTCTACAATTTCCATAACCCGCTGGGAATTTCAAGGTCAAATGCCCCTGGCGGACACTAAGAGAAACAGCTAGAGACACCAGAAATGTAATAAAGGGTAAAGGCTGTTGAATTTAAAACCTCTCAGCCTGCGAGAGAGCCATGTTTGGTCTGGATGAAGGGAGAAGTCATTGCTCCTTGAAGGTAAGAACTGATCATGTCTTATGAGCAAGACTAATTCTGGAATCCACTCCACAGCATCTAACACCAGAGTACAAAAAGTCTTAGGTGAAAATCTTATTTCTAAAATGGGGAAAACTGTCAAAATACTTCCCTCTCACCAGAAGAGGGCACCCCGATATCCCCACAACAGAGGGAAATGGGGATGGCCAGAGACTGCATTAATACCTAGCCCCCCCTCCCCGAACCCCTGAGCTGCTTTAGCTGCAGTGTCATGTGTCAGGCTGGGGTGAAAGGGCGACAAACGAGGGTAGCTGTACTCGCTGTGTTGGGAGAATTCCTGGGAAAGGCAGAAAGTGAGAGGCTGCACGGCATCAGCCTCGTCACCTGATAGCCGCCACTTCAAAGATGGCCCTTAGCTTCTGAACATGATAGTATTTATTTTCCACTGGAGGGAAAGGAAGAGTACAGAGACCTGTTGAAGGTGTGATATTGAGTGTGTAGGATGGGTCATGAAGAGGCAAAAAAGACCCAAGTTCAAGGTCTAGGATCGTGACTTCAGGCAAGTCATTTATCCTCTTCGAGTCTTAAATCTCGTCTTCACAGAGTTGTGGTGAGAATTAAAATGACACAATGCATGTGAGCACATATGAAAAACTGCCAAACAAATCTAAGATATGACTTAAAAAGCATTTTATCAGCCTCCCTCACACTCCCAACAGAAAAGTAAAGCTGTCTACTGGAAGAATGAGTGCGAGAGACAGAGGTAAGCACTTCATGTCTCAAAGGCATGAGAGTGGTGAGTGTAGTGCTGGATTCAGGGAGGAAAACAAAAGTAAGAAAGAAAGAAAACAAGGAACCCAATCAAGGATGTGGCTTCCCAGGGATGGAGACAGGGCAACCAGCCTCACCTCTCAAGAGGTCAACTTCAGCAGCCCTGGAAAACACCAGTCAGGACCCTGGTCTTTCCTCGTGGTGGCGGTACAGTTGGGGACAGAGCCAGTCCCTGAACTCTCTTTTCACTCCCGGCTCTAGAGCACAATCCTTTCAGCAGTGTTTGCTCTAGAGCACAATCCTTCCCAGCAGTGTTTACTCTTGCCGGTACCCAAGACCTCCAGTTCTTTATCCTCTTACCTGAGTACTGCTGTGGCATCTGTGGTGGACTGCAGGGAGAGGGAGACTGAGGCATCTGGTACTGCTCAGAGCCGGGAGGTTGCAGAAACCCCACAGAAGGGCTGGGGGGTGGAGAAGAGAGTACGGTTAAAGTGGGAGAGGGAGGAGCACAGCTCCTGGAAACAGCTGCTGCTTCCCGGGCCTCCCCTGTGGGAAGCAGAGGCAGCAGCCAGTCATTCCCAGACCAATTTGCCATGCAATTTCTAAAATCACTCATCAGTTCAAAGTTAATTATATATATTTGTACTTGATCATCTTTCAATTAGGAAGCTGCTAATCAGTGCTACAGATGGAATGTTAGTGATACATGCTCTTCCCCACAGTGTGGAAACAGACACATACACGTGCACGTGCACACACACACACACACACACACACAATTCTGATAAACATAAAGTGCCAGAAACAGACACACAGTGCCAGAGCGAGATGGGTAAAGAAGAACTAAGGAGACGTCTGACTGAGGATATTTACACAATGGCAAACAGAGTTACCTAAAGACAAAGGGGAAATCCCTCCCCAGTTCTCACGATAACATGGAGACATATACACAAAAAGAGAAGTGAACATACACACTGCAAGAAACACAGAAATACATACAGGTAGGCCCAGGCTTGACTTCTAGTTCCAGCTCTACTTCTAACTAGCTGGCTGATTTTGAGTAAGTTTCTTAATCTCCCTAGCTGGAATTTTCTCTTTATAAAAGAAGGGAGAAAAATTGTAGAAAGGGGAGTGGACTAAATATTTCTAAGGTGGCTTCGACCTCTAAAATTCTATCAGCTATAACCTCTACTAAGATATATATAAATAGACATACAGAAATAGACTATCTGAGATTCATCCATGGATATAAACAGAGATACATAGAAAAATTTACATATATATATTCCACATTGCTTTTAATGATGAGCAGTCTCTATACCATAGTTCTAAATCCCACTGATAAGAAAAACAAAAAAATTGGGGACATCATAAAGCCTCTGTCTCTGAAGCAGGGATTTTTTTCTGCTGATGAGCTCTCACTCAAATGTCAAAACAATAAGGAGAAAAGAAGAATAAACTCCCTCATATTCTACCTGCTTCAGGGCACCACTGGAATCTTTACCCCTGCCGTTCTTAGGTCAGTGGAAAGTTGCTGAAGGTCTATGGGATGTGTGTCCCGACTCCCTGGGAGTCCTCACCTCGTACCGTTCTGCTGAGCCGGTGGGATCACGCTGTAGTACACCGGGACGCCCCCTGCTGGGAGGCCCCCTTGCACAGACTGGCTCGCAGGGACCAGCATGGGTTGCTGGAAAGGCGGCTGGACCACATTTTGCGAGTCATTACCCACTGGGACCTGGGTAGAGATAAGAAGAGAATGACCACTTGTACTCCCAATGAGCTCATCCAGAGAATGGCCAAGTAAGTCATCACCAGACCAGAACACTGACTGCCTTCCCTACCTTCACAGACTCCTTCTACTCTCCTCATCTGCCTAAAGAAAATGTGTACAGAGCTTTCTGTACTTCCCTCTTTCCCAAACACCTCCCTTGGGCATCTAATGTAGAGAAAGGAGCCTGACTTCCTTTAGATCCTACTTTTCTGGGCTATTATACTCATTTGCATGGCTGTATAATAAAGACCAAACAATTTAAATAAAGACAATCTTCTCAGACTCTCTGGGCTTTCTCTCAGAGGAAAAACAAAATCTAAGGGGAAAGTGAATAGTATTTTAGTGTTAGAGTCGTCACACTGGATGATGTGGGAGACTGTCTTCCTTTTCCTCATCCCAAGGACTGGGTGATCTTTCCCAGTGCAGAATGCACCCACTTGGTAAGAAGGCAGTGGAGTGTACTGAACCACCAGGCCTTGCATCTGGCCCCCCATGCTGCTCCTCTGGTTGCTGAGCAGGCCCTGGTTCTGTGGCTGCTGGACCCCAATCATGCCTTGGTAAGCCGCCTGCTGCTGGTTAGGCATCATGGGCTGTAAACCTAGGGACAGGCAAGGCAGAGAAGACATTAGCATGTCTCAACAATGTTTAGGAGGTCACACTCTCTTAGTAATTTCCCTTCTTCTATCTACTTCACCTTTTCTTTTTCTGGAGATCCTGGGTCCCTCTTGGGACTAATCATTCCTGTGCCTTTTTTCTTTTTTTTAAACAAGGAAGGTACTTCTTCTCTCTGTCCCAGTCTCTGCCCTTCCCCTATTTACTGCTTCCCTACCCCAGCAGTTCCTCTTACCAGGCTGCTGGGATGGCTGAGGCAGCTGCTGACCACGTTGGGGGCTGTAGGCCACCGGGTGAGAGAGAGGTCGGTATTGCTGGTTGGAGTTAGGATACTGTCCAGGGGGATAGTAAGAAACCTGGATCTACGGTGAGAGGAAACAGATATGTGAGAGGCTCCCTTAAAGTCAACACCCACATCCCCAACTATTAAATCCATCAGAGTCTGGGCGCCTAGGTGGCTTAGTCAGTTAAACACCCGACTCTTGATTTCAGCTCAAGTCATGATCTCAGGGTCATGAGATCAAGCCCGGTTGGGCTCTGCGCTCAGCACAGAGCCTGTTCAAGAGTCTTTCTCTCACTCTGCTCCGCCCCACCCCCCAAATAAATAAATCTTTAAACCAATAAATCAATAAATGCTTCAGCGTCAATGGTTAGATCTGTAAATAGAGTTTTTTGGACCTGCAATTGCAGCATTGATATACAAATTTGAAACAGAACAGGAATGATTTGTGTTATATAGAAGGATGACCTTCGGACTAGAAAGACAACTCCCAAGTGCAAGGTGGGGAAAGGGGAGTGGGGACAGGTATCCCCTCTAATCTATCTAAACTAGATGAAGAAAGAAAGACTGTAATAGTGGCCAAACTGACTTCGCGGTTTAAGCTGGGAGCCCACGCTGCTCACCTGTTGAGGGGGCTGCATGTAGCCCTGGGGCGGCAGAACTTGCTGGGCGGGTGGCGCATGACTAGAAGGGGAATACGTGGACGTGGGCAGGGGCTGTCCCGCAGAGGCCATGATGAAGCTAGTCTGCTGAGGGTGCTGGGAGATAAGCGGGGGCTGGAACAGCGCTGCCGATGGGTCAGCTGCTTCAGTAGAACCTTGGCGGCTAAGGCTCATCTGTCCAAAGGGGTTGCTGAGGTCCTCTGCCTGTTGAGACAGCAAGGGGGACTTGAGGACTCAAGTCCTATCAATCCCCTGTATTTGGTTTCAACACAAAGACAGACAGACAGAGCAACACTCTCTATAGCCTTCTTTACTTACACCAATTTGGGAAACTCCTGCCTCCATTCCCTGGGAGGCACTTTTTAGCCCTAAGCCTCTGTCATGTAGTGTTTTAAACTGCTGTGAACTGGGGGCGCCTGACTCGCTCAGTCTCTGGACCATGTGACTCTTGATCTTGGGGTTGTGAGTTCGAGCCCCACACTGCATGTAGAGATATTTAAAAATAAAATCTTAAAAAAACCAAACAAACTGCTATTAACTGAACAGGTGTCTGAAGCTCCAGAATTAGATTCCTTACCACATATGAGATGACAATGGCCACTCTCACTATGACTTTTAGCAGAATTAGTCCTGAAGAGATGGGAGCAAAAACATAACTTTCTATATATATAGAAAAGATAAGACAAACTAATTAGGGTTAAAAAAAAGATTGTAAGTCCTTCTCCATTTCCTGTCTTCCTGACGTCTCTAACCATACAAAAGGCTCTATGTTGCCATAGATCCTGTTTTTACAGTAAAGGACCTAGATAACACCTTGAGTGGACTACGGATGGTGAGGTTCATGTGGCTCCCCAGCTCTGCCTATGCAGTGAAAGGACTGGTGGGCTCCCCCTCCTGCTGCTTATCTCCTTACTCCCTCCTCTCGAGGTCATTTCCACCTCTGTTCTCTGACACTTGCCTAGAGTTCTCCTGCCCTTCAGGAACCACTTCCAATTCTCACCTCTGAAAGGAGGCCAGGCTGAGTGGCTGAGCTGGAGGGCAAGGAGACTGACAGGCTAGTCTGTAATTGCCTCCTCTCTCAGCCCTCTTCTCTAAGCAGCAAGAGGGATGGACGGTGTTCCGCCTCTCACTTATATGATGATAGGTCTGAATTTGTTAGCTTCCCCATTCCTTCTGCTTCCTGGACAGTAATTCACACACACACACACACACACACACACACACACACTCTCTCTCTCTCACACATGCACAGGCACACATACACACACACACACACACACACACACACGCTACAGCAGGACTTGTTTTGAAAAACAAACTAATAGAAACAAATGGCAATGCTTTCCTGTAGTTTCACTTAATTTTCAGGAATCTGATCTTCAAGTTAGCTGTTTTGCTACCTTAGTGGGCAGGAATAGATGACAAGAGGACTGGACTGCAGATTATTTTGAGGTCCACATTCCAGAGCTTTTCAGAATGGAGATGAGAGGTGGAAGGAAAGAGGGGATTCTAGTGAAAAATCAGACCATGTGATTCACACACACACACACACACACACACACACACACACACACACACACACACACACAATCAGGGCTTGCATAACCATGATAGAAGTTATCAACTATGAGGTAAATCAGGTCTTCACAGGATTTCACAGTCACAGTACAAACAATTTAAACAGCATGTACTATGCAGTGGAAGTGGCTATTTTTTTTTTATATAAAATAAAATAAGAGGAACATTTTAAGTTTTTAACCAGTGATGTCAGAGAAATCTGCAATTATGCTTTTATCTTCAAAGGAAATTATAGAAAACCATCTTATACAGGATACTGGGTTCTGAGAGTTCATACATGTCCAGAGAGGGGATGAGATGAAGGATGCATATAGGAGAGCGATGAGGAGCCCAGGTTAGAGCAATATCCCATTTTGTCCCCCTCCAAACTCAGGGGAACTCAGTGCTCCTCTCTGTCTTACATTTAGGCATCTTCTGATGCCTGAAGTGCTGTGATGAGGCCACGACAATGGAGTATAGCTCAGCTTGTGCTAGCCCTTTGCTCAAGAAGAAACGCCTTTTAATACGGCCCTCCAAACAGTGCAATTGCTTTGTCCCAGATGGACCCCACAGACGTACCACAGATACAGGCCACACGTGGACATGACAAAAAGGGGAACAGAGTTTATACCATGTTGTACTGCTGGGGCGGAGAGACTGGCAGAAGGACTTGGGGACAGGAGCCTGGAGAGAACTGAACAGGCTGCGGAGAGGGCTGCAGAGCTGGGACTGGCTGTGGACCAGCAGAGAGGCATGTGGAACAGGGAAGAGAAAAGGGAGGTACAGGGAGAGGCAGGGGGAGGGGAGCAGAGGCGGGGAGGGAAAGGGGAGGAACAAGGTTAATCATACAAAAAATGTCACGTGAACAGTGAGGCTGCTGAGCAGACTGGAGAGCATGCCCGGGATAGTTTGCGGCTTCCGCATCTCTGGCAAATAAGCCATCTACTAGCGGGAGAGCCCCGGGCCGTGCACACCCCACCCCGTCAGCTACTCAGAACTCTGAGGCTGCTGTGAGCAATCCGAGCACTCTCAGAGCCCGCGTCTGCAGTCTGATTCCAAATACAGCTTTCCCCAAAGCCTTTCTCCTGAACACACGATTCCTGGGGAGCATGATCGTAACCCTCTTTGAAAAAGGGATTCCTGCTTCTGTAGGAGGGGTCATCCAAGGTCTGGCTCAGCTTTCCCAGCCAAGCCCCTGATTTCACACCACCGCTCTCCTGGAGGAAGTGCTCATTCACAAGGATCGCCTCCCTTCCCAAGGGTAGGGAAGGAAAAAACAGCCAGTTCACACCGGGTTCCAGCTTCTTCCTCTGGCTCCACGATTTTTCTGTGCTCCTCCAGGCTGTGAGGGCAGTATGAAAAATGCCCCCATAAGCAAACAGGGAGGGATTTGAAATAAAATATAAATAGCTCTGCTGTAGCTTTTGTTCCCTCAGTCCCTTCACTAGCCGCAAGCAGGAAGATTTGTTTTTGAGGAACATGATGTGTTCTAAACCAACTAATGGGAAGTTCTTTTTTCTCTCTCTTCTTCCCCTCCAGCCATTTCAATCACCTCTCCTGGAGAATCAGTCTCCAGCCACAGCCCCTGGTGGTGGATGGGGCGGGAGAAGGGAGAAAGGCTAGGAAGGGGTGGGGGAAATAACATTTACATACACTGTCTCATTTACATATGTATCTCGTTACAGACTCACAATAATCCGTAGGGAGATCCGATAACTTGTATTTGCAGTTAAGATAGTAAGGGTCAGAGGAATTCAATCACACATCCAGGATCACACAGCTAATGTGGCAGAGCTGGATGGGAACCTAGTTCTGCCTGATGTGTATTCTTTCCAGTCCACTCTAACTGTAGGGAGCAGGCGAAGGAAGAAGTTAACATTAAATGGAATTATACAAACATTTTTTTTGTCTCTATGATTCTCCTCCCTCCCTTCAAATTTAGAAGTATAGGGGCCCAAGGTATCAATATCATCTCTTGGCATATACCTCAGGGGAGACCGTTTCGCAAAGGGGACTAATAGTTCTGGAGGTAGAATTCAGGAATTAGAAGACCTCCAAAACAGAGAACGCCCCTGTTGTTACCTAGATTAAATAAAATCTAAATCATCTTGGTTAGGAAAAAGCTACCGAGAATCCACTGTGTGACCTAGAGAAGCTGCGGCCCCTGTGACAGACTCCCAGTTTGTGACAGACTCCCAGTTAAGAGTCTGTGAGCCAGTGCCATTTCAAATATAACTGCTGGACAGGCTGCTCAGCATGAGCTACTTGTGCTGGTAGCTCTTAGGCCCATTTTCTATTATCCTAATCCTCTTCCTGCTCTCAGGGGAGGATCTAGTGTGCTTCAGGTCTCATAAGCTCTGGGGGCGGAGGGGTGGCCATAGGTATAGCTGCCTGTTTCTTCACATTTGTGAGTTCTGAGTAAAAAAACCGGAAGAAATGATGCTCCTATCTTAGGCCTCTTCTGACTGAGGAAGGGTAGTGGCAAAAGCGGGTGTCTCAGTGTTATTTTTAAGTTCTTCCACCACCACTATCTTCAGCTGCAGTTCTCAGGGAATCTCAAATTCCGGGGCTAGGGAACTTCTGAAAAACCATGGGGAAGCCAAAGACTGGCCTTGAGGGCTATGACTGCCACCTGCTGGTGAATTCTGGCTTAGATCACTGGCTCCTGGCTGCCTGACTGGACTCCCAGAGGGCTCTTCCTCAAGAGGTCCAGTCACACTCTAAAATTCTTTCAGCCCCAAATGGTTATTCTTTAATCTCTATAATCTCCTCCCACTCTTGTCTGTTTTTAGATATGGATGGAAGGAGGATGCAGATGAAGGCCAAGAAGGAGAAAAGGGAGCAAGGCTGTATTAAAATACAAATATTTTAGAAAACGCAAATATTGGGACCTTAGATAAGTGATGCACGCACAGAAACACAGTAGGAGATAGCCAGAGAGAGACAGAGAGGCGTACCCACTTACAGGTCTGAATGAAGACCCATCAGGGAAAGCACGCACACATGCCACACTTCAGTATGGAGCGAGGTAACCTGTTAAGAATGGGACTTAATGAGGTAGATGGTGGTAGAACAAGAATGGAAGTCAGGACTACGGAGAAAATGATTTAGGGGCCAAGATAAAAGGCCTGGGATGATCTGCATGTGGGTTACATTCAGATACAAAGCAGGGTTTCCAGATCATCACAATATCAGAATGGGGTAGTACTGGGCGATCCTGGGCTCCTTCCAGTCTAGTGTCCAGTTCCTGGGGAATGAGTATCTGTGATTCGCTTATTTTACCTACAGAAGAGACAGATCTAAGAGAAAGATCCGAGGCCAAGCTGGACTTACTAAGCTCGGAGGTGAGGGAGCCTGGGAGCTGAAGTGAGAAAAACTCCAGCAGCAGAGTGCAAACATGGGCTTCCTGACTAGCAGAGAGCACCGCCCGAGACACGCCAGGGCCGAGGGTGGGCTCCACTCACAGGCACCTCTACTCATGGAAAAGAGAGGAAGTGAAGCCCTCAGCGCAGCTCTCCTCAGAGTATTAAGGAGACTTAAACCTAGAACATGAACGTTCCAGTCTAGAATAGGGACTGATTCCGATGCTGATGACTTGCATGACCTCTATGGAAACAAAACTTCACCCAAACCCTACTTGGGATCAACCTCTATCGGTCCAGCAACAGAAGGAGAAAGCTCTTTTGTGGCATAGGAAACAAAGACGACTGGGGGGGGGGCGGGGTTTGTGCCTCACAGCATATGCATGGCAGGGGTCTTGAGTATATTTCCTTTCCTCAAACCCCAACTCATAAATATGTGTTTATGGCTCAACAGTCACATGAGCACATTCAGTCAGTTATGATGGGAGCTGTGATCTCTTCAAGCTGCATCTGTGGACACAGTGAGCAAAATTGCCTTGCTAATTACACAGGACAGAGAGGGAGATGCAGTACAGCAGAAATGTGGAGTGGGGTAAAAGATCCCACCGGTAGTTCTCAGGAAGAAGAGGAAGAAACAGAAAGCAAAAAGCTCCCAGACTGAGTCTAAGAGCACCTGGGCCAAACCCCTGCCCTCACTCCTCTCTCCCCACAACTGACAAACAAGAAACGGAGGGGGAGTGGCAGGTGTCCAACAGATCTTTCCTGCCACCCACAGCGCGACACACACGACTGTACTTCCAGAGTTTGCCTGGATTGGAGTGGAGGGGGCTCTGGCACTGCGTGGTGACTCACCTGTGAGATCATGTGATTGTTCAAGGGCGGCTGTTGCTGAGGCGTGGGCGGGAGAGCAGGAAGCTGCGGCTGTGGCGGCGGCTGCGGCTGCTGCTGGGCAGTACAAGGGAGAAGGCCCCGGACAGACTGGGATGAGGTGACCGGGCTGCACACTTCTGGGGCACCTAGTGCCATACCTAAGGCAAAGAGGAGACCCACCAAGAGTAAGCACCAGCTGTGATCATGCCATCCTTGGAGATGCAGCGCTCTACTCCTTCCCTGCTGCTTCTCCTCACTTCCCTTCTGTCCATTCCCCCACTGTCCTGGGAAGATCCATGCATGATGCATGAGCACTGATGCATTTCAGCTGCCCTGCTGATGGGAGTCCTCATCTTAGCAAGTTTCTCCTCCCCAGGGACAGTAAACACCTTGCCCGTCGATGCTGGATTTCAGAATTGAACGAAATGCGAGGCTGCCAAGGCACCTCCCCTGAAGGGCCTAGAATCTGTCCGTCATGACTAGACAGCTGAAAACATCAATGTCTGCTTCCTGGGAAGGTGCAGATTCCTAGTCCCTTGAGAGACCTATCTTCTCTCTGATTTCTTTTCAAATTGTAGCATTTTATAAAAGTTGCTGAGAAGGCAACCTTGCCCCTCCAAGCACTTGCCTGTGCACACACACAAGCACAACTGTCACCCAACTATTCTCCCCATTTCCAGCCTCTCCAAGCCATGCATGCCTTCACATAAAAGACTTTTACTGACTATCTGCTATGCACCGGGCATTGTACAACGAACTGAGAACAAAAAGGTGAAGAGAACACAGTCCTTGCCACTAAGCAGCACAGGATCTTCCGACAGCAGATGGACGCGCACACAACGATTACAATCTCATAAGGATAAGGGATGCATCAGTGATGTGAACAAAGTTGTATGGCAGCAAGTTTGAAGAAGCAGTAACTCACTTAAAGAGGAAGTGGGAGTAGAAATGGATTTGAAGAGTGAAGAGAAGGCTTGTCAGACCAAGAGGGGATGAAGCTAATACCATATCCAACCAATGGCTAGAGGGCGAGAGGAAGAAGGATATCTGGAAGTAAGGCGGAAGTGGCAAACTGGGGTCAGGAAAAATGCTGCATTAAGTCATCTAGATTTTATTATGCAGGGAATGCAGAAACACGAACATTTTTTTAAAGACAGGACTGGCATGATTAAATCTACGTTTTGGATTGATAAACTGGCTCTGAAAAGGGCTGAGGATGGAGCAGGGAAACCAGCTTGGGGGCTAGTGTCACAATGAAATAAAAGAAAACAAAAGCCCAGATAAGGGCAGAGGCAGTGGGTTTAGAGAAGAGGTAACAGAGAAGGACAGCAGAGACCCAACAGAGGCAAAATCTTCACGACTACTGAGGTCTTCTGAGGACAAGACCTACAGAACTTCTGGGATAAGAGGCAAGAATTCTTTAGAGGCGGGAGGAGGGTGAAACAGAGGCCCGCTGGGTAAAAAGAGCTACACACCCCCTGCGAAGAGCACAACAGGAGCAGGTGGAGAAGCTTACACAGCAGGTCAGGAGAGCCGAAGGGTGGTTCCTGGGCTGGCACGGGGAGCACAGGCTCCTCCTCAGTGACTGGGCTCCAGAGAAGCAGCCACAGCATGCAGTTCTGGCTTGTCGGCTGCTACCGACTGATTATAAACAGCTGAACTCCAAGGGTTTCTTCTGCTCTACCAACCCTCTATAATCTCAGAGGTCACCGAATGAAAGCAGATCATTCTCATCATAGTATATAACTTGAGCTTGGGCTGATAGGGATCCCTAACCTTGGTCAGAGAGAAGATAAAATAATCGAATCCCAATCTTCTGTTTGCTCGTTTTCAATTAGGGAAGAAGGTCTGAAAGAAAATCAGAGAGGGGACTCAAAAGAACAATGGACCCAAGAAATCAAATTTCTCCTCATCTGGCTGGGTTGGTTTTCCAGCCCCCTACACCGGGACAAAGGTTTTGTTAAAAGTAAACATCAGTGACATTTTGCAGAAGACAAGCAAGAAGCGACAATCAGGACACTGCAGGACAGAAGCTGTAGTACCTGGCCTGGAGATCCTTCCCGCACTGCCACCTTTACTGCTTCCGATGCTGTCCCCTCGGGTGAGGATAGAGATTCCACTGAAGCTGCTGGCTTTGGTGACAGGGGGCCGCATGCTCCGGACAGAGCCATCGGAGTCTGTGCTGCTCCAAGGCCGTGGCTCCAGGGATTTGAGTTCGCTGTCTGTGCTGCTTTGGCGGCTGCTTGAGGTTCGGCTCAGCCCCTCACGGTTCCCCCTGTAGAGACCACAGTGGTCAGAGCACCCCCCACCTACCACTTCGGCAGAAGAGCTAGGAGAGAGCTCATTTCTATTCTCTCAATGACAAAGAAGGGGTGAGGGTTGGGAGGAGGATGGACACTGATTTCTTGTTAGTTGGCTGGCCAACGAAGACTTGCTGGGAGCAGACAGAACAAGATCCAGTACAATAACAAAGAACACAGAGGCAAATCTGGAAGACAGTGCACTGGCAACTAATTCAATACATCAGACCAGAGGTGGACAGGAAACCACATACATGATGCTGAGATTGGCTGTGGTCTTTTCCCCTGCCCCCGCAGGGATCCCACACATGCAGGAGATAGTGGGAGCAGAGGGGTACCACCTCCTTCTAGGAGTTCTTAAAACAAAAGGACTCCTAGAAGTTACTATTGCTAGAAGGCAGGGGTAGCCAAGACATGGATAAATATAAAAGGTCTTCCACATAACATATGTCAAAGCCAGCGGAGGTACCACTTTTCCAGAGGTGGGAAGACCTCCTCTTCCCACTCTGGAAAACTCAGTCTGACAGTCTGAAATTGATCCAACCTGTTTGTGGAAATTCTGCATTGGTATTTGGGAAAACTGGTTCCAGGGTCTCTAAGGGCTAAAATCTTCAACATAATCAAGCAGATATGCCCTTGGGACCCAAGATGGCAAGGAGCAGGGGGCTGGCTGTGCCTAGCTGCCGCCATATTAACAACCTTATTGCCCTAAGCAAAGCAGAAGGGACTTCTCTCTTATTTTGCTCTGGAAACATCAGAGTTATCCTGATGCCACCATTACTGCCTAGGATTATAAACACTTGTACTTAAGATAGATGGGGTTGACCTAAAACCCGTAAGTCTTATTGAGCTCTTACTGTTTCTTAATCAGCAAACAAGAACCAAGAATTTTCCTTTTATATCTCCCATACCCAACAACTACTGACCTAAAGAAACTAAATGACAACAATTACAAAGATTTTGGTATATATACTGGGATGCAGGTGAGCAAAAATCATAGTAGCTTGGGCTCCCTCCCTTTCACCACCATCCCCGCCTAAAGCAAAGAGAAAACCCCATCCCAATCCCCTCAGCTTCAAAGATACAAGGCTCAGAATTATTCTAAAAAAGAAAGGTAGTTTTCTTATGAGGGTAACATTAAAGAAATACCTTTCTTTATTGGAGAATATCTGCTCCAAAGGTTACTGTAGGGAAAATGGGCAAAATAAAAGCTAGGGTCACTATTTTAGTTTTTAGCCAAGCTAATCATGGGGGGCTAAAAACAAATAAACTGGCACAGCTGGTTAGGGGCATGCTAATTCTTCTTGGAATCCCAAGTAGATTATATATAACCTCAGTGCTTCTCTCTTTATATAGTTAAGAGAACTGGAAAATATTCCTGTCTCCCTAGAACCTTATCCCTTTCTCTTGGGAATGTGGAAAGTGGAATGGGAAACAAAGAAATGTAAATCAGGGACTCTCCAGGAACAGAACCAGACCTGAAGTGAGAGCCCAGAGCTCTGACTCAATGGCCAAAGGCAAGTCTACTGAGAGGACTCAGGAAAGATGTATCTGTTTCTGGGGTAGAGGGTAGAGCAGTGGCAATGGATGAAGCTGCTCATTAGATATTGGAACCTGAATTTTACAAGGCAAGTCCTAATGGACTTTTATAACTAAATCGAATACAGCACTATCTATTAGGGAAATTCTGCCATTTACTTTGTCTTTCTACCGGAGGTAAACAGTGAATGAGTCGACTTTAAACCAAACACCCTGGGAAGCTTGAGCCAGAGTGGCAGTGCTTCTGTACTCATCCAGTTCTCCCAAGCCAGTGACAGCCAAATGTTGACAAGGTGGCCAGTCTGACGATCTAACCATAGTTAGTACACTACACCTCCAAGAGTCAGAGAACCTAAGTTGAGTCTTGGCCAGGAAAGAGGAATAGTTTTCCTTCACTACAACTAAACCTAATCTCTAGCCATGTCTTTTCACTTCACTAAACATATGGCAACCAGGGAAAGCTCCCAGACTCAGTTCTAAGCACGGACTGAGGTATGTATGTGTGTTGGAGAGATGGGGGTGCAGGACAGAGAACATTCACACTTTAAACTCCTATAAAGTCAAAGCTGACTTAGCTTTCACAAGTAGATTTATGCTCGTGAAAAGTTCAGTTTACTGGGTCTGGGGAGTGGGTAGGCAGGCCTGTGTAAGAAGCAACAGTAAATGTCCGTAATGGCTTATTTGTCAACGGAGTAGAATCTTCCAAAGAACTAGGAAGTCGCCCTAGTGATTGCCAGTGTGGACGATGGAATGTGGTGTACCAGTATTTGTTTCACACACTTGGGAAGAAAGGTAAAAGCAGTTAGAGAAGACCAGCTTCTCATCACTCGAATTCTGGACTAGTACCAAAACAGAAGAAGTTGCCCCCTTGAGGGTCCATGGTACTGCATTTTAGATGACCTAGATCTTTAACCAACACTTAGTATGGAAAGCAGCAGCTTAAAAGGTCTGGATAGGAGAGGGCTGCACCTCCTCACTAGATCCTTAGAGCTGTTATCTGCACAGCTGGATGTAGTCTGATGCTCCACAGCACTAATGGGCATCATTCTTAGCAGTGAATGTGAATTAGAGCTCTGAATGAACACTATCAGAGAGGAAGGGGTGATGTTTATAGAGAGCTGGTCTGGTCTGGTGTATGCTGAAAGAACACCAGAGAGTCAGTCTTGTCACTAATAGCCATGTCAACTTGGCTTAGCTACTTAATTTCTCTGGGTTTTTTTTCCTTACATGTAAATCAGTTTACCAAATCAAGACACTGACGGATCTGAAGAATACAGAGTATACACTATACTCTGGCAACCATAAAGCGCTGTGCATTAGCATATGCATAGAAGTTAGTTTAAACTGTTTATTACAGGATTCTGGGATGATTTATGATCTTGAAGTATACAATATGGAATAGGGATTTTTTTTTAAGGGGACCTCTATCTCAACCATCATGAACAAGGCAGAGCCCTTCCTGCCTAAGGGCTTTCAGATGGATTTCAGCGTGGGATGGTCTAGGAGAAAGTTCAAAGATATGGAAGAGGAGATAATGCCCCATTCCAAGAATGAGAAATCTTGCAACCCAAATTTCTATGGGGTTTGACTAGTTTTAGAAAGGACACGGGGGAATGGACAACTGAGGTACTGGGGATGAGAGCTCTACCTGATCTGGGTTAACTATTTCCTATCAAGCTTAGGATTCAAAAACCCACAAGCCCTTTGGAAAGGGTTGGACCTGAATCCTAGTGTTGAGTACTCAAGTTTTTGCTACTCCATTGTTTTTCTATTGGTAAATGGGAAGAATGTTCTTAAAATGAGTTGGTGCCAGATAGGATCCTAATGAAGGGCTTCTCTCACCACCACCTTCTGTAATCCTCTGGAGAGGGACTGAGAAAATCAAATGGAAGGGAGACTCTCATGATTGCTTTGTGGTACATGGAGAATATCAGGCCTGAAGAAGTTAATACAGCAGCTTTCACCGATGTTAACAGCAAATCATGGACAGCCATAAAAAAAAAAAAAAAAAAAAGATATGCTCTATGTCCATGCTAAGGCAGACAAATCTTTTTCTGAGGCCACCTTACAGATTACCTTGTCCCAAAGAGAAAACTACATAGACAGAGATGTTTGTGTTTTTATTATGTGTGTGTGAGTACTATTCTTTCTTCAAGCTATAAAACATTCCCTATTCTGGGTCAGGGATAAGCTCTTCACATCTTTCATAGATTTAGAAAAGGTAGCCAGAAGACACCCATTCTTTTACCTTAATGTAAATACATGTTGAAATCCTCCCCAAAAGTTCCAGCAAACTTCTGGAAAGGAGCAGTACCTATCCCAGACACACCTATCTGGTCCCCTTCACCAGCTATCCACGACTTAAAATGAAATCAGCAACAACAAAAATAAAGTCACTGAGCAGGAGCCATTTCTTTTTTAATGGGGAAAAATATCCAACGTTGCAAAAACCACAAATTGAATTATTCCACAAGCAGCCATGCATGGAGCAAACTCACTCCGCTGAAGATTACAGCAAAACAAAATAAAATTAAAAAAACAAACAAAAACAAGGAGAGATATAGATCACACAGAGGTACCTAAAAATCTGCCTTCTCTTGTGAGAGCTAGAAGAAAAGGCTTCTTTGGAGAGTCTGTTGGTTAACATCAAAGAAAAGCATCATTACAGGATTATATTAACCTCACTGACAAAGCTCAATGAGAAGCAGGGAACATGCTAAGTGGTACTAACCTGATGTCATTTAGATATCCGTTCTGGCCAGTCTAGGTGAAGGGGAGAAAACGGAAAATAACTTATAAGAAAACAGCATGGCATAACCGAAAAGGGTGTCCGTGATGCTACGAATACCCGGGGTCCTCAAACCGAGCTCACCCCCCAACAGGGAGAGAGGGAGCAGGGGTAGGATGACCCACACCCACACACCCAATCTGACCTCTCACCTTTAGTGGGAAAGGGCATTCAGTGTGTTTAGCCTTCCCACAGTTTAAAGAGAGACGCTGACAAAGGTGGGAGTATGGAAAGGAGGAAGAGGAAAGTTCTAACCTATTATTTCCTTTTTAGTTCTAAATTTATTCTCTCTAGAGGTAAGCTGAGCATAATAAATGGTGTGCTTGGTCCTACAGAGTACGATCGAAGGAAGGGCAAGGGGAGACAAGAGAAAGAAATTTAGTTTTTCTGGAAGTCGTCCCCCATGACTGTTCTGTTTCTATCCTCCACAGCGGCCCAAATCAAAGACATTCTGACCTGACCTGAGACCCAAGGAGAATAAGAAATTGGGGAAGCAGGTACTTTCGGAGCCTAAAGAAAATGAAAGAATTAAAAGCCCGAAACATCTGGGGCATCATTTCCCGACAAAGCCACTGAGCTGAGTGAAGTGAGCACTATGAAGCACCCTCAAGCCTTAGAAAGAGGCACCCGGAGTGTCCTGCTGCCGAGCAAAGCGGCCCCCGCAGGGAGCAGAGCCGACACGGGGCAGCTGAGGCTCCAGAGAAGGCCATGGTGGCAGCGTTTCCATCCAAACACCCTTCTTGCCACTTCCCTTTCCTCTTGGCCTGCCTCCTCCTCCGGTCCGCCCCAACCTACAGCTCCGCCCTCCACCAGCTCCCTTGGACTGGCCAGGCTCCTCCCCACACAGGGATCTCAGATTCTGGTGGGCTCTGGCCATCCTTCCTCGTCTAGACCTTCTGAGATTTCTGAAGCCTCCAACACAGCAAAGAGTTAGAAGTGCTGAAATGAAAAGTGGTAAATCCACAAGAATTTAACAAAGAATATATGTATTAGTATAGGCTGGAGAGACTAGAAATCAGGAGAAAAAAGGAGAGAAGAGCTAACTGTGATTTTGTTATAGCTGTACGCAGATATGTTCCAGTGTCGTTCCTCATTAGCCGCAATACCTTATTAAAAGTTACTTGTGCTTTCAGTTTCCCGGGTTTGCTAAGGGTTGGCATGGAGGGACAGTCGTTTACCATGTGTCAGGGAAGCAGAGCAGAGAAGCACATCGTGATGTCACTGGTACTTCCTAATCTGAAGAGCCCAGAGCAGAGCAAGCTATGGAGAGGTGGTTTACTTTAGGGGTCAAGAGCATGGTCTCTGGAGCCGGACTGCTTCGCCTGAGCTACCATATATCAACCCTTTCACTAACTAGAGGTGTGATCTAAGATGACTTAACCTTTCTATGCCTCAGTCCCTCATTTATAAAATGAGGAAAACAATGCAACTGACCTCATAGACCTAGTGTGAGGATTAAATAAATTAATTTACATAAAATGCTAAGAAGTGTCTGAAAGATAGTAAGCAGTATGTAAATCTTTGTTCTTATCCACCAACCTTCTCTGTCTACAGTTTAAGGTCATCACCGGCCACAGCCAGGTACAAGTGACCCCTCTCCTCTCATTCCACCCAACTGGTTTGCAGGTAAAGGTAGAGAACCCTCTTTGGGCTATGGATGGATAATTTGGAGGACGGATTTTTTTTTTCTGACTCAGAATAGAAGTCTACATAACAGAAGGTAAGACGAGTCCTTCTCCTTGGACTTTGGGCCAGATTTGTTGGGTATCTGTCCCCCGCGAGGATCCTTGGAACACTTGGGTCTCCTGAGACAACGGAACAAGTTCATGGAGGAGTTCAGTTTTCTTGAAGTCAGAGATAATATTTTTCTGAGCTAGGTGATGATGGAAAGATAAACGCGTTTTGTCTTGCTAATGGAGGGGAGAGTGGGACAATGAGAGGAGAGTAGTGTTCCTCAAAGTATACTGATTAGAACTGGCCATCTTTTGACTACAAAGGGAGCCTGGCTCTTTCTCCTTTGTTTGTTAATCTGACTGTAAGATAGTGCTATAATCTGGATCCCCTGCATTTTTCTGGAGATCTGTTCCTCTCTTATCTATAGCCTTTCCTGAATTTCTGCTATACTCTCTTTAGTCTTGTAGGCAAAGGCCACCAAATACAGGGGTACCAAGTATATTTATTTAATATGGCCCAAAATTCTTAAGAGTAAAGTTGCCTAAAATGATCATGTTGCCTTCTGGCCCATAAAGTCCATCCTATTCTAAGAAGCGAGGTAGGAAATATAGGAAGAAAGAGACTTCCTGTTTAGATAGAGACTGGAGGGAATAGTAAGTGGTACCCTCTGTGCATGTGGAATGCGGACCTTAGAGAATGGATGCCAGACCTGTGCTGTAACAAACACCAACATATCCTAAAAACGAGGCTGGCCAAACAAGACGGATGTATATATAGGTTGTGTGGACACTAAGTCTTCCACTTAGAAGCAAAGATGCCTAAAATAGATAGTGGAAGTGAAAGAGGGTAAGCGGGAAAAGGGATTGACAGGCAAGAGTCAGGGCCCTTCCATAAGCCCTGCTAAAATCATTTCTATTTTCAGTCTAATAATACCTACCAAATTCAGCCATTCCATTTGTTCTCTTTGTATGCCACACAGCAAAATGTATTAAAAATAATACAAATAAAAATCTGCAGTCTCCCAGTAAGCCATATTTCACATGAGAGACCAATTGGGGCTGGCTGATGTTGGTTAAAAAAAAGACAACAACAAAACATTTATGGAGGGTTCATTCCAATCACAGTTCCAAAGATTAAGAGCTAAAAGCTATGGGCTGACAACTCTCAGAAGCTACACTTACCTCTCGGGCAAATATTCTCTCTCGGACCCTTTGATATTCCTCCTCTCTCTCTTCTATTGACTTGCTCCTCCTTCCATCCTGCAATGGAACTCTGATCTAGATCGATGAGCAGAATTAAGCTAGTTAAGTTCTCCTCGTACTGCAAGCTCACTGCACACCAGCAAGGAAGAGAAACCGGGAGAGTTTATAGTTGCCATCAAAAAAATGGAAAAAAAAAAAAAAAGAAATAAAATTTCCAGTGTCGGACAGGTTTCACTGGGTACATCTGACCATGCAGTTTGGGAGATCAGGTTTTCTGGATGATTGGAACCTCTTCATCTCCCCACCCCCACCCAGAGTGTCAAGAACAACTATTTATAAGGATTGGGTTGCTTCCTTATAGTAGTCAGATCCTAAGGATCAAGAGAATAGCCCAGGGAATAAACAACATTGCTTTGGAGGGAAAGAAAGGGATAGGAGGAAGCTAGAGAGGGAGAAGAAACAAGTATTTAGCAGAGCTGAATGTAGAGAAGAGTTTTACAGAACTAGCCCTGATATTACCCCTTCTTTACTCACTAATGCCATGGCCTGAAGACCCAAGTCACACAGAGCTCAACGAAGAGGGCCCTGGGAATGAAATCCAAGTGAAGCTAACCTAAAAGCTTAAGCACTTTTTTCTCATCTTAACTACAGCCACTGGAGGGAGGGAAAGAGATAGAAATTACAGAAATAGAAAAGAAAGAGAACAGAGCAACACAAAGAGAAGAGAAAGAAAAGGAGAATAGAACAGAAAGGATGGACAGGGAAAGGAAGAGACAAATAAGGTATGGTGGAAGGAGCGGGGCGGGGGGAGAAAGAGAGAGAGAGAGTGAGAGAGAGAGAGAGAGAGACAGGAAGGGAACAGAAAGAAATGCAGGCTAGAGAACCTTAAATTCTCTGAAAAATACAGAGAGGTGACGAGGGACAGCTGGGCAAATCACCACCTCTGGCTAGCCTACCGCCCAATTCTCCATCATAGTTTTTCTCTCTCAGCCTGTGAGTTGTGAGCACTGTCCTGGGTAGGGTGTACACAGTGTCCTTTTCCATACTGCTCTTGAAGGCAAGATGCTCTGAGGGAGACAGCCCATCAAATAAATGTCATCAGGTATGAAAGATTCTGACCTTCAATCCAGAGGCTCTGAAAGCTTCAGATGAAGCAACCAAGGAGGCTCTGCTCTAGGCTGATCTTCCTGATCTTCACCAGAGGTAGGCATAACTTCAGGAGTATCAACTTTTGACTAGATTTAATTTTCACTAGCCTTAAGAACCTAAATCATACTAAATGTCCATTTATAAATCCTACTCCAAGAAGATGTAGGACCTCAGGGGCCCCTAACACTGGTGAACCAGTGACAGAGCAGAAAGAGCACAATGCGCTTTGAGGTCCCAGGTAGAATCTCAGCTCTCCAGTTCTGAGTAATGTTATTTCAGGCAAATAACTTAACACCTCTTAGCCTCAGTTTTCTTATATTTAAAGTGGAGCTAATAACCCCACCTACACTGGGTTGTGGAGACGATTCAAAGAGATAATGCACATAATGCGTTTAGAACAGAGTCTAGTTCAGGGAAAACACTCGACAGAAGTAACAATTACTGTATTTATTATTAACACCATAGAGAGAAAATGCATAAAGCCTACCCTACTATGGACTGAGCCTGAAGCTGAGAAATGGAAAGTTCATAATATGGACAGATTCCACTCCGCCCCAGTGTGTCTCTAGGCCTGAATAGTTCCTGATCCACAGAAAAAGGGTTTTGGGAAAATGGAGAGAAGGGCATCAGGATGGAAAGGCTCTTTCTTGTTTTTTAAATTTTGTCTTTTTGTATGATTCATTGTTTTCAATCAGACCCAGTGTGTTTGTCCACAAAAGATAATGTATTTTTCTCAAAAGTACTCCCTCAAATACTCAAGTAGCCAGCAGGAAAAGTCCTGGTCTCAAGACCATACAATATCCCAAGAAAACTAATTTTGACTCTAGAGGTAAGATATTATTACAGTTATCATTTAGTAGCAAGACTAATATTGGCTCTACTCAACCATGTTCTTCAAACCTTAATCCTTGTTCTCCACCTAACCTCCTTTGGAGGTCAAGCAGAAGCTGGCTGGATCTAAACTCTGTACGTGGCTGGGAAAACTAATCCCCAAACAAAAACTTACTATCTGAAGGGCAGGCTAGAAGCCAGGGCAACAGCCAGGCCCATGAGTGAAGGAATGGGACAGATTGCTAACTTCTTATTTCCACAGGAATGGATTAAAAAGGTGATACTGCCTGAGACTCCCAGCATCAAATGTCAAATTAACTCACTCACCTTGGTGGAAGGAGTTGGGAAAAGAGTAAGGAGTTTGCAGAAAGGGATCAGAAACATCTTTGTAAGTGGGTATATTACATCACAACTTTGCCAGTCCAAAGCTAGCCCTGAGCTAGGATAAGACAGAAGTGGGATAAAGTAGCTTTTGGTGGTTCCCAAAGAAATTCCTAACTATTAAAGAAAAAAAAGAATGAGGCCATCAGCTGAATCAAGGCTGAAGCAGGGAGGGACCTTGCTTTGTCCCAAAATGACATAGAGTTAGAAGTCAGTGGCAGAACCAGGGAGTTCTAGGCCAAATAAGAAAACCCAGCAAAACTCAGCACCATGTCTCTCTGGGGCTAAGAGGGTGGCATTCAGCTCAAGAAGTGTAGTCAGTCCTCAACATTAAGCCAAAGCCAACTCAGTATAACTCAATATATTTTTCCATACTAAGGTGTTTCGAGTTTTCTTTATCCCACAAAAATTCTTCTCCCCTCCCAGTTTCTCTTACTGCAATCTCTCTGTATGGGCCCACCCCTTTCCATTCTTCACCTGGTTATCATCTCGGTCCATGCTGGCATCATCTCTCTTGAGAATGAATCTCTGTTGAAATTCTGTACTCTTCTCATCCTTTATGTGTTCTGAGAATCTCTGTTCAGGGCTGGGGTTGGGAGAGAAATGTAGAAAGAAGGAAGGAAGGTAAAAGATGCTTTTGTTAGGAAGCAGACCTCCTAATACAGTACTCTTAAATTCCACAATTTTCCCTCAGGGGATTTCTGGAGCCAGGTATCCAAAAAGTCACAATGAAATCTTCAAGGTCTTTTCTTTATACATATATGTAAGTTGTCTTCTTCTAAAGTTATACCTGTCCCATCAGTAAAGGTGAAGAGAGGCCAGGGGCCAGTCTTCACAAAGCACCACTGCCTCCAGAATCTACCTCTAAGTCCTCACAAAGCAGAGGAATCGATAACATAACTTCCATACTGTCTCCTCCCCAAAAAGGGATGTATTGGTCCTACACCTTCCTTTTCACCCCATGGGCTATCCCAGGGAAGTCTCCCAATCTGTGGTTTCTTCCCTTACATTCTTGTGTTACTGGTTTTGTTGATGATGACAGCTTTTCCAGTTTGATCAACATTGTGGTCCATTCCAAAATAGGCGGCTACCCGGTGTAATAGCATCCGGTGATATGAGGTCATCTGAGGGAACTTCTTGAACTGGTTACTGAAGGGAAACCGGGGGAAAAAGTGAAGTAAGGACAAACAACAACAGTAACAGCCAATTGTAATTTTTCTTGTAAGTGTCTAAAGTGGAGAATTTCTTAGTAGAAACAGACATGTTATAAGGAAGACAGATCCTTACTCAAATGAGAACCAAAAAGGTTCTCTCAACTTCTTTATCTATAGCATTTTGTAGATTCCTTTGATCCACTACCCTCATTTAAGACTATTCCTTAAGCTCTAGGTCTCCCCTACCTGGATGATATTCTACAAATAAAAAAGGCAGAAATTTAAGAATAACTAAATATGGGACAAGGGGACCTGCTGAAAAGACATCAATTCTTTTCAACCGAAGTCTAAGCAATAACTTAAAAACCTGTGCTTTTTAATACATTCTGATTAATTCTCAACTCCTCGGGCTCCCAGTGAGTAATTACTTCAAAATTCAGACTTTAAGGGAAAGATTTAAGAGGAATATCCTAAAATTGTACCTGAATTTCTTTTCAGTGCCCCCTCCCACCTCTAAATGTGTATTTCATTCAAGTAACTTACTTGTTGTCATTAATAAATTCCAGAATCTCCTGTTCTAATTTTAGCAGCATCATTCTGTCCCTGTTTAAAAAAGATTAAAACAAAACAAAACAAAAAGCAGCCCTCCCATAAACATTAAAAGCATTGAAACCCACACCCTACAGAAGCTGAAGGGAGGGATAGGTCCAAACCCCAAGAGTGGACAAAAACACACAGGCTGCTGAGTCTCACTGGCCTGTCTTACATTACTTTAAAAAAGAAAAACAAGTATACATTTTGCAGATCCTCCTAATCAGTACTTTGTTTTCCCTATCAGAAATCTCTCTGTTGGCAGCCATATTCATTTAAACACATACTTTATACTTATAATAAATCTAATTAGTAGTCTATATTCCATCTGGTTATTTATACAATTTTAAAACAATTATGATTTAGCTTATGTATTTATCAATTATTTTTCCTTCTGTGCTTTTAAATGGTTCTCCCAAGACTTCCTATTTCTTTGTCTTTGCATTCTCCACCCACAGATTTTTCTCAGCTCTTCTGAAAGCGGACACCTCAACACAAGGGTACTCTGAATCCCTCACAGAATATAAAACCACACTAGGGGGAAATGGTGGGGGAAATGGGTGGGTATCATAGATTTGACTAATGGAAAAATCCTGAGAGGCTACTTGTCCTTTTTGGATATCCTGCTGGACCCTACTATCCCCCTTCCATCAAATAATGTTTTTACCTTGGGTTCTTTTTCAGTGTATTTACAAGAAATTCATGTAGGTCTATTCCAGTGGAGTCTGTATATTCTTGGCTGGAGTCTAGAACCATCACAACAAAAGAAATTTAAAATAAATGAAACTGCCTGTGTGAAATCTAATCCCAAGCAGAAGCCTACAACCCAATCAGGAGGGATTACAGCAAAGTAAAATCAAATTTCAGGGGTTTTAGCTTAAAAATCAGAATGACACTTCATTTGCCGGGCCCCTTTCCCCTGCCAGATTCCCCATGACAATGATGGAAGGTAGAATCTGGGTCATAAGTGTTGCATCAGTATTACACTGAGAAGCTACCTTACCATAATTATTTGCTGAATGTCCTGACCAAAACAAAGCAGATTTTATTCAAGTTAAGGAAAATAAATTCCAGGTAAGAGCAGTCAGAGCTGAATTTTCCACAATCTCAGCAAATAGGTTCAAATGTTGATTATTTATAAAATCTTAATCCCAACAACAAATGTTGAAGAGGGTGTGGAGAAAGGGGAACCCTCTTACACTGTTGGTGGGATTGCAAGCTGGTGCAGCCACTTTGGAAAACAGTGTGGAGATTCCTCAAGAAATTAAAAATAGAGCTACCCTATGACCCTGCAATTGCACTACTGGGTATTTACCCCAAAGAAGCAGATGTAGTACAAAGAAGGGCTACATGTACCCCAATGTTCATAGCAGCAATTGCCACAATCGCCAAACTGTGGAAAGAACCAAAATGCCCTTCAACAGATGAATGGATAAAGAAGATATGGTACATATATACAATGGAGTATTATGCCTCCATCAGAAAGGATGAATATCCAACTTTTGTATCAACATGGACGGGACTGGAAGAGAATATGCGGAGTGAAGTAAGTCTAGTGGAGAGAGCCAATCGTCTTATGGTCTCGCGTGTGGAACATAAGGAAAAACATGGAGGGCATTGTGAGAAGGAAGGGAAAGGGGAATCGGGGGAAATCAGAGGGGGAGATGAACCATGGGAGACTGTGGACTCTGAGCAACAAACTGAAGGTTTTGGGGGGGTATGGGCTAGTCTGGTGGTGGGTTTTGAGGAGGGCACGTATTGCATGAAGCATTGGGTGTGGTGCATGAACAATTAATCTTGTAACACCGAAAAAATAAACATATTTGGGAGGGAAAAAAAAAGAAAAAAAATCTTAATCCCAAGGTTGCCTTTTTCCTCTCAACTATAATTTTTATGGACCAAGTCTTTTTGCTACTAGCCCAAGAGTTTAAAACCAGAGAGCTTAATAATTAGTACAAATATGATTTTAAAAAAAATCACTCCAAACATGCCAAAACCAAAATATAAATGGTATATTGAGGATCTGCTACTAGGTGATTCATGTCACTACTTATTCCAGAGCAGAAATAAAATCAGAATTAACTACAGTGCCCTCTTATAGGTAATGCAAGTGTTAACCGAGTAGCACTCTGCAGTAAGTGAGCCCCTAAGACAGGGTTAGCTAAAGCAGCAAAGAAAGTAACCTAGTTAGGCACTTTCCCAAGCAACCACGAAGTCAGCAGAACACTAGAAACTGTTGAGCCAGTAAGGTCTGTGGGTGTCAGGCTCCAAGATGGAAGGAAAGGTCGCTGCAGAGCCAGATCCTAGGACACACGAGAGGTGGGGAAAGTTCTCACCCCTAGAAAGCATCTTCCTTGGGACCTTTTCTTTGTTTTTGTCCTTGTCTTCCTTTTCAGAGACATCTTTTGTGGATTTTTCTTCCTCCTTGTCAGAGGGGCAGCTGATGTGCAACTGAATGATATCCTTGAATAAGGGGAAAGAGGAACACAATCAAAGGGGGAAAAGGATTTTAATTCTCCCACATGATTTTACTTTCCCTTGAAATCTCAAAGAAGAGAAATCTTGGGTGGCAGCATTCTTTTACAGAAGAGAGCATTTTGTTAATTAGATTGTTTAAGCTTTTGTTCTACCAAAAGGGTAGAAGACCAACACTTTTCTGCCAACAATCATAGCCACTATATGGAGAGCTCAAGTTACATGGGCTGTTCTTGGCATAGGAACTGGATGGAAATGGTTCTAACCGCAGAGGACAAGTGTGGGTGGGAAAACAAGTTTCAGCTCTGGGATCTCCTTGTCTACATCATCCCGGTGGTCCAGGTGTGAAGACCTGCACTTGAGGCTTTCACCCACGCCCTGCTTTACAACAACCACTTGTTTTGTAGTTCCTTCTACCCTGATTTCCAAGCCTAATGTTGATGCTGTGGTTATTAAACACTACAGTTTACCAAACAACTTGCCGAACTCAAAAGTTACACTACTCTGATAAAGGACCTACCTGGGTTTCTAGTGGCCCATCAGCAAATGGGGCAGAGGACTCCTCACACACTGCCAGGCTGCGCACCAACTTCAGCTTGGAATTAGACTGAAAAAAACCCCAAACATATATATTCCCTTGGTGGACATTCAGAAAGCTGCTTTTTGCTGAATGAAGGGCATCCTCTTTGGCTCTGTTAGTTACTGCTTCCATTACGTAGGGCTTTTGTGTTGTTCTTTTTTTCCCCCCAAAGAGGACTTACTCACCAGTTTCTGATTTACTTCAAAGATAATTTCCCTACTTACATTAATAAACATATAAAAACAAAATGGCTACTTTGAACAGATGACAGGAAAACCACTTCACTTAGCTCTGCCCCCTTTCTCTAGCCCATGCTCCAATTTCAGACTCAGAAGCTTACTGAAAATACACAGTTGGAGAGCTTAGGAGACAGTGGATTTAAGAGCCAGAAGTCCTGGCTTCAACTCCTGCTTTTGTGCTTATGAGCTATGAGAGACCCTGAGCGAATTCTTTGACCTCTCTAGGTCTCTGTTTTTCCTCAATAAAACAGGATAAAAACACTTAAAGGATGACTTATGAGAATTAAGTGACATAAAGTATATAAAACATATCTTAAGCAGTGCCGAGAGCACAGTAGACAATAAATGCTCCATGACTCTAAACCTGAGGTGGCAAGAGTACTGAAAGAAGTGTCTAGGAAAAGAGTAAAGAGAAAGAAAACTTCCTAACATTTGGGATTTAATGTGATTAAGAGGCTAATACACTTGGTTTACTTTTGCTGGCTGGAGAATACCAAAAAAAATCTGAAATTCACTTTGCAAATCATTGCTCTTCTAGGGATCCCCAAAGCCAAAAATTATAGAAATCTACCTATAAACATTTACTAAGAGTTCTTATAATAAAGTCTAGATTTGCCATGAATACAACTGCACAAGACATGGCATGTGCTCCTGATTGTGCAGTGTAGTGAAAAGAACTTGCAAGTCTGAAGAGCTGACTTCCTGGGGAGCCCTGCCAGTTACTAGTGAATTTCCGTCAAGTTCACTCCGTCTCTATAAACCCAAGTTTCCTCATCTGTAAAATGGACACAATAACTGTTTTATTTATCTCAAAAAGTCTGGGGGTAAGTGAAGTAGAAGTGAATACCCTCCGTTGTGAACTTTAAAAGCCCAACTTCACTGAGGATCGGGCCATGTAAGGTGAGACACAGAGTCAGTTAATCTGATGTTGTGGGCTCCTTCAAACCCAGGCCACAGTGCTCGCTTCGGCAGCACATACACAAACCCAGGCCACATACTGGCTGAGCCACTCCCAAATTCTGCCATTGTCTTTGGGGGGGGAATAGGGTAGACACCCTTAATAATTACTCTGGTGACAACTGTTCTCATTCCAAGAAAGGTTTAATATTTTACTGTTCCCCCAACTAAAATGAAAACATCATTACACACTAACACATACAGTCCTCCCTGATAACACTGCTTAAAATAATCTGTGATGTGCTAATTTTATCATAAAATGATTAAAAACAAATGATCCTCCTCCTCCCTGCCCTAAACTAAAAAGTAACCCCACAACCACCAAAAAAGGCTTTATTTTTAGGATGTCCAAAAGTGTTGAGTCATTTCTACTAATAGGGCAGGATTTATAAAGGATAAATTCCTAACGGATAAATGGGACACAAATGTTGGAGGACAAGGTAACACTCACATAGTACTCCTAAAGAAATGAGAAGTGAACAGAGAAACTAGCTTTACCGCAGAACCAGTACCAATTTGCTCAGGCTTTGTGAGAGGCTCTGGCTGGGTATCAGAGACAGACTGTGACTGAACTAGAGATAACAGAGAAAAATACAGCCAAACCTTCTAATCAGAAATGTGTGTGTGTGCATATATTCACAATGAGAGTATAAAGTGCAGGCAGAAAAACTTTTCTTGTACATAATCTAAATAAATTAGATATTACTGATAAGTCCATCTGTGAAATGTATTACTAATAACAGTAGAAAAGAAGCTATAGTAGTCCCCAATTATCCCCTGGGATACTTTCCTGGACCCCCATGGATGCCATGCCTGAAACTATGGATAGTACCAAACCGTACATATCCTATGGTTTTTCCTATACACACATACCCAAGATAAAGTTTAATTTATAAATTAGGCACAATAAGAGATTAACAACAGTAACAACAACAAAACAGAACAATTAAAATACCGTAGTAAAACTTATATAAATGTGGTCTCTCTCTCTCTCTCTCAAAATATTTCACTGCACTGTACTTACTCTTCTTCTTGGGATGATGCGAGACGATAAAATGCCTGCGTGATGAGGTGAAGTGAGGTGAATGACGCAGGCACTGTGACGCAGCATTAGGCTACTACTGCCCTGTCCATATGTCAAAAGGAGGATCATTTGCTCCTGATGATCAACCTGCTAGTGGTTGACTAGCAGTAAGTGAAACCATGGAAAGTGAAACCTCAGATAAGGGTGGGGGGACTACTGTATACAGAAAGGGCTCTCACCTTGGCTCTTTTCCTGGCATGACCATGGTTGGATGTCCGCCTCTGTTGGAAGGAGATTAGAAAATATTAAAGGTGTAGAAAATAAACATTTAGGTTAAAAACAATACAAGTTTACAAAGAGAAAGTACTAACTGTAAAACCATTACAAGAGCTAAACAATGATGAGACCCATTTGGTGTGGTTGTCTCCCCTGTGCTACAACCCTAGTAACCGTGACACAGAAGGGACCACAGGCCATTTACACACAAACCACCACTTACCATGAAGAAAATGAACAGGAAGACACTGACAGGTTGGTCTACTTCACAGGTTAATAAAAATTACTTTACCACGGAATCCTCTCCTGATTAGGCAGCTTCTGGAAATGTTACTACCCGAGCATGACAGAGTGTTTTTACCCAAGCATCATCACAGGAGCCTATTTAACCCATAATGGACATGCGATATGGCCCCTAATCATCACTTACAATAATATCTTTATAAGATAACAAGTTCAGAGTTCTAACTTGGGAGACCCAAAGCACCTGTCCCTATGGTTGCTGAAATGGAATGAAGACTCTTCTCGCCAACTGCCTCCTTCCCTGAAGATGAGAATTCTCCTAGTTCTAAGCTCCTTGTGGTGGCTCTTATAGCCTGTCTGGGACAGGATAAAAATAAGGGAGCATGGAAGATATGGACAAGACTTCCAGAGCAAAGGGAGGGTAAAAAGAGTGGGTAAGGAGCAGAACAGAAGCTGAAGAAGATGAAGAATGAAGGCCTATGGTAGGATAAGGGAAGAAATGACTAATTCATTGATAGGGTTTCTGAACAGCTGAGAAATAAAAATGGGGGCTTTGGGGAAGAGGTGGGGTAGGGTTTTGTATGGGAGGAAGCACCTGGCACTTCTCGGATGTCTGGAATGGAACTCACTGCCCACTGGGGTGTGGGGAGAACTGAGGTTGGTGGGTGGGGAAGGGAAAACAGACAGGCAGAATACCAGCATGGTCCTGGGTACATGAGGATTTCTCTTTCCTTTGTCCTCTTCACTAGTTACCAAACAACACTGCCACAATGCAAAATGGAAAAACCGGGAAAGGGGATGATGGAAAGAGTAAGAGATGACGATGGATCTGGTTAATGTAAGAGATGTTACAGTAAGGAAAAGCCACAGTCTGGGAATATGAAACAGTATTTGTCACTGTTTTTTAAAAAAGGTAATTAACATACACAGAACACAAACATTCTGGAGGTGTAATGGGGATATACACAACAGTAAGTCTCCTTTCGTATCTGTCCCCCAGCTACCTGGTTCTCTCCTAGAGGATCAAGTGGTACTGACTTTCTTATAATCTTTCCATATATCTTTTATGAATATATATATATATATATATATATATATATATAGGCTCACTGTACATATGTACACACAGGGTTTGTTTTTTGTTTTTTTTTTTTTTGAAAACCAAATAGATGGGGATGCCTGGGTGGCTCAGTTGGTTAAGCGTCTGCCTTCAGCTCAGGTCATGATCTCAGTGTCCTGGGATCGAGCCCCAAGTCAGGCTCCCTGCTCAGCAGGAAGTCTGCTCCTTCTCCTCTGCTCATGCTCTCTCTCTCAAATAAATAAATCAATCTTAAAAAAACAAATAGACGTATATTGTACACACCTTGTCTTTAAACTTTTTTTTCACAGATATTATTTTATAGAAGATCTACCGTTTTTCTTAATGTCTACTATGGTATTCTACTTGTGGCTATACTATAAATTATTTTACCAGTCCCTTAAACTGCATCATGTACTCGCTTCGGCAGCACATATACTAAAAAACTGCATCATTTAAGATGTTTCTGATCTTTTGTTAGTATAAACAGTGCTTCAGTGACCATATCATTAAGTGTATCTACAAATACTCTTTATCTGTAGTCCGTTTAAAAATTTAATTTAATTTTTAATAAAATTATTGCCAAATTGACCTTCAAAGAGGCTACACCAATCTATAGCCCTAAAAGCAATTTATGAATCTGCTTATTTACCAGAATGGATAGTTTTCATGTAACAGTCAAACACATATTGAAAGTCTAATATGTACCAGGCACCATGCTAACTACTGGAGGATACAGAGATAAAAAACACAAACCTTGTCCAAAAGGGACTCATAATCCTGTTGGAGAAGACAGACAAATAGACAATTACAATACAGTATGTTAAATGCATTACAGAAGTAGTCACACAGTGCTACAGGAGCACATGGCACAAGTATCTAACCCAGACCTAGCAACTCACAGATTCATACTTTCACAGATATTGAGTGCCTACAAAGAACTGTGTTGGGCTTCTGAGATACAATGGTGAGCCCAAACTGACCTAACCCTAGGCCTCACTGAGCTTATAGTTCTGTAGAGACGGAGACAGACATTACTCGAAGAATTATACAGGGTAGATCTGCAAGGGGTGAGTAAGGCTGTCATGGAAGGCTTACTAGAGACACATCTGAACTGAGTTTTGATTTTCAGGCAGATGTTGGCGAGGGAGATTCAGGGGTTGGGGGAAGCCAAGGAAAGAATACCAAGGAAGGCACTCTAGGCAGAGAAAGCATGTACAAAAGCATGCCTTCTCCACACTTTCCAGCTCTTATTTGTAACAAGGACAAAGGAATCAGACAATGCTGAAGCACAGGATGCCAGAGGCGGGTGGCTGGCAGGCAAGGGACTAGGTCACAGTATGTCATGCTAATAAATCTGGGTCTTAGCCTAGGACAATGAGACATAGAGAAAGTTTGAAGAGAATGAACATAATCAGATCTTTATTTCATGGCCACCTTTCTAAAGCAGTATGGTAGATGAATCCAAAAGGATCACAAGTTTAAAGGCAGAAAGCCCAGCGAGGAGGTCATACTCAGTTCTCATGGGTTGGCTGAAGGACCCCCCTAAGTTCAGTAGGTCAGAGTAATTTGTCCATTCTAAACCGAATCTCAGAACCTGCCTTTTATAGCACTGTTCCCATGCGAAAGATGTTCTGAGTTCCAACTGCTGATTCTAAGAACATGTCTCACATAGTATAAGCAAGGAAATTCCCTTTTTTGCAAACTTTCCAGCTCGAATTCATTTTTTTAAAAAAGATTTTATTTATTTATTTGACAGAGAGGAGAGAGATCACAAGTAGGCAGAGAGGCAGGCAGAGAGAGAGGGGGAAGCAGGCTCCCCACTGAACAGAGAGCCCGATGCGGGGCTCCATCCCAGGACCCTGAGATCATGACCTGAGCCAATGGCAGAGGCCCCAGTCCACTGAGCCACCCAGGTGCCCTCCAGTTCTAATTCATAACAGGCTACCATGACGGCATCAGTAAGATCCCTGGGGAGACTTCCAGGGTATGAGCTGAGGGCGGGGGGAAGGTAAGAGAAAGAGCAGAATTTTTAGTGTTGTTGAAGGGGCACATGATCTGCTGGGAAATGGCAGAGAGGAGATGGCTTCTGAAAGGTGGGACAAAACTGAAGACTTGGTAGAAGGAGCAGGAGCTCCAGCAGATGGCAGCAGCAGCTCCCCCTGCTCTAGCAGCTGCAAAAAGTCAGAGGAGGCAGGTTCCCCTTCCAACCTCTCCCATGACCTATTTGTACATCCAGGTGAAGACACTCCTGAACTGAGTATCCATAGGGTCTATAACACCCATACACATCCTTTCTTTCCTGCTTATCTTCAAGGAATACACCCAAAAGGAGTTCAGAACAACACTTCAAAGAGTCTCCTGAGAATAACCTGGACCCAAAAGTTCATTTAATTATCATCTTCCATATAACATGACAGCACATAATTAAACATTCATCAGTTATCTGTCTTGAGGATTTAAAATTTATTATTGGTATCAGTGGAGGCTGGAAGTATAGCTGTAACAGGGGCATATTGTCTCTACAAACTCTGGAAGGATGGGCGGGGAATGACAATTCACACGCAAAGGATAATGGAAAGAAAAGCAGCCAGTACCGAGATCTGGCAAACTGTAAGAGGAAAACAGTAGAAAAGCAGGCAGCCAGAGAACAAAATATTTCAGGGAGCTGTCTGAGTTTAATTTGTCTCTTTATGTTGTTGCTGTTTTAGTCTTTTAAGAAGAAAAGGCCTAGCTGAATCGGGTTGTCAAGAGAAATGATGCTTCAACTTTCTAAACCTTCCAAAATGTTGCCACTACTGCTTTTTAAACTAACTTACCACCATTAGTCTATCTTCTAAGCATGTAAGAACGACCAGTCTAACCTCTGGCCATGAAAGAAAGGATTTACATAATTTGGGTCTGAGTAACAGAGGACACTAGCAGTGACCACAGAGAAGAGAAGGACCGGAAGAGGCAAACCAGAGGAAGTTCAGGGTATGAGCTGCTTGGGTACCAAACAGGAGCCCTGGAGGAAGCTTGGGTGGCTACCTACTGCCATCGGATCTGCACTGCACTATGAATTGGGATGGAAAACAAGGCAACCAAAGAGTGAAATTCCTCTCACTCATTTACCAAGTGGCAAGTTCAAGATTATTTCTGACCCAGAAAATGCTGACTGCGTTAATACAACCAGGACATGAATTTAACAACGTGTCTAAAGCCAGGCAGCTGTAGTTTTAAGAATTTATTGTATGAGCCATATTATGACTTGTTAAATATGTGTTTGTATACAGTTCACTTTTTGATAGTTAAAAAATATCAAATGTAGCAAGAACCAGTGTAATTCAGGTCCAAAATGAATTAGGAAATTACTCTGTCTTCTCTAGACTTCACTGGGGACTCCATGACAAAAAGGGAAGGAGATAGTTCTTGAAAGCTGAAAACTGGGTTTTTAGGGAGAATCAAGTGACTAGCTTTTTATAGATTCCCAATGCCAATTACAATGACATTTCTATTCAGATAGAAGTGTGCATATGATGCACTTCTAATCCTTACCTGTGTCTCCTGACGCAAACCAGTATCTTCGCTCTCTTTCTCAGTTTCTTCCTTACTTGGAGTCTTAGATATAAACTTGTTTTTGCTTACAGATTCTTCCACCAGTTTTTTTTCTGATTCTTTCATTATTTCCAGGGTCTCTTGAGTAGTGTTACTGTTAGACATCTTCTTCAATATAATACAGTGGCCTCTATGGACTCCTAAAGAAACATCAAATGCATTAAACAGGAGGTATTTATCCATACTTCACATACACACAAGTCTTGCATTTCACATACTAGTCTGCAGCAGCTACCCTGTAATCCACAAAGGGGGTCCTTGGATAAATGCTGACCCAGAATTGATTGACTGACTGACTGACTTCTTCTTTTTCTTTTTTTTTAAGATTTTATTTATTTATTTGACAGAAAGAGAGAGAGCAGGAACACAAGCAGGGGGAGTGGGAGAGGGAGAAGCAGGCTTCCCGCTGAGCAGGAAGCCCGATGTGGGGCTTGATCCCAGGACCCTAGGATCATGACCTGAGCTGAAGGCAGACACTTAACGACTGAGCCACCAAGGCGCTCCCACTTTTTTTCTTTTCTAAAGCCTTATTGAGGTAGTGGCGCCAGTGTGTGACTCTTGATCTTGGGGTTGTGAGTTCAACTCCCATGTTGAGTGTGGAGATTACTTAAAAATGGAAGCTTTAAAAAAATAATAAAAGCTTTATTGAGATAAAACTGACATATGATAAATTGCATATATTTAAAATGTACAATTTGGGGGCGCCTGGGTGGCTCAGTTGTTAAGTGGCTGCCTTCGGCTCAGGTCATGATCCCAGAGTCCTGGGATCGAGCCCCACATCGGGCTCCTTGCTCTGCAAGAAGCCTGCTTCTCCCGCTACCATTCCCTCTGCTTGTGTTCCCTCTCTCGCTGTGTTTCTCGCTGTCAAATAAATCTTTAAAAAAAATAAACAAATAAAATGTACAATTTGATGAATTATGAACATGCATACACCTGTGAAACCATCATCACAATCAAGATAGTGAGCATATTCATTACCGCAAAAGGTTCCTCCTGCTCTTTTGTAAGCCCTTCCTCCCCCCTCCAGCATCCCCACCCTACCACTGATCTGCTTTCTGTCACTACAGATTGGTCTGCATTTGCTAGCATTTTACATAATAAATTATCTAAATTCTTTTACTTGGGTAATTATTTTGAGATTCACCAGCATACAGTTCTAAGGCAATGCAGTATGAGTCCTCTTAGCACTTTATTTGCCCTATCTTGTTTCCTACAGAAATTTGCTCACATTTTCAGCTTGAGCACTAGACTCTCTCCAGAAAGAAGAAAAGTGTATTTTAAAGCTCTATTCACCACCAGAGAGGACCACTCTCCTTTCCCAAGGGAGAACTTCCAGAGCTACCACAAACCACAACAATGTTACCAACTTCAAGTATCTCCCCCTTGAAAAGGCAGCAAAATCGGATGATGGTTATAGACTCTTAAATTCTTTCCTTTATCTTAAGCAATGAAGATGTAAGAGAGAATCTTTGCTTTGTTATTCACTATTTGGGTTCACTGTACGGCCTCCCAACGCTGCGGAGCTGCTGTACTGCAGAGTAGCCAGCTCTTCATCACTTAACTCCGGATACCTGGGAAATCCTGTAATGAAGTGAACCCAGTAATCCAAGCACACAGAATCAGAAGTTTGTAGAGGTTTCTCCTTACATTGATTACAGACTGTCCCTCAATCCTGAATACTTCTTTTTCCCACCTTTAAAAAGATAAGACCAGAAACCCTCCCAGACATCATGTTTATTTCACGCAGCTCTAAGAAACTGAGCCAAACAAACAAACATATAGCAATGATTCAAGAAAACTGTTGCATTGTCATTTTTTCCCCCTTCCAATCAGTTTAAATGATGAAGCCCCGAAGGCTTCTTCTTAAGAAGCAGAGGTAATCTCATCCTGGTGTAAATTAGATAGTCTGTAAGATTATTGCTTTGTTCACCTTGTGGTGACTCTTATGCAGCTACCTAGACACTTAGTTTGCAGAAGGCTAGACAAAGGCCTTTAAAAGGCCACAGAGTCATTCATATAATGATACTCATACACTTGAATTTAAGATGACAAATACTGGAAGAAACTGACTACACAAGAAAATGGCCAATATTCTGTTTTTTAATTACCTGGATCTAGTAGCCAGAGGATTCTGTAAAAGAGTTATAACCTATGGAGCTTTATGGATCTTTGGCCGTTCATGGAGCCTGCATATACACATTTGCTTATTTTTCCTCCCATAGGTAAATCAAGCACCCATTCTCTTCAGTTGGAAGAGTAATAAAACTCAGCACCTGTGTTTTCCCTATCTCTTATCTGGGAAACATCAATAGAGATCAGAATTGTAAGGGTTCTTAAATATGCCTTCATGCAATTCTCCCCGCCCCTAATCTCCCCACATTAGAACTTCCTTTCTGTAACATACTGCAAGCCTCTCCTAGGAAACTCCTGGCAAGGGATCATTCCACTATTTTTTAAATAGTCTTACTGCTACAGAGTTGCTTCCTATAAACTATGTACTGTTTCAATCTTGATGCTAAATCTGCTGTCCAGTCACACAAAATTAGGCTTATGTCTTTTACCACATAATAGACCTCCAGTATTTTTCTTTAAGATTTTATTTATTTATTTGACAGAGAGAGAGAGACATCACAAGTAGGCAGAGAGAGGGAGAAGGGGAAGCAGGCTCCCTGCTGAGCAGAGAGCCCAATTCGGGGCTCGATCCCAGAAACCTGAGATTATGATCTGAGCCGAAGGCAGAGGCTTTAATCCACTGACCCACCCAGGCGCCCCTTCAGTATTTTTCTTTTTGAGGCTTAATAGCCTCAAACAGATTTTTCTATCAGAAAGAGAATGTGAGGGCTGGCATATAGGGAAATTGGATGAAGGTGGTCAAAAGGTACCAGTTTCTAGTTAGAAGACAAATAAGTACTGGGGATGCAATGTACAACATGATGACTACCGTTAATGCTGCTGTATGGTATATTTGAAAGTTGCTAAGGGAGTATATCCTAAAAGTTCTCATCACAAGGAAAGAAATTTTTTGTAGCTATATAAGGAGATGAATGTTAACTAAACTTATTGTGGTAAGCATTTTTTTCTTTTTATAAAAGATTTATTTATTTGTCAGAGAGAGAGAGAGAGAGAACATACAAGCAGAGAAGCAGCAGGCAGAGGGAGAAGCAGGCTCCCCGCTGAGCAAGGAGCCAGATGTGGGACTCCATCCCAGGTACCTGGGATCATAACCTGAGCCAAAGGCAGACATCCAACCGACTGAGCCGCCCAGGCAGCCCTGTGGGAATCATTTTCAGTATGTATGTATGTCAAGCCATTATGTAGTACACCTTAAACTTACACCTAGCTATATATTAATTATATCTCAATAAAAAAAGGGGGAAGGTGCTATGGAAAAATATAAAACAGCTGGGTGTTTCTTTTTCCAGGTTTTAATTACCAAATAGATATATTTCTTCAGATGAGAATGACAACTTTGCAGCTCCTTTTCACACACAAGTCAGAAAAGGCTCAACTATCTGGATACCTAGACTAACTTCACAGTGTCTAAACACTGCTTCTCAGCCATAGCACTAAGGGAAAAATTCTTACTCCAAGGAAAACGCAATAGCAAAGGAAAAGGTACTCTAGCATACTACCCAAATCTTCCCTTTCTTCCACACATACCAATCTAGGCCAGATTTTCTTTTGGTGTTTGCCTTCATCTAAGGACACATGATCAGGGAAAGTGACCCTATTCTGAGCCCTAGGAGTTGGACCTTAATTAGGTACACCAGCAATGGTAATTGTTTCCTTTTTGTGACTGGTTTGGGAAGAGACCAGTGATTTCATCATTATCAGAGAGACTAGGGAACTTGGCCGGGATCCTAACCAGCTAGATCAATTGTGGTAATTCTGTTTCTTTTTGTGACTGATTTAGAAAGGGACAAGTGACTCAATCATCACCAGTGAAATATGAGAGGACTTTGCCAGGTGAATAGATTCAAAGAAAGGTTATTCATTCTATTAAAAAAAAAAAAAAGCCACTAGAAAAAAATGGTTATTATCTTTTACTGAAGGTAGTCTTGTGTACAGATGATGCCTGGATTGCAATATTCTGTTAACTCAAGGAGGATGGTGGAGCGGAGAGAATAAGCCTGGATCCTTGATGCTAGGATGCAGACTGAATTAGTCAACCTGGATCCTCCTAGCTTTGTACCTCTTCATACATGATCATATGTATCAAGATCTTGATACAAGATTTACCTCTTGATAATGATCATAAATCCTATTATCACTTAAGCTATTTTGGGTTGAGTTTACCATTCCTTCTAGCCAAAAGCATCCTGAGATAATCAGAAAGGGTATGTGAAGAGAGGGACTACCTGGACCAGACAGACAAGCCTAGCTTTAGAGGTAGAAATAACTGACAGAGGGGCGCCTGGGTGGCTCAGTGGGTTAAAGCCTCTGCCTTTGGCTTAAGTCATGATCTCAGGGTCCTGGGATCAAGCCCCACATCGGGCTCTCTGCTCAGCAGGGAGCCTGCTCCCCACCCTCCCCCCCGCCGCCTGCCTCTCTCTCTATCAAATAAATAAATAAAATCTTTGAGAAAAAAAAAAATAACTGACAGAGAGAGAGAGAGAGAGAGAGAGAGACATGATGGTATCAGCTAAAATTTTTGGAGTGCTTACACTGTGTCAGGTACTATCCTAAAATGTTTTATGTATCTCATTTAATTTTACATCAATTGTATTAGATATATTTATCATCACTTTTTTATAGATAAGTAAGCTGAGGTACAGAGCAGTTAAATAATTTAAGGTCATACAATTGGTATGTGGCAGAGCAGGACTCAAAGCCAAGAAATATGGCTCTAGCACTTGCTTTATTTATTTTTTATTATTTTTTTAAAGGTTTTATTTATTTGACAGAGAGAGAACAGAAGAAGGCAGAGAGAGGGGGGGAAGCAGGCTCCCTGCTGAGCAGAGAGCCGGATGTGGGGCTCAATCCCAGGACCCTGAGATCATGACCTGAGCCGAAGGCAGAGGCTTTAACTCACTGAGCCACCCAGGTGCCCCATAGCACTTGCTTTATTAACCTTTATGCAATACTTCCACTAATTAAGGGGACAGATGTTCAAAGACTAGGCAGAAAATAGAAAGTCTATCAAAGATACAAAGGAATCATGAAATTCACAATGGGAAGGGGACGCAGAAGCTTTCTCATTTAGTTTCATCCTTCTATATCCATAGTCCTCCTCAGTCAGGTTCTTTAATTCACTGAGCCACCCAGGTGCCCCCTCAGTCAGATTCTTGAATCATCAATAACTCTGAAAAATTGTTGTCCCGACCTGTTTGGATACGTCTAGTGAAGGGAAGTCTTCTCCTCCATATACAAACCTCTTTTCGGGGGAAATTATAAAGAGGCAAAACTTACCTTCCTGTTACTTCCTGCCACTGGCCTCAGTTTAGTTCTCTGTGCAAGTCATGGAACAAGCTTAATCCCCCTTCCATGTCAGCCTCTTACAGGAGACAACTGTATCTTACTTCTTTCTCTTAACACTTCCAGCTTCTTAAGTCTGGTCTTCAAATCACATGGTTTTATTTCCTCACCATTTTGCTTCAGGATAAAAGAAGCTACCCTCAAATTAACAACGGCTAGTTATGAGAGGTCAGAGTGCTACTATTCAGAGTCAAGATCCACTGGAAGACACACTGAGCTCAAAATCCTATTTCTTGAGTGGAGGCTCAAGTTTATTTCCACAAAATAAACTTTACTGCCATTTCCAGGCCTGCAATCCTATGTGGAAGTCTCTCCTTTGTCTTGAGGCAAAAAACTCCTGGAAACAAATTTTTCTTTTTCATTTTTTTTTTTTTTTTAAAAGATTTTATTTATTTGACAGAGAGAAACACAGCGAGAGAGGGAACACAAGCAGAGGGAATGGTAGCGGGAGAAGCAGGCTCCCTGCCGCGCAGAGAGCCCGATGCGGGGCTCGATCCCAGGACCCTGGGATCTGACCTGGGCCGAAGGCAGACGCTTAACGACTGAGCCACCCAGGCGCC
>CM053611.1:59781351-59799093 GCA_028646535.1 Procyon lotor
AGTGGCTAGTTCTTCAGACTCTGTTACCCATGATGGCTGGTCAGATGTGTAAAGAATACCCAATGTTTGATGGCTCAGATCCTAAGGAGCCCTCACTTCCAGAATGCTAGAATGCTTATCACTGATCACTCTGTTGTGTGCACAGAGCTAGACACAAGTAGGCATTATCATTCCTTTTTTATGGAAGAATAAACTGAAGATCAACGTGATCAGAGAGCAAATCTCATTCACTCTAATTTCAAAGAACATCAAAAATCTGATGATTTCCACATTTCCACTGCTACCACCCTGGTCCAAGCTGCCATCTTTCTTGGTGGAATGATTATAATAAGCTACTAACTGGTTTCTTGCTTCCGATCTTGCTCCCCCTGAGTATTTTCTAAACATAACAGCCACAGTGATTGTGAAAAAACATCTTCAGATTACGTTATACATTTCTCAAAACCATCCAATGGCTCCCATCTCAGAGCAAAAGCCGAAGTTCTTTTTTTTTTTCTTTTCTTTAAGATTTTATTTATTTGGCAGAGAGAAACACAGCGAGAGAGGAAACACAAGCAGAGGGAATGGTAGTGGGAGAAACAGGCTTCCTGCCCAGCAGGGAGCCCGATGCAGGGCTCGATCCCAGGACCCTGGGATCATGACTTGAGCCGAAGGCAGACGCTTAACGACTGAGCCACCCAGGCGCCCCAAAAGCCAAAGTTCTTAAAATGGCCTACAAAACTATCCTGACCACAACTCCCACTTTTGCAGGTCCAGTCGTACTGGCTCCTCCCTATGCTCTAAGCCCACTTTATAGTGATTACTTTCGCTGTTCCCTCCTTCTGCCCAAAATGATCATGTTCCAGATAACAGCATGGCTCGCTTACTTAGTCTCTTCAAGTCTTTACTGAAATACCATCTCAGTAAGCCTTCCTTTGGTCACAATAACTAAAATTACAAAACCCCAAATACTTCTTATCTTACTACTCCCTTAAGGCCCCTTCCCACAAAAAGTTATTTAGTTAGATTCCAAACAGACTTTTTGCTCCTATTTGCTTAACAGATAAATCTGAAGGTTTTCTTCCTCTGAGACAGCAAGTGACAGTATAATGAAAAGTTCACATCTGGGGTGCCTGGGTGGCTCAGTCGTTGGGCGTCTGCCTTCGGCCCAGGTCAGATCCCAGGGACCTGGGATCGAGCCCCGCATCGGGATCTCTGCTCTGGAGGAAGCCTGCTTCTCCTGCTACCATTCCCTCTGCTTGTGTTCCCTCTCTCGCTGTGTTTCTCTCTGTCAAATAAATAAAATCTTTAAAAAAAAAAAAAAAAGTTCACATCTCACTCATATAGACACAAATACTTCAAAAGGAGAGAACAAATTCATGGACTTCCTGAGGTGTCTTTTAGTCCTTCAAATCTGTAAATAGTCAAGCACGGGAGCACTGGAGAGAGACCCACCATAATTTCTATCTCTGATGTAAAATGTAAGAAGAGAAACAATACTCCTGATTTCATTTACAAAATCTAGAGGAGGGGGGTTTTCTTGGTATGAATGACTCATTCTCAATCTCTAAAGCAATAGGTACAGGAGAAAATATATGCCATGATCTGCTATGACAAGGAACTAACAGTGAGCTGGGTGAAATCTCCCAGACCTATGTCAATAAATATGAACAGGCTAGGAAAGTGAAAATGGAAAACACAGAAGCAACCTCCAGCTAATTTTCCAACTCCAGACAAATGGTGTGCCAATATAATACCAACAGGGATCTACCATATTACCATATTACCATATTACCATATGAGAGTGGACGAGAAACAAGGAAAAGCAAGTCAGACAACAAGGAAAAGCAAGCAAAGTGCCAATTTCTGGCTCAGCTTTAAAGTTACCAAAATAAGCAAGGCACCTCTAGATATAAAGACAAATCCCCTCTGGTCTAGAAGGCCAGAGTTCGATTTAGACTTGGCATAAGCTCAACTGACTACAGCAGCAGCCTGATTCACAAATAGGTGATAGCTGGTTTCCCACCATATCTTCTTCCAATCAAATCACATTAAAAAGATAATGTGTCATTACAGTGTTTATATTAAACTGCAAGTTTTGATCGAGAAGAGAAAAACATACCATTCTTAAAACACTTTATTTCACAGCTCTAAGTACAGTTTTGTAATTACTGCCATATATCATTGAGTAAATGAATTCTGCAAAGCTAAATGATGATATGTTTATGTTCTATCTGCTCATTGGCCCCCAGGTCAGCCAATCTGATCCAGGACTCCATGGCAACAGGCTCTATCACTAAGAGCTACAAGACAAGATTCCCTCTGCCTTTTCTTTCCTTCTTCTTCTTCTTTTTTTTTTAAATAAAACATTTTCCAAAGAAACTGCTGCAAATAGTGTTAAAAAATAGTCTCTACAGACAAATAAGAAATCCTGCATTCTGATCTACTAAAAATGAATACTGGGGAAAAAGAGTGAGTAACAATGACAATTAATCTATGCAAATAACAAGGGATCCCAAAAACTCCAGAGATTTCCCCTGTTTAAATTCAGTAGAGAAATTCAGGAATCCTTAACTGTGAAAAACCAACACCAAGATAAATTGAGGATTAGTAATTAGGGAGTGCTGCTTGTCCCACTAAAGTTACGATATTAAGGCTTCCTATGCCACAATATACAGGGAGAGCTAAAAGCTTTAACTTAAGACAGCTAACCTTATCCCGTATTTTTTTTAAAACTATTAAAATAAGCCTCAAAATTCACAGATCTTATTCTCCATATTTTGCAAATCACAGTTCATACAGTCCTTTGAATTCTATGTCTGTCTTCTCTACATTCCCCTCCCCTACCACCCTCCACTATGCTTAGAGAAAAAAACTGCCATGTCCAAATGAGGAAATAATATATTTGCTCTTCACATACCATATGCCCCCATTCCTTCTCCCTCAGCTGTAGACCTCCTTGAAGCAAAGAGGAAACAAGATAATTACAAACTAGACAAGGAGAGTAGACTGAAACAACCCATCATTCTCCCCAGTGGTACTTCTTGACATTCTAAAACCCACCTGACATATTACAAGGTATTCTGCTTTCCTGGTATGCTTTTCACCAATAACTGATATAATATCTCTGGATGCGACAAGCAACTTTGGTCCCCACCTTGTGGTATATGATGGTAAGTGAATGCCAAGAAGTAGAATCTGAATGGTCAGGGTCAAAATTAGCTTGGAAACTGTACATTTTCATCTGGCTCATTTTTGTTTTGTTTTAATTGTGCTAAATAGACATAATATAAAAATTACCATTTTATTCATTTTTAAGAATACAGTTCAGTAAAATTAAGTACATTCACATTATCTTGCATTGTAGAAGAGAACATCGTTTCAGACACAAAAGCCATGGTAAGAGACTACAATCATTCTTTCTATGACTATTACTAAACATGTATTTATTATACAAGTCACTTACTATTAAGAAGTATGGTTTATGAAGAACACTCAGATGTTAAGAAGATCTGATACTAATGCTCACTAAAAATAGCCACCCACATGTCTATTTCCAGTATGTTTTTCACATGCTGAATACAGCTTCTTACATGCACATCTCAGGTCCCAAATAAGTCCAAAGTAGAAGGAAGTCTACATCTCTTTTGTCAGCACTGAGTTCCAAGGGACCGTAAGAGCAGACTAACATGAGAAGCAATAGACAGAGTTCCAGAAATTCCTAGAACAGAGAAAATGTTTCCTGTTACACTGTTTCAAATTTCTTAAGAATTAAGGAGATATTGAGGAGAATGAAGGTTGTTAAGGAGACAACCCAGAAAAGAGGTAAAATGTAACCTGTAGTGGGAATCATAACTAATATCAAAACTAAAAAAAAAAAAAAGGTCACTGCGGGGGAGAAGGGGAAATCACTACTAGGCTACTCTCTACATCAATTTCCTTTATACTTTCATAGCAGAAAACCCAAATATTTTGCTCTGGTTCTATAGCACACCTCACCCCCCTAGCTTTTTAAAGATACTGGCCAGTACATATAGAAACAGCGTATTTACTGACCTCAGAAGCACAGAAAGTTGCATGAATAGGCTATTTTCTCAGTATGACCACCCTGGGCTCTGGTCAGAGGAAGTCATCTTCCTCAAGTACCAATAACAGCTATAGCAGCTCTCATTTATTGTAAACCTACTGTGTTCTAAACACCATACTCAGGAATTTATAGAAGTGATCACATTTATCTTCACTTCAACACATTCTGAAAATTTACTTTCAGATACTAATGGGATTAAAATTTTTTCATTCTTTTTTTTTGTTTTTAAAGATTTTATTTATTTATCTGTCAGAGAGAGAGAGGGAGAGAGAGAGAGAAAGAGAGAGAGACAGTGAGCACAAGAAAGGGGGAGCAGTGGGCAGAGGGAGAAGCAGGCTCCCTGCTAAGCAGGGGGAGCCCGATGTGGGGCTCGATCCCAGGACCCTGAGATCATGACCTGGGCCAAAGGCAGATGCTTAACTGAATGAGCCCTCTAGGCATCCCCTTCATCCTTGTTTTAAGATCTGAAAAGACCATTGATAGGCTTCTTTATACTTATAGAAAACACACAAAAAGAAAAATGAACTATAATTCATAACTCAGAGATAACTGCTATTAAAAGCACAGTGTTTTCAGATAAATTTTTCTAAATTCTGTTTCCATATTTGTATGGAATTTGTATCCACATTGCATATATTTCCATACCTACTAATTTTTATGTAGTATACATTACACAGAACATCTTTATACCATGTTTTTTCTACTACTAAAACTGCAACCAAAAAAAAAAAGAAAAACCCCAAAACCTGCGACCATTTTCTCCATTATCCCTTTTTTTTTTTAAAGATTTTATCTATTTATTTGACAGACAGAGAGAGAGAGAGAGAGAGAGATCACAGGTAGGCAGAGAGGTAGGCAGAGAGAGAGGGGGAAGCAGGCTCCCTCACCGAGCAGAGAGTCCAGTGTGGGGCCAATCCCAGGACCCTGAGATCACAACCCGAGCCAAAGGCAGAGGCTTCAACCCAATGAGCCACCCAGGCACCCCTCTCCATTATTACTTTTACCAGTCATTTCGATAGCTATCTAATATTCTACTACATCTATGTACCATAATTTTTTTTAAGATTTTATTTTTAAGGGGCACCTAGATGGCTTAGTCATTAAGTGTCTGCCTTCAGCTGGAGTCATGATCCCAGGATGCTGGGATCAAGCCCCACATCAAGCTTCCTCTTTGGTGTGAAGCCTGCTTTTCCCTCTCCCCCTGCTTGTGTTCCCTCTCTCGCTGTGTCTCTCTCTGTCAAATAAATAAAATGTTAAAAAAAAAAAAGATTTTATTTTTAAGTAATCTCTACACCCAAAGTGGGGCTTGAACTCACAACCCTGAGATCAAGGGTGGTATATTCTACTGACTAAGCCAACCAGGAACCCCACATGTACCATAATTTTTAACTATTTCCCTATAATTGTATAGTTAGGAAGCTGTTTATTTTTATAATAAAATAATGTTGTGATGAATATCCTTGTACTTAAATCTTTATTCATATTTCTCATCAATTCCCTAAAATATATATATTTTAAGAGTTTTTGAGATAAAAAATTTTCCCCTTAGTTCACCCCAGTTAATAGAAACAAGGATAGCCACACTACCTAACTATGGTATTTTTCAGCTGTTCCCCAGGAGCATTTAACGTCCACTTAGCACATCCCATGATAGAACCTGGACTTTTAAGTTAGATATTCACCCAGGCAGCGCACTTTTTTTTTTTTTTTTAAGATTTTATTTATTTATTTGACACAGAAAGAGAGATCACAAGTAGGCAGAGAGGCAGGCAGAGAGGGAGGGGGAAGCAGGCTCCCTGCTGAGCTGAGAGCCTGATGCAGGGCTTGATCCCAGGACCCTGAGATCATGACCTGAGCCGAAGGCAAAGGCTTTAACCCACTGAGCCACCCAAGCGCCCCAGCAGTGCACTTTTTACTTTTATTCAACTCATGCCCTGTTTTAGTAATATTAACTCTCCTTTCCTATATATCACTAGAAAAATATACCCTGTACTCCCTTAGACTGACTGACCTAAGAAAATTAATCGGGAGGAAAGGGGGGCACCTGGGTAGCTCAGCAGGTAAAGAGTCTGACTTGATTTTGGCTCAGATGACAGGGTTGTGAGATGGAGCCCTGTGTCAGACTGTGCTGGGTGTGGAGCTTGCTTAAGATTCTCTCTCTTGGGGTGCCTGGGTGGTTCAGTCATTAGGTGACTGCCTTCAGCTCAGGTCATGATCCCAGGGGGCTGGGATGAGCTCCAGATCAGGCTCCCTGTTTGGCAAGAAGCCTGCTTCTCTCTCTCCCACTCCCCCTGCTTGTTTTCCTTCTCTCACTGTCTCTGTCAAATAAATGAAATCTTAAAAAAAAAAATGCTCTCTTCCTCTACCCCTACTCCCCTCAAAAAACAAAACAAAACAAAACAAAACAAAAAACAAACAAACAAAAAAAACCCACGGGGAGGAAAGGATAAAAAGTCACACAGGGAAATATTCTCTTTGACATTAATGTTACATACCATCTACTAGCTCTTGTGAGTATACCTTGATATTAGAGAGCAGTCGAAAAGATGAGGCCTCAAAAAACACAAAAGAAGAACACTCTAAGTCTTTAATATGAAACTGTAAGAAAATAAAAGGGCATGGAGATATTGAATATTTCAGTATTTGTTTGTGATTTGACATTTGGTCCATTTAAGAGCCTAGATTTTCTTTTAATAGGTTTTTTTATTTTAAAGATTTTATTTATTTATTTGACAGAGAGACATTGAGAGAAGGAACACAAGCAGGGGAAATGAGAGAGGGAGAAGCAGGCTTCCTGCTGAGCAGGGAGCCCAATGTGGGGCTCGATCCCAGAACCCTGGGATCATGACCTGAGCCGAAAGCAGACGCTTAACGACTGAGCCACCCAGATGTTCCAAGATCCTGGATTTTTTTAAAAGTGAGTTCTATACCCAACATGTGGCTTGAACTCACAACCCCGAGTTCAAAAGTCACATGCTCTACCGACTGAGCCAGCCAGACACCCCAGATCCTACAGTTTTTTAAGCTTGTGAATTTAAGGAGTTTTTCTATATAATGCTTCATATAAATCCCACACTCTCACAAATATGTGGGGAAAGAATACCACCTCATCAACTCACAGAGAGAAAAACAGGATACAAAGTTTCAGAGATAGACAATAAAGACAAGTGTCCTAGGATTTTAAAGTATATCAGAACCAACGGTACAAAGTAAAACATAAAACAAAAAAACATAAAACAAAAAATAAAAAAACAAAAAATAGAAAAAAAATTAAAAAAACAAAAAACAACTATCATCTACAGAAGTCAAAAGATGAATGATGACCAAGGAAAGAAAAAAAGAGAGCTATTAATCTGACTTAACGTGTTCCCCAATTTGGTCTCAAGTAATAAGCACCAAATTAAAAGAGATACTTCTTTTTTAATTTATTAAGATTTTTATTTATTAAATTAAAAAAAATTTTATTTATTATCTGACCGAGAGAGAGACAGAGAGAGAGAGAGGGAACACAAGCAGGGGGAGTGGGAAGGGGAGAAGCAGGCTCTTCGCTGAGCAAGGAGCCTGATGCAGGGCTCGATTCCAGCACCCTGGAATCAGGCCCTGAGCAGAAGGCAGATGCTTAACTGATCGAGCCACCTAGGTGTCCAGAGAAGATACTTCTAAAAGAATCAACTGTGTCAATTTTAACCTTAAATATTTAGATCATGCTTATATTCTTTTAAAAAAACTCAATATCCTACATGGCTTTAGAATGACTTCTGGCTTCCTCAAAAATTACTGGTGATCTGAAGATACAAATGGTACATCCCTGTTTAATTTTTCTTTCTTTCTTTTTAAGATTTTATTTATTTATTTGACAGAGAGCTAGAGAGAGAGAGCACAAGCAGGGGGAGCAGCCAAGGGAGAAGCAAGCTCTCTGCTGTCTGCTGCCCAGGGAGACGGATGTGGGACTGGATCCCAGGACTCTGGGATCATGACCTGAGCTCAAGGCAGACACTTAACCAACTGAGCCACCCAGGCGCCCCATCCCTGTTTAATTTCTAAACATTTATAATAATGGCTAATGCTAAGTAAGCCTTAAAGAGGACCACAAACTATCTTAAAGGCTTTACATGCAAATAACTCTTTTAACCCTCAAACAACTCTAGGAGGTGGATACTGTTATTACCTTCATTTCATATATTTTACATATGAAGAAATGGAGAGATTCAGTAATTTGCCCAATGTCAGAGAACCAGCAATTGGCATAGCTGGGATTTGAGCTCAGGCAGCCTAAATCCAGAGTCCAAGCATTTAGCCACTATACTTAAAAAAAAAAAGCTCCTAACAGACTATAGACAATGGGAGTGGGTAGGCTAGGAGACACCAGAGAGAAGTAGGTATAAAGTTTTAGGCAGTAGCACGTGGGTGCCTCAGTCAGTCAAGTGTCTGCTTTCGGCTCAGGTCATGATCCCAGGACCTTGGGATCAAGCCCTGTTTCCGACTCCCTGCTCAGCTGGGAGTCTGCTTCTCCCTCTGCCTCTGCCTCTCCCCCAGCTCATTCTCTCTCTCTCTCTCTCAAATAAATAAGTAAACAAATAAATATTTTAAAATAAGTTTTAGGCACAGAAATAGCTATCAATTTTGCCAGAAAGTTCTTTCAACATATATCACATTTTAAATTATCCCAAATAGGGTGGGGTGGTAAATACCTTTTGCAAAAGCAGTTCTTGACCTTTTCCTCCCCCTTAAAAAAAAAAAAAAAAAAAAGTGAAATAAAGAAGGATAAAAAGAAACTGAAATCTTACTTCTCCAACACCTTTCAACAGCTTTTCTTGCCTTGACCTTTTCCAAGACCTTGATAGTTAGAACACAAAGATGAAAAAAGAAGGCACTTTCACTTGAAATAAAAAGATCTCTTAGTAATTTTTCCACTGTTAATGACTGAAACATTTAAGAAAGACTTAGGTCGATCCCACCCACTCCCAAATGGAAGGAAAACCAAGTTAAAACCGTCATCTTTTAATTTCACAGCAGTTTTCTTCCCCCTCTATGGCTATTCCTGTCCTCGCTGCAGACGGGGAACTGCTCCCAATGACGTCAGAGCAGTCTCCCAGCAACGATTAATAAGGGCTGTCCACCACAGGGGTTTCCTGAAAAGCTAGCAAGAAAATGTCCACGTATTTGCTGCAATATTGAGATACAAGGATGTGGTGGAATTTCTCTTAACCATTATAGCTCCAGTCTCTGGCAAGCTTCAAAATAAGTTATTTTTCTGGAATGCTCTCAGTTTACCCTGGGTTATCTTCCTTTTCCTCCACCAACTTCTCTCCAAATAAAACTATAATTTTGTTAGTTTGAAATATTTATGTCTGTAGTAAGTTGATAATATTGATATATTTGAACTACTATAAAAAATAGGACTGGAATCTAAGTCTGGCAGATACTACTCTTTTCACTTCATACACAGAACTTAGAATAAATGAGAGCACAGAACAGAAAAGAATGTCAGGACAAAAAAGCCAGCAAGTTCTTAAAGGTACTTTTCTACCTATGCTACCCAAACACATCCACAGACAGGCAAAAACCTTAAATCTTCCTAGGTTCTAGTCTACTGAATTGTTAACGCTGACCTCTGCAGGCAGCCCTCCAGAGATCAGTGGTGTTAAATGGAGTTGCATAAAAAGACCTGGAAGCCCATATACTTACTTAATCCAGAAAAGGGTAAGTTAGGTTCACACCCAAGAGGATATCTAACAACTTCTTCTAAAGCTTTGCTCTAGCTTCATACATTCAAAATAAGAGTTTTTTAGTCTACATTGGCAAGGAATTTCACCTATCTATTTTTGAGGTCTGAGAAACAGCATACAAACTGCCTGTTCAGGACCAGTGCAAATAAGGTAGAAGTAATTCCAAATTCCAAAGCTCAACCTAGAATTACTCATGGATGCTAGGCTCCAGAAACCTGCTCGTAAGCCCCTTCTCATTCCATATTTAGAGAAAGCAATTAAGTAAAATTCAGCAGCAGCAGGACATACAGGGTTAATTCGGGCACTGTGCTGTGCTTCAGCAGTCCCGACTTTGGCCCCAACCTATTCTAAAAAGAAACAAACAAAATAGCATCACTATCATTAACAACATCCCACTTTGGCTTCTGCTCTGTTCAATGGAACCCAGTTATCATTAAGGCATAGATGGGAGAACGCACCGCTTCAGATGGATTTTCTTCTTCCTTCTCTCTGTCCCCTCCCTCTCAGAAGAAAAAAGACTGCAAACAAAATCACTACGTCACTGGAGGCAGAGGGAATCCCATCCCTGCACTCTTTAGATACCAAGGCCAGCAAACAAAAAAGAAGCCAATTACAAGAAACAAATAAATAATCCAAAATAAGAAGCAGTAAACCCACAAGAAATTCTTATGATAAAGCTCAATATGTCAAAAAGCATGTTTCAGTAAAAAGGCTGAACAAATTCTTCCTAAGATGTTCATAATCAAAAAAAGCTTCTGAAACACAGCAAAGGCGACATATTTCTTATCATCACGGTTAAAGACTAGGGGGCAGTTACATAAAGACACAGGACACAGAGACATATTCACCAGCTGGGTGTGGATAGCTGTGGAATGACACAGTGAAGGATATTTATAGGGGATTCCCTGCTTCCTGCAATGTGCGTCAACAGCATCACCAAAGGAACAGAAATCACCACTATTCTCATAAGCTAAATCTGAATGAAGCATCACTTGAAATAGCCATGGAAGAGGTAGAATCTGAATACAATAAAAGTTCTAGCAGACCTAATTTTTAAAACATTTTAAAGGTAAAAATCAGCAAATGAAAATGCCCATAAAACAATATTTGATAATTCTCTAATTTTTCTACTGTGTATTATACAGTTAAATTGGCCAAGATAAAAAAAGGTATCTATTTTTCTAGCTTCTTCCTTACCCAGTCTATGGAGTTCAAGGACTTTATATGAAGAAAGAAAATTATCCAAAACTCACCCCAGATGGATCTGTACTTAAACCAACAGCAAGCTCACATTATTAATGGAGACCTCATTGTCAGAATCTCTTCTGCCGGAATTTTGCAGGAAGAAATTCCTTCTGGGAAACCTGTGCCTCTTCCCCACCCACAGTCCCCTCCCGCCCCCTTCACCCTTGAATGAAATGCTACTGATCCTTGCTGCTGCGTCTCCAGCAGGCTAATTGCTCTGACAAGCAGCTCTGAAGCAGACCACGGCCCAGCTGTTCAGAGAGATGTCACCTAGAGCTCTGCCAACAACAGTCTCTCTCCCTCTCTCTCTCTCACACACACACACACACACACACACACACAGGCTGCAGGAGCACCCCCTCCCAACTCCTCTTTTCGCTCTCATTCAAGCACTTTGGTGACATGCCTGCCCCCACACTGCTCTGAGGATAGCTTTTAAAGATACAGCAGCAGTTCCTTTCTGCTGCATAAGTAGAGATGCTAAAATAAAGACTTATTAAATAAGAGAAGAATAATGAGTTGTGGACATGTGTGGAGTTAGAAGTTTACTTTTAAATCTACTTTGCCTTTTTCTCACCTGTAAAATAACTGAGGACAGAGAAACGATCTTTGCTTCAAAGCTACTAGGCTAGATTTCAGAAATTAGGACCAAACCTAGAAACAGAGAATTTTCTTTCCAGTGAGCTATATTTAGTGAAATCATTTTTCACTTGAGGGAAGAAGGTGGGCAACACAGAATACTAGTAGCTGTCTGTTCCTCCTTCCATATGTAATCCAAAAGGATTGGGAAGAGACCTTGGCTATAAAATGGGGGAATGAGGAAACTATGAAGGCATCTTACTGATAAATCTGATGAAAAAGGACGAGAACAGAGTGTAAGTATGTGGATGAGGTTAAATAGATTTTTAAAAAAGAAGGGATACAAAAGACACCAGGAGGAAGAGTAATAGTTCTTAAAAGTATACATGGCTCTGGGGCACCTGGATGGTTCAGGTCATGAACTCAGGGTCCTAGGATGAAGTCACTCTCCAGCTCTGGCTCTGTGCTCAAGAGGGAAGTCCACTTGTCCCTCTCCCTCTGTTCCTCCCCCTACTAGCGCTCTCTCTCTTTCTCTAAAAATAAATAAAAATCTTTAAAAAGTATGCATGACTCTGAGACAGAAGACATATAAGTGACCTCAGGTCCTGATCTTTAAGACCCCAAGGAAAGGTAGTAATAATTTCCATTGCTATAGGAACTAATGGACGTTATAAGTGGCACAAGGTCTTCAGTAGCACAAAATAATTATAATGGGTAGGGGTACAGGCATCCTGAGGAAAACAATAAAACCTGTCACACAGACAACTAGTCGTTCATTCAAAAATATATTCATTGTGTGCTTGTGTTCTTACTATGGGCCAGACACTATGACAAGCTCTAGGAGTCTAAGAGCGATTCATTGAGGGTCATACAGAAGAAAAAAAGAAAGGATCTGGCTTTTACTCTGAATGAGATGAGAAGTGATTAGGGGGTTAGAAAGCTGATCCTAAAGGGCCAAAGAGACCACTGACAGGAATCTGGCTTTTACATTTAGAAAGGCAATCTCACTTGAGATGAGAACCCAGTAGGGGCTCTTAAGCAGAGGAATGGCATGTTTTTGACCTTTACTTCTTTTTTGCCTCCAATTTTTTGAGAAATTTCTAACACACAGAGATTCTGCGAAAACTACAACAGCCACCTAGATTCATATTCAGGGTTAGTACTCATGCGTGCATGCACCCATGTGTGTAAATTTTTTTCAGAGCTATTTGAGATGTTCTCATAATGACCCTTCACACATAAAATAATTCAGCATGTATCTCCTGATAAAGCCACTCTGAACTATGAAATAACCACCTGTCAAGTCCCAGATGGGTTACTGGGTAGTGTACCTGCCAAAAAATCTAAATACCACAGCAAATGCTTGGAAAACTCAAATGACTTTGGAATCACCATCCACTAAAGGCTGGACAGAACTTGCAAGTTGAACTTAACCAGGTCAAATGTGTGCTAAAATAAGAGTCAATGTTCATCCTGGCATTTAAACCAGACCCTTTTTTTTTTTTTTTAAAGATTTTATTTATTTATTTGACAGAGAGAGAGATCACAAGCAGGCAGAGAGAGAGGGGGAAGCAGGCTCCCCGCTGAGCAGAGAGCCCGATGTGGGGCTCGATCCCAGGACCCTGAGATCATGACCTGAGCCGAAGGCAGAGGCTTTAACCCACTGAGCCACCCAGGTGCCCCCAGACCCAGACCCTTTTAACATAATATTCATATTTTCTAGGATACAATCTGAAAATTTCTTGGCATACAAAAACAAAAACAAAAAACCAAGATAATTTCAATTTGCATAGGAAAAGAGATAACCAGATACAACATTGAGATAACACAGATACAGGTAATCTGACAGCTATTAAAACAGCTATTATTAAAATGCTCCAACAGCACAGTATAATGTACAGACTTGTCTAATCACTATGTTGTACACCTGAAACTAATATAACACTGTGTGTCAAATATACTTCAATTAAAAAAAAAGTACTCAAAAAGACTTTTGCGGATTATTAGAAAGATAATCGTCACTTGAAAATTATGTTTAAGCATGATAAATGCCTAGATTGACCTAATATCCATATCCATGATTAAAACAATAACCTTCTTGGGCACCTGGGTGGCTCAGTCGTTAAGCATCTGCCTTTGGCTCAGGTCAAGATCCCAGGACCCTGAGATAGAGCCCCACATCAGGCTCCCTGCTCAGCAGGAAGCCTGCTTCTCCTTCTCCCTCTCCCTACTTATATTCCACCTCTTGCAGTCTCTCTCTGTCAAATAAATAAATAAATAAAATCTTAAAACAAACAAAAAAACCCAATAACCTTATTTTATTTAAAAAAGAAAATCGTTCTCTAAAAAATTAGGGAATTATTCCTGAAACTAGTGGCAAAATAAAATATTTTAAGAAAAAATAGAGGAGGGGTGCCTGGGTGGCTCAGTGGGTTGAGCCTCTGCCTTCGGCTCAGGTCATGATCTCAGGGTCCTAGAATTGAGCCCCGCATTGGGCTCTCTGCTCAGCAGGGAACCTGTTTCCTCCTCTCTCTCTGCCTGCCTCTCTGCCTGCTTGTTATCTCTCTCTGTCAAATAAATAAATAAAATCCTTAAAAAAAAAAGAAAAAGAAAAAGAAAAAAATGGAGGATATAAAGAAGAACCAAATGGAAATTTTAGAACTGAAAATTATTAACAACCAAAATATAAATACTCACTTCATGGGTTCAACAGTAGAACAGAAATGACAGAAGAATTCAGTTAATTTTCAGACAGATCAAATTCAAACTGAAGACAGATAAATTTGAAGACAGGTCAACTCTCAATAACAATATCAAACAAGAATCAATATCAAAGCTGAACAATAAAGAGAAAAAAGACTGGAGCAAAGAAGAACAGATCATCAAAGATCTGTAGGGCAATACCAAAATGTCTAATATTTGGGCCATCAGTGTCCCAAAAGGAGAAGAGAAAGAATCTGGTGTAATGTTTGAAGAAATAATGGTTAAAAACTTCACATTTAATTTGGTTAATTTAATTTAACCATTTAATAATGGTTAAAAACTTCACAAATTTGACAAAAGACAAACATATAGAGTCAAGAAGCTCTGCAATCCCCAATAGAATAAATAAAGCAAAAATACACTCCTGGATTCATAATAATCTCAAACTAAAAACTAAAGACAAAGTAAAAAATAGATCTTGAAAGTAACCAGAGAAAAATGATGTTATTATCTATTAAGGAAACAATGAACTGAATGCCTCTACATTTCTCATCAGAAAGGGGACTAGAAGGAAATAAAACAACATTTTAAAGTGCTGAAAGGAAAGGCAGCTTTTTATATCCAGAGGAAATATCCTTGAGGAATGAAGATGACAAAGACATCCTCAGATAAAGGAAAACCAAGAGAATTCACTGCTAGCAGAACTATTTTAAAAGAATGGCCAAAAAAGTTCTTAAGAAAGATGGAAAATAATATAACTAATCTTGGAACACCAGGAACAATGAAAGAAAAATATAAATGCTAAATATCTGGTTACATATAATAGATTATTCTGCTCTTGAGTTCTTTGAAATGTTTGATGTTTGCAAACAACAAATTGTAAAATGATCTCATGGAATTTTCACTGTATGTTGATAAATGTAATAGATAAGACAACTATGATATTAAGGGGGACGAGGACAGGAACCTATATGGTGTTAAGGTTTCAACATTCTACCTAAAATGGTAAAGTATTAATTCTAAGTAGACCATTAAAAGTTAGGTGTGTATACTGAAAAAAAGAGAGAGATCCCTAGAGCAGCCAATAAAATCTACATAAAAATGTATAGTCAAAACCTAATAGATAAAATTAGATGATTAAACTGGAGTATCACAAAATGCTCAAATGACTCAAAAGGCAGGAAAATGATATTGTTAGAGGATTAAAAATAGGAACAACAGGGGCACCTGGGTGGCTCAGTGGGTTAAAGCCTCTGCTTTCAGCTCAGGTCATGACCTCAGGGTCCTGGGATCGAGCCCCACATTGGGCTCTCTGCTCAGCAGGGAGCCTGCTTCCCCCTCTCTCTCTGCCTGCCTCTCTGCCTACTTGTGATCTCTCTCTCTCTCTGTCAAATAAATAAAATCTTTAAAAAAAAAATAGGAAGAACAAAGAAAAAAAAAACAAGATGGTAGACTTAATGCTAAACATATCGATAAAGCATTAAATGTAAATGGTCCAAAAATGCCAATTAAAAGACAGGTTGTTCAGGAGTGCCTGGGTGGCTCAGTTGGTTAGGCATCTGCCTTTGGCTCAGGTCATGAACTGAGTGAGGGTCCTGGGATCAAGCCCCAACTCGGGCTCCCTGCTCATCAGGGAGCCTGCCTCTCCCTTTCCCTCTACCCCTCCCGCCCCCACACTCATGCACATGCAATCTCTCCCTCTCAGTCAAATAAACTAAATCTTACCCCAAAAAACGTTGTTCAAATATATTAGAAACTTCAAATATAGAGGAGCCGAGTGCTCAGGGCCCCACTCCTCAGGCGCCCTCAGATGAAAGCAGTCAGTCCCTCCCATCTCCCTTGTCTCTGACCCATGCTTCGAGCTCAGCCGGCCGGTAACCAAGCCTTTCTATCTCTGGTGCGCAGCCCCGTTTGGAGTCTCTAAACCCAGCAGATTCCTGCCGTGCGCTCCACGCAGCTCCTCCCAGAGGAGGAAGGAGAGGGACTCTACAGAGCTGCCTCTTGTGGGGTCCCTGCTTGAAGAGCAGCGGCCCGATTATGCCTCGGATCATGGTGTAAGGCTGGGAAGACTGGCTTTGTCACTGACTCACCATATGCACTTGGGTGATAATTATGGAAGCTGTGTGAAGAATTAGCCGGAGAAAGGGAGGACTAGAAACAAGGAGACCAGTTAGAACATTTTGAAGGAGGGGGGCAAGATGGCGGAGAAGTAGGAGATCCTGTTGCAACCTGTCTCCTAAAGTGAGCTGGATATCTACCAGAACACACTGACCACCCATGATATCATCCTGAGGAGCAAGATTTTTCACTTCTAGATCTCTACGAGAGCAGTACACAGCAGTGGAGAGGGAGCACCCTCTCTGGATCATGGGTGATATATCCAGCTACACATCCTCTCATCCACTTCTCATCAAAATGACTAGGAGGAGGAACACTCATCAGAGGAAAAACCCAGAGACTGCACCCTCTCTCTCAGAACTACTGGACATGGACATAAACAGTATGTCAGAAAGGGAATTCAGGGTGACAATTATCAGGCAATGGCTAGGATGGAGAAAAACATTAATGACAACATAGAATCTCTAAGGGCAGAAATGAGAACCAGTATAGCAGATGTAAAAAACGCTATCAATGAGATCCATCTAATCTAAATAGTCTAACAGCTAGAGTTATAGAGACAGAGGATAGAATTAGTGATCTAGAGGATAAAATGGTTGAGAAAAAAGGTAAGGAGGAGAGCTTGAGCAAACTGCTCAGGGTTCATAAGAAGAGACTTAGGGAAATAAATGACGCCATGAAACATTCCAACGTCAGAATTATTGGAATCCCAGAAGGGGTAGAAAAAGACAGAAGACTAGAAGATATAGCTGACCAAATTCTGAATGAAAATTTCCCCAATCTGGTGAATGGAACAAGTGTTCATGTCCTAGAGGTGGAAAGGACACCGGCCAAGATCAATGAGTCTAGAAAGAGAGCCAGACACACAATCGTAAAATTTGCAAATTATAATTTTAGACAAGAGGTCCTGAGGGCAGCTAGGGGGAAGAGATTCCTTACATGTGGAGGAAGACCCATTAGAATAACGTCAGACCTGTCCACAGAAACCTGGCAAGTCAGAAAGGGCTGGCATGATATATTCAGGGCACTAAACAAGAAGAACATGCAGCCAAGAATACTTTATCCAGCAAGGCTGACATTCAAAATGGATGGACAGATAAAGAGCATCCAAGACCGGCAATTAAAAGAGTATGTGACCACCAAGCCGGTACTACCAGAAATATTAAAGGGGGTTCTATAAAAGTAGAAAGAACCCATGAGTGACACAGAACAGAAATTTACAATCTATAGAAACAAGAGGGGCGCCTGGGAGGCTCAGTGGGTTAAAGCCTCTGCCTTCAGTTCAGGTCATGATCTCGGGGT
>CM053611.1:59799593-59854899 GCA_028646535.1 Procyon lotor
CTAACCAAAGAGGTAAAGGATCTGTACTCGAGGAACTACAGAACGCTCATGAAAGAAATCGAAGACACAAAAAGGTGGAAAAGCATTCCATGCTCATGGATCAGAAGAATAAGCATTGTTAAAATGTCTATCCTGCCCAGAGCAATCTATACTTTCAATGTCATCCCAATCAAAATTCCAATGTTTCTTTTCAAAGAACTGGAACAAACAATCCTAAAATTTGTATGGAACCAGAAAAGACCCCAAATTGCTAAGGAAATGTTGAAAAATAAACACAAAGCTGGGGGCATCACATTGCCTGATTTCAAGCTTTACTACAAAGCTCTGATCACCAAGACAGCATGGTACTGGCACAAAAACAGACACAAAGACCAGTGGAACAGAATAGAGAGCCTAGATGTGGACCCGCAACTCTATGGTCAAATAATCTTTGACAAAACAGGAAAAAATATCCAGTGGAAAAAAGACAGTCTCTTCAATAAATGGTGCTGGGAAAATTGGACAGCTATATGTAGAAGAATGAAACTTGACCATTCTCTTACACCATACATGAAGATAAACTCGAAATGGATAAAAGACCTCAACGTGGGGCAGGAATCTATCAAAACCCTAGAGAAGAACATAGGCAGGAACCTCTTCGACATCTGTCACAGCAACTTCCTTCAAAGGCACAGGAAACAAAAGTGAAAATGAACTTTTGGGACTTCATCAAGATAAAAAGCTTCTGCACAGTGAAGGAAAGTCAACAAAACAAACAGGCAACCCACAGAATGGGAGAAGATATTCGCAAATGACACTACAAAGGGCTGATATCTAAGATCTATAAAGAACTGCTCAAACTTGGGCGCCTGGGTGGCTCAGTGGGTTAAAGCCTCTGCCTTCGGCTCAGGTCATGATCCCAGGGTCCTGGGATTGAGCCCCGTATCGGGCTCTCTGCTCAGCAGGGAGCCTGCTTCCCCCTCTGTCTCTGCCTGCCTCTCTGCCTACTTGCAATATCTCTGTCAAATAAATAAATAAAATCTTTAAAAAAAAAAAAAAAGAAAGAAGTCAAGTGGAGAAAGTCAATTATCTTATGGTCTCACTTACATGTGGAGCATAAGGAAAAACATGGAGGGCATTGTGAGAAGGAAAGGAAGGGTGAAGGAGGGAAATTAGAGGGAGAGATGAACCATGAGAGACTGTGGACTCTGAGCAACAAACTGAGAGTTTTGGAGGGGAGGAGGTGGGGGGTTGGGCAAGCCTGGTGGTGGGTATTGAGGAGGGCACGTATTGCATGGAGCACTGGGTGTGGTGTATGAACAATTAATTTTGTAACACTGAAAAAATAAACGTATTTGAGAAAAAATATTTACAATAAACATTGACAAATATAAAGCATTATAAAAAAAGAAACTTCAAAAATAATGATTTATACTTATTCATGTTGAAGGCAAATAGAATAAACTACTCAATATGGTACTTTAATAGTGGATACCTGACTTTACACATGAGTTAAAACCCATAGAGGGGTGCCTGGGTGGCTCAGTCAGTTAAGCATCTGCCTTAGTTCTGGTCCTGATCCCAGAGTCCTGGGATCGAGCCCCACAGTAGTTTCCCGCTCAGCAGGGAGTCTGCTTCTGCCTCTCTCTCTGCCCCCCCCACCTGTGTTTTCTCTCTCCCTCAACTCTCAAACAAATAAAAATCTTAAAAAAAAAAAAAAGCCCACAGAACTATATAATACAAAGAGTGAAATCTAATATAAATAAAGGACTTTACGTAATAATAATGTATCAATAGTGGTTCATGAATTTTTTAAAAGATTTATTTGTTTGAGAGCAAAAGACAGAGATAGTGAGAGAGAAAGAGAGAGAGAAGTTGGCTCCTCACTGAGCAAGGAGCCCAAAGCAATGCTTGATCCCAGGACCACCAGGACCCAAGCCAAAGGTAGATATTTGACCAGATGAGCCACCCAGGTGCCCCTTGGTTCATCAATTTTAACACATGTACCACACTAATGCAAAATGTTAGGAGAAACTGTTTGTTTTGGGGGAGGATGGTATATGGGAACTCTGTGTTTTCTGCTCCATTTTTCTGTAAACCTAAAACTGCTCTAAAAAATAGTTTATTACCATAATTTTTAAAGATTTTATTTATTTGAGAGAGAGAGCATGGAGGAGGGAGAGGGAGAGAATCTGAAGCAGACTCCACACTGAGCATGGAGCCCCATGCAGGGGCTTGATCTCACTGCTGTGAGTACATGACTTGAGCTGAAACCAAGAGTCAGACACTTAACCCACAGAGCCACCCAGGTGTCCTTACTAATTTACATTTTAAAAGGTTAAAGATGATACACTGTACAAACAGTCACCAAAAAAAAGCTGGAATGGCTATATTAATATTAGACAAAGTAGACTTCAGAGCAAAGAAATTACCAGGGAAAAAGAACAATGTGAGATGATGATAAAAGGGGCAACTCACCGAGATGACAGTCCTAAACATCTATACCCCTAACAACAGAGCTTTAAAATTCACAAAGCAATATCTGAGAACTGAAAGTAAAGGGGCGCCTGGGTGGCTCAGTGGGTTAAGCCTCTGCCTTCAGCTCAGGTCATGATCTCAGGGTCCTGGAATCGAGCCCCACATTGGGCTCTCTGCTCGGCAGGGAGCCTGCTTCCCCCCCACCCCCCTGCCTGCCTCTCTGCCTACTCTCTGTTGAGTACTTTACTACTCTCTGTTGAGCAGGCAGAGAGGCAGGCAGGAGGGTGGGGGGGAAGTAAATAAAATCTCTCTGTCAAGTAAATAAAATCTGTCAAGTAAATAAAATCTTAAAAAAAAAGAAAAAAAATGAAAGTAAAAATAGACAAATGCACAATAATAGTTGGACACTTCAAGACTCATTCCCACCCAGGAACAGACAAACCCATTATACCAAAAATTAGCAAGGATGTGAAAGAACTGAATATCATCAAACAATAGGGTCTAATTGATACAGAACACTGAAACTAAAAACAGAATACACATTCAGGTGCTCATGGAACATTCAAAAAGATAGACGATCTATCCCGAGTCATAAAACAACTTTAACAAATTTAAAAGAACTGAAATCATACAAAGCATACTCTCTCACCATAATAGAATGAAGGAAACCAATAACAAATATAGGAAAACCTCCAAACACTTGGAAATTAAACAACAAACTTCCAAATAATCCATTGGTCAAAGAGGTAACCTGAAGAAAAATTGGAAAATGTTCTAAACTAAACAAAAAGGTAAATATATCAAAATTTATGGGATGCAAACTAAAGAAATACTTACAGGGAAATAGGTAAGGATAAATGCTTACATTAGAAAAGTAGTGTCATGTACTAAATATTTGTGTTTCTCCACAATTCATATGTTGAAGCTCTAACCCAGTGTGGCTGTATTTGGAATGGGGTCTTTCGGGAAGAAATTATGGTTAAATGGGGTCACACAGATGGGGCCCTGATCTGATGGGATTAGTACCCTTATAAGAAGAAACATCAGGGGCACCTGGGTGACTCAGTTGGTTGAGACTCTGCCTTTGGCTCACATCATGATCCCAGGGTGCTGGGATCGAGCCCTACATTGGGCTCTCTGCTCAGCAGAGAGGCTGCTTCTCCCTCTCCCTCTGCCTGCTGGTCACCCTGCTTGTGCCCTCTCTCTCTCTCTCTCTCTCTCGCTCTCTCTGTTAAATGAATAAATAAAATCTTAAAAAAGAGAAAAGAAAAGATATCAGAGAGCTTGCTTTTTCTCCATTTTCCCCCATGTGTATAAGAGGTCATATGAATATATAGCCAAAGGGCAGCTGCCTACAAGACAAAAAAAAGAGGCCTTAGATTAAGATTAAACCCACTTTGTTGGCACCTTAATCTTAGACTTCCCAGTCCTAGAGACTTGTGAGAAATAATTCTTCTTTTTTTTTTTTAAGATTTTATTTATTTATTTGACAGAGAGATAGAGAGAGCAGGAACACAAGCAGGGGGAATGGGAAAGGGAAAAGCAGGCTTCCCACAGAGCAGGGAGCCTGATACAGGGCTTGATCCCAGCACCCTGGGATCATGATCTGAGCCGAAGGCAGACACTTAATGATGAGCCACCCAGAAGCCCTGAGAAATAATTTTCTGTGAGACATAACTATCCTGTTCTCTGGTATTTTGTTATGGCAGCCTGAGCTGAGTAATATAAGTAGAAACGTCTCTATCACTAATCTAACTTTCTATCTTAAAAAACTAAAAAAAAAAAACAAAAAGCCAAAATAAACTCAAAGTAATCAGAATGAAGATAAATAATTAAAAACAGAAAAAAACCCAATGAAACCAAAAGCTGGTTCTTTGAAAAGATAATAAAATTAATAAATCTCTAGGAAGACTAACACAAAAGAGAGAAACAACACATAGTAACAGGAATGAAAAAAAAAGTAGAACAACAGATCCCATGGTTATTTAAAAGAAAATAGGGAATATTGCACAAATTCTAAACACACAGATTCAACTACTCAGTTGAAACGGGCTGCTTCCTTGAAAACCACAAATTATCAAAAGTCATCAGAGAAAAATTAGATGTTTAAATAATCCTGTAACTATTAAGGAAATCCATAGGCCAAGATATTTTCTCTGGTAAATTTTAGCACACATTTACAGAAGAAATAGTACCATTCTGTATAATCTCTTCAGAAAATAGAAGAGAAGGAAACACTTCCCAACTCATTTTATGATACCAACATTACCCTGATACCCAAACCTGCAAAAACGTTATAAAAAAGCACAGACCAATATCCTCATAAACAAAGATGCTAAATGTTTCAACAAAATGTAAGTAAATTAAATCATTAATATATAAAAAAAGATAATGCTTTATAACCTAGTGGGTTTGACAGGAGAATGAAAAGCTAATTCAATTTCTGGAAAGCAATCAATGTAATCCACCATATTGAACCCAAAGGGAAGAAAAAAAAAAATAACATATGATCATTTCAACCACCGCAAAAAAGCATTTGGCAAAATTCAACACCCACTCACAATAAAAGCTCTCAACAAACAACAAGGAAATTTCCCAAGTCTGATAAATGGCAACTCTAACAAACTTGAAGACTAATGACTTCTGGGGGTGCCTGCTTGGCTCAGTCAGTAGAGCACTGATTCTTGATCTCAGGGTCATGAGTTCAAGCCGCAAGTTGGGCATGAAGCCTACTTACAATTAAAAAAATAAACAGGGGTGCCAGGATGGCTCAGTCGGTTGGGTGGCCAGCTCTTGATTTTGGCTCAGGTTATGATTTCAGGGTCCTGGGATCTAGCCCCGTGTCAGTCTCCGTGCTTAGCAGGGAGTCTGAGGATTTCTCTCCCTCTCCCTTTGACCCTCCCCCCAACTCATGCTCTTTCTCTCTCAAATAAATATATCTTTTTAAAAAATTAAAATAATAAATAAAATCTTAAAAAAAAAAAAGACTGATGCCTTCCTCCTAAAATCAGAAACAAGGCAAGGCTGTCCACTGTAAACCATTAATATTCAACATCACAATGAAAGTCCTAGCAGTACAATAAGCAAAGAGAAAGAAATAAAAGGCATACAGATTGGCAAGGAAGAAATAAAAACTGTTCTCTTCACAGACAATATAATTGCACACATATAAAATACTAAGGAACCCCCGACCCCCAGAACACCCTAGAACTGGTAAATGTGCTTGCGTTTAGCAAGAGTGCAGGACGTAAATTCAACACTGCCAAACCAAATTTCCCCAAAATGATCCATAGATCTGGTACAATTCTTTTCAAAATCCCAGTAGGATTTTTTTGTAGATATGACAAATTATCTGTAATATTTATATGGAGAGGCAAAAACGCAAAATAGCCAAAATAATTTTGAAGAATAATTTATAGAAATAAGAGTACCCAATTTTAAGACTTAGTATAAAGTTATAATAATCAAGACAGTATAGAATTGGTGATGGGAAGGAACACAGATCAATGGAATAGAATAAGAAATCCAGAAATCCATATAAATATACTGATTTATTTTACAAAGGCACAAAAATAATTTAATGGAGAAAAGACAATCTTTTTAACAAATAGCATAGAAACCACTGGACATCCATATACAAAAATAAATGAGTATCAACCTAAACCTTACACAGTAACTAACTCAAGATTCACAGACCTATACCCTTGAAACAAATATTACATTATATGTTAATTAAAAAAAAAAAACTAACTCAAAATACATTGTTGATCTAAATGTAAAATGTAAAACCATAAAATGTTTGGAAGAAAACACAGGAGTAAATCTTTGTGATTGGGATCAGGCAAATAGTTCTTTCTTTTTTTAAAAGATTTTATTTATTTATTTGAGAGAGAGATAAAGAGTAGGAGAAACAGACTCCCCACTGAGCAGGGAGCCTAACATGGGGCTCGATCCCAGAACCCTGGGATCATGACCTGAGGCAAAGGCAGATACTTAACCAACTGAGCCACCCAGACACCCCAAAGGCAAAGAGTTCTTAAATGAGATACCCAAAGTACAATCCAGAAAAGAAAAAAAAAATTGACAAGCTGGTCTTGATCAAAATTAAAAACTTCTGTTCAGCAAAAGCTAAAATAAAAAGACAATATACCAGATGGAAGAAAATCTCTGCAATTATATACCCAACAAATGACTTGTATCTCGGATAAAGAACTCTCAAAACTCAATAATAAGAAAATACCCCCCCCAAAAAAGAAAATAACCCAATTTAAAAAGGGGCAAAAGACTTAAATATAAAATACTGACAATTCTAGTGAAGATATGGAGTAAGTGGAACTCTCATACATTAAAACTCTCATACCTTGGTATGAACATTCTGGATAAAGAGTTTGGTAGTTTCTTATAAAATTAAAATACACTTACCATATGACCCAGCAGTCCCACTCCTAATTATTTCAAAACCTGTACAAGTATGTTGATAGCTGCTTTATTCATAATTGCCAAAAAAAAAAAAAAAAAGGGGGTGGTGGTGGTGGGAAATAACCTAAATATTCTTCAGTCAGTCAACGGATAAACTGTGGTACATTCATCAATGGAATTCCACAGAGCAGTAAAAAGGAATGAACTGATACATGCAGCAATTTGGATGAATCTCAAAGACATACTGGGTGAAAGAAGCCAGTATCAAAATGTTACATACTATGTGATTACATTTACATGACATTCTGGAAAAGTAAAAATTATAGGGATAGGAAACAGATTAGTGGTTGCCACAGTCTGAGGGGTAAGGAAAGAGAAACAACTACAACGGGCAAAAGGGAACCACCTAAGTGATAGAAATATTCTGTGTCTATGTTGTGGTGGTTACAAAATTGTATATGTTTGTCAAAATTTTGTAGAATTATTCACCTGAAGAAGTAAATGTTATTCTATGTAAATAGTACTATTTAAGTAAGACTTAAAAATAAGAAAAATAAGGGAGCCTGGGTGGCTCAGTGGATTAAGCCTCTGCCTTCGGCTCAGGTCATGATCTCAGGGTCCTGGGATCAAGCCCTGCATCAGGCTCTCTGTTGAGCAGGGAGCCTGCTTCCCCGCCCCCCCCCCCCCCCCCGCCTGCCTCTCTGCCTTCTTGTGATCTCTCTCTCTTTGTCAAATAAATAAATAAAATCTTTTAATAAAATAAGAAAAATATAAATACGGTTAAGCTGGAGAACCTGGGTGGCTCAGTTGATTAAGCACCTGACTCTTGATTTTGATTTCAGCTCAGTTTGTGATCTCAGGGTCATGAGATGGAGTCCTGAGTTGGGCTCCACACTCAGAAGGGAGTTTGCTTCACTCAGAAGGGAGTTTGCTTGAGATTCTCTACCTCTCCTTCTCTATCCTTCCCCCCACTCTCATATGCACATGCTCTCTCAAATAAATAAATAAATCTAAAATTTTTTTAAAAAAATAAATAGGGGTAAATAATGGCTGGAGGTAGTATAGATTAAACATAAATAGTAGAATGTTGATGATTACTTTAGAGTACATGGGGTAGATTCATTATAATACTGTATTCATTTTGCATTTTTGAAATGTTTTTCATTTAAAAAAAGAAAAAAGGCCAGGAGAACCAGCAAAGGAAACTAAGAAGGAATGGCCAGTGAAAAAGGAAAGTGTCTAGGAAGCCAAGTGAAAAAAACATTTAGAGGAAATGGCAATAAACAATGTCAAATACTGATAGATCAGTAAAGATGAGAATTTACAACTAATTACTGGATTTAGGAATAGAGAGCAGTGGTGGTAAAAGCCTAAATGAAGTGGGTTTGAGAGAGTAAAAAGGAGAGAAATTGGTGATAGCAAGAATAGATAACTTTTTCAAATAATTTTGCTGTAAAGAGAAATGAGGCAGTAGGTGGAGCAGAGACAGGATCAAGAGGGGATAAGATGGGAAAAACTGTAATATATTTGAGTCCAAATGTTCCTTCACAAAATTATTCTGTTAAAGAATCATTAGCTAAATCCATATAAAGTATGTTAAGACCACCAAGTCATATTAAGTGATAAAAGCAAGTTGCATTTGCCACAATCTTTTTAAGTACTTTCTATAGTCTAGGTACTACTACTATGTATTTTAAATGCTTTTCACTGGAATCTCATTCTTCAATAATCACAAACAGTAAAACACTAGTATATAAAAATGTTAACAAGCATTATTTGTAACAGAGAACAATCTGGGAATAAATAGCCAATATGAATAATAATAACTGATGACAAATTCAAACAAATGAATGTAAAGTCCTTCTCATGTGTTTATAAATTTTTTTAATGACAAGGGAACTATTTGTGAAAGTCAAGACAAAAATCTCATGCGAGACTATACATACATTAATTATAAATATGAAAAGATAATAGATTAAAAATAAAACAAAAATTTCTTTTAAAGATTTTATTTATTTTTCTGACAGAGGGAGACACAGTGTGAGAGGGAACAGAAGCAGGGGGAGTGGGAGAGGAAGAAGCAGGCTTCCCTTCGCACGGGGAGCCCAATGCAGGACTGGATCCCAGGACCCTGGGATCATGACCTGAGCCAAAGGCAGATGCTTAACAACTGAGCCACCCAGGTGCCCCAAAAATGTAACAAAAATTTAACAAGTATCTCTCCTAGGAATAAAATTACAGGTGATATTTATTTTCTTCTTTATATAGTTTTACTCATCCGCATTTTCTAAAATGTCTTCATTTTCTAAAAGATATTATTTATTTTTGCAGGAGAGCGAGAGAGTAAGAGTGGGTTGGGGAGGGGCAGAGGGAGAAGCAGGGAGCCTGATGCGGGGCTTGATCCCAGCACCCTGGGATCATGACCTGAGCAGATGCTTAATGGTCAGAGCCACCCAGGCACCCTAAAATGTCTTTAATAAAGAGTTCAGATGAAATGAAAATCAAGGAATTAAAATTAACAATGTATTTATATTCTAACAATAATAGAAAAAGGGAACCCATACACAACAACAATCAATACTGCCTAGAGACAAACAAAAGAAAAAGATCCTTAATGAAAAGGTGATAAAACGTTATTGAAGGATATAAAAAACCCAAACAAATGGAGTTAGAGAAAATACCTCTGGCTATAAGACTCAATATTGCCAAGAAGCCAGTTCACTCCATGTTAATCTAAAAATTCAATGCAATTTATAACAAAAATGTCAATGGAGTCTGAATAAAATGGACAGGTGGAGATAGCCCTACTAGTAGAGACTTCTTGCATAATAATTATGACATGTGGAATGAACACTATCTGTTGAAAGGTGAAATAAAACAAGGTCACTTTTGTCGATGGGTTTTAAAATGGCCCAGGGGGCCATTTAGGAGCTGGACCTTATCACATTCTCATCAGGTTCAACCATGAACTTTGAACTGAGACAAACTGTAAATATTCTAAGGACTCAGCCCAAACACCTGCAACTTGGTACAACAAAAAACTCTGCTTACTGATAGCCTTAAGGACCAAGTATTTTCAGCCAAAATTAGTTTTCTGCCACCAACACCAAACAAAATTCTTTGTGAACAATATATAAAAGCATTCCTTTTGTCTTTATAAACTCTTCATAACAAATGATTTGGAGCAACTAGTTCTCTATAGAGAAAAAAGTCAGAACCCCATTCACATCCCACACAAACATAAATTCCATATGGATTAAAAACCTACATTTGAAAAGCAAATTCTTAAAATTTCAGAAGGAAATATACAAGACTCTTTATGACCTCAGCATCATGGACTTACTAAATAAGAACCAGAAGCAGAAACCAGAAAAAAAAAAAAGACTGTAACTTCTGATGACTTTAAGATTTAAAACTTGAAACTTCTATACAGTAAAAAATCCAGGGTCCTGGGATTGAGTCCTGCGTCAGGATCCCTGTCCCTCTGCCCCTCTCCCCTGCTCTCTCTCAAATAAATAAAATAAATAAAAATCTGTAAAAAAATTGTAAAGCTAAAGTATAAGCTATAAGATTAGAAAAAAAATTTTTTCAAACATACATGTATGACAAACTGGTACAATATATATTGTATATATACAATATATACAAAGATTCATAAACCAAAAAGAAAAAGATAAATAATACAATAGAAAAGTTGGCAAAGAGGGGCGCCTGGGTGGCTCAGTGGGTTAAAGCCTGAGTCTTTGGCTCAGGTCATGATCTCAGGGTCCTGGGATCGAGCCCCGCATCGGGCTCTCTGCTCAGTGGGGATCTTGGTTTCCCCTCTCTCTGCCTGCCTCTCTGCCTACTTGTGATCTCTCTCTCTGTCAAATAAACAAATAAAATCTTTAAAAAAAAAAAAAGTTGGCAAAGACTCAGAAGTAGAAACCCAAAAGTCCAATAATAAAAGAAGTTTATCTTCTATTAGTAATAAGAAAAATGCAAATTAAGATGAAGAAATACCAGGTCACATCCAACAGACTACCAAAAAATTTAAGGGGTGCCTGGGTGGCTCAGTCCATTAAGCATCTGCCTTGCCTTCCCCTCAGGTCATGATCCCAGGGTCCTGGGATCAAGCACCACGTCAGGCTCCCTGCTCAGCAAGGAGTCTGCTTCTCCTTCTGCCCCTAATGCCCCTCTCATGCTTGCTTTCTGTCTCACAAAAATAAAAAAATAAAATCTTAAAAAATGTTTTTTTAATTAACAGCTTTACAGTACTGCATACTAGTATACCAATACATTGTTCATTTTTGTTGCTCAGCACTACACCACTGTATAAATAAACCACAACTTATTTATTGACATACTGTTGATAATACCTGGGTTATCTGGGTTTCCAATTTTTAGCTCTTACAAATAGAGCTGGTATAAACATTCATGTACAAGTCCTAACGTGGACATATGGATTCATTTCAGAGGCGAAATGGCTGTGTCATTATGATAAATGTATGTTTAATATAAAAAAAGAAAGTCAAACTGTTTCAAAGTGGTTTTGTCATTTTACATAGGATTCCTATCAGTAATATATGAACTCCAGTTGCTCCATATCCTCACTAGCATTTGGTTTCATCACACTTTCTCAAGATAAGCCATGCTAAGTAGTTGTGTAGTGGTACCTTATGGTTTTCATTTGCATTTCCCTAATAACTGATGCTGAATATCTTTGCCAACGGCATTGTCTTCTTTAGCAAAGAGTCTGTTCACATCTCTTCCCCATTTTTTTTTTTTAAGATTTTATCTATTTTGACAGAGAGAAACACAGTGAGAGAGGGAACACAAGCAGAGGGAATGGTAGCGGGAGAAGCAGGCTTCCCGACGAGCAGGGAGCCCGATGCGGGGCTCGATCCCAGGACTCTGGGATCATGACCTGAGCCGAAGGCAGACGCTTAACGACTGAGCCACACAGGTGCCCCTCTTCCCCATTTTTAAACTGGTTTGTTTTCTTATTATAAGCATTCTTCATATATCCCGCATTCAAATATTTTCTTATATTTTCTCCCACTCTTTTTTTAGAATAAGCTCTATGCCCAACATGGGGCCTAAACTCATGACCCTGAGACCAAGAGTCACAGGCTTCATCAACTCAGCCAGCCAGATGTCCCTACTCTGTCTTTATTTATTTATTTTTAAAGAGATTTTATTTCTTTATTTGACAGAGAGAGACAGTGAGAGGGAACACAAGCAGGAGGAGTGGAAGAGGGAGAAGTAGGCTTCCCGCTGAGCAGAGAGCCTGATGAGGGGCTTGATCCCAGGATCCAGGGATGGTACCTGAGCTGAAGGCAGCCGCTTAATGACTGAGCCACCCAGGCACCCACTACTCTGTCTTTAAAAGAGAAGTTATATTTTGATGAAATCAAGCATTTTTTTCTTTTATGCTTTGTGCTTTTCCTGTTTAATTTATGAAATCTTTCTCCAATCTATGATCACAATGATTTACTCAGACATTTTCTTCTAGAATTTAATTTTAGCCCTTACATGTTAATTTTTGATGATGTAATTAAGGTTGGAGGGGTTTTTTTTTTTGTCGTTTTTTTAATGTGGTAAAGGAGAGCAGAATTTGCCACCCCACATATGCCACTTTGGCATAAAATTATTTTGAGCATAAGGAAATTAAGAAGCAGATAAAAGAAAAGCTCTCTGCCCTCCCTCTATTTGCTTAAAAGCAGGACATAAATTTACAAAGGTGTCCTCCTCCCTTCTTCACCAGTAGGACAAAAGTTAATCACAGTAGACAAACCTTACTAGCCTGGAGATGGCACCAGAGGGTTCTACATAACAAACTTTACTAGCTAGTCTTTATCTACCATTAGTTTCACATATATTTGCCTTCCCATAATTTGCCACCATTAGACACTCAAGGTCCTTTTCCATTGTCTTAACACTTCCCTAAAAATTTGTTAGGATCTTTTTTTTAAAGATTTTATTTATTCATTTGAGAGAGAGAGAGAGACAGAGCACAAGCAGGGGGAGAGGAGGGAGAGGGAGAAGCAAACCCCTCCCACCCCCAACTGAGCTGGGAGCCTGACATGGGGCTCGATCCCAGCTGAAGGCAGACACTCAACCATCTGAGTCACCCGGGCGCCCTATATAACCTAACTTCTTTTCTTTTTTTAAGATTTTATTTATTTTTTTGACAGGGAGAGACACAGGGAGAGAGGGAACACAAGCAAGGAAGTTGAAGAGGGAGAACAGGCTTCCAGCAGAGTAGGGAGCCCGATTCGGGGCTCGATCCCAGGACCTTGGGATCATGACCTGAGCTGAAGGCAAACGCCTAATGACTGAGCCACCCAGGCGCCCCTATAACCTAACTTCCAACCAAACTTTTGAGTTACTCATCCAGGCATTTCTCTCATATACATACACACACACACACACACACACACACACACACACACACACACACACACACGAAATATGTAAGTCAATAAACTTGTTTTTCTCTTGTTAATCTGTCTTGTTACAGAAACCCAGCTGGGAAACTAGAAGAAGAGAATGAAAAAAGATTTTTCTTCCCTTATAATGTTTATCTGAAGGACTACTTATTAAAAAGTATTCCTTTCCCTGCTGAAATGTCTTGGCAACTTTCAAAAATCAAAAAAATCAACTGGCCATACACACATGTTCTATTCCTTTCCATTGATTTACAATTTTATTTTCATGACACATGTTAATTACCAAACCATTTGCTCCCTCTCCCTCTTCCACTCATTCACACTTGCACGCTCTCTCTTAAATAATTAAAAAAAAAAAAAAAAAAGGAAATCAGGTAATATTTAGTCCTTCAATTTTGATTTTAGTTTTCAAATTTATTTTGTCTATTCTAGACTCTTGTGTTTCCAGATAAATTTTAGTTAGTGTGTTGATGGAGATCACATTGAATATACAGATCTGGGAGGAACTGCAATTTTTACCAAGAGTAAATCTTCCAATTCATAAAGCAATGTCTTATAGCTTTCAGTATACAGCTATTGCATGCATATTGTCAAATTTAACTCTAAGAATTTATTTTTGTTATTTGTAAATGATAAAAAAATACTCAACATAATTTTTCAGACTCCTCTTCCTAGTATATAAACATAAAATGATTTTTATATACTGACTTTGTATCCTGCAACCTTCCTAAACTTAAATAATTTAGTTTTATAGAATCCTTATGTTTTCCTACACACACGTCCTCAGTAGTGGTAAGTTTTACTTTTTCCCTTTTTCAAACTTATGCCTTTTATTGCTCCTCTTCTGCTCTTAGCTTACTGCACTGGTGAGAATCCTCAATACAATGTCAAAAAGAAGTAGTGAAAGCAAGTATCCGTGCTTTCTTGCTCTTGTTCTTACGGGCAAAAAATGTTTTCTTCATTACGCACAGTATTTGCTATTGGTTTTTCAAAGATGCCCTCTATCAGACTGAGGTAGTTCCCTTCTAGAGATGCTTGGCTCGCTCAGCTGGTAGAGGATGCAACTCTTGATCTCACTGCTATAGGTTCAAGCCCCACACTGGGTGTAGAGATTACTTAAAATAGTCTTAAAAAAAAGAAAAAGGAAGTTCCCTGCTAATTTGTTGATGTTAACATGAATGGAAATTGAATTTTCCCAAATACTTTTCTGTTTCTCTTGAGATAATCATGCTACTTTCTTTTCTAGTCTGTTAATACATGTGAATCATATTGTTGGAATTTTGAATGCTAAACAAACCTTGAATCGTTGAGATAAATTCCACTTGGTCATGATGTATTGTCTTTTACAGAAATTACTGATTTCAATTTACCAAAATTTTGTTAAAACATTTTTGTATATATGTACAAAATGAATATTAGCATGTCATTTTCTTATGTCTTTGGTTTTGGTATCAGGGTAAGGTCGGTCTCATAAAATGAGAAATGTTCCCTCCTCTTCTAAATTCTTCCAAAGTTTATGTTAAAATGGTACATTAATTCTTCCTTAAATTGTTGGTAGACTTCAGCAGTGAAGCCATCTGAGCCTGGAGTCTCCTCTGTGGAAAAGTTTTAAACTATAATTCTATTTCCTTAATAGATATAGACCTAGTCTGGTTATGCATTTTTGATTGCGCTTCTTTGGTTTGTGTCTTTCAAGGAGCTTGTGCATTTAAATTGTCAAATTTACTGGCATAGAATGCTTTGTGGTACTTATCTTTATAATGGCTGTAGAATCATCACTCATGTCCTATTTCTCATTCCTGATACCAGTAATATGTTCTCTCTTCCTTGTCTAAGCCTGGCTAAAAGTTCATCAATTTTGTTTATCATTTTTTTTTTTTAAGATTTTATTTATTTACTTGTCAGAGAGAGAGAGAGAGAGAGAAAGTATAAGCAGGTAGAGGCAGAGGGAGAAGCAGGCTCCCTGCTGAGCAAGGAGCCCGATGTGGGACTTGATCCCATGACCCTGGGATCATGACCTGAGTCGAAGGCAGCTGCTTAACCACTGAGCCACCAAGGCGTCCCTTGTTTATCATTTTAAAGCAGCAGCTCTGAGGGGCGCCTGGGTGGCTCAGTGGGTTAAAGCCTCTGCCTTTAGCTCAGGTCATGATCTCAGAGTCCTGGGATCAAGCCCCGCATCGGGCTCTCTATTCAGCAGGGATCCTGCTTCCCTCTCTCTCTCTGCCTACTTGTGATCTTTCTCTTTGTCAAATAAATAAAATATTTAAAATAAATAAATAAAAAATAAAATAAAAAGTAAATAAAATAAAGAAGTAGCTTTGGGTTGGTTCAATTGATAAAGCAAAATACTCTTGGCGGGGGTGGGGTAGGGGGGTGACTTCAAGTCCCATGTTGGGTGTAAAGCTAAGGGAGGAAAGGAGGGAGAGAGAAACAGGAAGAAAGAAAAAGAAAGAAATCAGCTTTTGGTTTCACTGATAACATCTACTATTTTTCTGCTTTTTAATTGAGTGATTTTTGTTCTGATCTTTACAGTTTCCTTTCCTTCTGCTTCTGTGGAGTTACGTTTCCTTTTCTTTTTCTCATTTCTTAAAGTGGAAGCTTAGGTCAATAATTTGATATCTTTCTACTTCTAATATATGCATTTAATGTTATAAATTTCCTTTTAAGTACTGCATTCACTGAATCCCACAAATTCTGCTATATCATGTTCTCATTTTAATTCTTTAAAAAAATTTCCTAATTTTCTAAACTTTTCTTATTATTCTTTGACCAATGTCTAATATAGATTATGTTTAATTTCCAAATATTTGGGATTTTTCAGATATTTTTCTGTTACTGATTTCTAATATAATCCCTTTGTGATAAAAAAACGTATTTAGTAAAATTTAAATTTATTGCAATTTCCTTTATGGCCCAGATATGGTCTATCTTGGCTAATTTTCTATGAACACTAGCAAAGAATACTATCATACCATTGTTGGGTAGAGTGATCACCAAACGTTAACAAGGTCAAATTATTTACTGATTTTTTTGTCTAATTGTTCAACCAAATATTGAGAAAGTACTGTTAAGGTCTCCAACTATACTAGTGGGTTATCTATTTCTTCCAGTTTTATTACTTTTGCTTTAAAAATCTTGAAGTTCTGGGGCACCTGGGTGGCTCAGTGGGTTAAAGCCTCTGCCTCCGGCTCAGGTCATGATCTCAGGGTCCTGGGATCAAGCCCCGCATCGGGCTCTCTGCTGGGCGGGGAGCCTGCTTCTCCCCTCCCCCTCTCTCTACCTGCCTCTCTGCCTGCTTGTGATCTCTCTCTCTCTCTCTCTGTCAAATAAATAAATAAATAAATAAATAAATAAATAAATAAATAAATAAATCTTTTTAAAAAAATCTTGAAGTTCTGTTATTAAATGCATAAACATTATGATTGCTACTCTTCTTAAAGAACTGACTCCATTTTCATCATGAAATTACCCTCCATATCCATGGTAATATTCCTTGCTGTTAAAACTATTTTGTCTAATATTAATATAGTAACTTCTCCTTTCTTCTGATTAGTGTTCACATATTATATCTTTTCCCATCCTTATACTTTTAGTCCATCTGTGTCTTTAAATGTATTTAATGTGGGCTTCTTATAGATAGCATCATAACTAGGTCTCGCTTTTAAGTGATCTGATAATTTCCACCTATTAATTGTAGTGTTTAGAACATTTGCATTTAATGTGATTATTTATATGGTTGGATTTAAGTCAACCATCTTGCTATCTGATTTCTACTTGTCCAATCTGTTCACTTTCTCCTTTTTGGATGTCTTTTACATTAATTAAGCATTTTATGATTCAATTATCTCCTTTCATGGGCTTATTAATTATACCTCTTTGCCTTTTTTTTTTAAGTGGTTTCTTTAGGATTTAAGGTATAAATCTTTTAACGTATCACATTCTATCTTCAAATAATATATCGTTTTTCATACATTGTAAGAATTTTAGAATAGGGTACCTGGGTGGCTCAGTAAATTAAGCAATCTGCCTTCGGCTCAGGTCACAATCTCAGGGTTCTGGGATTAAGCCCTGCATCAGGCTTCCTGATCAGCCAGTAGTCTGCTTATCTCTCTCTGTCTGCCCCATCCCTGCTTGTGCTCACTCTCTCTCAAATAAATAAAATCTTCAAAAAAATAAAAATTAAACTAAATTTCAAAAAGAACTTTAGAACAGTGTACTTCCATTTCACCTCTCCCAACCTTTTGGGTAACTGGCTGTCATACATCTTACTTCCACACATCTTATAAATCCCACAATACAGTTTTATTATTTTTGTTTTAATCAGTTATTTTAAGTGGATTTTTCCAAATAAAAGGACTTGTAATAGTTTCTATATAGACTTTCTTTTTTTTAAATTAATTTATGTATTTTAGAGAGGGGCAGGGCAGAGGGAGAGAGTCTTAAGCAAACTCCATGCTGAGCACAGAGCCTGACTCAGGCTTGATCTCACAACCCTGAGATCATGACCTGAGCCAAAAGCAAAAGCTTAACGCTTAACCAACTGCACCACCCAGGTGCCCTCTATATAGATTTCTGATTCTCTTCATTTTTTTTAATGTAGATCTAAGTTTCCATCTGGTATAATTTTCTCCTGCCATTAACGTTTCTTGTAGTCATAGCTTGATGGTCATTAATACTATCAGCTCTTTTTTTTTTTTTTTTAAAGATTTTATTTATTTGACAGAGAGAAACACAGCAAGAGAGAGAACACAAGCAGAGGGAATGGTAGCGGGAGAAGCAGGCTTCCTGCAGAGCAGAGAGCCCGATGCGGGGCTCGATCCCAGGACCCTGGGATCTGACCTGGGCCAAAGGCAGACGCTTAACGGCTGAGCCACCTGGGCGCCCCAATACTATCAGCTCTTATATATTTTATTTTTTTAAGATTTTATTTATTTATTTGACAGAGAGAGATCACAAGTAGGCAGAGAGGCAGGCAGAGAGAGAGGGGGGCTCTGCGCTGAGCAGAGAGCCAGATGCAGGACTAGATCCCAGGACCCTGAGATCACGACCTGAGCCGAAGGCAGAGGCTTTAACCCACTGAGCCACCCAGGTGCTCCAGCTCTTATATATTTTAAAAGGCTTTATTTCATCTTCCTTATTTTTACTGTGATAAAATCCATATACCATATTATTCACCCTTTTGAAGCGCACAAGTCACTGGCTTTTAGTGTATTCAGAGTTGTGCTTCCACCACCAAAATCCACTTTAGAACATTTTCATTACCCCTAAAAGATACCCTATATTTTCCTCTTCAATTTTTTTTAAAGATTTATTTATTTGTTTGTTTGTTTGACAGAGAGGAGAGAGATAACAAGTAGGCAGAGAGGCAGGGGGAAGCAGACGCCCCGCTGAGCAGAGAGCCCGATGTGGAGCTCGATCCCAGGACCCTGGGATTATGACCTGAGCTGAAGGCAGAGGCTTTAACCCACGGAGCCACCCAGGCACCCCTCCTCTTCAATTTTTAAAGGCATTTTCACTGCATATATAATTGTAGGTTTATAGGCTTTTTCATTTAGCACTTTAATGTTACCACTCTAGTATCTTTTGGCTTGCAATGATTCTGATGAAAAGTTTGCTGTAATTCTTACCTTGTGTATTAGCCAGGGCTGCTATAACAAAATACCACAGATGCGATGGCTTAAACAACAGAAATCTACTTTCTTAGTCTGGAGGCTAGAAGTCCAAGATCAAAGTGCTGACAGGTTGGGTTTCTCCTAGGGCCTCTCCTTGGTCGGTAGATGGCCACCTTCTCACTGAGTCCTCATGTGGTTCTGTCTCTATGCACCCATACTCCTAGCGTCCCTTTGTATGTTCACGTTTCTTCTTCTTATAAGGACATCGGTCCTTATAACCCAATCCGGATTAGGACCCACCCTAAAGGCCTCATTTCTTAAGATTTTCTTTTTTAAGTAATTTCTAGGGGCGCCTGGGTGGCTCAGTCGTTAAGCGTCTGCCTTCGGCTTGGGTCATGATCCCAGGGTCCTGGGATCAAGCCCCACATCGGGCTCCCTGCTCGGCGGGAAGCCTGCTTCTCCCGCTACCATTCCCTCTGCTTGTGTTGCCTCTCTCGCTGTGTTTCTCTCTGTCAAATAAATAAAATCTTTAAAAAAAAAAAAGTAATTTCTACATCCCACATAGGGCTCAAACCTACAACCCTGAGATTAAGAGTTGCACACTCTACTGACTAAGCCAGCAAGCTCCCCCTTAACAGACTTATTTTAATCACCTCTTTAAAGACTTTTCTCCTTGTATAGTCACATTCTGAGATAACTGGGGGTTAGGATTTCAACATACAAATTTAGGGGGACACAATCAGACCATAACCTCTTTGTATATAATGTAGGTTCTTTTCTGTCTGCTTTGGGGACTTTCTCTTTTTTCACTAGTATGAGGCAACTTGATTAAGATGAATCTTGGTATAGCTCTCTTCATGACTATTCTCTTTGGAATCTCACGGATCTAAGCATCTCAAGGAACCTAAAACAGAAAAGATAATGAAGAGAACTACACCAAAGCATATCATAATCAAATTGCTTAAAACCAGTGATGGAGAAAAAAGTCTTGAATGAGGTTTTGGATCTGTGAGTTTATAGTTTTCATTAAATTTAGAAAATATTCAGCTTTTATTTCTTCAAATATTTTTTTCTGTTCCCACCCCCATATTCCCGAGACTCCAATTGCATGCATTCTTAAGACTGCTTGATGTCCCACCATTCACTTATTCACTTATCACTCACTGTATATTTATATTTTCAATCTTTTTCTTATATTTCATTTTGTTTTACTTTTTATTTTTTTTAAGTAAGCTCAGTACCCAATGTGGGGCTTGAATTCACAACCCCAAGATCAAGAGTTGCCTGCTCCACCAACTGACCTGGCCAGATACTCGACTTCTATTTCATTTTGGATATTTTTCTTTTCTTTTCTATTTATTTATTTATCTATCTATCTATCAGAGAGAGAGAGAGAGAGAGAGAGAGAGCACAAGCAGGGGGAGCAGCTGGGAGAGGGAGAAGCAGGCTCCCCACTGAGCAGGGAGCCTGATACAGAACTCCATCCAGATCCCAGGACCCTGCAATCATAACCTGAGCCAAAGGCAGACGCTTAACTGACTGAGCCACCCAGTTGTCCCTTGAGGTTTGATTTGGGTCATTTTATATCTTCTATGTTTCTACTTAACACGCTCAATCTTTAAATTTTTTTGAACATTTGGAACAGTTGTAATTGTTACAATGTCATTGTCCACTCATTCTACCATCTGTGTAATATCTAGACCTACTTCTATTTGCTGGTTTTTCTTCTCAGTGTAAACTGTATTCTGTACTTCTTTTATACGTCTGACAATTTGTAATTGGATGCCAAATGTCATCAATTTTGCATTCTTGGCTGGTGTTGTTTGTTTTTTAAAGTCTTTAATTTTCAGCTCTGTTTTAGGAATTTGTGACTTAGAAGCATTTCATCCTTCTGGGGCTTGCTTTTATGCCGTTAGGCAAATCCAAGGTAAATCCTTTAGATTAGGGCTAATTTGACCCCTTTCCTGAGACAAGGCCCTTCTAAGATTTCCATTCAATATTCCAGGTGTTAGGAGGTGTTTCTGGTCTGGCTAGTAGAAACACAACATATTTGTGGCCTTATACTCCGGGGACTATTCTGCCTAATGCTTTCTAGTCTTTTCTGGCCTTGGGTTAATTTCTTCACTATTCATGAACTGATAAGCACTCAACTAACAAATCTAAGATAGGAAAATCCAATAGAACTTTCTGCAATGATGACATTGTGGCAACTGAGCATCAAAATGTATCAGTGCAACTGAAAAACTGAATTCTTAAATATCCCCGTGAGGTTAATAGCTACTATACTGGACAGTTCAGGTTTAGGGGAACTTCTACAAATCTCCGGAGCTCTCTTTTGTGTGAAGCTTTCTTCTATCAAATACTCTGCCCCAAATTCTAGCTGTCTTGACTTCCCTGAGCTTTTACTTCTGTCTCCTCAAATGTGGGAGACTGCCAGCTCTGTTAGGTATTTTTTCTCATCTAAATGTCTAGAAACTTTCATCAGATGGGGCCATCATAGGGCTCAACTTGTCTGTTTCTCTTTTCTAAGGTTTCACTGGTGTGCTGTACTACCCTTTGTCTAATGTCTAAAACAGTTTTAAAAATATATTTTGTCGGGGCGCCTGGGTGGTTCAGTCGTTAAGCGTCTGCCTTCGGCCCAGGTCATGATCCCAGGGTCCTGGGATCGAGCCCCGCATCGGGCTCTCTGCTCAGCAGGAAGCCTGTTTCTCCCGCTACCATTCCCTTTGCTTGTGTTCCCTCTCTCGCTGTGTTTCTCTCTGTCAAATAAATAAAATCTTTAAAAAAAAATATATATATATATATATTTTGTCCAGTTATTCATTTGTTTGTATTTAAGGCAGAGGCATAAATCAACTTCTTGTTACTCCACCATGACCAGAACAATAAGTTCCCTTCCACTGAGTTTTTAACTTTGAATTATATTTTTATTTCTGCGGGTCTGAATCTGTTGTTTCTGCTGATTCTTGTTTGTGACTTGAGATATTTTTATATTACTATTATTAGCACTTATTTGTTGGCAATCTGTCTTTAGGAATTCTCTGAAGCTAGGATTGAGGTATGTTCCACCAGAGATGATCTGAGTTTGCTTCTCTCAGGTGCCTGGGAGCTCTATCAACATGGATCTCCACCTTTTCAAAAAAAAACATCCATTTATACACATTAAACTTTCTGATTAAAAAACAAATTTGCATGGCTCAAAAAAATTTAAATTAGTTCCCTTTCCCTTCCTCTTGGTTGGGCCCAAAGATTGAACTAGCAACAGTGTGTTGTAAAGGATTTAACCTTGGCCAAAGACAGGTCTGGTCTTTACCTTCAGCTCCCTGGAAGTAAACCTAAACTGTAGAAATGCCTGTTGTGAAGTTTTTGTTTGCTGAGGGCTTTGAGTTATGCCAGAAGATCTAACTTTTTAGTATATATAATGTGATTTATAGTGAGGACTGTGAGTCACACAGTATTAGCGCAACTTCAGGAGGGGCTGGAAACTGAGGTCAGCTACACAGGCAATCAACCACATCTACATGATGGAGTCCCCCCAAAAAAACTTGACACCAAGGCTTAGGTGAGCTTCTCTGGTTGGCAATACTCTATCTGTATTCTCACACATCACTGCCAGGAAGAGTTAACACTGTCCCTGACTCTAATAGGAGAGGACAAACAGAAGCTCAGCATTTGGGACCCTACTAGACTCTGCCTCATGCATCTCTTCTGTTGGCTGATTTTAATCTGTCTCCTTTTGCTGAAATAAACCATAACTCTGAGTGTAACAGCTTTTAGTAAGTTCTAGAAGTCCTAGCAACATACTGAACCCAAAGATGTTCTTGGGGACCCTCAAATTCTACAATGGTGACAGAAGTAAGGCTGGATTTAGGGACTGTTTCCTAAGTTTGCACAGTCAGTGGCACTAGGACTGAAGATTCAGGGGTGTGACTGGGGAGGAACAAAGAAGGCAACACAAATGGTCAGTAGATTGATTTCATACAAAATGATTGGGCAAATAAGCAGTTTCAAGTAGCATTCCTCTTAGCCTTCCCTCAAGAACTTTCATGATATCTACCCCAACCTTAACACCACCAAGTGATCTACAAAGTGTCAGAAAAATGAAACATAGCTCTATTCTTAAAGGTCTAGTTCTGAATTAAGATCACTAAGATAAACTCAACTCTAATGCAGTGTCATGGAGGGCTGGAAAATGAGAGGTTAACAGCCCTGCAGATAATATGCAATTTTGGTTCTAAATCTCATCTACAAGACTTTTACCGTAAACTAAGGTGAACTCAAATTTATTAAGGATGTACAACACCACCATCAGACAGTCATGGATAGACTTTTGCTCAAGTAAACCATCCTCCCAACATACCAATAAAAAATATGCTCTAATTTTGTTAGGCAGACAAAATTTGGATGGTTATTTCAGAAACCAAGTATGTCTTTTTGGACTTTCAATTTTTAGTCTGTGTCATTTTAATCTCCAAAGTATAATTCCAAGTAAGACTATACAGTCTTAGTATTCTTACCATTCTGAAATATATAAAATAGAGAATTCCTAATACTTAGGATCCCTCTTTCCCTACACTGATATCCTATTATCCAATGAGTCTGCCCTGTGGTAAAGTGGGCAGCTGCCTACCATGTGCCAAGAGCAGTAGAAATAGTTCATAAGATTTCACAGAAAGGAAAATAATTGGGGGTGCCTCAGTGGCTCAGTTGGTTAAGCGTTTGCCTTCAGCCCAGGTCATGATTACAAGGTCCTGGGATCAAGCCCTGAGTCAGGCTCCCTGCTCAGTGAAGAGCCTGCTTTTCCCTCTTCCCCACAACAACCCCACTCATTCGTAGTCTCTATCTCAAATAAATGAATAAAATCTTTAAAAAAAAAAAAAAAAAAAAGGAAAGGAAGATAATTGCTCCTGCCCTTACAATTGAAATCAGGAATTTAAAGATACATATGTGAAATTAAAAACCAACAGAAATTCAAAATAATGAGAAAATCAAGTTCATTTATCTCTGATTTTCCTCCAAGATTAGACCTCCTTGAATGCAGGGATTGTGCTTTAAATCATTACCAACTTGAAAACAGAAGGCTCAGGACACCTGGATGGCTGCGGCTGGGTAAGTGCCCAACTCTTGATTTCAGTTTGGTCATGATCTCAGGGTCATGAGATCAAGCCCCACAATGGCTCCATGCTCAGTGGGGAGACTGCTTGAGATTCTTTCTCCTCTTCCTCTGCCCCTCCCCACTCCTGCACACATATATGCTCTCTCTTTCTCTCTCAAATAAATAAATATAAAAAGCTCAAAAATATAAAAATTAAGAGTACAAATTAATAAGAGTTGGGTAGCTTGAATCATGGAGTTTCCTAAACGATGTTAATTTTGCACTGGATTTTTCAAGGGAGGTGGAAATGTATTGGCAAAGAGAGTTGAAGATAAAGGAGAGCAAAGGCACAAGGGAAAGATAATATATTTAGTCTAGTTCAACCTGGCTGAATCAGAAATGAGTTTAATGAAATATCAGTGAATGGGGCTGTCCTAAGGTCCTGCTGAGAAATGTGGGATTTATCCAACTGAGAGCCACTATCACAGGGGAATAAAATAATGATGATAATAACTGGAATCTCTGAGCAGGGAGAGGCCAGTTTCTCAGCTAGTAACACTGACCAAAAGTAGCAACAGAGGCCAAAAACCTTGCTCTGGTTCAGAATATAAAAGCATTTCAGGGCCCCCTGGTTGGCTCATTCAGTTGAGCATTGGATTTTGGCTCAGGTCATGATGGCAGTGTCATGGATCAAGCCCTTAGTCAGGCTTCCTGCCCAGTGCAGAGTCTGCTTGAGATTCTCTCCCTCTCCCTACCCCGCTGCTCCTCCCCCTGCTCATGCTCCCACTCTCTAAAATAAATAAATAAATATATTTTTTAAAAAGGTATTTCATCACTGGTGTAAGAATAGGACTCAAATCTATACCATTACTTCTTTTTTTTTTTTAAGGTACAAGCAAACTCAGATATGGCCAACAGGGTTGGAGTAACGAACATGGTTTTTCCTTTCCCAGTGCCCAAATAATTGACAGCCACCCCCTTTCTACCTACAGTGATGTAAAAAGGGAAAATATATATATTTTTAAAATGTGAAATTCTTTTTTTCTTTTTTTAAAGATTTATCTATTTGAGGGAGAGAAAGAGCATGCACGTGAGCAGGGGGAGGGGCAGAGGGAGAGAGAGAATCCACTCTGCTCAGCACTCAGCATGGAGCCTGACCTGGGGCTCAATCCTACCCCCCAAGATCACAACTTGAGCCAAAAATCAGTTGGGCACTCAACCAGCTGAGCTACCCAGAAGCCCCAGGGAAAACATTTTTAAAAGTAAGGTATACATAAGTAGTGGCGAGCTCATCTCAAAGAGAAAAAAAGCATCAATGCTAAGAAAAATATTTTCATGAAAGACAGGATACAAGGAAAAAAAACACAGGATGAAGACAAAAGAGAAACTTAGTTCTGATGTATCAGAAAACAGAAAAGGGAATATCATTCAAAATAATTTTAAATTTTTATTAAATTTTAATAAAAATTTAAATTTTGCCATCCTTCTTCCAAGCCTATAGTCTATAAGAAGGTGAGAGAACAGGCAATGAGAAGAAATATTCCCAAACAAAATAAACAACTGTCACATATCCCAAGACCAGAGATTTTTAGTGCCTCCAAGTATCTGGATTATATTTATAATGAAACTGAATCTTGATTTAATGCTGTGCTTTTCATAGGGATTCTTCCCTCATCTCTCCTAAAAACGCAACAATTAGGAAAAAATGCAACAATTACCATAAAAACATAAACACTATCACAAAAACCAGCATAACACAATCTGTCTGAGCAGAGTCTAAGGGAGGAACAGGGAATAGCTTCTATCTTTCCCACTGCTGCCAAAACAAAATAATAATAACCAAAAGTCTGACGGCTCTTATAGGATATCACAGATTGTGGCCTGTTCCCTGCCTTGCAGCCTTCCCAGAATGGACCAGTGGGATTTAACATGAACCAAATCTGTCAAGCAAGCTGAAAACAGACACGTGAGTTCTAATGAGCAGTGGTGAAAAACATACTGCTCCATTCAGCTCCACACAATGATAAATAATTCAGGAAAAGAACTGCTGCATACAGAGCATAGCAGCAGGATTTAAAAATAGACCACAGGCTACAGAACCTAGGTAGGGGAATCAGGAGTCAGAGAAAATGGATTTACGTCAACAAATTCCCAAGCCCTTGCAGTACAGGATGCTGCTGAAACTGTCACTCAAAACGGATGCCAGAATTCTAGTGTACTTTTTCAAAAAAACAAGTACTTTTCAGGAACTTGGCAAATTTGGTAAGGAGAACTAATAAGCCATAGCACTATTTGGCAATAGTAGGTATCACAGAAAAAGTAGATCAAAATGACATAGGGAAGACATGTTCTTAAAAAATAATAAGGAGGGGTGCCTGGGTGGCTCAGTCGTTAAGTGTCTGCCTTCAGCTCAGGTCATGATCCCAGGGTCCTGGGATTGAGCCCCGCATTGGGCTCCCTGCTCGGCAGGAAGCCTGCTTCTCCTGATACCATTCCCTCTGCTTGTGTTCCCTCTCTTGCTGTGTTTCTCTGTCAAATAAATAAAAATCTTAAAAAAATAATAATAATAATAATAATGAGTTAGGGGTGCCTGGGTAGCTCAGTCAGTTAAGTGTATAATTCTTGGTTTTGGCTCAGGTCGTGATGTCAAGGTTGTGAGACTGTGTACAAGTCAGGCTCTGTGCTCAGCATGGAGTCTGCTGGATATCCTCCTCCTTTCCCTTTGCCCCTCCCCCTGTGCACGCACACACGCTCACTCACTCTCTCTCTCTAAAATAAAAAAATAAATAAAGTCTTTTTAATATTTATTTATTTATTTGACAGAGAGAGAAAGATCACGAGTAGGGATATAGGCACCCCAAATAAAATCTTTTTAAAAAATGAGAAGGAGATTAAAATTCTACCTTCTGGGGGCGTCTGGGTGGCTCATTGGGTTGAAGCCTCTGCCTTCAGCTCAGGTCATGATCTCAGGGTCCTGGGATGGAGCCCCACATAGGGCTCTCTGCTCAGTGGGGAGTCTGCTTCCCCCTCTGTCTCTGCCTACCTCTCTGCCTACTTGCGATCTCTCTCTCTGTCAAATAAACAAATAAAATCTTAAAAAAAAAAAAAATTCTATCTTCTGTACCACCAAGTTCTAGGTCTAAAATCAATTTGGACTTTTACTTCCTAATCATGACTCTAGTATTAAGGGTACATAGCACTAAAGATTTTTCTATTTATTTTTACACCATTAACAGATCCAATCATGCAATACATGCAAACACAAGATTCTCACCTGTAATAAAAAGGGTAGCTTGAAAACTGAACAGAAGCCATGATTACGTTCTCACCAGAATTTTTTTTTTAAAGATTTTATTTATTTGTTTGAGAGAGAGTGAGAGAAAGAGCACGAGCAGGGGCAGAGGGAGAGGAAGAGGGAGAAGCAGACTCCCCACTGAGAAGGGAGCCCAATGTGGGGCTCAATCCCAAGACCCTGGGATCATGACCTGAACTGAAGGCTGATGCCCAACTGACTGAGCCACCCAGGCACCTCTATTCTCGACAGATTTTAATTAAATTCTGAGTCTGATAGAATTGACTGAGTTTATAATTAGATGAAGATAATCCAAGATCCTGGATTCACATAGATGGTAAAGGTTTCAATGTACTCATAAGTGCTTCAAGTAGGGGATCAGACAAATAGTATGGCTGGACTGTCAATCTTAAGACTGGTGTCTTAAGGACCTTAAGAATGACCAGAACCCAGATGTACTCTAAATACTTAACAACGCATGTAATGAAGAAATAACATTCTGTATCCAAACTGCATTTCCCCACAACCAGTCTCTTCAGATGTCTGAGATCAATTTCAGAAAACTGAAAATTTTAAGACCATACAATGATGCCTATACTACCTACAATGTGTGATATAAAATACCAAATAAACCATAATCTAGTTCTTTTATATCGTGCTCTATCCTAACTAGGTAAAACAGAACTTTAGAAATTCTTCTTCAGTATAAACTACAAACCATTACATAAATAGACCAAAATGCTTATGCCTCACCTTTTTTTAGAAAAAAAAATTGGCTATGTCTCCTCCTAACTGTGCCATTCAACTTAAACTACACAAAGACCAGAATGCACGTGTAATAAGATGAAGCATTTTTTTCAATTCTTAAATTCTCTAGTTTCTAAGTGTAAACACTAAATAACATTTTCAAAAGACAAACAGACTGGCTCATTTAAAAGATGGTCCATCCTACAGCACTTCTCTAGGCATGACATAATAAGGTCAAATCAGCTGTTTTCCATCTCTGCTCCACTTACCAGACAGTAAGCCAACACTTCCACTCCCTGTAAATCCAGCTTTCTTACTGTTGACAACAGACAGTATGGTCGGATAGACCTGGATTTGGGTCCTGGTGCTAGTTCCCCCCTGGGTTGTAGTAAAGGAACACTACTCTGGGCCTTACACTTTAGAAAGATCCACTCTAACCTTCTTCTGACTTGCCCATCCCTTTAGGGCTAGATGTTCATGGGACCAAGTGGTCATACTACCTGAAGCCCCTGACTCTACCACCCCCAACTATGGTCTGGATCCCAGAATTCCCTGCCCAAGCAGTTTTGAGCCCACTTTCAAGGACTTCAGTGGATCTCCTTAACTCTGTCCTGCCACAGACAATACCCACTGCTGTACACATTCCATGGTCTGAATCTTGGATGATGAGAGGGTGAGGATGGAGACTAGACTTAGAAGGTACCCCTGCACCATCCCATCCTGTCTCAGAGCTTTGAGGAGTTCTAAGCCTTCTAAGTCACTAAGAAAACATATGTCTAAATAGTAAGGGACATTTTTTTCTAACAATTTTTTATATCTTGACTTATAACTTAAATATACAGATACACAGAAATTGTGCTTCCATTCATGCTCTTGCCCTGAAACTGTCAGGAGCAGGCCTATCTAGTCCTATCATATACCAGCTATGTGATCTGATTAGTTTCCTTTTGTTTTTATTTTATTTTGTTTTGCTTTAATGTGATCTGATTTGTAACCACGTCTGTAAACTTCACTTTACTGACCCATAAAATAATCTCCTTCATAGGATTTTAACGTGATGAAATAACTTCCAAAATAATTTTGCAGGCTGCCTGATGAACAGCAAATCTGAGAGAAACTGAAGCTGTTATTATATGCTCTGCGATCACTATTCTCCCTAGTATGGGCAAAAAAAGGATCAAAAGGGCAAAAAGTAGGGCTAATTTCAGAAAAAGTACAATGAAACAGCCATTTGCAAGTCTCATTTTAGGGATTTCTGTCACTGATTCCATGGAGATCTGATAGTATTGGCTGTTATTTTTCTTACAATTATTTCTTCTATTAAAATGTAAGTTTAATTTTCTGGAATTTTCTGGAAAATGAATGCTAACTAAACTTATCATGGTAATCAATTCTCAATATATGTATGTAAAGTCACTATGTGATACACCTTAAACTTAAACCAAGCTGTATATTAATTATATATCAATAAAACTAGGGGGAAAAATGTAAGTTCTATAAGGTCAGGGATTTTTCCTTTTTCTTCACTGCTATGTCTCTTACTCTCAGACAGTTCCTGGCAAAACAAGTTAAGTATTTGTTAATTAAACCATTAACTACAGGAGCACTTGGGTGGCTCCTGTCGGTTAAGGGTTTGACTTTAGCTCAGGTCATGACCTCGGGGTCCTGGGATCAAGCCCCTCATTGGACTCCACGCTCAGCAGGGAGTCTGCTTCTCCCTCTCCATCTGCCCATGCTTTCTCTCAAAAAAATAAATTAAATATTTTTAAAAATTCAAAAAAAGTTTAAAATAATTAACTACAAAAAAAACCCCAACAAGAATAGAGTGGTTATCTAACACCCCCACATCAATATACTATGCTAACAAGCCTGGAATAATCAGAAAATGATTTATTTATATATGACTACTTTACTTAGCTCTTCCCTATAACTTCAGAAGTTTCCTTAAAAATGAAATTATTGAAAGCATTAGAGTATGCCTTTAACATGAGGACATTTCTGTTCTCTTCAACTTTGCTTCCTCACTTCCTTGCAGAGGGATACTAATAATACTCAGTAATTTCATATATAATCTTATGAGAGAGGATAATTCAATTAGCTAAATTATACTGAAGCCCTTGCTTTAGGCTTCAAACAGGATGGGATCTAGTAAAAAAAAAAAAAAAATCTAAAAGAATAGTTTAGGAATAATGTCCCTTCCTGCATGTGTCAGGGTTTTTGTTTTTGTTTTTTTAAGATTTTATTTATTTATTTGAGAGAGAAAGCATGAGTGGGGGTTAGGAGGGACAGAGGGAGAGAGACAACTAGACTCCCAGCTGAGCACAGAGCCCAATGAGGGGCTCCAGGCTCCATGTGGGGCTCAATCCCAGGACCCTGAGACCACAGACTGAGTAGAAGTTAGTCGCTTAATCAACTGAGCCACCCTGGCGCCCCTGCGTGTCTCATGTTTTTATCCCCAATTCCCTTGAGTCTTGCATGGGTCAATCCTATCAATTCCTAAGAACTCAAAGTAAGTCTACAAACCATATCTTACACCCCATCACGTTCTCAAAAGCATACTGCACTTTTAAAATTTCCTTAATCAATCCATTTATCTCTGATGAATACTCATTTCCAAACTAAAGGTTAGAATACTATAGCAAAAGTAGGTAATTTAGACTCAAACCTATTCTGAAACAAAATAAAATGACTTTGACAACATTATTCATGAAACTCTGGGTAGACAAAATGATGACTGACAAAAAGACAGCTCAACAGCACACCCTGTATAAGTAAGAATTAAAAGTGTGTCAACAGAGGGGACATGTTGCAGATGTGCATTCTGTATCACACAAATCCCTAAACTAGCCTGGCTACTTATTTGAGAAAAATAAGGCTTATTTGAAAAAAACTGCATCCTCCATACTGGTCTGACTCTGAAAATCAACTACAACACAAGGCATCAGCTTAAAAAAATAACTACTCTCAGTGACCTCAAGATACTACTAGCAAAACACAAGCATGATATTCCTGAGCACTGGTAAAATAAATTCTCAATAGTCCCTAAATTCCATGACTGAATTTAGGTAAATTAACTAACTCCTCCCTGGACAAAATTCTAAAGTTTCTTAAAAAACAAGCCCCCCGCCCCATAGAAGCCAGCAAGCTCCAATACATTCTATTCTACACCAAATTACAAAGCTATAAATGTCTAGAAGTGCCTCAAGGTGTGTAATTATTGAAGCTAATTAACATTCTCAAAATTAAACATTCATTGCAATGCTCAAGGGACTAGGAACACAGAAAAGAGATAAGGGCAAACAAATCTACCAGAAAGAGAAAATTCAAATGTGTCTAATAAATAAAGAAAACAGTAATCTGGAGTTAACCAATGTAACTTGCTGGGAGAAGAAAAATTATCAAGTTCATAAGTGTCAAATAAAATATAAAACTTTTTGTTGCTGTTATTCACTGGGAAAGTGGGGATTAATTGGGCTGGAAGCTCAGAACTGTAATGATTTTGTAATAAAGACTGCACGAAAGATCCTTCCATCTGAAACAAAAAGATATTGTTTTGAAAAGAAAATACACTTAAAAAAAAAATCTACACTAAATCATCTTATTCTTTAAGATCACCACACCACAGTTGTGCCGTATAACTTTACCTCTAATCCTCACTTACCTTTCCCCTAACAAAGAATACAACTATGGGATCTTGGACAAAGAAAAGTCAGTAATTTATACAGTTAGTTTTTAGAGATTGAATTCCCAGCTCTGCCACTTACAAGCTGTATGATCTTGAGCAAGTTACTTAATTTCTTGGTGCCTCGGTTTCCCTTATCTGTAAAACAAAGGTAATAGTAATATCTAATGGGGCTATAAAGATTAAATGAGGGGCACCTGGGTGGCTCAGTGGGTTAAGCCTCTGCCTTCGGCTCAGGTCATGATCTCAGGGTCCTGGGATCGAGCCCCGCATGGGGCTCTCTGCTCGGCGGGAAGCCTGCTTCCCCTCTCTCTCTGCCTGCCTCTCTGCCCACTTGTGTTCTCTCTCCTTTCTGTCAAATAAATAAATAAAATCTTAAAAAAAAAAAAGATTAAATGAGTTAATATACAGGTAAAATGTTTAGACACATGGAAAGCATTTTAAATAAATGTTAGCTATTATTTTTGTTGTTATTTAGTCTTCTCCAAACTAATACAAGAAGACTGGGGTCACTATTTTTAAAATTGAAGGAACTGGGATTGCCAGTTAAGTGTTGGTTAAGTGTCCAACTCTTGATTTAGGCTCATGTCATGATCTCAGGGTTTTGAGATCAAGCCCCACGTCAGGCTCTGTGCTGCACATGGAGCCTATGTGGGATTTTCTCTCTCCTCCCTCTGCCTTACCCCTCTTAAAAAAAACTTGGAGGAATTAATATAGAAATAATATTATCTGTTTTATGGTTCCTCTAAAACTGCGGACTGTGGGACCTGCCTGCATAGAAGAAAGAGACTAAACAGGCCCAGAGTGACATTAGGTTTTAAGGTACTCAATATGCATTTTCTCCTTACAGACAAATATGGTAGGATGCAATCTAAGATTCCTGTGCCAGGGGAATGAAATTCCCTTTCTGCACCTACCAGGAAAAGCAATGGTACAGGAAACAAACAAGTAAATTACAATGTATTATGTTAAGTGCTAGCTAGAGCAGCTCACAAGGTTAAGTGGGAATAAAGGGAGTGGGAATGTAGATCATACTAGAAGAAAGGCTTCTAGAAGGAAGGGATGTTTAAACCTAATCCTCTAGGACAAATAGTATGTAGCCAAAGAGAAAAGTGGAAAAACAGACCTAGATTCCATATTCACCTCCTGGATGATTTGAGGAAAGTTACTTAATCTCTCTAAACCTAATAAGTTTCCTTATCTATAAAATGGAATGATGACAATACTTTTCTTAGAAGGCTGTGAAGATTAAATGAGATAATATAATAAAGTAGGTAGAACAGTGCCAGGAACACAGTGTGAACCCAACAAACAATAGTTATCATTAACACAGACATATGGTTCACCTTGATGCTTTCTCAGAACAGCAAGTATTGCATAAAGAAAGCAAGAGTATAAGGCACTCACAGAAAAGTGAGAAAAAGCTAGAGAAAGTTGAAACAGGACCATAAAACATCTTGCATACTAACAAAAGCTATGAGAAACTTGTAAAGGATTTTCAAAAATGAGTTATATCATCATATTTCTATTTTAGAAACATTATTTTTGCTACAAAGTGGATGGCTTAGAAAGCAGATAAAACAGAGACAGGCACACTAGCTAGGAAAAAGATGAGATAAGAATTCAAACTGTAGAATAAGGGGATTGTGACCCTAGAGGGATTAGGAGGTAGAATTGTTAAGACTTAGTGACATATGAGGTGTGTATGATGATTGAGAGAGAAAGATATCCAAGTGACTGGACAGAAAAGCAGCTTCTCAAAGTGGGGCCTGATATGCCTGGTAATCTCTAAGACTTTTTTCTACAAGGTCAAAAACACTTTTATAATACTTAACATATATACTCATATATATTATATATGAAATAACATTATATATTATATATATATATGAAATAATAATATATAATATAATAACAGGCCCTTGTTTGCCCTTTTCACTCTCATGCTCACAGGTATATAATAGTATTTTCCAAAAACTAACATGTAATATCACAACCAATAGAATGAAAAGGCAGATATGAGAATCTGTCTCTGTTCTATTAACCCCAATATTAAATTATATTTGTATAGATGAAAAACAATGACACATTTCCCACTAAATTTTATTGTTAACTGTTTTGAAGAATTTATTTTATTAAAAATTTGCTTTTATGTTAACATGTAATAGATTATCATTTTAAAATTAACAAATGTTTTTAAATTTCTCAGTTTTAATTTCTAATACACTAATATTGATAGATATAGTCTACATAAACAAAAGCTCTTTTGGAGGCCTCAATAATTTTTAAGAGTGTGAAAAAATTCTGATACCAGAAAATTTGAGAACAACTAGGGTAGATATTTCTATCACTGAAATCAGAATACTGAAGGAGAAATCAGTCTGGACAGAAAGATGATAAAGTTCAATTTTGGGCACCCGGGTGGCTCAGTTGGTTAAGTGACTGCCTTCGGCTCAGGTCATGATCCTGGAGTCCCGGGATTCAAGTCCCGCATCGGGCTCCCAGCTCCATGGGGAGTCTGCTTCTCCCCCTGACCTTCTCCCCTCTCGTGCTCTCTCTCATTCTTTCTCTCTCAATTAAATAAAGAAAATCTTTAAAAAAAAAAAAAAAGTTCAGTTTCAAACATGGTAAATGTGGGATTGAGGGGAAGACAGTGGCAGAGTAGGAGGATCCTAGGCTACCTTGACCCATGAATACAACTAGAAAACTATCATTTCATTCTAAATAACCCAGAAATTGGTCTACTGACAGAACAAACTCCACAACTAAAGGTCAAAGAAGAGGACATATCGAAGAAGTTCGGAAGTAAGGAAACGTGGCTTCAGAGACAAACAGACTGTAGCTGCTGCAGTGGGGAGGGAGGCGCCATTGTGGAGATGGGCAAGAGATAAACTAACACAGAGCAGAAAACAAATACCCCTAGCGTCTCAGAAAGTGAGAGGGGCCAAATTTCATGCCTTTTGGCAACCAATGGGGCTTAAAGCCTGGAGTTTTAAAGGACAGTGTGCTTGGCTCTACTAGAGCTCAGAGGACATTGGGGCTGCTCTTGGAGAAAAGGCAGGGCAAACACCCCACAGACATACAGCATAGAAACAGTGATCTGAGGAGGGTGGGGAACACACAGTGGGGAGGTTACTTGCTCATCTCACAGCATGTTCCAGAGAAGCAGCATTTATGGAGAATAAAAGAACTGGCCAATGCCATTTCCCTCCCCGACCCCTCAGCATAAGCACAGGGACACCTGCAGGAACCAGCCCAGCATGGACAGTTGCTCTCTAACTTGCTTATGCCAAGCCCCACTCCCTGCACTCTGGTGGAACCACCCCTCCCAGTCACATTTGGCTCAGTCCCAGCTTGACAAGCCCTCCCCCCAGAAGACCAGCCCAAACCCCTGCCAACACCTCATCTCCTGACCAGGGAGTTTTATGAGGCCTTAATTCCAGTGGTGGTAGCAACAAGACTCACTTTGCAAGACCAGAACACACCTAGTTAAAACAAGCCACATTCAGGCCAGGGACCAAACACTCCCCACAAAAGGCAAAAAGAGCCTCTGTAGACAACTGGCCTGAAGGCTAAGATAAAGCAACCAGAACAGGAGAGCAAAGTGCACAAAGCACTCATTGGAGACATTCTCAGAAGCACCAGGCCCTGGGGAACAGGGGACACTACACTGCCAGGCACTATAGGACCTCTTCTTATAAAACCACTGCCCTCAAGAATAGGAGACGTGGGGCGCCTGGGTGGCTCAGTGGGTTAAAGCCTCTGCCTTCGGCTCGGGTCATGATCTCAGGGTCCTGGGATCGAGCCCCGCATCGGGCTCTCTGCTCAGTAGGGAGCCTGCTTCCCCCTCTCTCTGCCTGCTCTCAGCCTACTTGTGATCTCTGTCAAATAGATAAATAAAATCTTAAAAAAAAAAAAAAAAAGAATAGGAGACGTAACTCACTTTCTTAACACAGAATAACAGGCACAGAGGCTTACACAAAATGAGAAGACAGGGATTTGACCAAAATAAGAGAAGAGGACAAAGCCATAATGGGAGATCTAAGCAAAACAGATATACCTAATATGCCTAATGGAGAATTTAAAGCAATGATCATAAGGATTCTCACTGGGTTTGAGAAAAAAGAGTAGGGGACATCAGTGAGACCATTAACACAGATATAAGGAATAACACAGTAGAGATAAAGGGCTCAATAAATGAAAAGAGAAACATGCTTGATGGAATGAACAGGAGGCTGGAAGAAGCAGAGGAACAAATTAATGACTTAGAAGACAGAGTAATGGAAGGTAATCAAGCTGAACAAAAGAGAGAAAAAAATTATACAAAACGAGAACAGACTTAGGGAACTCAGTGACTCCATTAAGCATAATAATATTTGTTTTATAGGAGTCTCACAAGAACAAAAGAGAAAAAAGAGGGGGGGAGCAGAAAATGTATTTGAAGAAATAATAGCTGAAAACTTCCCTAATCTGGGGAAGGAAACAGATATCCAGATCCAGGAGGCAGAGGAGTTTTATGAGGCCTTAATTCCAGTGGTGGTAGCAACCTCTGTGCCTGTTATTCTGTGTTAGGAAAGTGAGTTACGTCTCCTATTCTTGAGGGCAGTGGTTTTATAACACCCAACAAAATCAACAAAAGCAGATCCAAACCAGGACATATTGTAATTAAAATGGCAAAAATATCAGAGTGCCTGGCTGGCACATGCAACTCTTGATCTAAGCGTCATGAGTTCGAGTTCCACATTGGATGTACAGTTTATTTTTAAAAATACAAGAAAAAGGCAAAATATAGTGATAAAAAAATATTAAAAGCAGGGGCGCCTGGGTGGCTCAGTCGTTAAGCGTCTGCCTTCGGCTCGGGTCATGGTCCCGGGGTCCTGGGATCGAGCCCCGCATCGGGCTCCCCGCTCTGCGGGAAGCCTGCTTCTCCTGCTACCATTCCCTCTGCCTGTGTTTCCTCTCTCGCTGTGTTTCTCTCTGTCAAATAAATAAAATCTTTAAAAAAAAAAAAAATATTAAAAGCAGTAAGACGGGGCCTCTGGGTGGCTCAGTGGGTTAAAGCCTCTACCTTTGGCTCAGGTCATGATCTCAGGGTCCTGGGATCAAGTCCCGCATGGGGCTCTCTGCTCGGTGGGGAGCCTGCTTCCCCACCTCTCTCTGCCTGCCTCTCTGCCTACTTGTGACCTCTCTCTCTGTCAAATAAATAAATAAATAATTTAAAAAAAAAAAAAGATATTTAAAAGCAGTAAGACAAAAGAAGACAGTTGCACATAAAGGAAACCCCATTAGCAGACAAAAGAAAACAAAAGAGGGGCGCCTAGGTGGCTCAGTCATTAAATGTCTGCCTTCGGCTCAGGTCAAGATCCCAGGATTCTGGAATCAAGCCCCACATTGGGCTTCCCACTTGGCGGGAAGCCTGCTTCTCCCTCTCCCACTCCCCCTCCTTCTATTCCCCCTCTCTCTGTGTCTCCCTTTGTCAAATAAATAAATAAAATCTTTAAAAAAACAGAAGTTCATCACTACCAAACCACCCCTGTAAGAAATATTAAATATTAAAGAGGACTCTCTGAGTATGAAGGAAAGATCAAAAGTGACGGTATGAAGTTAGGAAACACGAAAGCAGTAAAAATTAATATTTCTCTAAAAAATCAGTCAAGGAACTGACAAAAGGATATAAAATATGACACCATATACCTACAACATGGGAAGGAGTAAGAAATATATTCAAACTTAAACAACCATCAATTTAATATAGACTGTTACATGCAAAAGATGTTATATATAAACACAATGGTAACCACAAATCAAAAACAATTCTTAAATACTCAAAGAATAGAGAAAGAAATCCAAGTATATCACTAAAGAAAACCAGCAAACCATGAAAGACAAGTATCAGAAAATCTTCAGAAATAACCACAAAACAAGTAATAACAATAAATACAAAACAATAATCACAATACAAATAATAACAATAAATAATTGCTTTGAATGTAAAAGGATTAAACACTCCAGTCTAAAGACACAGAGTGATAAAATGGATTTTAAAAAGAAAAGAGCCATCTATATGTTGCCTATGAGAGACTCATTTTACATCTAAAGACACCTGTAGATTGAAACTGAGGAGATGGAGAACATTTTTCATGCAAATGGATGTCAAAAGAAAGCGAGAGTAGCAATATTAATATCTGACAAAACAGACTTTAAAACAAAGAATGAAATAAATAACAACACAAATGAGAAGAGAAATAACAACAAACACCACAGAAATACAATTATAAGAGAAAATTATGAAAAACTATATGCCAACAAATTGGAAGAAATAGATAAATTCCTAGAAACACATTACCTACCAAAACTGAGACAGGAAGAAATAGAAAATTTGAACAGACCAATTACCAGCAAAGGAATTGAATTACTATCAAAAAACTCCCAACAAACAAAAGTCCAGGACCAGATGGCTTCACAGCAAATTCTACCAAACATTTTTAAAGAAGATTTAATATCTATTCTTGTCAAACTATTCCAAAAAAATAGAAGAGGAAGGAAAACTTCCAAATTCATTCTGAGTCCAGCGTTCCCCAATACCAAAACCAAATAAAGACACCACAAAGAAAGAGTACAGGCCAAATATCTCTGATGAACACAGACCCAAAAATCCTCAACAAAATATTAGCAAATCAAGTCCAACAACTACATTAAAAAAATCATTCACCACAATCAAGTGAGATTTATTCCTGGGTTGGAAGGTTGGTTCAATTTTTAAAAATCAATCAACACAATACATGACATCAGTAAGAAAAAGGTTAAGAACCATATGATCATTTCAAAGACATGGAAAAGCATTTGACAAAGTACAACAGCCATTTATAATAAAAATACTCAACCAACTAGGTTTAGAAGTAATGTACTCCAATATAATATAGACCATATATGAAAAACCGACAGTTAACATCATCCTCAATGGGGAAAAACTGAGATCCTTTTGCCTAAGATCAGGAACAAGACAAGGATGTCTACTCTCTCCACTTTTATTCAACATAGTGCTGGAAGTCCTAGCCACAGCAATCAGACAACAAAACTAGAGGCATCCAAATTGGTAAGGAAGTAAAAACTTTCACTATTTGCATATGACATGATACTATATAGAGAAAACCCAAAACACTCCACCAAAAAACTGCTAGAACTGATAAATGAATTCGGTCACAGGATACAAAAATCAATGTGCAGAAATCTGTTGCATTTCTATATACAAATAATGAAGCAGCAGAAAGAGAAATTAAGAAAATAACTCCATTTACAATTGAAATGGTGACTCTAGCAGATTCCCAGAGCTCAAAGTCACCCAATTACTGAAATGTGTCCTAATTCCACAAAAATAGTAAGATGTCTAGGGATAAACCTAACCTAGAAGGCAGGAGACCTGTACTCTGAAATCTATAAAACACTGATGAAAGAAATTCAAGACAATACAAAGAAGCTCATGAATTGGAAAAACAAATATTGTTAAAATGTATTATACTACCCAAATCAATGTACACATTTAATCCAATCCCTATCAAAATACCAACAGCATTTGGGGCACCTGGCTGGCTCAGTTGGTAGAACATGCAACTCTTGATCTTGGGGTTGTGAGTTTGAGCCCCATGTTGGGTGCAGAGATTACTCAAAAATAAAATCTTTAAAAAGTAGTAATAATAAAATGATAAAGTAATAAAACAAAACACGGTAAATGTGATGTGCCTGAGGATCGACCAAAATGCCAATAGGCAGTTACACTGTTCAGACTGGATATCCATAGACCCAAACTGTGATGTAAACTGAAATCTTGGGTTTTAAAGGGAGAGTGCATGGTGAAAACAGTGGCAGATAAGCAGCAGAGAAGGCTAGAGAGGTGAGCAGAAAGACCTCAGGACACACCACTATTCAAAGAATAAAGAAGAGGAAGTAGAGTCCCTATATAGAGAGGAAAAGGAAAATTATAAACATTAGAAATAAAATTTAAAGGTGAAAGAGCATATCACCTGCTATAAGTTAAAAAGAGAAAAAGCTGGTTTGGGCTTTGGAGGAAAGCAAAAAACCAAGCACTGTTAAGTAATGACAGGGAAAAATAGAATAGATAATGAAATCCAGCATTAACTCCAAAATCTCAATTTAGGCAAATGTTTCGATCTCTTTTTTTTTTTTTTTTTAATTTTATTTATTTATTTGACAGAGAGAGAGAGCGAGAGAGAGAGATCACAAGTAGGGAGAAAGGCAGGCAGAGAGAGAGGGGGGAAACAGGCTCCCTGCTAAGAAAAGAGTCCGATGCGGGGATCCATCCCAGGACCCTGAGATCATAAGCCAAAGGCAGAGGCTTTAACCCACTGAGCCACCCAGGTGCCCCTGTTTCAATCTCTTCTAATACTTTTTCTTATCAGAGTTACTCATAAGCGATAGAAAGATTACAGATTCTTGCTCTTTTTGTTCACCTCTCCAGAGTAAATACAAGCATGTAATAAAAAAGGATGGAAGTCAAAAGATCCTAGATGAAACATACAAAGGGGTTGACTGAAGTAGTGACTCAATGAAGAGGCATTCATTCATCCAACAAATACTCGCTGAGTAACCACTTTACGCAACGCATCAAAACAGGAACTGTTAATAAGAGCTGACTAGGGACCCTTGGGTGGCTCAGTCAGTTAAGCATCTGCCTTCGGCTCAGGTCATGATCCTAGGGTCCTGGGATCAAGTCCCCCATCGGTCTCCTTGCTCAGTGGAGAGTCTGCTTCTCACTCTGCTTGTTCTGCCTGCTCTGCCTATCACTCCTCTTGCTTGTACTCTCTGACAAACAAATGTAAAAAAAAATATATATATATATATATATATATAAAATTAGCTAAGTAGGGGCACTTGGGTGGCTCAGTTGTTAAGCATCTACCTTAGGCTCAAGTCATGATTCCAGGGTCCCGAGACTGAGCCCCGCACCAGGCTCCCTGCTCATCGGGGCGCCTGGTTCTCCCTCTCCCACTCCCCCTGCTTGTGTTCTCTCTCTCGCTGTGTCTCTCTCGGTCAAATAAATAAAATATTTTTTTAAATTTTTTTAAAAGTTAAAAAATTTTTTAAAAAATAGCTATGCTCTTGGTTCATCAGCAGAAGTGACAGACTGGAAATAGACATAACTCTTTCCTGATAAGACTGGCATAAGCAGGAGCCACTCTATCCTAAAGGTGGCTCTAGCAGATTCCCAGAGCTCAAAGTCACCCAATTACTGAAATGTGTCCTAATTCCACAAAATAACTCCAAAGAAATATTTTCTTCAAGTGTTTGATAACTACATCGTCCTATACAAACTCCATCTCTCTGACTTTTTACATAACTACAGTTTTGCAATATAGAGATAAGTCTTTAAGAAATCCTAGTATAGGGGCACCTGGGTGGCTCAGTCGTTGGGCGTCTGCCTTCGGCTCAGGTCATGATCCCAGGACCCTGGGATCGAGCCCCGCATCGGGCTCTCTGCGCAGCAGGCAGCCTGCTTCTCCCGCTACCATTCCCTCTGCTTGTGTTCCCTCTCTCGCTGTGTTTCTCTCTGTCAAATAAATAAAATCTTTAAAAAAAAAAAAAAAAGAAAGAAATCCTAGTATATATTTATCAAATCATCATAAATGCTAATGTAAGCTCCAAAACTAATAAAAAAAAAAAAGTTAAAGAATTACCTAGCTAGATGCACTGAGGCTGGAAAGGCTGCTTTTACTGGTCAACTCTACCCTTTAAAAAAACAGAAAAATGTGATTTTATAAATATAGCCGTTCTTTTGATAAAAGGACTATATGGATAAGAATAGAGAAAAGGCATATGAAAGCCAGAATCTAGCATTACATCCAGAGAACCCTGAACAAGAAAGGATATATTATCACACACAAGCTGTCACTAAAATCTTTTCACACCATCATCTTGTGCTATGGTAGCTAACCTATTTCTAGCTCTAAGCCTGTATCTGATTGATTTGCAAACTTTTGGAAGTAGCTGGGCTTCAACTGACACCCAACAACATCAGAAGTATCTTTTTGTCTGAGTTATATTTAGCCTCTATTCCCCCTTCCTTTTCTGTTTAAGAACTTGAGGAAGGGGACGCCTGGGTGGCTCAGTTGGTTGAGCATCTGCCTTCCATCCGGTCATGATCCCAGGGTCCTGGGATCCAGTCCCGCATCAGGCTCCTTGCTCAGCCAGGAGCCTGCTTCTCCCTCTGCCTGCTGCTCCCCCTGCTTGCGCATGCACATGCTCTCTGACAAATAAATAAAATATTTTTAAAAAGACAGAGAGAGAGAAAACAAAGAACTCAAGAAAAGAAGGAAAGTATTGGACAAATCTACTAACTATGTTAGTAACTATGGCTGTTACTAACAATGGCTGTTCCTAATGTTACTGAAAACTTCGGCAGTAGGGGGCGGGGAGATTTCATTTTTGACTAACATGGAGTAAGAGATCATATTTACCTTCCTGGCAGAAACAACTAAAAAAACCAGACAAAATGGGTGAAAGCATGGTTTTTAAGACACTGGACATCAGGCAACAAATAACAGTGATTCCTAAGAGATGGGAAACAAATAAGGCAAGCCTTAGGATTACCCAAGCTTAATGCCTAGAGACTGCTTCCAAGTAATGTCAAAAAAAAAAAAGGGGGGGGGTGGGGGGAGTCCAGGAGAAACTTAGGCAGAATTCAACACGCTCCCTGAGTGGAGAACACAGGAGTGAAAGTCTGAGGAAGCAAAGGAGTCTAGAGTTCACAGAAGAGAGTATGCCACTGGGGAAAATATTTGCAAACCATATCTAAGAAAGGAATTGTATCTAGAATATATAAGCAACTCTCAAAACTCAAAAAGACAAATAGGAAATGGGCAAAAGACAAAAGCAGACACGTACAAAATCATTAGCCATTAGGGAAATGTAAAACAGATGAGTTATCTCTACATACCTATCATAATGGCTAAAGTAAAAAATACTAGGGCACCTGGGTGGCTCAGTCCATTAAGCATCTGACTCTTGGTATTGGCTCAGGTCATGAGATCAAGCCCTGCATCAGGCTCCACACTCAGGAGGGAGTCTGCTTGAAGACTTTCCCTCTTGCCCTTCCCCCACACTCTCACGTGTGCACACATGCACTTTCACACTCACTCTCTAAAATAAATAAATCTAAAAAAAAGAATAAAATAAAACAAAAAATATTGACAATGCCAAGTGTTGACAAGAATTCAGAAACTGGATCACTCCACTCTAGAAGACAGTTTGGTGGTTTCTTTCTAGAAGCCACTCTAGAAGACAGTTTGGTGGTTTCTTTCAAAAATGAAATAAAATACGTAATTACTCTTGGGCATTTATCCCATAAAAATAAAAACTTACATTTACAGAAAAACCTGAACAAGAATGTTCATATAGCAGCTTTATTCACAATGACCAAAAATTGGAACCAACACAGAAGTCCCTCAACAGGTGAATGCATAAACAATCTTGAGACAACTATACCAGACTACTACTCAGCAATGAAAGGATACAACCTATTGACACACACAATAATTTGGATGGATCTCAAGGGAATTATGCTGAGTAGGAGTAAAAGTTAATCTCAATAGATTATATATGGTATGATTCCATTTAATTAACATTTTGACATGGTAAGATTAAAAAGCTAGAGAACAGACTAGTAAAGCCAAGGTTACAGGTACATGAATGGGGCGGAGGTAGGTGGATGTTGTTATAAAAGGGCAACAGGAAGAATTCTCACAGGAATGGAACAGTTCTGTATCTTGACGATCATTGTGAATATACAGCGAAATTCCACAGAACTCCCCCTAAACATATTCTCATGCACAGAAAGGAGTGCATGTATAATTGTCAAATCTGAATAGACTCTATAGATTGTTAACAATATTAATTTCCAAAGTAATTAATTTTAAATTAATATTAGTTAATATTAATTTTTTACAATTTACATACACTATAGTTATACAAGTTGACACAATTGGCAGAAATTGGGTGAAAGGCACATGGAATAGAATACTGCTGTACATTTTTCTTTGCAACTTCCTATAAATTATACTTATTTCACAATGAAAAGCTAAAATAAATGACTGAGAAATGACAGATTATAAAATGAGTAAACAGCTAACATTTAAAAAGTTATTATAACTATATTCCATATGTGTAAAAATCTAAAGGAAAAAGTAAGCATATTGGGTAGACGAAGTAAAAAAACATCTCTGAAATGGTAGAGATAAAACACACCATGTACCACTAACAGAAGATTAAAAATTGCAACAGAACAAATCAGGGTGAGAAAATATGAAAACACAGCAATAGAAGTCAACCAAAACAAAACACAGAAAGAAAAAAAAAAAAACACTAAAATAAAATGAACAAAAAGCATCCATGAACTGTGTGGGACAAATTCCAATTGCCTAATATGTGTCAGTGGAATTTCCAAAGAGATAGCGGAAAAAATATTTAGTGAAATAATAGTTTCCAAGTTTCCAAATTATAATAAAACTATAAATACACAGATCCAAGAAGCTGAAAAAAACAAACCAAGACACACCATTACCAAACTACCTAACACTAATATTACAGTAATACAGAGTAAATTTAAAAATGTAAAAGCAGGCAAGAGGAAGAATACATTACATACAGAGGAACAAAGACGAAGACAGTAACAGAATTCTCAATGGAAACTATTCAAATTAGAAGACTTCATATCTTAAAAGACTGAAAGAAAAAAATCTGTCATCCACAAATTCTACACTCACAGAAAGTATCTTTCAAAAATGAAGGCAAAATAAAGACTTTTTCATACATACAAAAGCTACAAATCATCAATAGCAGACCTGTGCAAGTCCTTCAGGCTGAATAAATATAACAGATGGAAATCTGGATCTGTACAATGGAACAAAGAGCATCAAAAATAGTTATAATGTAGGTAAATATAAAAATCTTTTTTGGGGGGCAACTGGGTGACTCAGTGAGTTAAAGCCTCTGCCTTTGGCTCGGGTCATGGTCTTGAGGTCCTGAGATGAAGCCCCACATTGGGCTCTCTGCTCAGCGGGGAGCATGCATCCCCTTCTCTCTCTGCCTGCCACTCTGCCTACTTATGATCTCTACTCTCTCTGTCAAATAAATAAATAAAATCTTTTAAACAAAAAAATTAAAATCTTTTTTTACTCATTATTCAAATATTTTTAAAAAATTATAGACTATTCAAAGCGATAATTTAAGATATATTGTAATTTATATATATAAGTATATATATGCATGAGTTTATATACATATATGTGTGTATAAAATAAATAAATCTTCAAAATACACACACGTAAAGTGTATACCCAGAATAGGGCAATGGTCAGGAGGGAAGAAAAAGAAGTACACTATTGTAAAATTCTTATACTACACATGAAGCAGTATAATATTACCATGAAGTGGAATGCATAGCTGGAAAAATGGCAATCAAGAGAAACTCACTTAGGAATCCTAGACACTAGGCTTTAAAACAGCCAATTTAAATAAGATCAAAAAGGAAACTAAGACTAAAGAATTAAAGGAGAAGTATAACATTTAAACAGAATATTAATAGAAAGATAGAAATTATAAAAAGGAACCAAATAAAAATTTTGGAGTTAGAAAGTACAATAACAAAAAAAAAAAAAAAGAAAGTACAATAACAAAATGAAAAATATAAGTAGAGGGGTTTGATACAAGATCTGAGCAGGCAGAAGGAAGAATTAACAAACCTTAAAGCTAAGTCAATTAAGGATATCTAGTCTAGGGGCGCCTGGGTGGCTCAGTGGGTTAAACCTCTGCCTTCAGCTCAGGTCATGATATCAGGGTTCTGGGATCGAGCCCCGCATTGGGCTCTCTGCTCAGCAGGAAGCCTGCTTCCCCTTCTCTCTCTGCCTGCCTCTCTGCCTACTTGTGATCTCTCTCTCTGTCAAATAAATAAATAAATAAAATCTTCAAAAAAAAAAAAAAAAAAAGAATTTCCAGTCTATGGGCACCTAGCTGGCTCACTCAGAAGAACATGCAAACCCTTGATCTTGCGGTTGTGAGTTCCAGCCCCACACTGGGTATAGAGATTACTTAAATAAATAAATAAAAACTTTAAAAACAACCAACAAGAAGAATATCTGGTCTGAGGAACAGAAGGAAAAAACTCAGCTAGGGTAGTGAGGCAATAAAAAGAAAGAAAAGGCATCCAGTCTGGAAAAGAAGTAAAACCTTTTCCATTTGCAGGGGCAGCTGGGTGGTTCAGTTGGTTGGGTGGCCAACCCTTGATCTAGAGGTCCTGGGATCCAGCCCCAAGTTGGGCCCCTTGTTCAGTGGGGAATCTGTTTGAGAATTCTCTTACCTCTCCCTCTGCCCCTCCCTCCACTCGTGCGTGCTCTCTCTCTAAAATAAATAAATAAATAAATAAATAAATATTCAAAAACAAAAAAAATTTTTCTATTTGGAGAGGACATGATCTTATATATAGAAATTTCTAAGGAATGTACTAAAAACTAATAAATAAGTTGAGCAAGGTTGCAAAATATAAGGTCAATATACAAAAACTGATTATATTTCTATACACAGGTAATGATTAGTTCAAATATGAAATTAAGGAAAAAAGTCCATTTACAGTAGTAACAAAAATAATAAAATACTTAGGTATAATTTTAACAAGGAAGTATAATAGAATAGGATTAAAAAACTGTAATGCTTATATATTAAAAATTATAAAAAATCACTGATAGAAATTAAAGAGCTTATTATTAAATAAGAGGAAAGATGTCCCATGTTCATGGACTGAAAGATTTAATACCACTAAGGTAGTAACACTCTCAAAACTGACCTACAGATTCACTGCAATCCCTATCAAAATCCTAGCTTGAAGACATTAACAACCTGATCCTAAAATTCATATGGAAATGCAAGGGACCTAAAATAAACAACATAATCTTTTTTTTTTTTTTTTTAGATTTTATTTATTCGACAGAGAGAGAGACAGCAAGAGAGGGAATATAAGCAGGGGGAGTGGGAGAGGGAGAAGCAGACTTCCTGCGGAGCAGAGAGCCTGATACAGGACTCTCAGGACCTGAGCAGAAGGCAGACTAAGCTTAACAACAGAGCCACCCAGGCACCTTTTTTTTTTTTTTTTTAAAGATTTTATTTATTTGACAGTGAGAAACACAGCGAGAGAGGGAACACAAGCAGAGGGAATGGCAGCGGGAGAAGCAGGCCTCCTGCCGAGCAAGGAGCCCGATGCGGGGCTCGATCCCAGGCCCCTGGGACCATGACCTGAGCCGAAGGCAGACGCTTAACGACTAGCCACCCAGGTGCCCATTTTTTTTAAGTAATCTCTATACCCAACATCAGGCTCAAACTCACGACTATTAAGATCAAGAGACATGCTCTACCAAATGAGCTCCCGAGGCGCACCAAACAAAATAATCTTGAAAAAGAAAAACAAAATTGGAGGACTCACATTTCCTAATTTCAACCTACCACGCAAAGTGACAGTAATCAGAACAGCACTGCTGTTGGGGTAGTGGAATAGAACAGGAAACAGTAGAATATAACTGATAGCCCAGAAATAAACCTTTACATTTATGGTCAACTAATTTTCAAACAAGGAGGTCAAGACAATCAAACAGGCCAAGGACAGTCTTCTTGACAAAAGGTGCTAGGATAAGTGGATGGCTAAATATAAATTAATAAAGTGGGGCACCCGGATGGCTCAATGGGTTAAAAGCCTCTGCCTTCAGCTCAGGTCATGATCTCAGGGTCCTGGGATTGAGCCCTGCATTGGGCTCTCTGCTCAGCAGGGAGCCTGCTTCTACTTCTCCCTCTGCCTGCCTCTCTGCCTACTTGTGAGCTCTCTCTCTCTCTGTCAAATAAATAAATAAAATCGTTTTAAAAATAAATAAAGTTGGAACCATATCTCATATTATACACAAAAATTAACTCAAAATAGATCACAGACCTAAATTTAAGAGCTAAAACTATAAAACTCAATATGAAACACTGGAATAAATCTTCGTGACCTTCGGTTAGGCAAATCTTTTTTATACATAACACTAAAAGCATAAGCAACAAAAGAAAAAGCAGACCAGCAGACTTCATCAAATTTAAAACTTTCATTTGTAAACAATACCATCAAGAAAGTGAAAAGACAACTCACTGAATAGGAAAAAATATCTGGAAATCATGTATCAAGTAAGGAACTTGTATCCATAATAAAGAACTCTTACAACTCAATTAAAAAAAAAAGACAAGTTATCAAAAAAAATGCAAATGATTTAAATATGCATTTCTCTAAATAAAATATACAAAGGGCCAATAAGTACACAAAAAGAAGCTCAATTCAAGATCATTAGTCATTAGGGAAGTGCAAATCAAAATCATGGTATTACTTGGTATTATCAAAAGATACACAATAAGTTTAGTAAGGATAGACAAATGGGACCCTCATATATTGCTAGTGGGAATGTAAAACTGGAAGTAGTTTGACAGTTTTTCTTTTTTTTTCTTTTTTTTTTTTAGTTTGACAGTTTTTCAAAAAGCTAAACAGAGTTACCATATGATCCAGTAATTACATTCCTAGATATATACCCCAAAGAAATGAAAACATATATCCACACAAAAACTTATAAATAAATGTTCAGAGCAGCATTATTCATAGTACCCAAAAAGTGGAAACAACCCAAATGTCTACCAACTGATGAACGGATAAGCTAAATGTGATATATCTACACGATGGACTATTATTTGGTCATAAAATGGAATAAAAGTACTGATACATGCTACAACTTGTATGAATATTAAAAATATTATGCTAAATGAAAGAAGCCAGACACAAAAGATTCATATATTGTCTGATTCTTTTTATAAGATATATCTAGAAAAGGCAAATCCGGGGCGCCTGGGTGGCTAAGTGGGTTAAAGCCTCTGCCTTCGCCTCAGGTCATGATCCCAGGGTCCTGGGATAGAGCCCCACATGGGGCTCTCTGTTCAGCAGGGAGCCTGCTTCCCCCCTCTCTCTGCCTACTTGTGATCTCTCTCTCTGTCCAATAAATAAATAAAATCTTAAAAAAAAGGTAAATCCACAGAGACAAAAAGCAAATTAGTGGTTACCAGGTGATGGGGGGACGAGGGAATGGGGAGGGATTATTTAATGAATATAGGATGGTTCACACAATGATGAAAAAGTTTTGAAACTAGAGAAAGCTAGTGGTTGCAAATCATAAATACACTACATACCACTGAACTGTACACTAAAATTGTTAATTATAAGTTATGTGAATTTCACAATTTTTTAAAAAAGAAATTACTTAAGGGGGGAAAAAGTATATGCCCATACAAAGATTTATACACAAATGTTCACAGCGTAACTTTTAGCTGCCAAAAACTGGAAACAACCCATATGTGCATCATCAAAACACAAATGGATAAACAAATTGTGTTATAGCTATACGACGGATCGCTACTCAGCAATAAAAATGAACTACTGATACATGCACCAACATAGATGAATCTCAAAATAATTATGCCTAGTAAAAAAAGGCCAAACAAAAAATAAATAAATGTGAGAGTATATACTTTACAATTCTATTTATATAAAATTCTAGACAATGCAAACTGTTCTATAGTGACAGAAAGTTGATCAGTGGTTGCTGAGAGACCACAGAAGTTGAGGGAAGTATTAAAAATGGGGATAAGGAAACTTGTGGAAGTTATATTTTCATTATCTTCACTGTGGTAACAGTTTCATGGGTGAACAACACATATGTCAAAACTTAACAAACTGTACACTTTTAATATGTTCAGCTTACTGTATGTCAATTATACCTCAAGATCTATTTTGAAAAAGATGAGGAAAGGGCAAATAGGACAATGTATTCAGGCTGGCCACTCAATGACTGATAAGGGAGTGGTAAAACAGTTTTACTTTACTTTGATGAGGGTACAAACAACACCTGGCAAAACTGTACATGGAGAACCACTCACAGCAGCGTATAAATTTGAATTTTTGTAAATTTACAAACACTTCTATTAACCAACATTATAATATCAGAGATGCTGAATCTTCATTTTTGACTGATTTTCGAGTAGTGCTAAAAAACCCTCTCAGTTCAGGCAAGTACTACCATTAGCATGATCTGTAAATAAACATTTAGACACACCAGGAAAGCTCCTACAAGAACCTTTATAATAAGGTTCCTTAAAGCTAAAACACCTGTGAACAGTATTTCAAGTGTGAAGAAAACAACACAAAAGATTCCTATTATCCATACTAATAATCTTTTAAGAACTCCCCCATTAATATCTATTAACCTTGTGTAAGATAAAGTAAATATCTATTTTGTAACGTAAATATCTATTTACCTTTTGCAGATATTCACTCAAATAAATTTAAACTATTTCAAACTTATGATCTACTTTCTAAAAAGTTAGAAAAGCTTAAAGCTAAAACTTTAAATTGGATTTTTCTTTACCAAAAAGTATGTCCATTGTTTCAAAGACAAACAAAAAGTATGATGTAGTCAGTAGTGGGAAAAGTTACGGAAATGAGGGTGAAGTTCAGTCAAAACTACTTTACATTCATGTATTTATGACAGGTGAGGAATGACATCATCTAATCCAAGCTAACATCACCTCTCACTTCGACTACAGCAGTAGTCTTTTTTTATTTCTTAACTCAGGTGAACTCAGTCTTGATATACTCTAGTCTCAGTTTCTTTATCTATTAAATAGGTACAATAAATAACACTTCCAACCTCATAAGGTTGCGTGACAATTAAATGAGAATACACTGAGTTTGTTGCCTAGCACACAGAAAGTGCTCTATAAATGTTACCTATTATTACCTGAATAAATGTTCAGTCTCCATGAGTCCAGTGCTGGAATGGCATCACATATAAGAAACAAGTCTAACCTCAAAAAAAAAAAAAAAAAAAAAGTTAAAAGCAATTTAAATATATTGAGACTCCCAAAGAAAATAAAAATATCCATTCCAAAATCCACAGCAGCTTCTTTTTTTGGTTTTTAAGATTTTATTTATTTGAGAGACACAGAGAGACAGAGTGCGACATGAGCAGGAGTGGGGAGAGGGAGAAGCAGACTCCCCACTGAGCAGGGAGCCCAAGTTGGGGCTTGGTCCCAGGACCCGGAGATCATGGCCTGAGCCGAAGACACTTAACTGCCCAAGTCACCCAGGCACCCCACCACAGCAGCTTCTTCATATCTTCTCTCTCAATTCCTTTTGCTCACTATGTTTCTCATAACCTGAACCCTCTATATCCATTCCTTTTTATTCTGAAATCCATTGCTTTAATGCACAGTTTTTAAATTTTTATTATTTTTTTAAGTAAACTCTACGCCCATCGTGGGGCCTTAAACTTACAACCCTAAGATCAAGAGTTGCATGCTCTGGGGTGCCTGGGTGGCTCAGATGGTTGAGCAACCAACTCTTGGTTTCCACTCAGGTCATGGTTTCGGGGTCCCACATCAAGCCCTGGATCGGGCTCCAGGGTCAGTGAGTAGTCTGCTTGAGATTCTGCCTCTCCCTCTGTCCCTCCCCCAGTCAGCAGTCACACTCTCTAAAATAAATAAAATCTCTAAAAAAAAAAAAAAAAGAGTCACACGAGCCACCCAAGTGCTCCTACCTATTCCTATTTTCAATTCACAATACAATACTCTGCTCATTTAGCTCTTTCTCCTCTAATGATACCCTCGTCTTATAAACAGTTCTTGGTCCACTTTCTAATATAAGTTAATCATCCTGTCTTACTCCTTGAAATTCTTCAGCCATTTTCTACACATTATCCTTTTATACAAGATAATTCTAGAAACTGAGCTAGCATATAGGGAATCTCTCTCAGTAGGTAAGAAGAATATAGAGAAGCCAGAGACAGAATTTTCTTCTGTGAGTAGATATAAATATTACACATAATTTAGTATCTCCTCTCTCTGACTACAGTATTATCATCATCATCATCATCATCATCATCATTGCTATATAGGACTCTGAGAGCTGGCTGCTGCTTAATCCAAAACAGAAACTCTGGGTGCTGAATGCCACCACTAGAACGCTTCATATGCCAAGCCACTCTGTGTTCTTGGAACCCTCAAAATACCTAAGCCCCACTGTGTCCTATGCTGAAGAGTATCCCTAACTCTTCATTTTGTTTTACAACTCTACCCAAGATTATCACATCGCTAAAGTCTGCCTTTCCAATGTCCTAAGATTTCTCTGAAAAAGCTCTCTGGTTTCTTGACAGCCCCTGCCCCTTAGAGCTCTGGCATTAGAGATGTTGGTAGTCTGGTTAGGGTTGGAAGGCATGACCAGGATATCGCCCTTCGCCTCTTCACCACGGGCCTTGTCCTGAAACACTGTCTGCATGGTAAGTGTTTTTCCCTCAGGAAATACCTTATTCTCCCTTATGGGAAGAAATTACTAGTTGCCTTTCCCCACAGGCCCTCGAGGTGTGCCCAGATGTGCCTGATTTTTAAGTGGGCATATTGAGTTCATGCCGAGAGCCCTGCCATACCAAGAGCTCTCTCTCCAACTTGGAGTTAGAGAATCAAGAGCAACATAATTCAAAACACACACTTGTACTTACTGATGCTACGGTTTTCTTGCCCTATTTGTAATTTTATCAAAATTCTTTCTGAAAGAAGTTCAATTCCTTTCTGCCATCCATCCTCCAAAACCCCCATATAGTTTGCAGGTTTTTAATAAAATGCAATAGTCTCTCTCTTTTTTTTTTTTTTTAAAGATTTTATTTATTTGACAGAGAGAAACACAGTGAGAGAGGGAACACAAGCAGAGGGAATGGTAGCGGGAGAAGCAGGCTTCCCGCTGAGCAGAGAGCCCGATGCGGGGCTCGATCTCAGAACCCCGGGATCATGACCTGGGCCAAAGGCAAACGCTTAACGACTGAGCCACCCAGGCGCCCCAAAATGCAATAGTCTCTTAACTAATCTCTCTACTTCCTCTCTGGGCACTCTGCTATCTGTTCTCCCCAGAGAAGCACGAGTCATCTTTTAAAACTGTAAATTAAAAAAACAAAACAGAACTGTAAATCAGATCATTTAGCTTTCTTCATCAACCAGCTTCTTTCTACCAATGGTTTTCCATCATCCTAAGTGAGGTCTACAGAGCCCTCCAAAATCTGGCTCCTGCCTATTCTTGAACATACCAAACCACATACTCCCCATGAGGCCTTAGTATTTGCTGTTCCTCCAGCCCAGAACACTCCTCTCCCATCAAGAAATGCTGGTTCTGCCTCCTTTCAAGTAATAGTTCACACCCCACTATAAAAAAGTCTTCCTGACCATCCTATCTGACTATCCCCCTCTCCTTCACTCTCAATCACATCACCACATCTGTTTTCTTCATACTACTCACCATAATCTGTAATTATTTATTTATTTGAAAATTGCCTATTTTCTCAAATGAAAATGTAAGTTCTTCGAGGACAGAAATCTTGTGTGTCTTGTTCCTATCTGTACCTCCAATGTGAAATAGTGCCTGACACATAAACACTGTAACGTTTTCTAATTTTCTGATTAATTTACAAAGCTAAGTACTACCTCTGAGATAAACTTCAGTTTTTTTTTTGTTCTGTTTTTTTTTTAAAGCTTTTATTTATTTATTTAACAGAGAGGAGAGATCACAAGTAGGCAGAGAGGCAGGCAGAGAGAGAAGGGGAAGCAGGCTCCCTGATGAGCAGAGAGCCCAATGTAGGGCTTGATCTCAGGACACTGAGATCATGACCTAAGCCAAAGGCAGGGCTTCAACCCACTGAGCCACCCAGAGGCCCCTAAACTTCAGTTTTTTTTTTTTTAATTTGTAAACTCATTTGTACAGCCAGAGCGCCTGGGTGGCTCAGTCATTTAAGTGTCATGCTCCTGGGGGTCCTGGAATCGAGTTCCACATGGGGCTCCTGGCTCAGCGGGGAGTCCGCTCCTCCCTCTGCCCTTCTCGCCTGCTCGTGATCTCTCTCACTCTCTCTCTCATTCAAATAACTATAAAAAATTTTAAAAATTAAAATTAAAAAATAAACTTATTTGTACAGCCAAGAGGATGGCCAAGACATCAAAACCCTGTGTTCTTGTCTTCATTCTAACAAAACTGCCTTGTATTCTCAGCTCCTCTTCTTTCTCTGAAGATAAAATTTGCACTCAGAAAATAAGACAGCAATCTTATCTGGCAACACTATTCTCTGGGTCTGTGAGACCCAAACCCAAGGTTCTCAGGCAGGAGCAACTGACAAAGATCTGGTTACCAGCACTGTACTAAGGAGTCCCTCACACCCAGAACCACCAGGTTAAACTGACACAAGGTGCAAATGCCTGCGAGAGAACACAGTTGATAAAGAGTTCTGTGAAGCACTCCAAATACCTTGAAGATAACCTCACAAGAGCAGGAAGGTTCAGTTCAACCATCTGACTGGTGGTGTGTTCTGTAAAGCCTTAATAATGACCCTGTCACCAGGAAAACAGATACTGTGCCCTAGCCTTCTAATCAGCTGCATTTAGCAGCCAACATCAATCTTTTGCAATAAAATGCCACCTGGAGAGTTCCTATTCCCATCAAATTATCACAGGTTTGGGAAACAGATAAATCAGAAACTATACTTAACAAATCTACTTCTCTGGAACCCAAGACAATTAATTAAACTTACTAGGAAAAGCAGAATAGATAGCCTCCAGTCACCTGGAGACAAGTTTTAAAGATCCTAACAACTATAACATGCGAGCACACCAAAATGGCTGTAATCTGCAAACCAGCCATGTGTCACTTCCAATAGTACTCCTACACTGGAAGTGACCTTCCTCTTCCAAAATAAATAATGTTTAAACTCAGGTGAATCTTGAACAATGACTCTGACTCTACTCTAAAATAAGGGCTATGACAGCTACTTAATGAGAGGCCCAATAAATTCGGGTAAGGGGCTCATTGCGCTGACACTGTCACCTCATCTAGGACTTCAGCTGATTCATCCTGATGGGCTGACAAGTCACTGACATCTGCACCTTGCCCAAGATTCTTGTTTATTTCACATATAAAAACACTGTCTCCTCAAGACAACTGCAGTCCAGACCCCTTCTCCTGCTGTAGAGCCTTTCCCTTCCGGACTTCACTGAGACCCTGGACAAACAGTTGTCAATTCAGGCTAAAATTAGTAACTCTAGATGGCTAACAAGGCATGGAAGAGATGGGAATAGAGCTCATAAAAGGACCAATGTTAACATACAGGTCTTAACCAATTTTAAAAAAAAAGATCAAAATCATTAGGGAAAAAACTAATCTCTTCATCATTAACAAATGCTTATTATTATGGTAATTGGGAAACAATCACAGTCAGGACCTGAAAATGTCTGTTCCTTGGCCACAGCAAGTAATCACATAAGATATCCTTTAAGTAAGCTTTGTTCTAACACGAACTTCAAGAAGAAATACAAGGCAATGATAAAAAAAAAAGAAACAACACCCACAAACTATTCATTTAAAAGGAGTAATTGAAGGAACGGAGAAAGAGAAAAAGAAGAAAGAAAGAAAGAAAG
>CM053611.1:59861839-59900238 GCA_028646535.1 Procyon lotor
TCGCTTTAAATTCACCTTTTCCAGACGTCCTACCTCCTGAAAGTGGTCGATTTTCTGCTCCTAGAATTGCTGTTCTTATTCTCTTCTCTCTGCTGTTGCGTTTGCCGGCTTTTAGAGTGATTTCCTCCTCTTTAGCTGGACTTCTGATTCCCAGGGCTCTCTGTGCCTCCTACACCTCCGCCATCTTGGAACCCTCCCCCAAATAAATAAAATCTTAAAAAAAAAAAAAAAAAAGCCACCATGGGGCACCTGGGTGGCTCAGTCATTAAGTATCTGCCTTAAGCTCAGGTCATGAACCCAGGGTCCTGGGATCTAGTCCCACATCGGGCTCCCTGCTCAGCAGGAAGCCTGTTCTCCCTCTCCCACTCCTCCTGCTTGTGTTCCCTCTCTCGCTGTGTCTTTGTTTGTCAAATAAATAAATAAAATCTTTAAAAACAAAAAAAAAGCCACCTTATTTCCTAGCCTTGTTCACTGAAAACAGAAACAATGACCAACCCACTAAGCAATCAGTACCTCTTACACACAGATTTGTCTCTAAACTTCATTTCCACAAAACAGAAAAGCTATCATAGCTAACAGGAGCACATCAAAAAGACACAAGAGTCAAAAAAAAAAAAAAAAAAGGCTGGAGCCAACCTGAAGAAGCTCCCATTTGCAAGATGAGGCAATTAATGAAACATCAATACAGATAAAACTGAAATGGGCTAAAACACATAAATATTAAACTGCATTTTATAATGACAATTAAAAAAACTTATCAACCACCTTTTCAGGATGTTAGTGAACAAGGTCATTATTTTGAAAACAGTAATAACTGTTAATTAAAGAAAGACTGAAACATTTGTCTCACCTTTCCTGTGCAAGATGTACCTCACAGTAACCAAACAGGTGATGGAGAAGATATCTCTTTATAAAAACATTCCAGCTAAAATAAATTAAGAAATGATAGAATTTGAGTATCACCATTTTATAACCCCTAATGAAGTTCAATGAAGTAAAGTAAATGTCAACAATGATCATCAATAGCTGCTGACATCATAAAAATAAGACCAACAAACATCATACACCTCCTCCTAATAGAAGCGCACCCTAAAGTATTCCAGCCAAAAACACTGAGTCTGAATCTGGCCAAGCCTCCACATGTAATTGTCAATTGGAAGGAAATACAGAGGATAGAGAAACATGTTAAATGACACACTACGTTAATCACCAAACCCATCTGTGGGAAACTAATGAAGAGACTCAGTCCTTCAACAAATAAACTGCAAAGAAAAAAGGTAGGGGGGGGAATCTTTCAGATTGAGACTTTAAAAATACATTGACCAAATACAAGGTACAGACTTTATTTGGATCCTATTTTTTTTTCATTTGAATCCTATTTTGAACATATAGTCTGTTTTAAAAACTTATGATACAATCAAGGAAATAAGAACACCAGATATGTATTAAGAAATTACTGTTCATTATTTTAGATGTATAAATAGTATTGGTATTATGTTTCTTAAAGACCTTATTTTTTAGAAATATATATTGAAATATTTATGGATGAAATAATGTCACAATTTTGCTTCAAAACAATCAGGAAGGGGGGGTTGGTAGGAGCATAGATGAAACCACGTTAGCAATAAGTTGTTAACTGTATATGGGGGCTCATTTTACTATTCCCACTGTCCTTGGATATTTGAAATTTTCCATAATAAAGTTCTTTAGAAAGCAAATCTCAGCCATCCAGGCGCTCAAACATCTAACTCTTGGTTTCAGCTCAAGTCATGGGTTGTGGGATTGAGCCCCACATCCAGCTCTCTCTCTGAGATGAGCCCCATTTCCCCTCTCTCTCTGTCTGCCTCTCTGCCTGCTTGTGATCTCTCTCTGCCAAATAAATAAATAAAATCTTTTTTTTTTTTTTTTAAGATTTTATTTATTTGACATAGAGAAACACAGCTAGAGAGGGAACACAAGCAGAGGGAATGGTAGCGGGAGAAGCAGGCTTCCTGCTGAGCAAGGAGCCCGATGCAGGGCTCGATCCCAGGACCCTGGGATCATGACCTGAGCCGGAGGCAGATGCTTAACGACTGAGCCACCCAGGCACCCCAATAAAATCTTTAAAAAAAAAAAAAGGAGTCTCTCCCTCTGCCCTTCCCCCCACTCTCTCAAATAAATCATCTTTTTTAAATTTTTTTCAATCTTTTTTTTAAAAGATTTTATTTATTTGAGAGAGAGAGGGTGAGCATAAGCAGGGGGAGGGGCAAAGGGAGAGGGAGGGGCACGCTCCCTGTTGAGCACGGAGCTGGATGTGGGGCTCAATCCCAGAACCCTGAGATCATGACCCAAGCCAAAGGCAGATGCTTAACCAACTAAGCCACCCAGGAGCCCCTCATAAATCTTCAAAAAAAAAAATTTTAAGGAATAAAATGCAAATCCCCAAAATGAAATATATATGTATTTGAAATACAACCAGTGAAATGAATTTGGATAGTAATCTATTGAATCCCAGTTCAATATCTACCTCTTTTCCTACCTTTCTTTATTGGTTTCTCTCTTTCCTTTTGTGTTTCTTTGTACTCAACAATTAGACTCAACTAAATTATATTGCATTCTGTTTACATTACAGAATCTAATCCATTATATCTACTGTTGTTTTGATCATCAAATTTTCATGTTTTATCTCCACAGCCAGCCAGTAAGGTACTTTAACACACACAAAAATTTTAAATTCCACAGCCCTAGAATGATGCTGAACATTCTTTTTTTTTTTTTTGATACAGAGAGAGAGACCACAAGTAGGCAGAGAGGCAGACAGAGAGAGGGTGAAGCACGCTCCCTAATGAGCAGAGAGCCTGACGCGGGGATCAATCCCAGGACCCTGAAATCATGACCCAAGCCGAAGGCAGAGGCTTAACCCACTGAGCCATCCAGGCGCCCCAATGCTGAACATTCTAACAGTCCTAAGTACCTTATGAGACACTTAAATTGTCCCAGGAAAACCCCAGGACCTATGGAAAAATGTAATACTCTTCTTTGTCAACCTAAGGGCCACTTTGTGGTAAAATTAAGTTTTTATTCTAGTAAAAGCACATAATACTTTCTTCAAATTTTACAGAGATCCCTTTTGTGACATCAAAATGCTATTTCTAGCAAGTTTAGGCAAGCTAATGAGCACAAGCTTTTCCTTCCAGAATTCAAATGGGCATATATTTATTCTCTTTCAAAAAAACAAAACTATATATTACTAGGGTGTTTTTTTTTTAAAGATTTTATTTATTTATTTGAGAAAGAATTTTTTTTTGAGAGAGACTGCATGTGAGAGAAAGAGCACGAGCAGGGGGGAGAGGCAAAGGAAGAAGGATAAGCAGACTGCCCGCCGAGGGGGAGCCCTACTCAGGCAATCCCAGGACCCTGGGATCATGACCTAAGACAAAAGCAAACACTTAACCAAGCAAACACTTAACCAACCGAGCCACCCAGTGGCTATATATTACTAGGTTTAAATACAAATTTTGTTAGCTAAGTGATTGGTTAAATACACTTAAATCATTTAATAAAACTTCAGCTGCAATATAAAAATAGAGCTTACCCAAAAAAGTAGTCTCAAAGCCCAGGAAACAACTCACTACGTAACTGGAGATAATTAAGAGTGCTAGAAAATAAATCTTTTGGGGGCACCCGGGTGCCTCAGTCAGTTGGGCATATGCCTTGACCTTGGGTCATGATCCTGGGGTCCTGGAATTGCGCCCTACATGGGGCTCCCTGCTGGGCTGGGAGCCTGCTTCTCCCTATCCCTCTGTCCCTCCCCCCTGCTTGTGCTCAATCTCTCTCTCAAATAGATAAATAAAATCTTAAGAAAGAAAGAAAGAAAGAAAGAAAGAAAGAAAGAAAGAAAGAAAGAAAGAAAGAAAGAAAGAAAGAAAGAAAGAAAGAAAGAAAGAAAAGAAAAGAAAAGAAGGAAGGAGAAAACCCATCCTGCTACCTCGTACTTCATAATATTTTGTCTCAATAAATAGTTAATTCTTTGAGCGCAGCTCATTTCTCCAAGGAAAAAGGTACCTCAATTCTAGTATTCATCTACGGAAGCCCCAGCAGGAAGGAAAGGGGAAAAAAAGCACACAGGCTTAATTTAATGAGAGTAATGTATGGATTTGTTGTCAATTTTTTTACATTTCACCATTTGTATAAATCCAGGGTCAGAAAAAACATACATTCCATTTGTATGGATTTTTCTTGGTTTATAATAATTTTATTGGCATTTTCCTAGCATCCTTAAAATGTCTTAATATAGAAGCAACAAAGTCCTATATTTCCACTTGCCAAATCAGGTAGTAAACACATCATATTCACTCTAAATGTAAAATCTAACTCTATTTTAACTTATATTTAAATTAGTTACTTAAAACAACCATTCCTTTTATTTCCTGTTTCTTTTGTTGAAGTCCTACCAACTCCATCAACAGATTTTCACATTTCATGTACAGTTAAACATACATGGAATTAGTTCCTCCTCAAAATATTCCACAAAATTCTGAATTCACACACATACAAAACAATTCCATGCCCTAAAATACACCTGCAAGTACCTAAATACAATGCTCACCTGATCTCTAGCTCAGATGTAATGCCCCATTCATCCAGGTAAAGTAACTGTATTTATCAAGCATAATTTAGGAGACAGTAAGGAAAGAATAGTGAGTAGCTTCCAGCAATTCAGCCAGGAAGGGAAAAAATTATCTCCTCCACATCCAGAGCCTAGGCTCTAACAAGTTTTCAGCAACAATGAAATAAAATTCTCAGAACAGTCCTAACTTTTCACTGGACTCTGTGTCTTAATTAAGTAGTCTGAGTGACAGTGCAAAAATTAATTTGAAGCTACCTTTCCTCTTCTTTACTCTGAAAAGCTGAATATTGTCTGTCTTGACTATTAAAATCCCCAGAGATTTCAGTTCTGCAGGAGCTCTACATGGTTCTAAATTTAGACAAGTAATAGAAATAGTTGGAAGGCAGGCAATTCATTTTAATATCTGAACTTTTATGTTGCCAGGCAGCTAATTTCTTAAGCAATCTTAGAGCAGTCATCCACATAAAAGAATAAATATATAAGCCATATAATCACTGTTGGCTAGTAATGGTGTTAATTAAAATATTATCTATAACTTCTGGAAATGACCAACATCCCCGTCCCTCCAAAAACAGGCTATATTTCCTCCACAAGGAAAACGGGATTTTAAATATTTCAACAGAACATGTTAATAGCACATCATCACTTTCCTTACCGCTTATTTGTTTCCACACCAATGGAACATATGGATAGGTTTAATGGGTTTCCCTTCAACATAAAATGTTTTTGTGGATGGAAGTGACATATCTCATTTCACGTAGAGTCCTAGAGCAGGATGTTCTCAAGCTCTTGGACCATAAGCGATTGGGGCATACCAGATCCCAATCCTAAGGCTATTTTGGATTCTCTAAAACATTAGACCTCATAAGGAGCCATAAAACCATACTCCAACAGAAGTGTTCAATACAATAAACACCCTAACCATGTCAGTTTTCCTAGACTGTACTCAAAGTCCAATTGTAAAATATATATACAGGTGAATGCAAGTTCAGGTTCAAAGCACTAAGTATGAAAGATCTGGTTTGGAGTTTCCCTACCCAAGGACATTTTAATTCAGACAGCAGAAGATAGAAAGAGGGAAACAACTCTTAAGTCGCTGCATTACAAGAAGAAAAGATCTGGATTACATGAGAGTAAGAAGGATATGAAAATTTATTTTCACCTTCACACCAAGTTAGGAAAAAATTCAATACAATGCCCATTTTTTGCACAATACCTTGCCCCCCATGGCAAATCATCAGAGTTGCCTCTAACAGACTTCATTCTGAGAAATAATTCAGTTTATACACTTGTTTATCAGGTATATCTGCGAAGACACAGAAGGGTCTCAGATTTGGAATCCACTCGGTTTTTTTTTTAATCGGAAATAACTGATATCATAAAGACAGCAAAGGACAATTAAGAAAAGGAGGTGATTCCCCTTTAAAGGAATCATTTGCCACGAAAGAAATCAGGGTTCCTTGCAGAAATTACTGATTCCAGGTCTGAAGCAAGTGAAGTACAAAGTGAGCCCGAAATACCTTGTAGTGGCAGAGTGTAAGGAAGTGCTCAGGGCCTGACTGGTCATGTCAAAACGACATAGGAGTCAGTTTGCTGGGGCTACCATTGGTCAAATTTACAACTGCTATTTTTTTAAGTTTATTTATTTTTGTAATCTCTACAGCCAATGTGGGGCTCAAACTCACAACCTCAAGATTAAGAGTTGCTCACCCTTTTGACCAAGACACTCAGGTGCCCCACTGTATTTTTAATATTGTGAATTCAATAATGAATATTGTCAGTAGTTTTGACAGCAATGAATTGTAACATACTGGATTTTTTAAAAATACCCAATCTACAGTGATCCTCAAAAACACAAAAAGTGGGGCGCCCGGGTGGCTCAGTCGTTAAGCATCTGCCTTCGGCCCAGGTCATGATCCCAGGGTCCTGGGATCGAGCCCCGCGTCGGGCTCTCTGCTCGGCGGGAAGCCTGCTTCTCCCGCTACCATTCCCTCTGCTTGTGTTCCCTCTCTCGCTGTGTTTCTCTCTGTCAAATAAATAGAATCTTTAAAAAAAAAAAAAAAAAAAAACACAAAAAGTGAGGAAAAGGAAAGCTCTTTTAGAACACCACCAACTAGAAAATGTAGAAGTAAAGAGAGAATCAACATTTTCCGACCACCAATGTCATAACCAATTCAGGCAAGGATCATAAGTGCATGTTAATAGCACTGGGTAAAACATAAAGGAATACAAAAGTCACACATTTTTAAAAGTATCATCCACAGATTGTTTTTTAACTACAAAGGGGAAAAAAGTACCTTTACAAAGAAGAAATGTAGCTAACATCAACTTAACTAAGTGATCAGACTTTGTATCACCAACAATGGGACAAAGGGACAATATGTGCACAGGGACACACACATCATCATCTTGTCAAAAATGTTTAACCTGGGGTGCCCTGGGTGGCTCAGTGAGTTAAAGCCTCTGCCTTCAGCTCAGGTCATGATCCCGGGGTCCTGGGATCAAGCCTTGCATCAGGCTCTCTGCTTGGCAGGAAGCCTACTTCCCCCTCTCTCTTTCCCTGCCTCTCTGCCTACTTGTGATCTCTCTCTCTGTCAAATAAATAAATAAAATCTTTTTTTTTTAAATGTTTAACCTGGGGGCGCCTGGGTGGCTCAGTCGTTAAGCGTCTGCCTTCGGCCCAGGTCAGATCCCAGGGTCCTGGGATCGAGCCCCGCATCGGGCTCTCTGCGCGGCAGGGAGCCTGCTTCTCCCGCTACCATTCCCTCTGCTTGTGTTCCCTCTCTCGCTGTGTTTCTCGCTGTCGAATGAATAAAATCTTTAAAAAAAAAAAAAAAAAAGTTTAACCTGAATCTAAACATGACAAATCCAAATTTTAAGACATTCTTCAACATAACTATCCTGGACTCTGTAAAAATATCAGTGACGTGAAAAATAAAAAAAAAGAGGAAGAGAACCACTCTGAATGAAAAGGCTGAAAAAAAAAAATGACCATTAAATGCAACATACGATCCTTGAATAAATCCCGAATTGGAAGGAAAGCTATAAAGTAATATCTCAATTGTTGAGTTAATTGAGGAAATTTGAGTATAGACTATACAGAATTATTATATTACTATTTTGAATGTAATAATAAGTTTGATAATACTACTGTGGTGATATAGGAAAACAACTTGTCTTTAAGCAATATATGCTTAAGAAATTTGAGGGTGGGAGGTGCCTCGGTGGCTGTTAGTTAAACATCTGCCTGAACGTCTCAGAGTCCTGAATGTCTCAGAGTCCTAGGATCAAGCCCTGCAATGGGCTCCCTGATTAGTGGGGAGTCTGCTTCTCTTTCCCTCTGCTTATCCCCCTGCTTTTGTGCACTCTAATAAATAAAATCTTTAAAAAAAAAAAAAAAAAAGAAAGAAATTTGGGGGTGAATTTTTTTCTTTTTTTAAGTAGGCTCCACACCAGGCATGGAGCTCAATGCAGAGGGCTTGAACTCATCACCCTGAGATCAAGACCTGAGCAGAAATCAAGAGTTAGACGTTTAACTGACTGAGCCACCCAGGCACCTGGGATGAAGTTTTCTAATGTCATAAGATACTAATAAAAGTTTCCTGATTTCCTAATACGCTAGTATAAATTCCTAATATACAATGAAAAATAATGTATATATGTGTAGGGAGGGAAGGAGGAGAGAAAGATGGATAGAGACAAAGAAAGAGAAAGATAAAAAAAGAGAGTTTAAGAGCACAAATGTGGTAAAATATTTGATAAATATAGGTAGTTGTCACATTGGTTTTCAATGTATCACTCTTTCTACTTTCTGTAAGTTCAGAATTCTTACAAATAAAAAAGTTGGGATGCAAAAGAACAAGAAACAACACTAAACCAAACTTTTGCTATCCAGTGTAAATTTTGCTGTGTCTTGAAAAGCAATTCCAAGTGGTGGTTACAAACCCAGACCTCAGCATGAAGCTGGGCTATGTTCTGGCTGCATGACCCAACCTAAACTCTCTGCTATGGTCTGAATGGGTTCTCCCAAAATTCATGTTGAATCCTAACCCCAGAAAATGATAATATTAGGAAGTGGGCTTTAGGAAGTGAATGGGATTACAACCTTATAAAAAAGGTTCCAGAGAGATCCCTATCCCATTCCACCATGTGAGGCCGCAGTGAGCAGCAGATGGCTATGAACCAGGAAGAAGGCCCTCACCAGAATGGGACCATGTGGGTGCCTTGATCTTGAACTTCCCAGTCTCTAGAACTGTGAGAATTTGTTGTTAGTAAGCCATACATGGTATTTTGTTACAGCAGCAGACAAAAGACACTCTCTAAGCTTCAACTATAAAACAGGGAGGGATACCATAGTACTACTCCATGAGGATTACTATTCTCAGCATTAAATGATCTAATATGTGCTATTATTGTACTTACATAATACCACATTCTTTGTTCACTTAACTATCTTGTAAGTATGGGGAAACCGGACCAATTTTTGGCCTTTCTGTGTCTTGGCAACTAGTTTACTACCAACAGTAACTTTATTAAAATTTTGTGAACTGCCAAATACATCCAAATTCAAATAAGAGTTAAACTGCATTCCACCTAAGGACCAATAAAAATAAATCCACCATTAGCATAAATAACAGAGCTAGTATACTCTCAAGTACCTATCAATGGTTTAAGCAATAGCTTCTCACAGCTTGTATTTATTCCTCACCCAAAAACAACTCACAGGCTTGCCTTGGTCCAAAAAATGTCAAACTTTACATTAAAATCCAAAGCCATCAGGCCAGAAGTGCCTCTTATCTCCTATTTCCTGGAGCTTCATCTCAGCTCTCTCATCACTCCACAAGTTTGCCCTGGTGATCTCATATCCTATCCTGGATTGAATCCCCTTCAGTTGCAAATCCTAAACACCCCTGCCTCTCTCTAGAGCTCCAGATTCATTTACACAATTAACTGATACACATTTCCGAAGGCGAACTCTCTACCATCACTCTTCTAACCCCAACCTGTGCCCCTTTTAGTGATGTAATTGACATTTAACATTAGTTGTTATGTATATATATAACATACAATATATGCATATGTATACATACAATATAGGTATATTATACGTATATACATATTACATATTATGCATGACCTAAGGTAGTTACTAGTGTAAAACATGACTCAACATATGTATATGTTGCAAAATGATACAGTAAGTCTTATTAAATCCATCACCAGATATATTTACCATTTTTTTCTTGTGATAAGAACTGTTAAGATCTAATGTTAACAGCTTTCAAATACATAATACAGTATTATTAACTACAGCCACCATGCTATACATGAAATCCCCAAGACTTTCTTTATAACTGGAAGTTTGTACCTTTTCTCCATTTTCACCTATTTTGCCCACTCCCACTCCTGCAACCACCAATCTGTTCTCTACAGCTATATAAGGTTTTGTGGGCAGAGAGAACCAATTACCTTATGGTCCCACTTACATGCTGAGCGTAAAGAAAAACATGGAGGGCATTATGAGAAGGAAGGGAGGGGTGAATGGGGGGAAACCAGAGGGGGAGACGAACCATGAGAGACTGTGGACTATGAGCAATAAATTGAGGGTTTTGGAGGGGAGGGGGGTGGGGGTTGGGCGAGCCTGGTGGTGGGTATTGAGGAGGGCGCGTACGGCATGGAGCACTGGGTGTAGTGCAAAACAATAAATGTTGTAACACTGGAAAAAATAAATAAATAAAATTAAAAAAAAAAAAGGTTTTGTGGGTTTTTTTAGATTCCACATAATTAGTGAGATCATAGAGTATTTTGTCTTTCATTGACTTATTTCACTTAGCATAATGCCCTAGAGGTCCATCCACAGTCATAAATAGCAGGATTTCCTTTTTTTTTTTTTAACAACTTTTTATTTGAGAGAAAGAGACGCAGAGGGTGTTGAGAGAGAATGTGAGTGGGAGGGAGGGGCAGAGGGAGAAGCAGGCTCCCTCCTGCCCAAGATTTCTTTTTTTATAGCTCCATAATACTTCACTATATATACACACATTTTCTTTACTGTTCATTTGTTGCCACTTAGGTTGTTTCCATGTCATGACTGTTGTTAACAATGAACATGTAAGAGCAGATACTCTTAAAGATACTGACTTCAGGGGTACCTGGGTGACTCAGTCAGTTAAGCATCCAACTCCTGATTTCGGCTCAGGTCATGATCTCAAGGTCATGTAATCGAGGCCCACACTGGGCTCTGCGATGGGCATTGAGTCTGCTTGGGATTCTGGCTCTTCCTTTGCCCCTCCCCTGCCACCTGAAGCCACTCTTAAAAAAAAAAAAAGAAAAAAAAAAAAGGAGTTCCTGTTTCTCCACATCCTCACCAACACTTGTTAGCTCATCTTTTTGATGATAGTCATTCTAACTACAATAGGAAGTGATACCTGTGATTTTTATTTGTATTCCCCCAATGATTAATGATGTTGAGCACCTTGTCATGTACCTATTGGCCATCTGTATGTATGCTTTAAAAAGAAGTCTATTCAGTTCCTCTGCCCATTTTTAAATCAGATTGTGTTTTTTTGGGCGCCTGGGCGGCTCAGTCATTAAGCATCTGCCTTCGGCTCAGGTCATGATCCCAGAGTCCTGGGATGGAGCCCCGTATTGGGCTCCCTGCTTCGCAGGAAGCCTGCTTCTCCCTCTCCCACTCTCCCTGCTTGTGTTCCCTTTCTCGTTTTGTCTCTGTCAAATAAATAAAATTATTTTTTAAAAAAGATTGTATTCTATTGAGATGTATGAATTCTTCATATATTTGAGGATATTAACCCCTTATTGGATATATGATTTGCACAGTTTTTCTCCCATTCAGGTTATTTGTTCATTTTGTTAACAGTTTCCCTTGTTATACAAAAGCTTTTTATTTAACTATTTTAAAAATAATTTCTATGTCCAACATGGTGCTCAAACTCATGACTTGGAGATCAAGAGTCATGTGCTCTACTGAACAAACCAGGCAGCCCCCATGCAAAAGCGTTTTGTTTGATGTAGTTTTCACTTGTATATTTTTGCTTTTGTTACCTTTGTTTTTGGTGTGAAATTTAAAAAAAATCATCACAAATGCAAATGTCAAGGAAAACACAATGTTTTCCTCTAAGAGTTTTATGGTTTCAGGTCTGTTTCCAAGTCTTTATTTTTTAATTTTTATGTATGATGTAAGAGTTGTCAACCCCATTTATTGAAGACTATCCTTTCCCCATTGTATAGTCTTGGCTGCTTTATCATAAATTAATTGACCATATATGCCTGGGTTTGTTTCTGGGCTCTATTATGTTCCATTAATCTATGTGTCTGTTTTCGTGCCATTACCACACCATTTTGATTATTACAGCTGTGTAATATAGTTTGAAGTCAAGGTCCTCTTTCTCAAGCTTCTTTGGCTATTCAGGGGCTTCTGTGGTTCTGTACAAATTTTAGGATTGTTTGTTCTATCTCTGTGAAAAATGCCATTGGAATCCAGATAGTGATTACACTAAATCTATAGATTGCTCTGGGTAGTATGGACATTTTAACAATATTAATTCTTCCAATCCATGAAAATAAACTATCTTTCCATTTATTTGTATCTTCAATTTATTTCATCAATTTTCAGTGTAATGGAAGGCACCTGGGTGGCTCAGTGGGTTAAAGCCTCTGCCTTCGGCTCAGGTCATGATCTCAGGGTCCTGGGATCCAGCCCTGCATCGGGCTCTCTGCTCAGTGGGGAGCCTGCTTCTCCCTCTCTTTCTCTCCCTGCCTCTCTGCCTACTTGTGATCTCTCTCTGTCAAATAAATAGAATCTTAAAAAAAAAATTAAAAATTAAAAAAAATTTTTTTTCAGTGTAATGGTCTTTCACCTACACTACATTTCAGTGTAATGGACCTTCACACCTGGTATCCTTGGTTAAATTTATTCCTAGGTATTTTATTATTTTTTATAAAATAGTAAATAGGACTATTTTCTTAGTATCTTTCTGATAGTTCATTATTAGTGTACAGAAATACAACCGATTTTGTATATTGATTTTGTATCCTACAACTTTACTGAATGCATTATTAGTTTTAACTTTTTTGGGTGTTTTTTTATTATTAGATTTATTTATTTGACAAGAGAGAGAAAGCACAAGCAGGCAGAGTAGCAGGCAGAGGGAGAAGCAGACTCCCTGCTGAGCAAGGAGCCTGACACGGGGATCAATCCCAGGACCCTGGCATCATGACTCGAGCCGAAGGCAGCTGCTTAACCAAATGAGCCACCCAGGTGCCCCTTTTTTTGGTGTTTTAAGGTCTTCTACATATAATGTCATATGCAAACAGACAGTTTTACTTCTTCCTTTCTGATTTGGATGCTATTTATTTCTTTTTCTTGCTCAACTCTCCACCTAGAACTTCTAATACTATGCTGGATAAAAGTAGCGCAGTTGGTTAAGGATCTGACTCATGGTTTTGGCCCAGATCATGATCTAGCGGTCGTGGGATCTAGCCCCACACCACACTCCATGTTCGGTGCAGAATCTGCTTCAGATTCTCATTCTCTACCCCCTCTGCTCTTCCTCCTTCTTGCTCGCTCTCTCTCTCTCTCTAAAATAAATAAAATCTTTAAAAATAAATAAATAAAAACAAAATAAAAATTAAAAAGTGGCAAAGAAAAGCTTTCAGCTATTCACTATTGAGTATAACATAAGCTGTGGGCTTGTAATAAACGGCCTCCATGCATTGAGGTGCAGTCTCTCCATATCCACTTTATTGAGTTTTTATCATAAATGGATGTCAAACTTTGTCAAATGCTTTTTCTGCTTTTATTGAGATGACCATGTTTTTTAGCTTTCATTTTGTTAAAGTGGTATATCAGATGGACTGATTTGCAGATGCTGAACCATCCTTGCATCCCTGGAATAAATCGGACTTGATTATGGTATATGATCCTTTTAATGTACTGTTCACCTCAGTTTGCTAATATTTGAAGGATTTTTGCATACACAAGGATTCACTGGGGCTACTGGCCTCTAATTTTCTTCTCTTATAGTTCCACTGTCTGGTTTTGGTATCAGGGTTATACTGGCCTCTGAAAATAAGTTTGGAAGTATTCCCTCCTACTTTTTGGAACAGTTTGAGAAAGATTGGTATTAATTCTTCTTTAAATATTTCACAGAATTCACCAGTGAAGCCATCTGGTCCTGGGCTTTCATTTGTTGGGAGGTTTTTGACTACTGGTTCAATCTCCTTACCAGTAATGGGTCTGTTCAGATTTTCTATCTCATGATTCAGTCTTGTTAGGTTGTATGTTTCTAGGAATTTACCCATTTCTTCTAGGTTGTCCAATTTGTTGGAATATAATTGTTTGTAGTATTTCTTAGGATCCTTTTTGTGTGTGTGTGGTATCAGTTGTAAGGTCTTCTCTTTCATTTCTGATTTTGAAGCTTCTCACTTTTCTTCTCGGTAAGCCTAGCTAAAGGTTTGTCTATTTTGTTTATCCTTTCAAACAACCAGCTCTTCGTTTTGTTGATCTTTTCTATCATCTTTTTAATCTCTATTTCATTTACTCCTGCTCTGATCTTTGTTATTTTCTTCCTTCCACGAGCTTTGGGCTTAATTCAACCTTTTTTTTTTTCTAGTTTTTTTTTTTCCTTTTGGTGGGCAACAAGGTTTACTGAGTGACAGTAAAGTGATTAGTACAAAGCTCTCAAAGAGGGAGGGGACCCAAGAGGGTTACTCTTTTTCTGGTTTCTTGAGGTATAAAGTTAGATTACTTAACATTTCTTATTTCCTAATGTAGGCATTTATCACTATCAACTTCCCTTTTAGAACTGCTTTTGCTGCATCCCATAGGTTTAGTATTTTGTATATTTCCATTTTCATTTGTCTCTGGGTATTTTTTTATTTCTCTTGATGTCTTCTCTGACCCAATGGTTGTTCAATAAATAACCATGTTATTTAATCTCTAAATATTTGTGAATTTCCCAGCTTTCTTCTTTTTTTAATGAACTTTTTTCTTAAAGATTTTATTTATTTGACAGAGAGAGAGAGGGGGAGAACATGAGCAAGCACACAAGCAGGGGGAGCAGCAGAGGGAGAAGGAGAAGGAGGCTCTCCGCTGAGCAGGGAGCCCAATCCAGGGCTTGATCCCAGGACCCTGGGATCATGACCTGAGCCGAAAGCAGATGCTTAACTGACGGAGTCACCCAGGTGTCCCTCTCAGTTTTCTTTTTGTAATTGATTTCTAGTTTCATACCATTGTAGTTGGGAAAGGTTTTTTTAATATAGATTTTATTTATTTATTTGACAGAGAGAGAGAGAGAGATCACAAGTAGGCAGACAGGCAAGCAGAGAGAGAGAGGGGGAAGCAGGCTCCCTGCTGAGCAGAGAGCCCAATGCGGGGCTCGATCCCAGGACCCTGAGATCATGACCTGAGCCGAAGGCAGAGGCTTTAACCCACTGAGCCACCCAGTCGCCCCAGGAAAGATTCTTGATATAATTTCTACCTTCTTAAATTTATTAAGACTTGTTTTGTGGCTTAACATTATTATCTGACCTGAAGAATATTCTGTGAGCACTTGAGAATGTTTTTTCCTCTTGATTTTGGATGGAATGTTCTGTGTATATCTATTAAGTCCATCTGGTCTAACATGTCACTTAAGGGAATGCTTCCTTATTGATTTTCTGTTTGATGTTCTATCCCTTGATGAAAATAGGGTATTAAAGTCCCCTATTACTCTACTACTATTTCTTCCTTTCTCTGTTAATATTTGCTTTATATATTTAGGTGCTCCCAAAACCTACTCCTTTCTTATTTCAGTTAACAATACTACCCATTCACCCAAGACAACAAACTGAGAGTCATTTATTCACAATTCCTTCCCTCTCCTCCCACATTTAACTAATTCCCAAATTCTAGCACCATCTCCTTGATCCATCTGATCTCAGCTCCTGTCCCCTCTTCTCTGCTTCTATCATTTATGAGCAAAGAATTTAGTTAATGGGGCAAGAAGACCTCCAGAGCTCTTTTTTGCCTCCCACAAAGCAGCCAGCTATGTTCCTAATGGTAACTGCTCTATTGGTCTCTCACTGAATAATTAAAAGCCTCTGACCTACCCTTGATGGACATGTAGCACAAATGAGAAATAAATTGTTGTTTCCAGCTATTCAGAGTGTGAGTTTGTTTTTTACCCAGAATACCCTGATCTATCTGGATTTCAACTTCTTCGGCATGGACTACTACACCAGCCTCCTAACCAGTGTCTCACCTCCCCCTCTTCTCTACATCCCCTATAAATACTTCTCCAGGGGTGACCGGGTGGCTCAGTCATTAAGCGTCTGCCTTCGGCTCAGGTCATGATCCCAAGGTCCTGGGATCAAGCCCCACAATGGGCTCCCTGCTCTACAAGGAGCCTGCTTCTCCCTCTCCCACTCCCCCATCTTGTGTTCCCTCTCTCGCTGTATCTCTTTCAAAGAAATAAATAAATCTTAAAATATATATATTTACATATATATATTTATATTTATATATATATATATTTCTCCAAATTGCTATTAGAGTTACTTTTGGAAAAACAAACATTTCTATGACTAAAATCTTCCTGGATGCCTGGGTGGCTCAGTCAATTGAGCGTCTCACTCTGGTTTTGGCTCAGGTCAGGATCTCATAGGTTTGGGGATTGGCCCCATGTCAGGCTCTGCGCTCAGCAGGGAATCTGCCTGAAGATTCTCTCCCTCTGCACTCCACCCACCATCCTGCTCGTATGTTCTCCCTATCTCTCTCTTTCTCTCTCAAATGAATAAATAAATCCTTAAAAAAAAATCTTCAGAGGTTTCTCTTTGCCTCAAAATATTCCAAATTCCTTAATATAGCTCTTAGAAGTCTACCATAAAATCAGGCTCTCTATATATCCTCTCCAGCTATTCAAAAATACCGCTATATCTTCATACTTAACCATATTCTTTAATACTCCTAGGTCTTTGCTCAGGCTATTCTATCTCCTCGAAATGCCTTCCCACACTCACACCACCTCCCCCACCTTTGCTTGCATAGCCACATAGGACTCCTAGTCAGCTATCCCTCCCATTCTCTCAACAGCTATTCAAATTTGTCTCTCTTCTCAAGGGCCCTAAGGCCCCTATTTTAACAACCCTCTACAACACATCAGGCCCCTAACCCAAAAGGATAAGTCTCCTTACTCACAAGAAGTAGTAAGGTCCTACAGCTTTCAAGTTCCTTTGTTCAGATACCAAATATTTGTCCCCACCCCTTTCTTGACCTTTTCCTTCTATCTTAATAAAGAAGGTAACAATTCTACCTCTGTTCTGGATTTCATTTTCTCTACATGCTCCAGGACTTTACTCCATTATCACCACTCTCTACTGTCTTGCTCATTCCCCAAACATATAAATATGATCAAGTCTCTCATCTTAAAAAAAAAAACTCTTCCTTGAACCCCACAATCCCTTAGTACTATCCTCTGTCTCCACCTCTTTGTAATGATCTTGAAAAACCGGGCTCATTTGCCTTTATTTTCCCCATCTCTTATTATTTCCTCAATCCAATACAATTTGGTCTCTGCCTTCATCACTCCAGTGACCCTACTTTCGCTGATATCACCAATGACCTGAATGCCAAATTCAGTAAGTTCTTTTCTGTCCTCACCATACCTGACCTTTCTACCCCACTTGACATGATTGCCTTCCTCCACCTTCAAACTCTCTTCTCTAAGGTCCTATCACACATATTTTATTGGTTTTCCATTTACCTTCCTCACTTCCTCAATTTTCTTCCAAGACTCCACTGCCACTAGTCATACCTTTAACTGTCAGTGTTCTTCAAGGCTCCCTCTTCAGCCTTCAACTTTTCAGTTGCAAAATGATCCTCAGATGACGCAATTCATCACTTCAACTGCAGCATATATACTGTTGACTCACAAATGTCTCTCCAGCCTCAAATTCTCTCTCCAATTCCAATCTGGTATACCCAACATCCTTTCAGGCATTTCCTATGTGGTTCCATAGCTACCTCAAATTCAACCAGTCTAAAACCAAACACCTCACTTTAATTTCCAAACACACAACTTTCTGTATTCCCTAACTCATAAATGATGTCACCATCCACCCTGGTATGGAACCCAGAAAACTAGGAATCATCCAAGAACTTATCCCTCTCAGCACTATTCATTTTCTCTCTCATGGGAGTGCGTGTACACACACACACACACACACACACACACACACACACACACACACCCTCTCCAAGTCTTGCTAGTTCTACCTGCTAAATTTCCCTTGAATTGGTTCATCCCTGCGCACTTGGAGGACCATTTCAGAGCCTACGTCTTATCTGGATTATTTGGACTGCCCTGAAACTGGACTCCCTGATTCCAGTCTGTTTTCCAATCCATCTCCCAATTTGTCACAAGGGATCTTTTAAAAAAATAAGTCCTTCAAGGAGTGCCTGGGTGGCTGAGTCAGTTTAGTGTCTGCCTTCGGCTCAGGTCAGGATCCCAGGTACCTGCGATGGACTCCTTCATTGGGCTGCTTGCTCAGCAGGGAGCCTGCTTCTCCCTCAGTGCCCCCTGCCCCCGCTCATTCTCTCTCTCTCTCTCTCTCTCAAATAAATAAAATCTTTAAAAAATAAAAGCAAACAAGCATGGATTTTCGACTGTGGGGGGGTTGGGCCTATAACCTCTATGTTATTCAAGGGTTAACTATTTTTTTGTAATGTATAATAAAACATGAACTCCTTAAACTTAAGGATAGGGACAATGTCACTTTTTTTTTTAGTTTCTTTGGCATATAACACGGTATCTAACAAATAGGCACTTAATAAACATCTGAGTGAATGAATGAGTTGGGTCTTTTCATAAATTTTCTTGATATTAGGTATTTGGAAGCAGTTTTACAAACCTCACTTGAAGATCCCTCTTTCTATTATAAAAATACAGAAGGACCAGAAGCTAAGAGAAGATCTTCTAACAGAGACTCATTCTAGGAAGAAAACATGTAAGTGACACTTATTTTAAACACAGACTAATAATAAGCAGAGTTTTTATTTCTGAGCTAATACTATATGATAGGCTTACAGTATACCAAAGCAGCCTAAATAAAAGGACTAAATCTGTGTTAGGTGAAAAAAGCTGGGCTGGTAAAATGAAACAGTGGCAAATGAGTTCCTATAATTATTATTTTTTTCTTTTTTTCCTTCTCCCCCGTCCCGTAATTCTTATTTTTTTATTTTTTTTAAATTTATTTGAGAGAGAAATAAAAAGGAGAGCACAGAGGGAGAGGAAGAGAGAGAAGCAGACTCCCCGCTGAGCAGAGTCCAACTCGATCCCAGGACCCTGATCGATCTCATGACCTGAACCAAAGGCAGATGTATAACCGACTGAGCCAAGCAGGTGTCCCTGCTCTGTAATTTCTCATAGAAAATCTAACATCTTCTCAGGGGGCCTCATTTGGCAGAATGCCCTTACTGTGGGCATTGAACACAAGTCAACAATAAAGGACAAGATGAAACAGAACAAAATCTTGTGGCCTAGGACACATTATGGATCTGAATAGATCCTATGTCTGGATCCAGCCAGTCCACTAAATTGAAAAGACAACTGCCATTTCCCAACCAAGAGACAGAAAAGCAATTATGAAAGCAATGTTAATTCCAAAGAAAAAAAAGGAAGAAAATAGAGCACACAGAAATAAAGCAGCATTTTCTCAATGCCAACATTGACTTCAATGCTGTTGTGTTATTTAACAGCATTGGAGAACATTATTTAGAGACTAGTAATTTGATCACGTTTAATACAGACTGTCCTTCTATGAGACAGGCCATGCTTGCTGACTGTGGCCACCAAGCTGGTATAAATAAAACTCAGCTACACGGAAAGTGTGCTCATTAATATCTGCAGATACCTCGTTGTCTCTCTTCTGTATTGTTAAGATTTTTTTTTGTTAATTTGAGAGAGAGAGAGAGAGAGAGCATGTGAGAGCATGAGCAGGGGGGAAGGTCAGAGAGAAGGAGGAGCAGACTTCCAACTTCCCAACTGAGGAAGGAAGCCGGATGTGGGGCTTGATCCCAGGATCCTGGGATCATGACCTGAGCCAAAGGCAGGACTTAACTGACTGAGCCACCAAGGCACTCCCCTCTTCTGTATTATTAACTAAATATAGGTGAAGTAAAATATTGAAGCAAGTAGCTTAAGAATCCATTAAATGGAGCTTCAGTCTCAGTGTCCACATTTTATCTTCTCAATTTTTAAAAAAGATTTTATTTATTTGAGAGAGTGAAACAGAAAGTGAGAGCATGAGCAGGGAGGAGAGGAAGAAGCAGACTCCTGAAGAGTAGGGAGTCTGACGCCGCACTCGATCCCAGTACCATGAGATCACGACCTGAGCCAAAGGCAGATGCTTAACCAAAGTGTCCACATTTCAAATCATCAGATGTATCACAAAGTATTATCGTACCTAACCTTAAGAGATACTGCCAAAAGTAAAGTTTTCCTCTACTCTAAAAGAAAGCAGACCATCAGCTCCATTCTACACATGAAGACATTGATTCAATCCAGTTATCGAGATTAAACTCAGAAAAGCATCACAGAACTCCAAACAGGGTTAAAAATTCAGAGTTTTTTTTTAGATTTTATTTATTTATTTGACAGAGAGAGAGAGAGAGATCATAAGTAGACAAAGAGGCAGGCAGAGAGAGAGGGGGAAGCAGGCTCCCCGCTGAGCAGAGAGCCCGATGCAGGGCTTGATCCCAGGACCCTGAGATCATGACCTGAGCCGAAGGCAGAGGCTTTAACTCACTGAGCCACCCAGGTGCCCCTAAAAATTCAGAGTTTTAAACAGTGGCTTTGACTTTACTTCTCATAAACCCTATATAGAAACTAAACAGATTTGTGTTCTTTCAATAGTCCTATCTCGCTGGTCAAATATACATAATTTTCAGCCATCACATTCATTCAAAAAGAAAGAAAAAATGTTTCTGCATTACCATAAAGGGAAAATACTGCAAGCATAAAACCCTATTCTGAGGGGCGCCTGGGTGGCTCAGTGGTTTGGGGCCTCTGCCTTCGGCTCAGGTCATGGTCTCAGGAGTCCTGGGATCGAGCCCCATATCAGGCTCCTTGCTCAGCAGGAAGCCTGCTTCCCCCTCTCTCTCATCTGCCTCTCTGCCTAACTATAATCTCTCTCTGTGTCAAATAAACAAATCTTTTAAAAGAAAAAAAAAAACCCTATTCTGACTTCATAATCAAAAATACTGACAGGATGGAGAGCAAAACACAAAGAATAAATTTTAAACCAAGTAACTCTGAAAGGAAAATTAAAAGATTGGAAAGGGGGATAAGTAATATAAGGCTGAAGATACTATGATAATAGGAAAGGTAAAACTTTGATGGCACAAGCAAAAAGGGTAAAAACATAGCTCAGGGTTTCAGTTACTGGTCTTAGTATAGCTCTGGTCCAAACCAAGACTCAAACAAAGATCTCTCTTGGGTATGGCATTAACAAGGAGAGGCAAAACAACTGGTAAAATCACAATCTAGAACATATACCTCTAGAACATATGCCTCAAATCATCTAGTTTCTTTCTTTCCTTCTCTTCCTTACAGTTAAGTTAGTAAAGGAATAAGACAAAAATCACATGTTTTAGAGACCTCTTTTGGCACAGGAGAGATCACGATCCTAGCAAATTTAACTTCAGTGTGAGCAGAAACTCAGAATGGAATATAAAGAGAGAAAAATGGTAAGGTAAAAACAAAAGGGAACCCAGCTTTGTAGAAACTGGTTCAAAACAGACAGACAAAATAAGAGGTTTAGGATGCCTTGAAAGGGTTCCAGAACATGATACCTAAACCAGTGAAGGTTTTTGTTTTTGCTGTTTTGGGGAAGAGAGGCGTTCAGGGGAAGCAATGGTTTAGCCAAGGCAGTAAGGTGAGAGAACAGGGAGGGTGAAAGAACAAGTAATTCATCTGTAGCTGATGCCTAAGCCTGAAAGTAAAGACGGCAAAATATAAGGCAGATGAGGTTAAAACACCCAGGTTAAAACAAATCAAAACAAAACAAAAAACAACCTTTGTACTGGGAGCAAAAAGAAGACATTAAAAGATTATAAGCAGCAGAAAATAATAGATTTTAATCTTCTTTCAGCTGAAGGGTACAGAACTAAATGGAAGATTAGAAAGAGCAAGACTAGGACAGGAAGGCCAGTTAAAGCCCATCAGTTATCAGGATGAGAGAGAATGGTCTCCTGAACTAAGAAAGTGGCAATGCTGATGGAGAGAAATGGAAAGATTCAAGACAGACTGAGGAAATAAGAGTCTACATAACTTAAAATTACTTGGTGTTAAAGACTTGAGTCCTTAACTCAAGTCTAACACTGAGGTTTCTTGGCTTATGCACCTGGGTGGTATCGTTAACAGGAAAAAAGAACTCTGAAGAAAAAATTTCCATGGAAAAATTATTTTTGCTTTAGTCATGTTGAATCTGAGATGCTAGGTGGCAATCAAATGGAGATACTGAAGAGACTACTGAAGAAATGAGCCTAGAACTCAGACAAGAGATCAGAACTGGAGACACAGACTCACAAGTTGTCAGCCTATAGTAACAGATGCTAAGTGAAGCCATCAGGATATATGAGACTGACTGACTTGTAGAGCAAGGATTTTCTAAATGTCATTCAAGACAATTGACCAGAGGGGCGCCTGGGTGGCTCAGTGGGTTAAAGCCTCTGCCTTTGTCTCAGGTCATGATCTCAGGGTCCTGGGATCGAGCCCCACATCAGACTCTGCTCAGCAGGGAGCCTGCTTCCCCCTCTCTCTCTGCCTGACTCTCTGCCTACTTGTGATCTCTCTCTCTGTGTCAAATAAATAAATAAAGTCTTAAAAAAAAAAAAGACAACTGACCAGAGACATAAGAAACACTTGGAATGTTTGTTCAAGTACAAACTCCTAGGCTCCATCCCGAACCTACGAAATCAAAATCTCTGCATTAAGACCCAAGAATCCACATTTCATTCATTCAACAAATGTGTATTGTGTGACATTCTAGGCCTTGGGAATATAGCAGTTATAAAATAAATAAGGTCCCTGTTCCCACAGGGCTTAAGTTCTAGGTGTGAACCAGACTACAGACAAGAAAACAAGTTAACTTAAGATAATGGTAAGTGCTATGGAGATAATGAAACAGAAGAATGTGATAAAGCACAAAGGGGAGGTTAATTATTTTATATAAGTGGTCAGAGAAGGTCTATAGAGGAAGCATCTGAGCTAAGACTTGAAAAATAAGAAGTAAGGCAGGTGAAGATCTGGGAGAATAACATTTCAGGCAGAAGGAATTATAAGTACAAAGGACCTGGGGCAGAAAAAAATCCACTATGGCTACAGCATGGTAAGAACAATTAAGTGTAATACAAGTTAGGTCAGAGAGGCTAGCAGGGGCCAGATCATGAAGGCTTTTGTAAACCACGTTCTTAACAAATTCTCCAAGGGACGCTTATATCATTAAAGTTTAAGAATGAGAGACAGAGGGGCGCCTTGGTGGCTCAGTTGGTTAAGCTGATGCCTTCGGCTCAGGTCATGATCCCGGGGTCCTGGGATCGAGCCCCACATCGGGCTCCCTGCTCAGCAGAGAGCCTGCTTCTCCCTCTCCCTCTGCCTGCCGCTCAAACTACTTGTACTCTCTATCTCTGTGTCAAATAAATAAAAACCTTTAAAAAAAAAAAAAAAGAGAGAGAGAGACAGAGAGGCAGAATTCAACAGAAATCTTAAGGAAAATACACACTAAGAGATGAAAAGGAGAAAAAGAGCCAGGAATCCAAATGGAAAAGAAATTAGTGTCACTGAAACATTTCAAGAGAGGGGGTCAACACAAATGCTGTAGAAAAACTGAATAAAATAAGGATAAAAAGGATGAACAAGGTCTACCATGTTCTTCCCATTGATTTCGATGGCTGCCGGGAGCTGCCTCCACCAATAGCATTAGAAATAGTAAGTGTCCACTCCCTGTGTGGGTATACATTCACCTGCTACATACACACAGCACATTGTTTCCTGGAAGTTATCAGCTGGTTACTATCCTAGGTTTTCTTCTTCCCTTTTCCCAAAGAATCACAAAGGAAGAATAAGTAAAAAGAACAATTTGTAACTATAGGGAGAAAACGTATTTCAAATATATTCATTATTAAATTTCAATTGTCACTGCCTTGATTGCTTTCCTCCTAATTCTCTGTTATGAAGCTTAGAGAAGCTTTCACAAGTCTAATCCAACTAGTTCTCCAACGGACAAAGAATTATCTGATGCCTATAAGGCTGATCACATGCCAAAACCATGCATAAATTCTTACAATTGACATATACAACAAAAACACTGCCCCCACAAAAAATATGAACTATATACTTGGAAAATCTGGTCATTTAATATAAACGTTGACATCACTTTAAGATTCAATGAACTTTTAGGAAAGAGAAAGTGCTTTGCAGGTATGAATATCGTTTTGATCATTAGTAATAATAAACACTGCAACACAAATATTATCAACATGAAATATACCAGCAGCAACCACACAAGGAAGATAACGGGCAAAGTAGCAAAGCAAAGCAGTTAATGAACTTAAAACAGTCTATTCTGTACATCTGACAAGAATTGTACAGAAGACTAGTAATGGTTGGGGCACCTGGGTGGTTCAGTTGCTGGAGCATCTGCCTTCAGCTCAGGTCATGATCCCAGGATCCTAGGATCTAGCCCCACATTGGGGGGGGGGTCCCTGCTCAGCGGGGAGTCTGCTTCGCCCTCTCCCTCTGCCGTACCCTACCTCTGTTCTTGCGCTCACTCACTCAAATAAATAAAATCTTTAAAAAAAATTGTATTTTGTTTTAAAGAAGACTAATAACAAGAGCAAAATTATCTCCAAAAAAATCTAGATAGAAGCTGACCGAAACTTGACCAGTTTTTTTTTCTTCCACTACAGACTCACAATTAACAAATACCAACTAGAAATACACTGAGTTATTTTAAAACCTTCATTTATTCTTATATTCTAGCTCTATGTGATAAGGACTTAAGCTGAGATCTTTCAGAACCTTTGAGGAATCATATGGGTGCCAAACTATAGTTTTTACTTGCTTGCACAAGTTTTTGAGATATTCAATAGAAAAAAAAAAAAATGCTGTAAAACATACTATTAACACCTATAGAAAAATGGAAGGTTTAGAGAAATAGAAGAGTCAGGACAATGGTCTCAGGGAAGAGACGTTACAGGAACATTTAACAACCAGTTTCATTTTTTTTCCCCCAGGAAAATACCCAAAAATGACTGCAAATTTTTTCCCAGGAAAAACTGAAATCTCTAACAATTTAGAAAAGTCAGAGTGTGACAAATAAGCAAGCAATTAAAGGGAATGAAAGATTTTTGATGCTTTTGTGATTAACAAATTGAGGAACAGAATAAAATGAATCCTTTAAAAATACCTGAAGTGTTGTGACTATCAGGAGACAGGACTACCTGATGCTCTTGCACCTTTTCTCTCATCTCTAGCTGGAGTTCCCCATTTGATAAGTTCTTTTTTTTTTTAAAGCACAAGAAAGCACTCTGGGAAATTTACATTCAAAACTAGAAAGTGGAAAAAGCTTTCCCAGTATAGGCTCAAACAACTGAACAACTCACAAGAGACCCTGAAAAAAAGCAAAAGAACACCTAGATTTAGGAAGCATCCCAGAATCTTTCCTATCATACTTCCTAAGTGAAAATTATGAAATCACCATAGACTATTAAAATTAAGAGCTTTTAACATCAATTTTCTTTTAGGATTTTATTTATTTATTTCAGAGAGAGAGGGAGTGACCATTGGTGGCGGTCAGACTCCCATTGAGCAAGGAGCCCAATATGGGGCTCGATTCCAGGACCCTGGGATCGTGACCTGAGCTGAAGACAGACGCTTAACCAAGTTAGCCATCCAGGCACCCCAACAACATCAATTTTCTTATAAGTGTTGGAGAAAACAGATATATGCTAAGGAAATCTAAGGGAACTCAGAAAGGAGTTAAAACAGAACCAGGTTAAGAAATCTTTCCTATCTGGGGCGCCTGGGTGGCTCAGTCGTTAAGTGTCTGCCTTCGGCTCAGGTCATGATCCCAGGGTCCTAGGATCGAGCCCCACATCGGGCTCTCTGTTCAGCAGGGACCCTGCTTCTCCCGCTTCCATTCCCTCCCCTCTCTAGCTGTGTTTCTCTCTGTCAAATAAATAAAATCTTTAAAAAAAAAAAAAAAAAAAGAAAGAAATCTTTCCTATCTGTTTTCAGAAATAAACTCAAAGTTTGGAAGGAATGGACAGAGTAACTTCATTGGAAAGATGGAACACGTGCTACACTGCTAAACTAGCAACCATGGGGGCTCAAACTACTTGGATGGCTCAGTTATTAAATGTCTGCCTTCAGCTCAGGCCATGATCCTGGAGTCTTGGGATAGAGCTCCATATCAGGCTTCTTCCACTGCCCCTGACCCCATTCATGCTCTTTCTTGCTCTTGCTCTTGCTCAAATAAATAAATAAATAAAATCTTTAAAATGAAAATAAATAAATAAATAAGCAAATAAACAAACTAGCAACCATGGTAAGAACAAAAGTTAACCAACAACTAAAAGACTATTAAGTGAAATGTTTTCTACGCAGTAAGCATATAGCTGGAGGAAAACACTGAGGGCACCGTGTATGAAGAAGATCTCTAAAATTAGACCCACCAACTTTATTCATGCACACACATTCAAGCCATGAGTCCAGTTATTTTTCCTGTTTGTCGCTGGCAGCACATTTCATAAGGACACTCAGAGTCCCTTATCCAGTCTTACAAGGGGGCACAAAAAATCCTTAAAAAACAAACAACACGGGCGCCTGGATGGCTCAGTGGGTTAAAGCCTCTGCCTTCAGCTCAGGTCATGATCTCAGGGTCCTGGGATCGAGCCCTGCATCGATCTCTGCTCAGCAGGGAGCCTGCTTCCCCCTCTCTCTCTGCCTGCCTCTCTGCCTACTCGTGATCTCTCTGTCAAACAAATAAATAATCTTTAAAAAACAAACAAACAAACAAACAAACAAACAACAGCATACACACAGTTTCACAAAATCCTCTCCTCTGCACTTTCTGGAATCATGCAACCAAAACCCAACACTTTTTATCCCTTCTTCAAAATGTGCTTTTTCCTGAAAAGCTTCCTTGAGTTCATGCGGAGATCTGGCACAGGAACATGCACTGCATCATTCAGAAATCATTACCTACATTACAACTTTGTCAGTACTCAGGTTTATCTATCAGAGGTGAGAAGGTGGTATACAGTTGTTCAAGTACCTCTGGGCATGAGAAAGACTTCCTAGGAACTTTGCGGAAGGATTTAAAAGGGGACAACAGAAGTTTAATAGAAGTATTTATCAATCTGCCTATATTACGTCAGAAATTATTCACAATATAAGAACTACTAATGTATTTCTGATGCTGTTACTTCTTTACACTAATACCAGAACCATATCCAGTCCAATAGATACAAGATCCCCAGTTCTCCCGCCCTCCCACAAACTGTTCTCTCATAGGCCTGGCAGCTTTCAATGTCCTGGCAAAGGTTTAAGCAAAAACTTTAGGCTTTGCCACCAGCATTTCCACAAAGTATTAAAACCCCTATCTCTAACCCTTGCCTTCCTAAGCTGGAGAACAGTGACCAGGACTGCCACAAAGAGAAACCTCATCTAGGTGACTCTAGCCAGAAGGTCAACAAAAGTAACAAATGCATTTGCCAACCAAGAAAGGAGAAAGGAAAAAATAAATGAGGGACAATCCACAGAGCTCAGGAGGCCTGCTCCTTTTCTCCTCAGACTTAATATAGAATTTAGTTGCTAAAAATGCCCCCCCAAAATGGATTTGTGGGAAAAAAGGATCAGATGTTCCCAGAATGAACCACTCCATCATTGTTAGAGAAAGCTATTCTCATAGTTTTTGAGCTCAACTGGCTCCACATGAATGGGAGAGAAAATATAACCCCATACAGCCCACATTGTAAATATTAACATCTTCAGTCTCTGAAAAATTCAAAAGGGAACCAGCCCGTTCAGTGCCTTAGGGGTCAAAGAGGTAAGGATGGTAATAGCTGTCTCATCAGGGAAACACATCAAGGGAAGAGCCTGATGCGGGAAGTGAAAATTCTAGTCACATGAGAGATTAAAACAATCTTCCTCTAGGACCACCAACACCAAAGATCCCCTATGCTTCATCCTCTCTGCCTCAGAAGTGCTTTCATTCAATGACCTGAAAGGACAAGTCTTCCATCAAAAAGAAAAATGTGGGGCGCCTGGATGGCTCAGTGGGTTAAAGCCCCTGCCTTCAGTGCAGATCCTCTTCTAAAATATTTATTATATCTATTGTATATTTCACTTTTTAAAAAGTTTTCTTTTTTTTTTTTAAAGATTTTATTTACTGGGGCGCCTGGGTGGCTCAGTGGGTTAAAGTCCCTGCCTTCGGCTCAGGTCATGATCTCAAGGTCCTGGGATCGAGCCCCGCATTGGGCTCTCTGCTCAGAGGGGAGCCTGCTCCCCCCTCTCTCTCTGCCTGCCTCTCTGTCTACTTGTGATCTCTCTATATATATCAAATAAATAAAATCTTAAAAAAAAAAAAAGAAAAATGTGACAAATGGCAGAAAAGAATCTCAAATTCTTCCAATGAGTACCTCACAAAATCTTAGTGATAATTCATTCCACACTTAAAAGGACAACCAATAATGATCAAAAATTCATGACAAGGAGAAAACTGTTGAGCACCCAATCCAAGGCAAGTTCTATGCTAAGTGCTGAGGACACAGCAATTAACAAAACAAGACTTTATTCTCATTAAGCTTACTTTCTAGTGGGGGATACCAAACATAGGTATGTTATAGGTTGCTAAAGTTAAGGAGAAAAAGAATGCAGAAAACTAGGATAGAGAATTATGTAAAGGGGGGGGTTGCAACATAAATAACCAAGGAAATGTCACTCATTTGGATAAAGAACTGAAAGAGGTGAGGGGACAAAGTCTTGCGGCTTTATAATGAAAAAGTAATCCAGGAAGATCTGGGGAGTAAATGCATAGCCCCTGAGGCAGAAGTGAGCCTGGTGCTCAAGGAAGGGCCAGGAGATCAAAGAAGAATGTTGGGGAGGAAAGGGTATTACAGATCTAGGGCTTTAAAGGCAATTGTAGTCTTTGGATTTTATTCTAAAAAAGCAAGGAAACTATTCCCCTTCAGATTCTTTTCCATTAAAAAATATCAGGCACCCCGGGCGCCTGGGTGGCTCAGTGGGTTAAAAGCCTCTGCCTTCAGCTCGGGTCGTGATCCCAGGGTCCTGGGATCAAGCCCCGCAACAGGCTCTGTGCTCAGCAGGGAGCCTGCTTCCTCCTCTCTCTCTGCCTGCTTGTGATCTCTGTCTCTGTCGAATAAATAAATAAAATCTTTAAAAAAAAAAAATATCAGGCACCCTATTTTTACATACATGAGTTTTTAAAATTTTGTTTTAAATTGTGGAAATTGGGGCACCTGGGTGGCTCAGTTGAGTAAGTGTCTGCCTTTGGCTCAAGTCATAATCTCAGGGTCCTGGGATGGAGCCCTGCATTGCATGAGCCCTGCACTGCACTGGGCTCCCCGCTCAATGGGGAGTCTGCTTCTCTCTCTCTCTCTCTCCCTCTGCTCCTCCCCCTGGCTCATGCTCTCTCTCTCTGAAATAAATAAATAAATAAATAAATAAATAAATAAATAAATAAATAAAATCTTTAAAATAAATAAATTGTAGAGATCTACAATATAAACCCGCAGTGGACACAAAGACAGCTGGAACTGCAACTCTGAAATTTAACTTTTGCTGGCAGTTCATCAGACATTCTACAAAGACTCTCTGTCCTCTCAACCCTATGGAAAACAGCATTGAGGGAAGTGAACCGAATTAACCTAACCTACCACCTGGTACCCTATTTAAGTCATTTTTGTCTTGAAGCTTCCACAAAGGGGAAAAAAGGAAATATTGGAGAAAGGAAATGGGGGGGAGGGCGCGCATGAAAAAGAAAGAGGAGCCACTAACAACTAATTCAAGTGCCAATCTGACTATCCAAAAATACAATAAAATGCTATGAATGTGTAATATTCAAGTAGAACCTGTCACCTCCTTCTTCCCCGGTCTCCATGTGACCACCAACATCAGACAGAACTCAGGCTTATCTATTTTAGTTAAGTCTGTTCGAAAAAGATTTACACAAGATCATTCATCCAACTGGGATCTGAATTTAAATTTTCCCACACCAGCAAAAACACTGACTCGGAAAGCTATCTGAATCTCTATGTTCATAGCAGCATTACTGACATTAGCAAAGACACGAAAACAACCTAAATGTCCATGGATGAATGAATAAAGTTGTAGTGTATGTACGTGTGTGCGTGTATAGTATACATACAAAATATAATGGAATATTAGTCAGCCATAAAAAATGAGGAAATTCTACCATTTGGGACAACATGGATAGGCCTGGAAGGCATGTAAGTCAGAAAAAGTGTACAATCTCACTTACATGTGGAATCAAAAAAAAAAAATGAAAAAATAAACACCAAGCTCATAGAAAAAGAGATCAGACTTGTGGTTACCAGAGGCGGAGGGTAAAGTGAGGAGGAACTGGAGGAAAGCAGTCAAAAGGCACAAATTTTGTTATAAGTAAGTACTAGGGATGTAATGTACAACATGATGACTATGGTTGCCACTGCTATAAGATTTATGGGAAAGTTCTTAATAGAATAAATCTTAAGAGTTCTCATCATGTGGAAAAAAATTTTTTTCTCTTTCCTTTTTTTTTAATTGTATCTATACAAGAACGATGGATGTTAGCTGAATTTCAACAATCATTTTACAATATATGTAAATCAAACCATCATGCTGTGTGCCTTAAACATAAACAGTAATGTATGTCAACTATTTCTCAATAAACCTGGAAAACCTGTGTCATCATTATCCAAGAACAACTGAATGAATAATTACTCTGGAGTCACCAAAATCACTTAAGAGTTTTAAGAGGCTCAAGAGTGAGTTATGAGCCTAACGTAGGCCCAACTTTTATGCTCCAGAAACATCTCCCTGTATGTTCCAACTCGGATCCCTGTCCTCTAATAACTCGGATACCGGAATGATTTGAAACGCTTCAACACGTTTCCCTCCCGTTTTTCCGGGGCTCGAAGGAAAACGGAAACCCAAGAAACACATGGAGAGAGTCACCCCCAAGCACTACAAGGGCGCAACAGTTTTTAGGTCCCACCGCACAGGCCACAGGTGGCGCCAGCCCCCCGCCCTCTGCCCCGCGCCCCCCACTCTCCCGCTTCTCGCCTGCGCTCCCACGCACACTCGGGGCGTCTCGGGCCTCGGGACCGTCCTTCACGGTAGGTTCCGGCCCTGACCCACCACCCCCAGGCCCCGGTGGCGCCAGCGCGGGGAACCCAGGCCGGGGGGGGGGGGCCTCCGCCCGCCAGCCCGCGCGGCCGCCACGCCCCCTCCCCACGGGCCGCCCGCGCCGCCCGCCCCCTCGGCCGGGAGGTGGCCTCACCTCACGCGGGCCGTAGCGGGGACGGCGCCCGCGTCTCCGCCCGCCGCCCGGGCCCACGGCCGCTCGGCTGCGGCTCGGCCCCGACGGCCGGCGGCGGCGCGCTTCTGGGGGCGGGCTCTTCTCGGCGGGGGTTTCCCCCGGGCCCAGGCGGGGGAGCAGAGGGGATTGGGGCGGGGGAGGGGAAAGGGGCTTGGGAAGGAAGGGGGAGAGGGGGAGAAAAGGGGGGAACCAAACCCGGAAAGGGAGAAAAGGGGGGAGGGGGGAAAATCAGAGGGGGAAGAAAGGCCCAGAGTCCGCCCCCCGCTGCGGCCTGCGCGCTACGTCACCACGTCCGGCGTAATCGTCAGCGCGTCCTGCGCCCCGCGCGTCGGTGCTTCCTCTGTGCCTCTCTCCGCTGCTGCAGACGCCCCCTATGTGGGCGCCCACTCGCCGCGACTGCCCACACGCTCTTTTCACGGGACACACTCACAGGCCGCCGCGCTGTATCCCTCGCTCGCTCGCTCGCTCTGTCGCTCCCTCCGCGTTACCTGTGTCTCAAGCCAGCAATCCAGATCCACTGCGATCCTCAGCCCACCCTAAGTCCTTCAACCCTGAGTCGCCCAAGATGTAAACATAGTATTAATTACTGTAAAGTAATTTCAGTTTACAGAGCACTTTCAGAATAGCCTGTGGCTCAGGACGGTAACTCTTGTGATAAATATTTGTAGTATAAATGGACAAAGATCATGTGGTAAGTGGATGTCCATTTTTTTCCAGATGTGAAAGTTTAATTCCATAGAAAGCAGGTTTAAGTCCATCTTATTAAAATCACTTACCCCCCCCTTCCAAGATACAGTTCTTTTCCTTCAGAGTCATTTGAGTTTGCAACCTCCCCCATTCTGTCCGTTCTAGGCAGAATCAGTTTAGTACTTGATCAGATAGATGTATTTGGATCATTTACTCACCAACTCCCTCAAAGAACCACTATAGTCTTACATTGATAAAATTTGGCTATTAAATATTTACTATGACACAAGAACTACAGGCAAAAAAATAATAATTACAGTACGATGTAAGTGCTATAAATAGAGATATGTTCAATGTGCTATGGAAACAAGCAATTGGTTGTTAGAGGTAAGGGAGATTGAGTAAGATACGGAGAAGTTACATGCTGTGTGCCTTAAACATATGGTGATGTATGTGAGTTAATTCTCAATAAAATGGGGGGGTTTCCCACACCTTTAAATACCTATATTAGATCAGGCACTGTGTGCGATCCTAGGAATATAATGTATGCAACAAATATGACTGGCTAGATGACCTCACTGCGGACCGAAATTGTACACGTGGCATCTAGGAAGAAAGAGCCCAGAAGGGCAAATACTGGTGGAGGTACTCTGGCCCACAAGCAAACCTGTGTAGCAGAAATAATAAACTCTCAAGACCTTGCCCTGTGCTGGTCATTGTCAGTGCTTTACAAAATTATTTAAATCTCAAAACTCTGAAATAATCATTACAGATCTGTAATCCCATATTCAAAGTCCATAGGGCCAGTCATGTTTCAGAATTTAGAAAATTTAAAATTTTAGAAAGGTAAAATGATACACATACTGTATATTATATAATACCCCTAGGGGTATCCCATAATCAAAAAATTGATATTTTTGGAGTAAAAATATATAAATAGTGTCAGTACACTTTTTTAAAAGATCATAGATAACCTCCCCTCTGTTCAGCTCACCATGTGAGTTACCAAAAAAAGTGGATTATGGGGGTTTTTTGGATTTTGGAATCATGGGCAATCATTTTTCCCATTTCTCCAATGAAGAAATGAAAACAAGAGAGGTCAAGTAACTTGCCTAGAGTTACTCAGCTAATAAAAGCAAGAGACCAAAAAAAGAAAAGCAAGCAACAGAATTTTGACCAAGGTCATCTGGTTTAAAAACCTGTCCTCCTAACTCCACCCACCATTCCTGCCAGGTAAATTCCTGCTGTGGGAGACCAGGCCCTTCCCTGAAGAGCCGTTGATGAGGATCTTTGGAGAACCAGGGATTCCAAGAAATCTCAAAGTTTCTCTTCCTAAGTAGAAAAATCCCCAAAGGGTGCGCAAATCTAGCTCTCAAGTCCCTTTCCCACCTTCAGACTTCCTCTGAGGATACAGAAGACCCGCCTTAGAACACTCATCCTCTTTTCCCTTAGCCTTCATACTGGTTACTTTTGAGCCCAGTGGAGTGGGATTGGGGGTGGGGGTGTTGGTTAACCAAGGTGTCTGCATTATGAGCTCTGGGAGGGAGAAAGGGAGCAGTAGGACTTAGAGAAGTACCTGGCAAAGGAAAATGAAACTCTCAATTATCTGCATGACAATGACATAAAGTGCCCTGCCAAAGACCCCTCTTGTTCAAGGGAATGCTCTTGAACACTCTGCCTTAAAACTCATCTTGGGGCGCCTGGGTGGCTCAGTGGGTTAAAGCTTCTGTTTTCGGCTCAGGTCATGATCTCGGGGTCCTGAGATTGAGCCCCACATTGGGCTCTCTGCTCAGCAGAGAGCCTGCTTCCCCCTCTCTCTCTGCCTGCCTCTCTGCCTACTTGTGATCTCTCTCCTCTCTGTCAAATAAATAAATAAAATCTTTAAAAAAAAGAAAAAACAAAAAAAACTCTCATCTCTCCCTTTTCCTCCAGGCTTCCCAGCAAGGCCTTTGATCTGAAGAGGAATTTCATCTCTAACCTTTGTCCCCAGGCCTGGCAGTTTACGTGTGTAACCCACTGTCTCCCAACGTTGGCCCAGGGACATTTCTTTCCCCAAACTAAACAACTCACATCCCCCACTCTGTACTTTCACTGACTATGTGTTGGAGCCTTCTGCCAAGTTCTACCTGTAACTGGCTTCATCTCTCAAATCAGATGTTTGGCTGCTCTGTCCCCTGCAGCAAGGAATCATGCCAGCTGGACACACCATCCCTCCAGGGCCCCTGGCAGCCAGGTTGGAGTTGAGACCACAGCTGTTGAGATCCTGAGCCCCAGTTTTACGGCTCTGTCTCAACCGTATCACTAAAAGAGGGCCTACCCCAGCCATGATCTCATTGCTCCTGGCCTTCCTATTCCTGGCTCCGGCTACAGTGGCCATTCCCAGAGCGCCTGACAGTCAGTGTATGGCATGTGGAGGACCCACCGTGGACTTGGATCACCAGCGGGAGCTGCTTCTTGACCTGGCCAAGAGACGCATCTTGGACAAACTGCGCCTCAGCCAGCGGCCGACACTGAACCGGCCTGTGTCCAGAGCTGCTCTAAGGACCGCACTGCAGTGCCTCCGTGGGCCCCCGCAGGGGACGCTTCCCGAGGCTGGCGGGGAACAGGAATATGAGATCATCAGCTTTGCTGACACAGGTGGGTTCCTGCTCTATAGATCTTCCCCCAAGGATGTAAAAGTCTCCTCCCCAGCCTAACCTCTTCTGGACTCCCTCCCCCAAACCCTCCCAACTCTTGCTTCCCAAGGCCTGTAATCTCCCAACCCTGGGCTCCCACACCCCCACCCCACCCCCTGCTCTCTCTTATTTAAACTTGACCGATGGGCAGCTGGGAAGTGGGTAGATTTCACTTCTTTTGAGACTGCCTGCCTGCATCTCCTCTGGCTCCCACAAACTTCCACAGGCTGTGGTGTGAGCTCATCCACTTTTGGGGCCTGGCCTCTGAGGCTGGGAGCTAGGGAGTCTGTCCTTTTTCTGGCCCCTGTCTCCACCAACACCCAGATGCCTCATCTGAGTAAAAAGGGAAAAAGTAAAACACCAAGACTACAATACTCTTCCAGCCTACCCCTGCTCCCTCATCTTAATACCTTGGGTCCTCACATCAGAACCCCATCAAAATGGGACTCAGAAAGGTGGATGAAGGATAGAAGGTACAGTAAAAGAGAAAGTTACTTCCAGAGAAGAAAGAGGAGTTGGAGAATTTAATGGGTAGCTGGAAAGAAGGTCAAGAATTTGGAGACAAGACCCTAGAAACAGAATACAAAGTGATCTCTTTGGCCTCTGAGCTTCTTAGGAGCTCTTCCTTGGGTCTGGAAGGTCCTTCCAATTCCTGGCCCCTCCCCCACCCCCGGTCAGCACTCACTCCCCTCTCCCTTCAAGACCCAGCCCTCCCATCCTCAAAAATCCACCCTGACCTGAGGGTGAGGGGCTCCCTCTCTGGTGGCTCCCCTACCCTCACCCGGAATCTGAACTCTGTGTGGAATTGCCTGTTTCCAGGTTTTCTGTGAATTCTGTATTCCCATATACGTTGACCTCTTGAGGTCAGGATCTGTCATTTATTCCTCATGTTATCACCAGAAGCTAGTGCATAGTAGAAATAACTAACACTTACATCTTATTTACATTATTCTAAGTTTTTTACATACACTAAGTCCTTGAGATCCTCATGACAACCCAGTGAGACAAGTACTATTGTTATCCTCATTTTAAAGATACTGAAACTTTGGGATGCTGCCCCGTGGCTCAGTCAGTTAAGCATCCAACTCTTGATTTCTGCTCAGGTCATGATCACAGGGTCATGAGATTGAACCCAGAGTTTCGAGCTCAGTGGGAATTCTGCTTAGGGATTCTATCCCTCTGCCTCTTCCCTTCACGGCCCCATGCTCTAAATCAATCAATCGATCTTAGAAAAGAGTTACTGAAACTGAGACACAAAAAGGCTAAGTAGTTGGGGCATCCGGCTGGCTCAGGTGGTAGAACATGCAACTCTTGATCTCTGGGTCCTGAGTTCAAACCCCATGTTGGGCAAAGAGCTTATTTAAAAAAAAAATGTTGAGTAACTCCTCAAGGTCACGTGACTAGTAAGTGGTAGAGCTAGATAGCCTAGCTCTGGAACCCATAACCTTGACCACTACATTACTTTGCCTCTCATGAACACAGTAGATGCTTAATAAGCATTGGTTATATTAAACAACCAAACAATGCTGTGAGCTTGACCACAGTGTAGAATCCCCAGTGATGTATGAGACCCTATTGTAGTTCAAAAGGGGGTTTCTGCCTATGACTAAAGATTTATTTATTTATTTATTTATTTGAGAGAGAGAGCAGAGCATACACTTGAGTGGGGGGAGGGGCAGAGAAGAAGGGGGAGGGAGAAAGAGAATTTTTTTTTTAAAAAGATTTTATTTATTTATTTGACAGAGAGAGAGATCACAAGTAGGCAGAGAGAGGGGGGATGCAGGCTCCCTGCTGAGCAGAGAGCCCAATGTGGGACTCGATCCCAGGACCCTGAGATCATGACCTGAGCTGAAGGCAGAGGCTTTAACCCACTGAGCCACCCAGGCACCCCACGAGAGAGAGAATGTTAAGCAGGCTCCACACCCAGTGCCGAGCCCAGTGCAAGCCTCCATCTCATGAACCTGAGATCTAGACCTGAGACAAAATCAAGAGTCAGATGCTTAACCAACTGAGCCACGCAGGTGCCCTTGTCTATGATTAAAAACATAAACTCTGGAGCCAGATAAGCCTGGGTTCAAATCCTTGCTCAGCTGCTTATTACCGTGTGACCTGAGTTGTTAATAGTTTTCTCATTTGAAAAATGGGGATAATGAGAGGATAGTTGAGAGATTAAATGAACTAATACAGGGAATGTTCTTAGAAGGTTAAGGTGGTGGGAGAGAACAAGAAATTGAAGGCTGAGCTCCTGCCCATGAGGGTTGTAGTTGCTGCTTCTGGGAATAAATAATTAGAAGGTAAGGCAGAATGAAATAATGCTAGAGGAGGGCACATTGCTTGCTGGGCTGGGGGTTATTCATTGGGTCCTAGTGAGACAAGGAAGTCTTTAAAAAGATTGCAAATGGACTGCTATTGTAGAATAAGTTTGGCTCCAATGGGTAGAGAACGGTAAACATTCTAAATGGAGGGGAAAAGTGTGAGTAAAAGTCTGAAGGAGTAAACTGCATTCGGAGTTGAAAAGTACCTTGACCTGGACGAGCACAAGGCCAACAGATGGCCGTGAACCGTGACTCCTTTGAACACCCAGAACCTGGGTTTTTGTTTTATTCTGTTTTTGTTTTTGTGTTTTCACCTTTGTATCCCTGACACCAGTTCCTGGCAACATTGTGGCAATAAGAATGGCTACCCAGTGTTTAGTGTGCCTGCCTCAACTCATTCAATCTTCACAACCGCCCCACAAAGTGGAGTTCATCATTCCCATCCTAGAAAAGCAGAAACTGACACTCAAAAAAGATCATTTACGTGGCTACGTGGCCAAGGTCACACAGCTTGCAAGGGGCAGAACTCAAATACCGTTCTCTCTGACTTCAAAGTCTATATACTTTCCACATCATATTTGCTAATCAATGAATGAGTACAACATTCAGCCGGAGGGGGCCCAATCGGAGATGACGTTTGGAAATGAGAATGACACCTGAATTCTACCTTTTCTTTTTTTTTTTTTTTTTTTTTTAACATTTTCTTTATTTATTTGAGAGAGAGAGAGAGCACAAGCAAGGGGATCAGCAGAGGGAGAAGGAGAAGTAGACTCCCCTCTGAGCAGGAAACCTGACTGGGGGGCTCAATCCCAGGACCCTGGGATCATGACCTGAGCGGAAGGCAGAGGCTTAACTGACTGAGCCACCCAGGCGCCCCTGGATTCTACCATTTGCATTTCAGTATGTTAGGTTGAAGTTTTTATTCCAATTTAAGCTATCGTCCACACAGTAGTGTGAAAGCGAGACCCGAGTATGGTTCTTGCTGGAAGTGGGAAGAGAGAACTTGGGGCTCTGGGGAAACTGGGGTAGGGGCGTCCAGTGATGTCCTGGAACTGGCTCATACTGGCTCATGAGAACAAATTATGAGCATCTCCCAACTCCTCATCCAGTGATGTCACATGAATAGTTTGAAATTGGCCGTGGTGGGAGAATTTATACCACAGAAATTGGCAAACACTACGTATCAGGATTTATTTCGCTCTGGAATCCAGTTGTTAAACATTTACCAGCACACCACTGCCTGTGACCTAAAACTACAAGCTATGTGCCTCCGACATATCTAATATGCAATGCTGACCCAGGGACAGGGTCACCGTAATAGATATCCCTGTTCAATATGGGAGACAAGGGAGTGAGGGACACAGACCAGTCACTGATCCGTGAAAGTTCTCATATCCAGCCAGGAACATATCTTAATCTACCCCAAATCCAGAATTCCCTTGGTTAGGGCTTAGTTCTGCTCCCTGGTAGGATCTTTCTCGCCTCTTAAGGAAA
>CM053611.1:59900338-59915841 GCA_028646535.1 Procyon lotor
CTCGGCAGGAAGCCTGCTTCTCCCGCTACCATCCCCTCTGCTTGTGTTCCCTCTCTCGCTGTGTTTCTCTCTGTCAAATAAACAAAATCTTTAAAAATAAATAAGATAGATAGATAGATAGATAGATAGATAGATAGATAGATAGATAGATAGATGATGCCTGCTTCCGGCCCAAAGAAGTTGGGGGCCCAGAGACCTCTTTTCACTTTGAATCATCTCTGCCCCTTTTAGTCCAAACTGGTGCTGCCTTTGCTACTTAAATTCTCCATAGGGGCACCTGGGTGGCTCAGTGGGTTGAAGCCTCTGCCTTTGGCTCGGGTCATGATCTTGGGGTCCTGGGATCGAGCCCTGCATCAGGCTCTCTGCTTAGTGGGGAGTCTGCTTCCCCCTCTCTCTCTGCCTGCCTCTCTGCCTACTTGTGATCTCTGTGTGTGTGTGTGTCAAATAAATAAATGGAATCTTTCAAAAAAAATAAAATAGGGGCACCTGGGTGACTCGGTGGGTTAAAACCTCTGCCTTTAGCTCAGGTCATGATCTCAGGGTCCCAGGATCGAGCCCCACATTGGGATCTCTGCTCCTCAGGGAGCCTGCTTCCCCCCCTACCCTCATCTTTCTGCCTGCCTCTCTGCCTACTTGTGATCTCTCTCTCTCTGTCAAATAAATAAATAAAATCTTTAAAAAAATAAATAAAATAAAATAAAATTTTCCGTAAAACCCTGTGGGCCTTTTTTTTTTTTTCTTTTTTAAAGATTTTATTTATTTGACAGAGAGAAACACAGCGAGAGAGGGAACACAAGCAGAGAGAATGGTAGCGGGAGAAGCAGGCTTCCTGCTGAGCAGGGAGCCCGATGTGGGGCTCGATCCCAGGACCCTGGGAGCATGACCTGAGCCGAAGGCAGATGCATAACGACTGAGCCACCCAGGTGTTCCCCCGCCCCGGGGGGGGGGGGGGCTTCTAAATAACAAATTATAATCTACTCAGACAAAAAGGCACTCAACTTTATCAAGACCCCTCTTTAGGTTGCAAGTCAGGGTGTTATGGATTGATACTCTCTTTTTTTTTTTTTTAAGATTTTATTTATTTATTTGACAGAGTGAGAGTGATCACATGTAGGCACAGAGCCAGGCAGAGAGATGGGGGGGATGCAGGCTCCCTGCTGAGCAGAGAGCCCGATGCAGGACTCGATCCCCAGGACCCTGAGATCGTGACGTGAGCTGAAGGCAGAGGCTTTAACCCACTGAGTCACCCCAGCGCCCCTGGATTAATACTCTTAAGATTCTTAGAAACCCTTTTGTCTAGTTGAGAGGATCTACAGAACATCATCTTAGATTTTTTTAGATTTTAACAAAGGTATTAGATCTTAACAAAGGGTCTTACAGTTGACCCTTTATTAAATGTTTTGATCTTCACTTTGAGGCCATATTTTACTGGCATTCCCCTGTATTTGATTTTTTGCCCCAAGACCATTTCTTTTTTTTTTTTTTAAGGTTTTATTCATTTATTTGACAGAGAGAGAGAGAGATCACAGGCAGGCAGAGAGGAGGAAGCTGGCTCCCCGCTGAGCAGAGAGCCCAATGCACACCTCGATCCCCCGACCCTGAGATCGCGACCTTAGCTGAAGGCAGAGGCTTTAACCAACACTGAGCCACCCAGGCGCCCACGACCATTTCTTACTTTAAGAATCTTTTGCCAGACAGAGAGGTGAGGAATGAAAAAATATCTTATTGTTCAATCTAGCAAGTCCTGTTGGAAATATTTTCTCTAAATTCTGCTTGAAAATTGAACAGTTCCCTTTTTAGTTCATCTCACTCCTGAAATGCCTTATCATAGGCAGCTAAAATAAGCCAATTGGCACTTTCAGCATTCTGCCTGGAAATATCTTTAGCTAAATTCACAACTTTGTTAGATACCATTTCTAGCTTCCAAGTTACCACAGATGATAGCCAATACATAACACAGGTTCCCCTTTCTCCAGCTTCTGAGAGCAATTTCCTCACTGCTCTTCCTACCTTTCCTAACAGTCTTCTCCTCACCATCCTTCCAACCTCTGCCTGACACCCAGTCCCAAGGCCAAGGCTACAGATTTTAGGTCTTTGCTAGGGAGCACCCTACCTCTGTTACTAATTTCTGTTTCAGTTACCTATTAATATAACTAATCAGCACAAACACAGAGGCTTAAAACAAGAAATTCGAGGGGTGCCTGGGTGGCTCAGTGAGTTAAAGCCTCTGCCTTTGGTTTGGCTCAGGTCATGATCTCAGGGTTCTGAGATCAAGCCCCGGCTGTCTGCTCAGTAGGAAGCCTGTTTTCCCCTCTCTCTCTGCCTGCCTCTCTGCCTACTTGTGATCTCTCTCTCTCTCTCTCTCTCTCTGTCAAATAAAAAAATAATAAAATAAAATCTTAAAAAAAAAAAAGAAATTCGATATTTCTGATGATTTTTGCGCTTTGACTGGACTTATCTGGACAGTTCTTTATCTCGATCTGAGGAGTAGCTGAGGGAACAGAGGCAACTGCCTTCCATCAGGGACTTAGAACATCTAATATGGTCTCTGATCTTCAAAGTCTCTCTCTGCATGACTTCTCATCATTCATTAATCTGGTGCAACTTTCTTTAAAGTGTGGTGGCTGGCTTCCAAAAGGGCGAAGCATCATTATGTAAGTACTTATCAAATGTCTGCTTGCACTATGCTTGCTTATGTCTCATTGGCCAAGTCAAGTCACACAGCCATGCCCAGACTGTATGGAAAGGGACTGCACAAAACCATGAGTATTGGGTGGTGTTGTTCACTGGGGGCCAACAATGTAATAGTTTACCATAGTCCCTGATGGTTATGTGTTCTGCCTGCTATAACTAGGGTAACTTAGATTCTAATGGTAGGGGCACCTTGGTGACACAATTGGTTAAGTGTCCAACTCCGGTCCAAGTGTCCAATCTCACGGTCATGAGATCAAGCCCTGCGTCTGACTCCATGCTCAGCATGAAGTTGCTTGGGAGTTTCTCTCCCTCTCCTTCTGCCCCTCCTGCTTGTGCTCTCTCTCTCTCTTTGCCTCTCTCTCCAAAATAAGTGAGCAAATCTTTAAAAGAAAGAGAGAGAAAGAGAGATTCTAATGGTGGGATGCTTAGTGACATAGCAAGATTAGCTGAGCCAATCAGACTTTTCATCTAGGATTTGGGAATTGGAACCAATCACATCACTTTAGTTTTTAGGAGCTGAGTAAAACATTCTGTAGACTCAGGAGCTGGGGCCACCATTTTAGGAACTGAAGAAACTGACAAAGAAGCGGAAGAAGTAGATCACAGGAAGAGAAGAATGGAATAGACTTATTTAGAGACACCAAGATGGAAATGTCATCTTGACTTTGAGACCTGTCAAGAGCAGCCTTATTCCTGACTTTCCAATTCACACGAAGCCTAATTGAACTTTATGTTCATTCAACAATTGTTTATTGAGCTTATTATGTACTAGGTACTAGAGAGGCTGGTAAACCATACAGGTATAATCCCTGCCTTCATGGAGTTTATGTTCTAGATGAAGGGGGAGGGGAGGAGAAGCACATAGTAAACAAATGAACAAAAAAACAAGACTACAGAGAATGATAGTAGCTATAAAGATAGTTAACCAAGATGATGTATTAGATAGAGGTACAGTTGAAGGCTGCTTTAGATAGGTGAGTCAGAGAAACCTCTACAAGAAGGAGATGTTTGAGCTGAATGCCAAAAAGAAGTCAGTCAATCAAAGATCTTGGGGCACCTGGGTGGCTCAGTGGGTTAAAGCTTCTGCCTTTGGCTCAGGTCATGATCCCAGGGTCCTGGGATCGAGTCCCACATTGGGCTTCTTGCTCAGTGAGGAGCTTGCTTCTCCCTTTGCTGCTCCCCCCATTCATGCTCTCTCTCTCTCTCTGACAAATAAATCTAAAAAAAAAAAAAAGATCTTGGAAAGACATTTCAGACAGGGGGGAGCACAAGTGCAAAGGCCGTGAGGTGAGTCCATGTTTAGTGAGTTCAAGGAACAGAAAAGAGCAAGTATAGGTAGAATATAGCCATTAGATGGCAGAGTGCCTGATCAAAGAGGTGTTCTGTATTAAGGGGCTTAGATTTTATTTATATAGCAATGGGAAGCCTTTGAAGGGTCTGAAGCTGAAGAGATTAAGCTGATCATATTTATGTTACAAAATGCACTCTGGCTGATACATACAGAATGGTTTGCCGGGGACAAGAGTGGACCACTTGGGAAGCTGTTGCTGTAATTCAAGAAAAAGCTGATTGTGGGTTGAACTAATATATAGTAGAGGAGATTGGGATAAGTGAAATTATTTTATGAATTGGAGGTAGAGTTGACAGATCTTGCAGATAATTTTATTTTTTTAAACTTTTTATTTTTTTTAAGATTTTATTTATTTACTTGACACAGAGAGAGATCACAAGTAGGCAGAGACGCAGGCAGAGAGAGAGGGGGAAGCAGGCTCCCCGCTGAGCAGAGAGCCCAATGCGGGGCTCAGTCCCAGGCCCCTGCTGAGATCATGACCTGAGCCGAAAGCAGAGGCTTCAACCCACTGAGCCACCCAGGCGCCCCCATTTTTTTTTAACTTTTTAGAAGATTTTGTTTATTTTGAGAGAGTATGCAAAAGTGGAAGGGAGGGGCAGATGCAGAGAGAGAGGAGGAATCTCAAGCAGACTCCATGCTGAGCTTAGAGACCGATGTGGGGCTCCATCTCACGACCCTGAGGTCATAACCTGAGCCGAAATCAAGAGTTAGATGCTTAACCAGCTGAATTACCCACGTGCCCCAGATCTTGCGGATAATTTTAAACTGGGGGTGAGGGTAATCAAGGTTTTGGCTTAAGCAGTGCACTTATAGGGAATTAGATTGGAAAAGGAATAGGTTTGGGTTGGGGGTATCAGTCTAGAGTTTATCTTTGAACATGAAAAGTTTGAAATGCCACTAGATAGCCAAATAGAATATCAGATCAGCAGCTGGAAATACAAGCCTGAGGATCAGGAAGAGGTCAGGGCCAGGGATATATATTTGGGAGTCATCAGCATACAGATAGAATAGAAAGCCATGGGAATTGACGATAGCCTTCTAGAAATGAATATATAGTGGGAAAAGAAGGAAGCTCAGGACCTTCAACATACAGGGGTCAGGCAGAGGAAGAAGGGCTGTCAGCAAGAGACCAAGATATAGTGGCCAGAGTCACAAAAGCCAAGAGAAGGAAATATTTCAAGAAGGAGGGAATGATTAAGTGTGTCAAACACTGCTTAAAGGTCAAGTAAGATGAATATAGAGAGATGAAACCATTGGATTGGGCAATATGGAAAATGTCAGTGATCCTGACAAGAGCAGTTTCAGCGGACTGGAGGGAATAGAAACTCAATTAAGGTGTTTCAGTAGGGGGCGCCTGGGTAGCTCAGTGGGTTAAAGCCTCTGCCTTCAGCTCAGGTCATGATCTCAGGGAACTGGGATCAAGCCCTGCATCGGCTCTCTGCTCAGTGGGGAGCCTGCTTCCCCTTCTCTCTCTGCCTGCCTCTCTGCCTACTTGTGATCTCTCTCTGTGTCAAATAAAAAAAATCTTAAAAAAACAAAACGAAAAAAAGGTGTTGCAGTAGGGGCAGGGAGGGATGAAGAGAGAAAATTGGAGAAGAGTAATAGTGACAGGGAGATATACATAGAATCATTGTGGTGAAAGCCTGGATATGGGGGATGAGGGGACCCTCATAGGGCTTCTAGAGGTGATAAGGAGAGTAGTGATTCCCGCAACTCTAAGAACAGAAAGAGAGGTGGATAGGGAGGAAAAGAAGGATTTCCACTTGGGAAAAAATGGATTTGAATGTGCCGGCAGGACATTCATGTGATAAAATTAAGCAGTTAGAAATTTAGACCTGAAGCTTATTGATTCCCAGATCTAAACGTCCAGTCCAGAGGTGCAAAATGGCCTGGACTAGACATCCAGATTTGGGAATCACCACCATAAAAATTGTGTTGGCTGACCATGAGTGTGGGTAAGAACTCCCTTCGGTGTAGAGCAAAAGGAAATGAAGGTCAGACACAAACTCTGGAGAACTCTTGCATTGAGCGGATGGTCAGAGAAAGAAAAGCCAGCAAAGAAAATCAAGGAAGGATCATAAGAGTTGTGTCATAGAAGCCAAGAAAGAAAAGATTCTCAAGGAAGAAAGGGTGGTCCACAGTGCTGAGTGCTGGAGAGTTCAAGTTCGCTGACAATAACGAGGTAGCTGGTAGCATTGACACTCAGAAGGCCACGGTGACTGGGGCTTCTTGTGTCCACAGGCCTCTCCAACATCAACCAGACCCGCCTTGATTTCCACTTCTCTGATAGAACTGCTAGTGGTGTGGAGATTCAGCAGGCCAGCCTCGTGTTCTTTGCACAGATCCCTCCCAATACCACCTGGACTTTGAAGCTGAGGACCCTTGTGGTAGGCTCACGTGACACCAACCTCACCTTGGCCACTCGGCACCAGCTGGAGGTGGGTGCCAGTGGCTGGCAGCGGCTCTTCCTGGGGCCCGAAGCTCAGGCTGCCTGCAGCCAAGGCCACCTGACCCTGGAGCTGGTGCCTGAAGGCCAAGGAGCCCAGAGCTCCATCATACTGGGTGGGGCTGCCCACAGGCCTTTTGTGGCAGCCAAGGTCAAAGTTGGGGGCAAGCACCGGCTTCACCGGCGAGGCATCAGTTGCCAGAGTGGGTCCAGGATGTGCTGTCGGCAAGAGTTCTTTGTGGACTTCCGTGAGATTGGCTGGCACGACTGGATCATCCAGCCTGAGGGCTACGCAATGAACTTCTGCACGGGGCAGTGCCCACTGCACGTGGCGGGCATGCCCGGCATCGCTGCCTCCTTCCACACTGCCGTGCTCAACCTCCTCAAGGCCAACACAGCGACAGGGACCGCGGGAGGGGGCTCATGCTGTGTGCCCACAGCCCGGCGCCCCCTCTCTCTGCTCTACTACGACAGGGACAGCAACATTGTCAAGACCGACATACCTGACATGGTGGTTGAGGCCTGTGGCTGTAGTTAGTCCGTGTGTGGATGGGCAGCCCAAGGTGGGGGCAGGCAAACATGCCCTCACAGAGGTCCCCTTCCTGGAGAGGAGGGGATGACCCCGTTCCTGCCTCTGTCCAGGAGGAGGGCTCCCTCTTCCCGAGCAAACCATGGAAATGATCCCATCTGTAGCTTGAGATCTTCATCTAAGGAGGGTCACTGTACCATCTTCACGACCACCAGTCTCGCTCCTGGGGCACAGTCTATCCAGCAAGCAAGCCTCCCAGGCTCAACGGTCACCCCAGGGACTCTGATCCCACCTGCAACCGTGAGCAGTGCCATCTAGTTCCCAGGCAAAGCCACCCACAGCCCACCCTTAATCCATCCCATAACCTACTGTACTTCCCTGCTCTTCCCACTTGATGGCTGTCCCTCCAGGATGAGTTGACCCAGCCCCTTCCCCTGATTCTCTGGATTACCAGAGAGCCCTTTCCTTGGACTCACTGAAGATCAGATCACTGCAGTCCAAAGTTACTCTTCTCTGTGTCTTGAGCCCCTTTGTTGGCCCTGGTGGGTTGCTAAGGCTCTCTTGGCACACCGTCATCCATTCTTTGTCCTTCTCTGCCCTGCTCTATGCCCTTAAGGACTGACTCACCTGAGCTCCTTAAGCCCCTGGCTCCCTGCCGAATTTGGCTAAGGGCAGACACAGGAGATCAAATGAGAGGGGGAGACAGAGGTCAGGATATTTCTTATTCCTGTTCCCTCTGCCTAGGTGCCATGTATCATGTATCTGTGTGACTGTGGTTGTGATCTGTCCCTACAGCTCCTATCTGGCTCCCCCTGGCCCCAGTTCTTCTTTTTTTTTTTTTTTTTCCTGGTCCCAGTTCTACCTAGATTCTGATATCCCTGCTTCCGCAGCTTCCGCACTAGGGGGTTAAAAGGGCTTTCCACTCTTGCTAGTCTCTGGGAGCCTCAACATCCATCCTTCGTTCCCTTAACCCTGCCTATACCTCCATAAATAAGGTCTTCGTTAAGCCTTCTTAGTGATGCAAACACAGACAACTGAATGGTTCTTTTGTCTCTCACCAGGACCCTGACTGACACCAAGGATGACCCAGTGTCTACCCGCCTGGCCCCCTTCTGCTGTCTCTCACCCAGGCTCCTCAGGGCCGAGCTCTTGTGTCTATCCCACACTTCATGCCTCTTCCTTTCGTAGGCTTCCTCCTCTTCTTTCTTAGGCCTCCTTCTCCCCCCTGAGAACCATCTTTGCTGGTCTCAGAACTAATGAAGACTTAGGTTTTATCTGCTCTTTTCCTCCCTCCATACTCACTCCCAGAGATGAGACAGATCATTGCTCGACCAGCAAGTAGGCTGACATCCTGGGGGCACACACGTTGCGGGAGGCAGAGGCACGGCTCAGAGCTGGTGGCCTTCCCTCACTGACCCCCAGGGCTCCATCCAGGACACATCCAGGACATCCAGCCCGGAAGCTGGAACTGGCCAAGGGCCACTTGCATGGGACAGGGAGAAGAAAAAGAAGGCATGGAATGAAGAGGGGAGGTATTTGCTCTGAGGCTGGGTCCTCTCTAGACCTTTGGCCTTCTTCCCCCATCATCCCCTCCCTTTGGTTAGACAGCCCTGAACCACGGGGTCGATACTGTCTGCAGCCCAAGGCCGAGTTTGCGCAAAACCCACGTGTCCTTTAGGTAACGTGATGTCTGTGTTTGCTCAGCGTATAACCCCCTCCTCCCAGGGTCTGAGGTCCCTGGAAGAGGAGCCCTAGAGGAGAAAGTCTGAAAGTGATCTCCTTCGGCGACCTGCAGATCTGAGATGTGGGGCTTCCTGAACAAGCCACAGAAGTCATGCCACCTTTGCCTTGAGGAGATCTTCATCTAAGACCATTTAGGAAGTCTTCCGTGCCCCTTCCTCCCCCTCCACGTGTCTCCCCTCCCTACAAGCCGCCCCTCCCCCAGATCTGACCTCTCTCCCTCCAACTCCAGCTTCAGTCCCCAGGGCCGAGACTAAGGTGAGATGAAGTAAGGCAGTCACTTTGGGGGCAAAATTGTAAGGGGATGCCAAGAAATTCATCAATTGAGATAAATAATATCCCAATGCTATGTTTTTAACGCAGCAAAATGAATGCCAAAAAAATCCATGATGAGCAAAACAACAAATTTTAAAATAAACACAGAATCGGTATTAACTCCCTTTCTTTATGGCTCTGCCTCTTGTAAAAAGGGGAAAGAGTGGGTCTGTCTTCTTCCAAACCTTGGCTTCCAGAGCCTCTTGGCCTCTAACTCTAGACTGTGTCAGGCTTTTCTCATGTGGGCAAGATAATCACTCGGGCTTCTTCTCTGTTCTTACCGCGCCCCCCCCTCCGCCCGAGCCTGTCCCTCCCCCCCCAGCACCCAACCAGGTTGGTGGTAGGGCGGGCCTGAGAGGCAGATGGCTGGGGTATTTATAACCTGGGAGCACTTCTTGGGGAAAGTGACTAAGATGCTAAGAGCATATTTATAGCTGGGTTCTGACGTAAGTGTCAGTGGGGAGGTAGGGCCAGGCCAGGCACAGCAGCAAGAGGGTAGGAAGAGCCGAAAATCGGGGGCACCTGGTAGAGGGTAGGGGAGAAGAGGAGTCAGCGACTCCTGCAGCCACTTGATGCTGCTGCTCCCCTTGACTCTGTCTCCTGGCCCCAACAGGTAAGCCCTCTGAGACACCACCATGGGCAGAAACTTCTCTGCAGTTCGATGTTCCAGACCCCAGGGGCAGAGGGCTCCCACTCACCAGCCTCAAGCAACAGAGAGGTTGCTCAGAGCCGGGTGGGGAGGAGAGGACTGGACAGAAGGGCTTGAATATGTTTCTGCCCCAGGAGAAATGTAGGAAGGACAGGAGGGTCTAAAAGACTCCATGTCCCTTCTCTACCCCCCCCCCGCCCCCCAGCACACAGCACCCTGGGTTTCTAGGAAGTGCCCGCAGCTACCATCAAGCTCTGTCTCCATGCGTCAGTGGGACGAGCTCTAACACCAAAGGTAGCAGCGATGTGGGGCCTGACGACAGCTCGGCTCTCTGGTAGGGGCGAGGGGGAGAGCGCGAGGACTGGCTTCTCTGTTTTCTGGGGGAGAGGCGGGGTCCCCAGAGGGAGAGGCTGGAAAGCCCTGTGTGGTTCCCCAGTCCTTGGGGCGGCCCATTCCATGGGAAGCCGGTCCGCGCTAAGCCAGCTGCCGTCCAGCGGCGCTACACTGCCACGTGCCGGACACCGCCGGTACTGAGCTCCACCCCCCAAAGCACCACCTCTCTCCCCCTGGCGCCAGATCTGGGACTGACAGCCCCCCCGCTGGCTACACAGCCGGGAGCTTAATAAGATGGAGTTGCGGCACATTTCCAAATCACACTGTCTTCCTTCTAGCTTCTTGAAGAAACTGGGGGCATAAGGAGAGAGGCCAGCATGAAGTCTACCCTCCTAAGTTCAAGGTGGAAGGGCCATGGCCCTCCCATTTCGTCGGTGAGCAAGTGTGGTAGGGAGGGCTGGGGTTGGAACTAAGGTCACCGCACTCATCTTCTTTGCTCTTCAAAGTCCTTAAACCTCTCACGTCCTGCCCCCTTTCACGGAGGCCTCACACCACTTCTAGGATGCTCCAAATTTAGGTGACTCTCACAGTCCCCTTGAAGAGACCCAGCAGCTAGGTATGGGCCCTCCCAAGTCCCACGCCCTTCTGCCAACCCTGATGGACTCTGTCCTGCTGTAAGATTGCATCACCGCCTCCCCTACCTCTCTGGGTTTCCCCAGACATCGCAGGAATATGCCCCCCGCCCCCACCATGCTCCAGCCCTCCTCCACATTGTGCTCCAGTCCAACTGGACTCTGGGCAGCCAGCATAGGCAGGGTCAGGAGGTGACTTCCGTGCCCCGTGGCACTGCCACCTTGGCCTGGCCAGGAGGACTCCATTCCTCCCCCGCCACCCCCCACCCCCCGGTCCCAGACCTATTGCTAGGAAGAGAGAGACCAGAGTTCTCCTTCCGGCCCAGAGACCCTGGAGAAATAACCAGTGGAACTCACAGCTGCCTCTAAGAACTGCTGCAGCAGAGGCGTCTGGGTAAGCTAGAAGGACTAGAGGTATGGGGGAAACTGCCCTCCCCACCTTGCCCCTATGAGTCCCTCCCCCGAGCCCCAGACCTTGGGGACTGAGCATGTGAAATCATTCTCTTTCTTGCATCATGCGTGTCCACACTGTCCCCCCCCACCCCCTTACCCCTACCTCAAACTCAGTGACCAGGCCAGATGGTGAAACCCAAGCTCCCGGGGGTGGGGTGGGGGGGGACCTCCACCCCCTGCAGGGCCCTGATGGGCAGCACAGCCAGCCAATCCTGGGGCTCAGAGGGTAGGTCTGCTGGCTGACCACTAAGTGAGGGAGCCCCAGGTTGCGGCTCTAAAGAGGCCCCAGTCAGTAACCACCCATGAGCTGTGAGGGTCCAACTGGCAGACTGTGCTAAACACAGCTACCCGTAGGCCCATCCACACACTGCCTTCCTGAGTCCCAGGCAATAGAAGGCAGGCGGCTCTACCCTTGGCCCAGGGTAGGTGTGGCACGGCCGTCTGCTGCCGCTGTGCCCCCATTGGCTTCCACGCAATCAGATCAACAGAAGGAGCAACCGCCGTCCGAGGCTCCCGACCCAACCCAGGGCCATTCACCAGGAGCATGGGGCTCCCTGATGTCCAGCCCCAGCTGGTGCTGCTGTGGGCACTGGTGTGGGCACAGGGGGCAGGGTCTGTGTGTCCCTCCTGCGGAGGTCCTGCGCCGGTGCCCCAAGCAGAACGCGCTCTGGTCCTGGAGCTAGCCAAGCAGCAGATCTTGGAGGGGCTGCACCTGACCAGTCGTCCCAGAATAACTCACCCTCCACCCCAGGCAGCGCTGGCCAGAGCCCTCCGGAGACTACAGCCAGGAAGTGTGGCTCCTGCAAATGGGGAGGAGGTCATCAGCTTTGCTACCGTCACAGGTGGGTGAGGGAGAGGCAGGCAGAGCGCAGACAGGGAGAGGAAGGCGGGAGGGAAGACTGACAGAAAAGGCAGACGGAGCAGGGTGTGGGAGGAGGAGGAGTCGGGGCAGGGACCGGTTGCGGAGGATGGAGAACACAAGGCAGTCCCCGTGTCTTCTAAAGGGGCTCGGGGGAGCAGCGGGCAGGCTGGCAGACGTCTCAAAGGAGGGCTTCAGCCCTGCTCACGTTCCTCCATCCCTTCTCCATCTCTCCGGCAGATTCCTCCACTTCAGCCTGCAGCTCCGTGCTCACCTTCCACCTGTCCACAGCTCAGTCCCACCACCTGTACCACGCTCGCCTCTGGCTGCATGTGCTCCCTACCCTTCCTGGCACTCTTCCCGTGAGGATCTTCCGTTGGAGCCCGAGGAGCAGGCGCCAAGGGTCGCGCACCCTCCTGGCCGAGCACCAGGTGACGGCCCCGGGCTGGCACGCCCTCACTCTGCCCTCTAGTGGCTTGAGGGGCGAGGAGTCCGCCGGCCTGCAACTCCAGCTGAGCTGCGGACGCCTACGAGGCAATGCCACCTCTGCCCGGCAGCCTCCGCGGCTCCTGGACGTGGCAGGAGACCAGCGGCCCTTCCTGGAGCTTAAGATCCGGCCCAGTGAACCTGGAGCAGGCCGGGCCAGGAGGAGGACCCCCACCTGTGAGCCCGAGACCCCCTTGTGCTGCCGGCGAGACCACTATGTAGACTTCCAGGAGCTGGGATGGCGGGACTGGATCCTGCAGCCCGAGGGGTACCGGCTGAATTACTGCAGCGGACAGTGCCCCCCCCACCTGGCCGGCAGCCCGGGCATTGCTGCCTCCTTCCATTCGGCTGTCTTCAGCCTCCTCAAGGCCAACAACCCCTGGCCCTTGGGTACTTCCTGCTGTGTCCCTACGGCTCGAAGGCCTCTGTCTCTCCTCTACCTGGACCGGGATGGCAATGTGGTCAAGACAGATGTGCCAGATATGGTGGTGGAGGCGTGTGGCTGCAGCTAGCGGGAGGACCTGGGGGTTTGGAGTAAAGAGATCGGTTGGGGGTTCCCAGGCAAAGGGCGTCCGTGGCAGGAGACGTTAGATTCCTGATCCACATCCCCACCTAGCAGGCAGGGTGGCCGGATGACCGGGGTGACCCCTAGGGGACCCAAAGGGGCACTCGTTCGTCCAGACTCTCGCCTATTCCTGGCTGGTTGACGTGTGGGGAGATGGGGAAAGTGTGTTCTCCAAAGGAGTCTCCCCAGAAAGCATGATTTCCTACTCAGAGGTGAGGGAGGGGTGGAGGGAGGGAAGGAGAAGGCAGAGAAAAATTACTTCGTCTCTCGAAAGAAGAGAAAGTCCTCAAGGGAGGGAAGCAGGCTTGGGACAGGGGAACCAGGCTGGCCCAGGCTAGGAACTGTGGAAGAGCTTTCAGGGAGGGTCAAGAAGGAGATGGGCAAGGGGCTAAGAGGAGGTAGGTTAGGAGAGCCCCAGAAATGGGAGCCAGGAGAGAGGGGTACTGACCCTAAGAAGTTCCCTGGTTTCTCCCAGTGTGGGGGACAGGACCCAGCGGGGAGACAAATGTTTATATTCTCCTAATAAAAATGAGGGGAAAAATCAACAAGCATGAGTCATAAAGAAGGGCTGGGGTGATAGTCCAAAGGGATAGTTTTCACGGTGAGGTCTAAGGATCCCTGGGAGGTCCCTGAGACCCCTTTAAGGAGTGTTCACAGGGTCAAAGCTATTTTCATAATACTAAGATGGCATTTGCCTTTTTAATTTTCATTATCTCAAAAGTATACAGTGGAGTTTTCCAGAGGTTATGTGGCACGTGATTACATCATCTTTCTGACATCATTGTTAGTGGGATATGTGCTTGTGTATTGTCGTGTTACAAACTTTTTTCAGTTTGAATTTCTAATACAGTAAGTTGACATGAACCACATAAACAAAAATTCAATAAACTTTAAGAGTGTAAGGGTGGGGTGACTGGGTGGTCCAGTGGGTAGAGCATTCAGCTCTTAATCTCAGGGCTCTGAGTTCAAGCCCCACATTGTGCAGGGAGCCTATTTAAAAAAAAAAAGGGAGGGGCACCTGGGTGGCTCAGTCAGTTAGGCATCTGCCTTCGGCTCAGGTTATGATCCTGGGGTCCTGGGATCGAGCCCCTTATCGCACTGGGCTCCCTGCTTATGGGGGACTCTGCTTCTCCCTCTTCCTCTGCCCCTCCCCTTGCTGGTACGCACTCTCTCTCTCTCAAATAAATAAATAAAATCTTTTTTAAAAAAGAGTGTAAAGGGGCCTTGAAGTCAAAATGTTGGAGAATCACTAATCTGGAGACCTGGGTGAGGAGGAGAAAGCAGCGTGCTCTAAAAGAGGGTCTCTGAAAGGAAGGGCTGGGGCAGGGCCACTGGTCTTGCCTGACCCTCCGGGTATAATTGGTGTCTGGGCCAAAGTCATATGGGGGAGGGACGGTCAAATAGGACTCCGTACCTGTTCCCCCACAGTTACTACCTAGATTTGAAGGGCCTCAGACTTCTTCCTATTTCACGTTTTCCCCCTGACCCTCAGTCTGAACAGTTAACCTACTAACTCTCCAGGCCCGAGAAGGTGGATGTGGGAGGCCTGTCTGAGGGGTGACGGGAAAGGAAGGGGCTCCTTTTCCTCACCATGTTTTCTCCCCTTTCTCATAAAGTTAGTTCAGACAGACTGAAATAGCTGCCCCTTCCCCTGCATCCAGTCACTACAGCGACACAAATCTGAAAGGACAAGGCACTCCCTCTCAGACACTACCTTTCTGCACTAGCAGCCTCTTCCAGTGTGCCTTTCCGTTTCTTTGGGCTCATACAACCCCCTCCCTGGGCTCCTAACCGGGCTTCGGTGGCGTGACCTGTCAAGCCGCCTGCCTCTTCAGCTCCCACGGTCTTCTCTGCCTCCGGACTCCGATAGAGTGTCATGTGCCAGAACGGCCAGCAGAGGGAGCAGACAGCCCGGAATTGCAGAAAGCGGGAGGCACGGAGGTGCAGAGGTGCCCGCGGTCTCCAGAACTTGGGAGATGAAGGAGAGCAGGGGTTCTCCGCAGAACAGTGTTTCGGTCGCGTCCCAGGGTTCCTTAGTAACCTTGTGAACCGCATACTCTGCACCCAGAGCCTCAGCCACGGCTCCTTTCTTTTATGCCCTACAGACCCTTCACTTCTAAGCCAACTCTGTTCCAGGCCTGTTTGCACGAAACCCCAAATCTGTCCTAACCCCTTCGTGTTTCACTGAAAGAATGAGGCCAGCAGATATACTACAGGATGGCGGAATGCTCAGGTAGCCCCAACCAGAGTCGACGACGCTACTTCCAATATTATCTTTCTCGGATGAACGTTTTCGTCGCCCCCCACCTCCCAATATATTTCTCAGTTTTTTCCTAGCTTGGCGGTAGGGGGGTGGGGGGGCCCCTCTTAGTGGGCAGCCGATCCAAGGATCCATGCCGGGATTTATTGCCCACCACCAGCAGCGTGTTCAGCGGGGGGGGGGGGGGGGGG
>CM053611.1:59916341-59930399 GCA_028646535.1 Procyon lotor
GGCATAAGGGAAACTCTATTCTTTACCCTTCGCGCCTCACCCCCAAACCAAGGGTATTGCCCGAAGTTCTCATCCCTTACCAAGGGCAGCACGAAAATGGGGCAGCAGCAATGGGGGCACCAGAGGCTGGGGTAGCTCCCTGAGAAAAAGCTTCAGGGCACCAGTGACCACGTGAATATCATCCCACTCAGCACTGTCCAAATCTAATCGGCCTTCTGGGAAGAGAAGGAGGTACAGAGGGGCTCAGGGTTCATGGAGGGCCAGAAAGATTCAGAGACTGAGAGGTCAGGAGTTTGGGAGACTATCCAGTCAGGGGAGACCACAGAAAGACCTAGGAGATCCACCGTGGGGCAAGGCAGCAGGGGTGGGGATGGGGACAACCCACCCAGGAGCAGGACACAGAAGGATCCAGAGGGAGCAGGGAGGATGTCAGATGGTTTAAGGGTCTGAGGGCCCTTCCACGTAAGTACCTTGTCCTGGCTGTTCTGGGAACACGTACCTCCCATCGGAGGTGACCGCCCGCTCTGCAACATGGAGAAGAGATCGAGAACTAAGACACGCAGTGCTAGTCAGATCCCTCTGTTCTGCCAGCTCCCCGAGAAACTGCCCGTGGTTCTGAGGCATGAAATTCGCAGTCCCACCACATGCACACAAGCCTTCTCACCTCTGTCCACCAGGAAGCGAAGCTTCTGGACCACCGCCAGGTTCCCACTCACCCGGTAAATGCCATCCACATCCAGACCTAGGAGATGAGGCACGGAGCAAATAAGGATTCCTGCTCCAAACTGTGTGAGGGGAGGACTGGTAAGAGATGCGGGGATGGAGAGGAATAAGGCAGAAGAAGACTAGGGTGGGGAAGATGGGGAATTCTCTGCTTTGGCCTGTTGGAAGGGGAGATCGTGGGGTCTCTGGAAAAGTGACCTCTCTTATCCACAGCAGCAATGCAGAGCCGGACAAAGCTGGGCACGGTGTCCCCTTCCCTCTGGCACAGTGATTCCAGCTGGCAGCCGAACACCTGGTCTGGAGAGGCAGAGAGTGAGTGGAAAGCCAATGGCAGCCTCGCCCAGGGAAGCTCTTCTCAGTACAAGTTTTCACCCCAAAGTTGGGCTGGCCCTCCTGACCGCCTTTTCTAGGCCCCTCGCGAGGAGGTACACCCTTTCTCCCCAAAACTACGCAGCAGAGAAGATCGCTCATCTAGTTCTGGGAAGTTCTACTGTGAGTCTCACTGACGTTTTCTCATCCACGAAGTGGGTTGATGCCCAGATCAGGAATATGAAAGTGCCAGCAAAAATACTAAAGCAGGTACGAAGGAGAAGGGGGGCCGCTGGCCCAGCCCACCTCACCTCGGAGCAGCCCACGCTCCTGCAGGCTTTGCAAGGGTGGTCTTTTTGCGATGAGCCGCTTCAGCTTGTTCCGAACGCGATTCTGCTCAGTTCCTTCAGGACACCGACCTATAGGAGCAGGAGGAACGCGAGAGCCGCTGGAAGCAGCCGGAGACCTGAGACGCGAGACGCGCCCCCGGGCCCCGCCCACCCGAGGCCCTCCCCTCACTGGAGCTCCGGCGCCCGCCGATCCGCAGCAGCGGCTTGAACACCGGCTCCGACTCCTCTTCGTCGTCCTCCCCGCCGCTCAGCTCCTCCAGCTCTGCGGGTCCCGAACCTGACTGACGCAGTTCCAGGGGGTTCTCTCGATCCTAGACCGGGAAGGGCGAGATGGACCGAGTCGGAGATTGGAAGAGAGAAGAGAGAAATCTGCACCCCTCCCTCCAGTTCGACGCAAGATGATCCCAGCCAGCTGCTGGGGTCCCACGTCCCAGCCCCACCCCAGATGGTCTACACTGAGACCACCTTGCCCCCTACCACCCCAGAATCCTACTGTTCCTTCCCAACTCCCTCTGCCCCGCCCTGGCCGAGCCTCTCCCGGGGCTCTGCCCCACCGTCTCCCACCCATCTCACCAGGCGTTCGATGACCGCCCGCAGCGCGTGGTGCCAGGCTCTCAACTCAGTCTCCTGGTCTGATTGCAGCAGGAACTCGTGGCCAGGGACCGTGCGGATCTGAGGGACCAGCGGAGACAGGGCTTGCTTGATTCAGCGGGAGGGAGCACATAAAGCTGGGAGGCCGAGCGCGAGACCCGTGCGGGGAAACCCAGGGCGCACCTTCGGGTCGGGTGTAGCTTTGGATACGCGCGGGAAGCACTCACGTGCAGGACGTTGCGGCGGCTGGACAGGTGGCGGCCGTGGGCCAGGGCTGCTCCGCGCAGGTCTACGCTGCTTTCGGGTCGGCTACCCGCTGGTCCCTGGCAATAGGGAGAAACTGAGGCCCCGGTGCTGCTCCCCTCGTTGCCTCCCTCCCACCCCGGGGACTGCAAGGACACAGGAGGCTGCGCTGCTTCCTCTACTCCCCCCTGCCCCACCTCTACCCCACAGTTGGCCTGAGGCCGTAGGAGTAGGGCCCGAACCCCTCCCGCACGCCCCCTGCTCCCCTCCCTCACACTCACCCAGATCGAGGAGGGCGCCGCTGGCGGTGGCTCCCGGTAGAACACCAAACTGTTACCTGCTAATACTACCCAAGACGGGCTCCAGTTCTTCCTGCAGGGGCGGAGGGGGCAGTGGTATGGCGCAAAAGTCAGTTAGAACCGCCTGGGGCGGGCTCTGTCCCCTCACTTGGCTCTACGGAATACAGCCGCCCAGGCCCCCCCGCGGTATTCCCGGGTGTCCTCACCTGAGCTTCCGCCCCCCCTGGGCGATCTTGGTCACGTTGAGCAGCCCCGACTTTTCCACCTCCTGCGGAGTGGAGCGAGGGGTATTAATAAGCCACCCAGCGCCCCCCCCATAGCCACTACAGCTTTCCCAAGGTGGGGTATCCTAGGAATGAGGTCCTTTACAGTTGCGGGGGTAGGGGGAGGCTGCCTAAGAGAGGATACCCAGAGAACTCTCAGAAAGAGGAAGATGTTTCTAAAGGAGCAGGAATTAGAGGGTGGGGCAGTGAGGATCTTGGCCTGCACAAGGAAGTGGGTGACTTACGTGAGGGTCCTCCAGGACCTGGGGCAGAGGTCGAGAGGGCTGCAAGGCTGAAGGCTGGTCTGAGGGGTGGAGCTGGGAGGTGTGGGGGCAGAGGTCCAGCGAACCCTGGGGGAGGGGATTGGAGAAACAGGTGGAGGAAACATCTACCCCGGAGTCCCCCTATAGGGGGGACAGAGGTGCGGATGTGGGTGAGAGGCAGGGAGTGGGATGGGTAACAGATGAATGTCTTGCATAAAAGAGAATAAAAGATTGCTTTTCCTGCATATGATCAGGAGAAGGGGGGACTCTCACCTGGGGGCCGAGCAGTTCCGGGGTGGCCTTGTCGGATTCTGAGCCCTTTGCCTGAGGTTGCGGGACCCCATTGTCCCTATTCAGGGTCTGCACCCCCTCCATGGAGCCAGCGTTCTGGGGAGTGCGGTGAGGGGCAGAGCTACAGCCAGATGCCATCTCAACCCACTCTCAGCACCCTGCTCGCAATTTTCTGATGGCAGCCCCGAGAGAAAAACACACCGCTTTGGGGTGCAGTGAGGGAAAGGGGGAAGTGGAGGGGACACGAGAGTGGGTGGGAGGGAAAGTCTCACCATCTCCCGCACACGAGTGCGGCGTGGAGGCTTCCAAGACTTGCAGCCGGTCAGCGAATTTATGTAGAAGCAGCGTCCGGAGTTAGGGTCCAAGTGCTGCTCCCAGGAGTCCAGCCTCTGCAGTGGGGGGCACGCAGGGCTTGGGGGAGGAGACCGGGGACAGCGGCGAAGGTCCACTAGGTTGCAGTACACAGGGTGCTCTGACATGAGGGGCGGGGGTCTTGCCTGCCAGGAAAGGGGAAGAAAAAGGCAGTAATTCTGTCTGTGCCCCTCCCCAATCTTCTCTCCACCTAACGACCTCCTCCTCTCTCCCCCACTGTTTTCTCACCCCCAGCTCCTGGCCGGGGTGACCCAGGTACTGGGGAAGAAACCCCAGTCCCCAGCTGGGTGGTTTTTTGTTTTTTTTTTTTCTCTCCCGCAGTCATTGCTTTCTCCTCCTCACTTCCTGTTGCCAACTTCCCTCCTCCCCCACCCCGCCCCTACCCCAGGGCCTCAGGAAAGGGGAACCGGCTTTTTGTGTGTATGTGGGGGGGTGAGGGGAGGGGAGCGCCCTACCCTCGCATTCTCCAGAGTGAAAGGGAAGAGAGGGAGAGGGGTCAGGGACCCCTACTAGGGGAGTCTGAGAGGGGAGGGGCCATTTTAATCCACCAGCAAGTAAGAGAAAGGGGAGGAACTGAGTGTTCAAGAAGAGTAAGGGAGTTGGATCTCTAAGTGGGACTTGAGCTAGCAAGATGGGACACAGCAAAAGCCCTGCCCTGGGCCAGGAGTCTGGAGGAAGAGAGAAAAACAGCTCGGTGGCCTTCTCTCAGTCCCTCTGTCATCCGCCAGGTTCCGTGTATCCCCAGGCTCTTTGCTACTTGCTATCCCTCAGCTAGAATTCCTGCCTTCTCAGTTCCTAGTTCGGTTCAGGATAGTTCTTCCTCCTCCTCATTTGGATCAACTACATGTCATTTTCTGGGAGATGCCTTCCCAGACTACCTCCATCACTCTCTACATTTGTGCTTGTTGGAAGCACCTCTCAGTGCCAACAGTTACTAGTTTCTGTGTTTGTCACCCCCATGGGGATCCCTTGAGGGGAGAGATTCTGCCGGCCTTGTTTGCCATCGTGCCTAGAACGGGGCCGGCAGTACATAACCGTTGACTCTACCTCACTCAGGAGGTCTGTGACTCACCGCCTTGGCACTGGCCTCTGACAGCAAGTCTTCCTGAGAGAGGGATCTGCCGCTTGCTCCTTCCTGGAAGGGCTTCAGGAGGGTAGGCCTCAAATTGGTAACACTGACACTTCTATACATTTTGGGGGGAAGAGGAGGAGGCTGCTTAGAGGTGGTCTGGGTCCTGCCTGGGGGTTCCTGAGATGGGCGCAGCTCCTCCGCGGAGCCATGAAACCCCTTTGGCCCTGGAAACAGAGAAATGGGAAGAGTGGGGGCAGGTGGTCAGAGGGGTGATCTTGGCCGGACCTCTCGTCCCGGGGATTCGCAAGGAAAACAAGAGCAGGGGAGGCTGTGGAAGAGTATGTGAGAGCTAGAAAGTATAAGAGTAGGAGAGGCAATAGGACACTATGAGGAGGATGAAGAATAGGCTGATCAGAGGGAAATAAGAGAAGGGGGTCAGCAGACACTTTGAGGGAGAGAGAACCTTCCAGTAATTCCTAGAAGCCAGAGAGGCAGGAAGGTGAAGGGAGTACTCACCAGGTACCCACAGGGATTGGTGGGAGGGGATGGCGGTTGGGCTCTGGGAAGGGACAGATTCCTCTGTCATGTAGGCAGCTGGGACAAAGACGGGTCGAGAAGTGGGGGGTGCTCCCAGGCGCCTTGCCAGCCACCAGTCCGAGTTGGTCTTTCGAAGCAGTAGAAACCTGTCCCCTTCAGCCAGGGACACTTGCCGGCCATCTGCCCCAGTATAAGTGAAGGCATAGAGGGCACAGAGCTGGGATCCTCGAGAAGGGTTTTGGGGCCCCAGCCCAAGGCTCCCCCTGGTACTCGACCACCACCGGCCTGACAGCATTGTAGTCAGTACTGTCACCTGTGGGAAGAAGGGGTGGTGGGGATCCAGCAAAGGAGGCAACTGGCTGCTTCCAAGCAGAGAGACATAGTTGCTCCTAAGAGCAGTGTAGGGAGCTTGGGAGGAACGTGAGGACAGGAACCTCAGAATGAGAGCGGAGAGTGAAGCAGAGAGCCTAGGTGGGGGTCATCTACAGGTCTAAGACCTCCCCGGTGATGTGACTGGTAAGGAAGTACATAAGTAAGGTGCGAGAGGATGTGGTCAGCAGAGCTGAGAGGCGAGCAAGGCAGGAAATCAGGGGAGAGAGGCCAGCTCGGCGATTGTCCTCCAAGTACCTTCTAGAGCCCAGCAGAAAATCCACGGGCAGGAGGAGCGGGTCCTGGGTGGCGGCAGGACTTTTGAGCTGGACACAGGAAGACAAGGAGAGAGAATCAGGTCTGAGATGGAACGCAGGCAAAGAGACAGGAATTAATGACAAAGATAAAAATAATAGTTTGTGACCTTTATTAAATGTACACAGGCCCCAAGGTTTCCGCTACCAATAGCCTCAGACCCAAAGCTGCGTGCTTCCTGTGCTGACTCTGAGAGACACAGAGACAGAGAAACCAGAGCCAGAGAAATATAAGACCAAAGTAGAGAGAAAGAGAAAGTGGCTGGGAGAAACACAAAGGGGTTCCAAGCTAGAGGAAGAGGTGAAAATACCACCATCCTCTCAATCCAGGGTATGTTTTGGGAGCCAAGAGGCTTTGAAACAATATACAGAGCCTCCGGGGCAGAGAACTACTTCGGTGTGCGGGTTCCTTCATTCATTCTTTTTTTTTTTTTTTTTAAAGATTTTATTTATTTGACAGCGAGAGAAAGAACACAAGCACGGGGAGTGGGAGAGGGAGAAGCAGGCTTCCAGCCGAGCAGGGAATCTGATTCGGGGGGTGGATCCCAGGACCCTGGCAGCTGGAGCCACCCAGGCGCCCCCATTCATGCTCTTAATAGGGATTGGCTGAGCACCTCCTGTGTGAAAGGAACAGTGTTAGGCCCTGGAGATGAGAGAGGGGAAGGAGATAGACACAGCCCTTGCCCTCATGGAGCTTCAGGACAGATCTTAACTAATGACACAATACATGTATTAATTACAGTTGAATCAAGGACTCTGGACAAGTATTACAGGGTGCATGGGAGTGGATGGGGGACTAGTATTGGCTTTTCTCTGGTAGAAGGTGGAAACTGACTTCCACTGTCGATTGCCAGGGCTTTAACACACTGATGCTTCCCCCTTACCTGACCACTCTTGTTTTGCCCTTTTCTCAGTTTCCCCACTGCACAACGTGAGGCTCTGGGTCTGGCTTTGGAGGGGTAGGGTGGGGACTGCCCCTCCCCCTTGGTGACATCTGAGGGCCACCTCTCCTCGCCTGATCTGAGGACTGGTTCCCAGCACCAGGATTCGGCCTCACTGATCTTCCTCCTTAGTGGGCTCCACTTCTATTCAACATGTGGAGAACCCTACCCCTCAAATATCTCTCCCACCTCCACAAGAGTCCCCAACTTCATCCCATTCGTTCATCATTCGTTCACCTGGTGTTTGCTAAGTCCTCACATGTCCTCCTCTTCTGCCTTCTCGCCAACTCATCCTCTCCCTCTTTGTAGCCTCCTTCCCCTGAGCTTTTAAACGTATTACCTTCTCAGCCCTCTTTAGCCAAACCCCCTTTTACTATATGCCTCGGTTACCACCCTATCCCTCTCTTTTCTTCTTCACAGTCAGACGTCTTGAAAGAGTTGCCTACATATGCGGGTCTCCATTTCCTCTCCTCTCACTCCCTCACCTCCGCAAGGTCCCTCTTCCCTAGGGTCACCCCTGACTTTCCAGGGATGCTTTGCTGGCCTTATGTTGCTTGACATCTCAGCAGCAGCCAACACAACTGACTACTCTCTCCTTCTACAAACACTGCTGGTGTCCTTCTTACCTTCTTACCAGTCCCTTCTCTGTTGCTTAAGGAAGGACTTTGCTTGTTCCTCAAACCCCAGAGGTCTGTCATAGATCTTGTGCCCTTTGAACTCTATACACCCCTTCTAGTCTTATTTTCTCCCCAGCTTAAATGACCTCCATGTGCTGCTGAGTACCCTATCTCCAGTCCAAATCTTTCTCTGGAGCTCCAGTGTAATCCACTGTCCACTAAAAAGCACTTGGATATTACACGATGGGCCAAGTAGCACAAACGTAGTATGTTCTAAACTGAACTTGTCAGCTTTCCCCAAAAACCTGTTTCTCCTCCAGTACCATTATTTGGTTAAATATGAGTTCAATAAATATTTATTGAACGCTTGCTACCGTATGTGCTGAGCAGGAACCGTGTCCTAGGCATTGTTGATTAAGAGGACAAATGTGGCCCCTGCCCTCTCATAGCAAAATGCAGTGTGATATCCACTATGATTATCATCTGCTCAAATACATGCAGGATATACCCAGTTGTGCGTGCCAGAAACCTGGCGGCCAACCCGAATTTCTCCTGTTTTCTTACTACTCCTATTTAACTGGTTACTACATCTTTTCAATCTGCCTACTTCCTTTCACCTCTGCAACTATCATCTTCCTTAGTCTGGATGATATCGCCTCCTAACTAGTCTCCTTGCATAGGGTTCTCCTCACCTCCAGTCCATTCCTGGCACAGCAGCCACAGTGACCTTCCTAAAGCACAAAAATGCCACGTCCCTGACTTAACCTTTCAAAGGCTTCTCATTGTCCTCAGAGTCAAGTCCAAAATTTACAGTATGGTTTACAGAGACTTTCTCCCTTGAGCCTAGCCTTTTCATGCTCTCTACCACAAACTCCGTATTTTCACCACACACTAATTCCTCAGATTCCTAAAATGCACTGAGGTCTCCAGTTCTTTGCATATATATTTTTTCCCTCCGCCTGAGACACTACGTCTCCAATCCCACCGATCTTCACTGGCTAACTCTTACTTATCATTCTGATCTCAGCTGAAAGGTCACTTGTACAAGAAGGCCTCTCTTAATAACTTAGAATTGAGCTGGGGCCCTAACTAGGAGCTCCCATAGTAAGTTTTACATCGCCCTATCATGACTTCCATGAACTTTTAAAGATTAGTTTATTTTCTGACTTCCGAAGAAGTCTGTGAGCTCTGCCAAGGCAGAAGCCTTTATCTGTTTTGTTGAGAATTGTATCTTCAATGCCTCGTATAGTGCCTGGCACAAGGTAATCTCTCTGTGCCTCAGTTTCCTCATCTATAAAACAAGAATGAGAGAGTCAAGTTCATTGTTTGCATCTTGTTAAATAACCATTTTCTTATAGCTCACAATTTTACGGGACCAAAATTTGGATGGGGCCCAGCTAGGTGATTCTTCTATCCCAGTGGCATTGGCTAGGGTCACTTAGTAATGTTCCGCCGGCGGATGGGTTAGTCTGGAGGGCTTTACTCACATATCTGACGCTTTGACGGGAATGACTGGAAAGCTGGGATCAGCTGGAGCTGTCAGCCTGAGTGTCAACATAAGACCTCTCTGGCACGGCAGTCACAAGGTAATGAGACTTCTTCCATGGCTGCTCAGAGCTTCCCAGTGTTCCAAGAAGCCTGGGCAGAACTTGCAAGGCCTCGTTTCAGAAGGTCCAGAGCCTCCAGAGGGTTTCTTTGAGAGCTAATATATATGTTAAAGTCCTTAGAACAGTGCTTAACTCATAAGTACTATTAGTTATTATTTTTTTTAGTTTATTTATTTTAAATTTATTTATTTAAGTAATCTCTACACCCATCATGGGGCTGGAACTCATGACCCCAAGATCAACAACAGTCCTGTGCTCTTCTGACTGAGACAGCCAGGAGCCTCCACGTATTAATTATTGTTAAAGGGATGCAAACATGAGTAAGAAGCCTTCTTTCTCATCTACTGATACCTACTTCCTCATAAAATACTTACTGCCAAACTCTTAGCCTTCTTACTTTCCTTCAATCTGACCTTTCCCCTACACATGCTCCCTCACTTTCAGTGAAACTGTCTGGCTGCAGACGGGTATTAAACACTTATCAAGGGGCACCTGGGTGGCTCAGTCGTTAAGCGTCTGCCTTCGGCCCAGGTCATGATCCCAGGGTCCTGGGATCGAGCCCCACGTCGGGGTTCTTTGCTCAGCAGGGAGCCTGCTTCTCCCGCTACCATTCCCTCTGCTTGTGTTCCCTCTCTCGCTGTGTTTCTCTCTGTCAAATAAATAAAATCTTTAAAAAAAAAATTTATCAATATTTAATGGTCACATGCTTTTTCTATTAATAGAAAATCTACATTAATTTCCATTGTATCACTAAAGTGAGTTCATCGTAACTATCAACTGTGTAATTCCTATTCTTGTGAACCCGAATCGACAGTCGGGCTTTGGTGGTAGCCTCTGTCATGACAAGGCCACTTCAGCAAGACTAGAGAAGGCCTTGGTTTCCGTCACTACCGCCCCACTGCGGTAGCCGCTTCAAGTGCGGTGTGCCTGGCTCTGAGCGAATCGGTTCCTCTGTCCCGCCCACCAAAAAAGTGCTGCTCTAGCACAGCCTCTGCGCCCTCTCCATCTCTATGGTATCCTTTTCCTGTTTTCTGATGTTGCATGACGGGAGAAATAGTCTACTGTCCTCGAGCGGTGCCCACAGAATGACCTAGTTCAGAACTCCATTTCCCGGCATGCATCGCGGCGGACGCTCAGCCCGCAGACAGGAGGCCGGTTCCGGTTGCATCAGCGTGGCAACCACGGCGAAATGAGACTGTTCGTGAGCGAGGGCGCCCCGGGGAGCCTGCCGGTGCTGGCCGCGGCCGGCAGGACCCAGGGCAGAGCGGAGCTGCTTATCAGCACCGTAGGCCCCGAAGGTAGTCGGGCTGGTGCTGGTGGGCGGTGGATGAGGGGGGCGGGACCGAAAACCACGCTGGACATCCGTCCCGCAGTTGTCTTCCCCAAACCTCCACCCCCGACCACGCACTCCCGTCCACCTCCTCCCCCATTATTCTTGATTAGCCCGTCCCTTTTCTCCTCGTCACATCTTTCATTAATTGCTTCCCTTAATTAACCTCGGTATACCGCTTCCCCCATCTCTAGCCTCTCCGCCAATCTTCCCGTATCCCGTTTCACTCCAGTGAACGTCTCCCTCCTTTCCAACTTTCTCCCACACCCGTCAGGCACCTCCCACCCCCGTACTCTGTAGTTATTCATCACAACCCCCGGGCACCCCTTTGTTGTTAGGAAACTCTGCTCCCCTCTCCTAACACAGACACACATTCACTCCTTTTGGTTTACCTCTTCTTCCTAACCATCTGTTTGGGTGCCTCTTAAAAGTAGTTCTCTTCTCAGGTCTCCCGGTTCCTCAGATCACTCTGTTACTCTTGGTTGTTTCAGTGTTTGGCTGCTGCCCGTCCCAATACCACCACCACCACCCCTCTGCAATGCCCATCTGTTGCTTCCAACTGGCGGTCTCAGCTGAACACCTGCTAGTCTGTCCAGCTCATTCTGGACCCACCCCCTTGCAGTGGTCCTATCCTGAAATCTTTCCAGGGTATTTTTTCTGCTTCCCCCTGAACAATGCGAAGTTGTTCTTTTAAATTAACAAAGTTTCTTTCTTTCTTTCTTTCTTTTTTCTTTTCCTTGTTTTTTCACTCCCTTTCCTCTTCTGCATCAGAGTGTGTGGTCCCGTTCCTGACCCGGCCTAAGGTCCCTGTCTTGCAACTGGATAGTGGCAACTACCTCTTCTCCACTAGTGCAATCTGCCGGTCAGTATTGGTCTTTAAGGCAGGGAGGCGGCTGAATAAAATCAGGGTTTACTGATTTTATTATTAAGAAAGCTGTGTGGCTTTCTTTGCAACCGCTACTTCACCGTGGGGAAAGAAATAGGCTAGACAGATGGGCCCCTCCAATTCCACCTTCTGTTGCTCTCTCCCTGGGCAGATACTTCTTTCTGTTATCCGGCTGGGAGCAAGATGACCTCACCAACCAGTGGCTGGAATGGGAAGCTACGGAGCTGCAGGTGGGCCTGACACATGGGGGATGGCAGGCAGGCCCTTGCTCTGTATGGCCATCCTGATCTGTGTCCCCCACATTTTAGCCAGCTTTGTCTGCTGCCCTGTACTATTTAGTGGTCCAAGGCAAGAAGGGGGAAGATGTTCTTGGCCCAGTCCGGAGAGCCCTGACTCACATTGACCAAAGCTTGAGTCGTCGGAGCTATCCTTTCCTAGCTGGGGTGAGTTGGGTTCTGAGATGGAGATCAGAGAAAATTATAGAAGAACCAAGATGGAAGGCTATAATCAGAGTGCAAAATTCAACACTGCCACTTGCTAGCAGTACAATCTTGAAAAATCACCAGACTAATCGTCAAGTTTTCTCATTTTTGAAATGGGATAATATTAGTAGCCACCTCAGTGGACTAATGTGATGATAAAGTGGGGTAATTTAAAGTGCTTCACAAAGTACTTGACACGTAGCGTTAAGAAGATGTTAGATATTAATGTATGCACTGGGAAGAAACATGGTATTTTACTTGTAGACCTTTTTCTTGTCTTTCCTCAATGAAGGAGACAGAATCTGTAGCTGACCTGGTTTTGTGGGGAGCGCTCTACCCGTTACTTCAAGACCCAGCCTACTTCCCTGGTGAGAATTGTGTATCACTTCATCCCCCAACCTCCACCCAGGATCTTGGCGGAGGAGTTACAGAATAGACAATACCAAATCGAGGATCCACTTTGAGGTGTAGCTTGACAAGGCAATTATAGCGTAAAGATGACTGAGGAAACTGGGGAAGAGAACTGGAGAAACTTCAAGAAGAAAGGGAGGAGGTCCATTCTTGCCTGCCCATTGCAGGTCTTGCTGATTCCCTCTTTTTCTCCCATGCCCCCAGAGGAATTGGGTGCCCTGCACAGCTGGTTCCAGACCCTGAGTTCTCAGGAGCCCTGTCAGAGAGCCGCAGAGACTGTGCTGAAGCAGCAGGGGGTCCTGGCCCTCCGGCCCTATCTCCAGAAGCAGCCCCAGCCCGGCTCCTTTGAGGGGAGGGCTGTCAGCAATGAGCCTGAGGTTTGGAACAGAGCAGCGGGGGCCCCACAGAACCTCAGTACCTGGGAGTGGCTTGGAGAGGGACCTTGAGCATCGCCATTAACTCTTTCTGTTGTTGGAGAACAAGGAAAGTTTCTTCAGTCTCTTCCTCACCTGGTGAGGGATTGTGTCTGCTCTCTTCACAGGAGGAGGAGCTGGCTACTCTCTCTGAGGAGGAGATCGCCGCGGCTGTAACTGCTTGGGAGAAGGGCCTGGAAAGCTTGCCTCCACCTCGGCCACAGCAGAATCCTGTGTGAGTAGGCACTGAAGAGTGAGCCTTGTTTGTTTTGTTTTGTTTTTTAGGGAGGCTCCACACCAGCGTGGAGTCCAACACAGGGCTTGACCTCAGAATCCTGAGGTTGAGACCTGAGCTGATATCAAAAGTCAGGTGCTTAAGCTACTGAGCCACCCAGGGTCCCTGGGGCTTGGTTTCTTTTTTTCTTTTCTTTTTTTTTTTTTTTTTTAAGATTTTATTTATTTGACAGAGAGAAACACAGCAAGAGAGGGAACACAAGCAGAGGGAGTGGTAGCGCGAGAAGCAGGCTTCCCGCAGAGCAGGGAGCCCGATGCGGGGCTCGATCCCAGGACCCTGGGACCATGACCTGAGCCGAAGGCAGACACCCAACGACTGAGCCACCCAGGCGCCCCTGGGGCTTGGTTTCTTAAGTGAAAGTTATCGATAGTGCCAATATCTGTCTGACAGCCCCCTTTGCTGACCTCTTTAATTTCTGTCTTTTCCTTCGGCACTTTGTACCTCTCACTGCGCTGATCCCGGTCCCCAGTTATATAATAGAATGCAATCCCCCTGAGGGAAGAACCCCAGGCCTGCCCCCCTTTATGTCTGCCGTGGGAGGAAACACACTCCTGATGAAGGGAGGAGTTAGTGACACGTGAGGACCGTGCAGGGCGCTGCAGAAGTGCTTAGGGGCTGGGAATACAAGGATGACTGGGTGGAAGGCTGGTCATTCATGAAGGAGGGCTTCCCTGAAGGAGCCGATTTCTCAGCTGGATTTCAGAGAAAATGACGGCATTCAGTTACAGGGAGTAAAGTCAATGAATGCAAGAGAAATCGGTGAGCTCTTTAAAGAAATATTCCAGGAAGTAGTTGGAACCTCTAACTGAAGGGGTGAGGTTAATAAGAAGAAGGGGCGAGATTAACAGGAAGAATCATCTGAGTTTTTTTTTTTAAGATTTTATTTATTTATTTGACAGAGAGAGATAGCAAGCAGGAGAGGGAACACAAGCAGGGAGAGTAGGAGAAGCAGGCTTCCCGCTGAGCAGGGAGCCCAATGCAGGTATTGATCCCAGGACCCTGGGATCACGACCTGGGCCAAAGGCAGGTGCTTGACAGCTGAGCCACCCGGGAACCCATGAATCATCCGAGTCTTGGTTA
>CM053611.1:59930499-59949520 GCA_028646535.1 Procyon lotor
GCTGTGAGTACTCGAAGCAGTGACCGGAGGCCGTGCTTCCAGCTGGGAGGAAGGGGAGGGGGCAGTGCTGGGAAGGGGTGCTTGGGCGGCGTTGGGAGTCTGGGGGGGGGGGCGTGGTGGTTGGACAGAACCAGGAAGAGTTTTGTTGATGCCCGGGGAGTTGGCGCCCGAGAATGAGCTGGCGGGAAGGAAGCAGTCATGATAGCGGAGTGAGACGGGTCAGTGTGGAGTGCAGGTGCCCGGCCTTGCTTACCGTGGCAGGGCCCTGCTCTTTCAACCGGCGGGGGTCTCGTGGCTTTCAGGGGAGTTGATGATCGTGTGGTTTCACGTGAGGAAAGACTTGAGACGTACTGTGTCTGTGACGGTAGAGGAGATCTGTGTCTGGGTGTTCTGTGCACTATTGGTCCCTCTTGACCCTTGCTTCTCCTCCCTGGACCGTTGTCTTTCTCTTTCCCTCCCAGGCTGCCCGTGGCTGGGGAGAGGAATGTGCTCATCACCAGCGCCCTCCCTTACGTCAACAATGTCCCGCACCTTGGAAACATCATTGGTTGCGTGCTGAGTGCTGATGTCTTTGCCAGGTGGAGCCAGCTGCTGGGGGAGGGACCTCTTGAGGGAACGGTGGGCCCAAGGGAATAGAATGCGTTAAGGGTGGGGGCTGGGGGGGTTCTGGGGAAGCGGGAGGGGCCGAAGTGGGTCCCCCGTGATCACCATAGCCCCTTCCAGGTACTCCCGCCTCCGCCAGTGGAACACCCTCTATCTGTGTGGGACAGATGAGTACGGTACAGCGACAGAGACCAAGGCTATGGAGGAGGGTCTGACCCCCCAGGAGATCTGTGACAAGTACCATGCTATCCACGCCGACATCTACCGCTGGTTTAACATCTCGTTTGATATTTTTGGTCGTACCACGACTCCACAGCAGACCAAGTAGGTTTCCTCTAACCAGGCAGGAATGGAGGGTGAACACTGGGCCTGGGGACAGTGAGAATGTATTGGAAACAGAAGGAGCCAAAAGTGTTGTTTAGGCATCCCGCCACCCCCCGCTCCCCCAAACTTAGGATCTGAATATTGCCCTGAAATGAATCCCAAGCATGGGGATTCCATGTATACAGAAGGCTGCTCAGAGGCTGAAGGAGTGGCGAGGAAGGGAAGGGACAGGATTTAGGCTCGTGGGAAGTATGAGCCTTCCCTCTGCCACCTCCCTGCTTTTCCCCGGCTGCTCTGGACTTCGAGGGACGTTCCCTCCCGCTCCTATGCGGGTTTATAGCAAAGACACTCACTCTTCTGCCTGATGCTCATCCTTAATAAAAACTATGTAGTGGGCAGGCTGTCAGCTTAATAGTGTTAAGCAGCTTAGCAGTTGGACTCATTAATTTTGATTCTGGGACATATTAAAAAGTATAGTCCTATCCTTTTAGAGGTTTTTTGTTAGTGAAGAGGACAAAACTGTTAAGTCTGTATTTGACAACCATAAATTCTAGAGTGTTGAGGGAAGAGATTGTGTAGGGAGTTGAGTATGTATGAGGGGTCTGAGTCATCCACTGAGACTCCCTCAAGATGACTAGATGGCCTTGGTCTTTAGGGGCCTTCTCAATTTTTGCGACACTGGGACTGATGCGGGGCCTGGGTAGTGTGGCAGGAGGGAGGGCCGCACCCCTTCCTCTGACCGCATCTGACCTGGCCCTCCCCTGTGCCTGACTCACCTTGCCAGGATCACGCAGGACATCTTCCAGCGGTTGTTGGCCCGAGGTTTCGTGCTGCAGGACACCGTGGAGCAGCTGCGGTGTGAACGCTGCGCCCGCTTCCTGGCTGACCGCTTTGTGGAGGGCGTGTGTCCCTTCTGCGGCTATGAGGAGGCCCGGGGTGACCAGTGTGACAAGTGCGGCAAGCTCATCAATGCTATTGAGCTCAAGGTGAGAGGAGGGTCTCGTGGAAGAAAGAGGAAGGGGGAAACAGTCTCTGTTGTTCAGGGACTCCCACGCTGGTCCCATTTGGGATTTTTATTTTAGCATTGAGGACCCTTCCCTAGTGTTTTTTGTTTTTTTTTTTTTAAAGATTTATTTATTTATTTTAGAGAGAAAGAATGAGCGGGGGGAGGAGAGGGAGAATTTCCTCCTGGAGATTCCCAAGGTGGGGCTCGATCCCAGGACCCTGGAATCATGACCTGAGCTGAAGGCAGCTGCTTAACCGACTGAGCCACCCACGCAACCCTCACCAGTGCCTCTTTTTACCCCGTCTCATCACTCGGTTCACTGGACACTTACTGAGCATTTACTACGTGCTTAGCGTCGTGCTAAGAGATAGACAAGATGAGGGCATGCTTCCCTCCCTGCGCTCTTGCTTCAGACTGTCCAATCTGCGTTTTTTATTGGTTCTTTCTCTTTTCCATAAACAGGTCTCCTCTTTTCTTTGTTTCCTCATTGGCTGACTTACTCATTTATATAGCACGTTTTTTGAGTCCTTACGATAGGATAGTCGCTGGGGACTGCTGGGGATGTAGCAGTGAATAAGACAGATCTTTATCTAGCGTGGGGAGGAGACCAACCCTGAAGACAAGAGCGTACATACAGGATAAGCTGCCGGGAGGTTGTGACCGTGGCTTCTGGGGAAAGGTTTTAGCCAGATGATTAGGGAAGGCTTAGAGGACGTAACAGGTGAACTGAGAGTTTAACTGAAGAGATGAGAAGGAGCAAGCTGGGCGATGAGAGTTTGAGAACATTCCAAGCAGAAGGAACAGGAAATGTGAAGGCTTGAGGCACCAGACAGCTATAAAGGGAGAAAGGAGACGGCCAGCATAGCCGTGGTGAGAGGGAGGCTGGACTGAGACGAGGTCAGAGCGGTCAGCGGTGACCAGACGCCCAGGGCCTAGGAAGCCGTTGTGGCAGCTGGATGGTAGGCTGCCCTGCAGAAACCGGATGGGAGGGGAGCAGGAGAGAAGGTGGGGAGACAGGTTTGGAGGCCAGAGGGGTAGCTCGGAAGTGCGAGGTTGGCCTAGGTTAGTAACAGCTGGAATGCAAAGGGAAGAAGGATTGGACATCGATTTTGGAGGCAAACTGCAGAACTGGACAGGTGAATTTGGGGCGAGGGGATGTCAAAACGGCGATGTGTAAGTTTTCGACTTGAGCTGCTGGGATGGACGACAGCGGCATCTGTGAGTGTGGGCCGGTTCGGGTGAAGGACAGGCCCCCGGGTTCACCTTGTGGTGCCTGTCAGACAGCCACACAGAGGCGTTAGGTAGGCGGTTGGAGACAGGCTGGGAGAGTTCAGGACAGAGGTCCTGAGAGAGATCTCATCTCCCAGCTTCAGAAGCCCGGGCACCTGGTTGGCTCAGTCGGTAGAACTCACGCCTGTTGATCTCAGGCCTGGTCATGAGTACAAGCCCCACGTTGGGCGTGGAGCCTACTCAAGAAAGAAAAAGATTCAAAAGCCCAGATCAAAACTCACTGGGAAGGTTTCATCGATTGCCACCCCAACTGTTGAGTCCTCTCGCTATCATCCCCCACTGTTTGTATAGTTAGCATGTGCCATGAAAACAACTTCTTTTTTTTTTTTTTTTTTTTAATTTATCTGCCAGAGAGAGCACGTGCGCACGCACACGCAGGGGGGTCACAGGCAGAGAGAGAGGCAGACTGCCCGCTGAGCAGGGAGCCCGATGTGGGTCTTGATCCCAGGACCCTGAGATCATGATCTGAACCAAAGGCAGACGCTTAACCGACTGAGCCACCCAGGCATCCCCAAATAACTATTTCTTGACGTTTTGCTTTGGAAAGGTCTGCACTTGTTTCTCATGGGACCTGCTCTCCCTAACGTGATCGTAACTTCCTTGGAGAGAGGAACCGTGTGTCTCCACTCCTGCCTTCCCTCACGCGGCTTCTTACAGTGCAGTGCTCTCTACTTAGCCTGTGCTCACAGAATGCTTTTTCCTATTCTTTGCAGTGACAGGACAGAGTCGTGAACTCTGAGCAACAAACGCTGTGCTCTGTGGACTTGAGTCTTCAAGTTCACAGAAGGCGCAAGTAAGCTCAGTGAGATGGCTTACTGGGGAGCCCATCCCTCCGTGTGTCCCCTTTGCCTGCACAGCTCCCCCTGGCCTGAAGTCTTGATCCTACCTCACCTTGGGTCACCCCTTCCCTTGAATTTCCTTCACAGAAGCCTCAGTGTAAGGTTTGCCGGTCGTGCCCTGTGGTGAAATCATCTCGGCACCTGTTCCTGGACCTGCCTAAGGTGAGTGGGCCTTTGCCCGAGACTAGTCTGCACGGCCTCTTTGGCCCTCTCTGCCTCAGCCACAGATCTGTACCACGCCATGCTCAAATGTTTTTAATTTCCCTTTTAAAAATGCACAGGCTTATTGTAAAAAAGGCATAACAGATTCAAGGGGACAGAATGCAAGGCCCAGGCCCATTCCCCAGAGGTACTGACTACTGCTCATTTTCCTTTGTGTCTATTCAAGTAAACATATGCGTATGAAAGTATTTTCATTTTTTTTTCCTTTTCCTAATATAAACTAGATCATGGCATTCACGTGGTTCTGCACTCTTTCTTTCTTTCTTTTACTTTATAATGTGTTGAGTGGATTTCCCGCATTAGATTTGCCTCCTTTTTAACTTTGGAAATAATTTCAAGTTCACCAAAAGAGCTGCAGGAATAAACAGTTGCTAGATCAAAGTTGTTAAGATTTTGTTCTATTTATTTTAGCATATTCTTGCTCTTTGCACATATGCACGTGCATACGTAGTCTCTTTAATCTCTTTTTATTTTAGATTTGTTTAGACTTATTTATTTGTTTAGAGAGATGAGTGTGGACGCACACAGCGAGGAGGGGCAGAGAGAGGGGAAAGAGTTTCAAGCAGATTCTGCTGAGTGTGGAGCCTGGTGTCAGGCGTGATGCCATGATCCTGCAATTACCACCTGACCTTGGTGCTTAACCAACCCTGCCACCCAGGCCCCCCTATATTCTCTTTACTCTTAAATACTTAATTGTGTTTCTTAAGGAAAAATATATTTTTGCATAGCACAAAGTAAACAACTGCAAGAAATTTAACATTGATACAGTTGTCTGATCTACCACCCATATTTCGGATCCATATATCATATCCCAATAAGATCTTTGGAGGGTTATTTTCCTTTAGTACGAAGTGTAGCTCAGGGTCATGTATTGCATTTAGTTCTTCTCTTTAGTTTAATTTGAAACATTTCCTGAGCCTTTCTTTATCGTTTAACAGTGTTTAAGACTGTGGTCCCTGTCTGCCCCGTCTGCCCCCCCCCCCAATACAATAGTCTTTATTTTGGATTTCTTCACTGTTTCCTCATGATTGAATTCAGGTTATGCATTCTTAGTTGGAATACTACCTAAATGATATTGTGTCCTTTCCAGAGGTACATGATGGCCATTTTTCCCTCATTGGTGATGTTGATTTTGTCTGGTCAAAGTGTTACTCATTTCCTCTATTATTCAATTAACATTTTTCCCCTTGCAACTTATAAGCAGTCTGTGGGAGTATATTTTTAAAACATACAGGTAACTTGTTCATCATTAAAAGGTGCCGTAGATTTAGCTTCCATTTACTTAATCTTTTTTTTAATTTTATTTATTGGATTTATTTATTTGGATTTCATTTATTGAAAGAGCAAGCACAAGCAAGGAGAGTAGCAGAGGGAGAGGGAGAAGCAGGCTGCCCACTGAGCAGGGGGCCCGATGCAAGGCTCGATCCCAGAACCCCAGGATCATGACCTGAGCTGAAGGCAGATGCTTAAATGACTGAGCTACCCAGGCGCCCCTTAGTTGATCATTCTTATATCCTGAACCACTTTTCATGAAGCTTTTCCAGCTCTACCACTTCTATGTATGTGCCTTTCTCCTTTGCTCATTTATTAGTTATTATCAGTGTGGGCTCACAGATCCCTGTTGTTTTCAGTGGTTTGTAAATCGTTCCCGTCATGAATTATTTTCATGTTCACATTGTCCCTTATTTGGCTGGCGGGAGCCTCTTTAAAATCGATTCTCTGTGTGTTTTTGACAGCTCCCACCTTATGCTAAGTGCTTCCTTATTTTCTGGCATAACAAGGTATCTAGGTTCATCTGTTACAGCCTCAGAATCAATCATTTCTCCACAAAGCGCTGGTTCATTTTAGTAGAGAACTGCATTAGAGACCCAGATTGAGGTGTGGTCATTGCTACTGGGGTGTGATTGCTTCTAGTCCCTTCCTGTAGAAAGAGTTAGGCACATTCATCGGAAGTTCACACTAACACCTCTGATTCCAGTCCGTCCCTTCAGGGGGACCCCCACCTTCCCTTATTTCATGTTTGTGTCCTCCTCCTAACACAGTAAGTGCCTTGGCTCCTAACCTCCACTCATTTGCTCAATCCTACAGGACACCTAAAAAGAATTTCAGAATTGCCTCACCCATACCGCTACCAAAAAACCTGCTAAAAATGAGTTTGGGGTTTGTTGGCAGCCTTGCCCCTTCCCCCAGCTGAGGCTATATAATCAGATAATGTGTTCAGAATTGTTTTAGCTTAACTTTTTTCCCCCCTTCACTGTGGCTTTTTTTTTTTTTTTTTTTTTTAAGATTTTATTTATCCATTTGAGAGAGAGAGAGAGAAAGCATGAGAGGGAAGTAGGTCAGAGGGAGAAGCAGACTCCCCGTGGAGCTGGGAGCCTGATGCGGGATTCCATCTGGGGACTCCAGGATCACGACCTGAGCCCAAGGCAGTTGCTTAACCAACTGAGCTGCCCAGGCACCCCTGTGGTTTTGTTACTGAAATAAGTTAATAAGTGCGGTTCATTTGCTTAGAGTTTTTTTTCCCCTCTCCTTGTCCTTGTTAATTTTATTTTTTGAATAAGGAGAACGTCAGTCTGCTCTTAGGAATCAAAACCATACAGGAAGGTGTACTCAGAGAAGCGGCATTCCATTTCCCATTCCTACCACCTTGTTCTCCCATCTCCTGTAGCCAATCAACTTTGTCTTCCAGTTTTACTCCTAATGTGTTTATTTTTATAAACATATATATAAAGACAAGCAGGGGTGTGTGTGTGTTTTCTTATTTCCTCTTCTCATTCAAAATACAGCATTCTGGGTATATACTCTTTTGCATTTTATTTTTTTACCTGACAGTACATTCCAGAGATCACTCCATATCAGTTCATAGATACTACCCTTATTTGGTCAGTTTTATTTATTTATTTATTTAAGAGAGAGAGAGAGAGAGAGAGAGAGAGAGCGAGCGCACAAGTAGGCAGAGAGGCAGGTGGGGGGGGAAGCAGGAGCTTTATTTATTTGTTTATTTATTTATTTGAGAGAGAGAGAGAGCGAGCGCGCACAAGTAGGCAGAGAGGCAGGCAGAGAGAGGGGGGGAAGCAGGCTCCCTGATGAGCAGAGGGCCCGATGCGGGGCTCGATCCCAGGACCCTGAAATCATGACCTGAGCTGAAGGCAGAGGCTTTAACCCACTGAGCCACCCAGACGCCCCTATTTGGTCAGTTTTTAACAGCTGCATAGTACTCCATTCAGTGTAGGTAGTATAGTTTATTCAGTACTTGCACATGTAGTTTATTGCCCAATTTTCCTCAATAGGTGTTTCGTTTTGCCTTCCTGCCAGCACTGTGTGCACCCATTTCCCCACAGTCTCACCAGTAGAGCTCTTGTCAGGCTTTAGAAGCTGTGTTATTTATGTGCATAAATAACGTGAACCATTCCTTCCAACAGATTTATCTTTGTTTTTCTGCTGATAAAACTGAAATAAGCTTGTTTCTAAAAATTCCAGGTAGAGGGGCGCCTGGGTGGCTCAGTCGTTGAGCGGCTGCCTTTGGCTCAGGTCATGATCCCGGAGTCCTGAGATCGAGCCCCGCATCGGGCTCCCTGCTTTGCGGGAAGCCTGCTTCTCCCACTACCATTCCCTCTGCTTGTGTTCCCTCTCTCGCTGTGTTTCTCTCTGTCAAATAAATAAAATCTTTAAAAAAAAATAAAAAATAAAAATTCCAGGTAGAAATATGGTATAAAGGTAGATGTTCCATATAATTCCATCTGAGAATAAAGCACTGATACATATTTTTTCATAATTTTTTCTGAGCTTCTGTTCCTCTGTATGTTGTTACTTATTTTTAGAATGATAGGATTATATTCTGTATCGTTTTGTGGTTTGCTTTACTTAATAAACGTGTCTTGGAGATCTTAACGTCAGTACACATAGATCTAACTCATTCTTTAATGGCCTTATAAGTATTTCATTGTATTGATAGACGTTTCTTTAAACTCCACTGAACCATGGAAGTTGGTTGCAATTTTTTTGCTATGATGAACAGTGTCCTTCCTTATATACACACCTGTGAACTTTTGTGTATTTCTGGTGCAAAAATTCCTACCAGTGGAATTGCTATGCCAAAGTCACGAGTCTTTTAATTACATATTGCCAAACTGCTCCAGAGAGGTTGTACATATTTATCCTTATGTGAACCGTGTATGAGACTGTCCTAAATCAGCTCTCTTTCTCTGCCATCTCAGCTAGAAAAACGGCTGGAGGAGTGGTTGGGGAAGACCTTGCCTGGCAGTGACTGGACACCCAACGCCCGGTTCATTATTCGTTCTTGGCTTCGGGATGGCCTCAAGCCACGCTGCATAACCCGAGATCTCAAATGGGGGACTCCTGTGCCCTTAGAAGGTTTTGAGGACAAGGTAAAAACCCTATGCTTAATTCATATATCCTGTTATTCTGCCTTTGGGCTGAGCCCCGGAGCTGGCAGAATAGACTTATGTCTTGCTTCAGTTGGAGGCTAGGTTGGTGAGGTTGTCCCGGTGTTCCTTCATCTCAGTCTGTCTCCTTCCTCCTGGTTCTCCAGGTGTTCTATGTCTGGTTCGACGCCACTATTGGCTACTTGTCCATCACAGCCAACTACACTGACCAGTGGGAGAGATGGTGGAAGAACCCAGAACAAGTGAGCAGTTCTTGGTTGGCCTGTCCATGGGGAGGGCGTGTGCATTGGGTGGTTAGGGTTGGGTATCTGATCTTTTTTGGGCCTTTGAAAAAGCTCTCAGGAGCTTTGTTTCCCAACTGTATTCTTCTGTAGGTGAACCTGTATCAGTTCATGGCCAAAGACAACGTTCCCTTCCACGGCTTAGTTTTTCCATGTTCAGCTTTAGGAGCTGAGGACAACTATACCTTGGTCAGCCACCTCATTGCCACAGGTACCCTGGGCGACTGAAGATGGGGCGGTTCCTCGGGAAGGAGGGCAGAGGCCCTCCAGAACGGAGATCCTGGAGGGGTGCCAGCTCTTGAGTCCGGAGTTGAAATGATAGGAAGTTAGAACATGAGAACTTAACCCAGAAGAAGGGAAGAAAAACCTAAGAAAGCAGAAGCCTGAAGCTAAAATTCTGTAATGGGTAAAAGGAAAGGGGAGAAAGTCTAAAATGGAGAGGAAAAGATCCCCAGGTTCTTTGCAGGCCCGCTGCTCAAGAAGTGTTGCTGGACACCCATAGTTGAGGTGGAGGGAGAGGAAGAGTTAGTGGATCAGAGAGGGAGAGGTGTGATTGGAGCACATGGTTCTCTTTCTACTTCTCTGTCCAGAGTACCTGAATTATGAGGATGGGAAATTCTCCAAGAGCCGGGGCGTGGGGGTGTTTGGTGACATGGCCCAAGACACAGGGATCCCCGCTGACATCTGGCGCTTCTATCTGCTCTACATTCGGCCTGAGGGCCAGGACAGTGCCTTCTCTTGGACAGACATGTTGCTCAAGAATAATTCTGAACTGCTTAACAACCTGGGCAACTTCATCAACAGGTGGGACTCGGGTAGGGGGTGCGTGAGAGTTAGCGGGTGATGGGGGAGAGGGGGCAGGGCGGGAGGGGTGGTGGCGAGCTCTGCTCCCCTAGGCGGGAGATGGAGGAGACGGGGTGCCCGAGGAGGCGGGAATGAGCGGGAGCTGTGAGGGCTGGGGCGGACAATGTGGAAAGTGGATTTGTAGCAAATGGTGCCCGATCCTGGAACACAGTAGGATGTGTTTGCTTGGGTGAAGTCAGTTGTGCAGGTGTGCCTTAGCAAAGTTGGTCACAAAGTGAACTTTTGCAAGCTGGTTTCGTATTGATGTTCTTTATCGAATTGGAAATGTGCTCTCTCCTAACAAAAAGTTCACTTGCAGACCGTTAGACGAGTTTGGCCGAAGAAAAGGGTTATTTTAGTGTAGAGGTGGGAGACGTTTCCTGTACTTTGGGGGTTTTGTTACTTGAGGCTCACACTCCATTAGCGGCCTCCGCCTCAGCTCTTCTGGCCTCTAAGGACCGACCCTCCGCGGCCCCCCGCCCTCTCACATTTGGTTGTCAGCCGCGTTGTGTAGATGGTCTCTAGGAGAGTATTGGATAGCAAATTACATGTATTTCAGCTGGATCATTCTTTGCAACGCTTTCTTAAAAATCAAATGGATGTTGCTTCACTTTCTCCGGTTTCTCATTCTTAGCGGGGAGAGAGAACGAGGGATGGATTTGTTAAGCTTTGCCCTCTAGCTGGAGGGAGCCGGGAGGCGTCCGTCCTGGTAGAATGGAGAATTAGGAAAAGCAGGTCAAATTTCTTGGAGGAGACTGGGCAGTAATGCCTCTTTCCTTTTCCCTCTCTTTCCTTCCTCCCCTCCCAGAGCCGGGATGTTCGTGTCTAAGTTTTTTGGGGGTTACGTGCCGGAGATGGTGCTTACTTCGGATGATCGGCGCCTGCTGGCGCACGTCACGCTGGAGCTCCAGCACTATCACCAGCTGCTGGAGAAGGTCCGGTAAGCAAGCGGGCGCCTGGGTCTCATGCCGGCCGGTGAGAGCCCCCGACTGGTGGCTCTAGGGCTTCACACCGTGGCCCACCCCCCCTCCCTTCCCAGCATCCGGGAGGCCCTCCGCAGTATCCTCACCATCTCTCGCCATGGCAACCAGTACATTCAAGTCAATGAGCCTTGGAAGCGGATTAAAGGCAGTGAGGCTGACAGGTAAGCTTGGCTATAGGAATAACGTGGCGGAGGGCCGTGTCCTCCTGGCAAGTCTGACGTCTCCTCTTCCGCAGGCAGCGGGCCGGGACGGTGACAGGCCTGGCTGTGAATATAGCTGCCTTGCTGTCCGTCATGCTGCAGCCTTACATGCCCACGGTCAGTGCCACCATCCAGGCCCAGCTGCAGCTGCCACTGCCGGCTTGCAGCGTCCTGCTCACGACCTTCCTGTGCACCTTACCGGCCGGCCACCAGATTGGCACGGTAGGTCGGAGTGCTGGACGGGCCAGCCTCTGAGCTTCCCTGCCTTTGGGGTGAGGTCAGAGAACCCGGACATGGGACTCTCGCAGCTCTTCTCTGAGCCCGTCCCTCACTTCTCCCCACTCTGCACTTAGGCTTGTTTCTCATAGAAAGTCCTTGGTAGGGATGCCTGGGTGGCTCAGTTGGTTGAGCAGCTGCCTTCGGCTCAGGTCATGATCCCAGCGTCCAGGGATCGAGTCCCGCATCGGGCTCCTTGCTCGGCAGGGAGCCTGCTTCTCCCTCTGCCTCTGCCTGCCACTCTGCCTGCTTGTGTTCTCTTCTCTCTGACAAATAAATTTAAAAAAAAAAAAAAAAAGTCCTTGGTATCCACTCACGAGCCCAGTATCATCCAGCCCATGTGCCATCATCACTCTTCATGCCAGAGCCCAGGACCTGGCACGTAAAATTCGTCCACAGTAGATGTTTGAAGAAACACCACGGTCCCCTGATCTCCAAAATGCCAAGAGGCAGTGATCAGGGAGAACACCCGATAGCCATTTGACACAAGAGGATAAAGTAAGTTCACCTCTCTACCCTTGTGTCAAACTAGCGTCCTTAGTCGTGGGCCTTCCTGATACTTTGGGCTTTCAGAGTGAGTGCAGTGCTTTATCTGGATTTTTTACCGAAATGGGCAGCTGTCTGCTCATTTGTTTCTTCTAAAACGTGCAGAGTCCCTGAATGTCAGTGACTGGGGATAGGGAGGCCCTCTGTGCGGTCTTGGCAGGGTTTCTCCCTCATCAGCGAATGATCGTGGAATTCTTTCTTCACAGGTCAGTCCCTTATTCCAAAAACTGGAAAATGAGCAGATTGAAAGTTTGAGGCAGCGCTTTGGCGGGGGCCAGGTGAGAGAGCCAGACTGCGCTATCCCCTGGCAAAGGCCACAGTGTCCTCTCCTCGGGTCCCTAAGTAGTTCCCAGTACTCTTCCCCTCTTCTGGGCCTGCCGCTTCCTTCCTCAAAGTGAGCAGCAAGAGCCCTTGCAGTGAAAGCTCATCACCGCCCCCCCACCCCAGGGCTGTGAGGTGAACCTCGAGGCCGGGGCTGTTTACAGAGCAGGTGCTAACCCTGTTGTCCTCCTCCAGGCCCGAGCGCCCCCCACGCCAGCAGTTGTAGAGGCTGCGGCCACAGCCACTCCGCAGCAGGTACAAGTGCTAATGGATGAAGTGACAAGACAGGTATGCGGCAGAAGCCCCACGGGAGCGCGGAAAAGCCGAATCCTAAATAGCTTCTTTCTGGTCTCACTACTCTTCTTCCCCCACCTGCTCTGCTCTCAGGGTAACATTGTCCGAGAACTGAAAGCGCAAAAGGCAGACAAGAACCAGGTTGCCGCCGAGGTGGCTAAGCTCTTGGACCTGAAGAAACAGTTGGCTCTAGCTGAGGGGAAACCCCTCGAAACCCCTAAAGGCAAGAAGAAAAAGTGAAAGTGAGAACCTGGCTCATAGAAAGTCACTTTAATGGATATGGACAGTAATAAATAAATGTACAACCTCTATATACACGCTGAGGCCCTTTCCTATTGTCTGCCCCAAGCTTCCCCCCTCCCGGATAGGTGGGGTGGAGGGTTGGGTCGTTGGCACTGGAGAAGATGGTCAGCAGCCACGTTTGCGAAAGGTAGGTAGTGGCCCGAGGGGGCAGTGATGGGCCCAGCTGTTCATGCTTGGTGCAGATTAACCATCCGGTCAATGAGGGCTCGGCGAGTCGCCTCTACTTCCCTGGTCAGGCGCTCGATTTCCTGCTTGAGCCGTTCGTTCTCTTCAGCTAGCTGTGCCACTTTCCTTTCATTCTCTTGTTCTTTCTCCTTCACACGTTGCTTTCCAGCCCCAGCTGGGGACTGGCCACTCTGTTTCCGCTTCCTGGGTCTTCTCTGGTCTTCCTCCTCTTCCTCCTGAGCCAGGGAGCTCTGGCTGGAATCTGGAGAGCGAGGGCTCTGGGAGGCATTCGTGACCTCTGCTGGGCCCGGCTCCTCTGTCAGCCAAGCCAGAGAGGCAGGGTCAAGAGTGGTGAAGGTCTTCGATTCTTCCTTCAAGGGAACAAGGAAAGGTAGGGTAGATAGTTGAGAAGGGAAAGACAGTGTCCCTCGGGGCCCCCAGCTTTAGGCATCGTATTCTCACCTCCTTGTTTCCCGGGGGTGAAATGCAGGTACCCCCGTTTTCATCTGAGGACAGCACCTCTTGCAGGTCCTCATACCAGGCTTCCAGCTCCCAGCTGGACAGTGTCCCGAAGGAAAAAGGCAAGGACTCAGCTGCCATCTCTGCAGTTGGATCAGGCTCTGGAAAAGGACATACTCAGGAATAGGGGGTCGGGGTGGGAGTGGATCAACTCCATAAAGCAGTCAGATAGTCTATACAGGTTGGCAAACCGGACTGGTACCTCTTTGCAGATAAAGTTTTATTGGGACATGACTACATACATTTATTTACATGCAGTTTATGGCTGCTTTTATGCCGTAAGAATGGAGACCTCAGCATCCAAAATATTTACTGTTTGGTCCTTTCAAATGTCTCAATTAGTCTATACTAATATTCCCTCTTTGCTGCTTTTGCCTGGCATTTGAAGAAGCATGGGTCTAGAATATACATTCTTACAGGATCCTGGTAAAAGTCCTCAACCTCCCTTGAGGAACTCTTTTGGCAGTTTCCAGGGGCAATTATCAGACCATCTTGTGTTTCTTTCTCCTCCTGTGTGGGGAGTCCTCTGGGTGAGTCTAACCTTGATGGGGACTGAGGTCTGGTAAGACCAACCAATTATCTCTGTTGGGGCTGGCTGACTGCTCACTCAGGCAGCTTTCAGTTAGGACATGCTCTAAGAATAGTGATTTGGTCACCTAGGTAGGGGCAGGCCAGGACGATGGATGTGTCCTGTCAGCAGACATCTGCTCAGATTCAAACCCTCCTCTCCTGTCTTCTCTGGGTGTTTTCATAACTTACTAGGGCCCCAGTACAGGGACCCTGAGCAGCATCTCTTAGGAACTGGTTTTGGGAAAGGGGTGGTGAAATTACCTGCTCTCAAGTGTGGTGATGTATGAAGATACACTTCCTTCTGGAACACTGTGGGGATCAAAGATAGATGTTAGCCATTTTTGGAAGGGAGACAGGCAGCTTCTTTTATCTCCAGCCTCCTGTTGGTCTTTCCTCACTGCCTGTCTTAGAGGGTGTGGATAGTCAGTGGTCCCTGCAGCCATTTCCAAGGACAGAGGAGAGCCGGACCTTTATTTTTAGTGGCTGACATTTGTAGTCCCAATTACATAATAGAAAAGTCAGGGCCAACTCCACTTTCTCTAAATTCAAGATAGGCCTCAAACATGCCAGGATAAGGACTAGACTATAGGGAAGGGAACAAATCAAGTGGTATTTTCCTAATTCCACTCACACCCTGACATCCTCTAAATGCACATTTCTAGTTTCGATTTCTCCTGGGACCTCCAATTGCTTACTTGAATCTCCTTTTGGATGTCTAAAAGGCATCTCCAACTTCGTATGTCCAAAGACAAATTCTGCTCATCTTCCCTTCCATGGTCTTCCCCATGTCAGTAAATGGCAACTCTATTTGCTTAAGCCAAAAGCCTTAGTTAGCATTGGCCCTGATTGCTCTCTCATACCCCACAATTCAAGCCACCAGCTAAATTTTTAAAATGCCAGAACCCAGCTGCATTGTTTTCAATCCAGATCAAGTTACTATCCTCTCTGTTGGATTACCCAGTTTCTGCTCTTGCCAGCCCTCCCCCAGGTCTGTTCCCAAAAACCAGCCAGAATGAGCCTTTAAAAACTGAAGTCAGGTCCCGTCATTCTGTTCAAAACCCCTCAATGACTTCCAACTTCACAAATACTAAAGGCTAAGGTCCTTAAAATGGCTTCGCAGAACTCACACCATCTGTTCCTCTCCTGCCCCGGATTTCTCATTGACCACTCCCCCCCTTAACTCACCCCAGTCCAGCCAGCTGGCCTCCTGTTCCCATGCTCCCATCTTGGGACCTCTGTTCTTGCTGTTCCTTCTCCTGGAAAGCTCTTCCTTCCTTCCTTGTATCTGCACGGCTTACTCCCTTGCCTCTTTTTAGATCTTTCATTTAAATGTTCCCTCACTGAAAGAATCCCTAGCCACCCAAGGTAAAACTGGAACCCCCACCCTGAGCATTTGCTACCCTTCCATGCTTTGGTTTTCTCCCCGGCACTTATGTATTTGTTCACTGTGAACCTTTTCCCACTGAAATGTAAGCTCGGTGAGAGCAGAGACTTCTTGTTCATGGATGTATTCTGGGCCTGAAATGCTTGGCACAAAGTAGCTGCATCGTAAGTAATTTGTTAGGAATGCATGGATCAATTCTCCGCGGTCTCTTATAGGGAAGGGAGGAGGAAGCCCAGAGGCAGAACAGCAGCTGCCTATCCCTGGGGACCGGAGATGCAATATCGCCTGGAGTGTTTCTCTTCAGGGCTGTCCTCCCTGGGGAACCCTCCTTGCCTTCCAGTGTGTGGGATGCTGCTTTCATCAGCAGTGGAGCGAGCCCCAGACCAGAGGGCTGCAGAGCCAAACGGGGCTGGCCTGATGCAATGGTTACACACACAGATTATTAGTTGGGAGACAGGGCATGGGGAAGGAGTCAGGGACCTATCTCAGGAGAAGGACCACACACTGGGGAGACCCCAAATGGCTTCCCACACTTCAGAGATCCAGGATGCTCTCTTGTGCAGAAGGCCCAGGGACCTCTACGGGAATGGGAAAACCCATCTCCGCTCCCCGTCCATCGGCACCCCTCCCTCCAAAGTCTTGAGTCCGTCTCCTTAAGGTTCTCTTCTCCATCAGGGTGTGGAATGGCTGTCCTGTGGAGGAACCAGGAGCCCAGCTATCGACGTGGCCACTCTGGCCCTGAGACGCAGGGGCTGAGACAGGATTGGGGGTGGGGTAAGATTAGTGGCGTCTGCTGGTGGTAAAGGGGCGGCTGCAGCAGGAGCCTCGGTCATCCAGGCGTCTTGGCGTGGGGGAGTGTCCTGCTGCTCCGCCTCCCACCGGACAGGCCCAACTAAGAGGGCTGCGGTCAGTAACGTTAGAGAATAAATCTCCCGAGGGCATCCGGACCCCTTGGCCCAACGGCATAGAGCAAGGCCCATGCTCCAGGCAGGGGTGGGGGTGACGCCAGCTTCCGAAGGAAGAGAGGTCTGTGAGCACTGCTCTTGAATAAAGGATGCTCCCCATCCCTTCCTCGGACTGTCAGTGACTTCATCGGGGAAGGGGTGGGGCCACATCCTAAAAAGCAGATGCCCCAACATTGAGGGGACAGCCAGTGTTCCCGAGAATAGGAGGGTAAAAAAGTAGATGGGGGATCAGTACTCGCCTCTCTCCTCAGGTTCCGGCTCTGATTTTGGCTCTGTGGCTGCCACCCGCTCATCTTCAACATGATATCCTCTGTGTCTCAGACTCAAGCCTCTGACCTCGTAGCGCCGAGCACTGATCTTTTAATAAGGTCTTGCCCTCCTCTCAGGGGCGGGTCCAGAAGTTTACCAGTCAGAACGCGGCACGCCGGCACTGGCCCCGCCTCGCCCCTTACATCCGCCACTCAGAAGCCCCCGCGGCACCGCCCCCGTCGCTCCCTCCCGCTTGGAAGTAGACGTTGTGTTGGACCCGGAAGTGGCTTTGGGTCACGAGGCTTCGTGGAGGAGGTGAGTGAGTCATGCGCGCGCGCGGAGGGGAGAGCTGGAGGGGGAGGGGAGGAAAGGGGGGCGGGGATGATGCAATGTTTGGCAACCGGTGTCTCCGCGCGCACGCGCAGGGGACTACAAGGGTGGTGGGAGGTGCGGGGGGGTGGTGGTGGTGTAGGGGAGAGGAGAGGGCGGGGCGCCAGCGCCCGGCTCCCAACGGCCCCAACGGCTATCAACCGTGGCTGCCCCTTGGCTGCCTGCGAAACCTCAGTGCAGCTTGTCTTGCTCAGGAGCTCTTATTCCGCCCACCTGGCATTAGCCCCTGTTGCACCCTCTCCGTAAGGGACACCCATTTTGCTTGGTTCCCTCCCATTTAATGGGCACAAAGTCTTTTAAACCAACCTCCTCTGAAAGTCTGCATCCAGCCATAGGACTGCCTAACGTCTTTTCGAGTATTCTTAAAAAGGTCTTCTCTTTTAGCCTCTTAAATACCCCAGAAGGGACTGAGGAACTTGAATACTTTTGATAGTCATTTTCAGCTCCTCGCAGAAAAGCACCCTTAACTTTTATCTTTCTGAAGTTTCTGTGAGCCCTCAGCATGCCAGAATTCCGGTCCCTTGTCCAGTGGACGCGATTCGCACCGTTTCCCCAGTCATCATCCCCCCCCCCCCACCACGGTGCTCTGGTGCTCTTCACCAAAAGATCAAGACCCGCCCTTTTCTCGGTACCGGGCGCAAGTCCTGTGACTCCCTGCTGTGAGGAGCCCTGCTCAAGCCTCCTGCCTCCTAGGTGCTTGGGCTGCATTAGAGCCCTGTTGCCTGGGACACTGGGTTGCACTTGAGCGCACAACTGCCTTGGACTGGGTTGTCAGGAGCCCGGATTCTAACCTCACCTGCCCCTCACTTGCCGGGGAATCCTAGGCCAGCCATCTAATCTCCCTGTGCCTCAACCGTTCTTGTTTGTAAATAAAAGGTAATGAGTTGTGAAGGTAAAATGAAAGAACTATGAACTTGGAGGCAGCTTAAACAAAAGTGAAAAGCACCACTTAAAATGCAAAGTATTTTTCTTGAGCCATTTAGGTAGAAAAAGATGCCATGTGGCGGCCGGTTACATATACTGTCATACCCCCGTGGGGGCAGCCAGAGTAAAGTAGAATCTGTCACAAGGTCGGTTGTGGCTGGAAGGTAGGTTTAGGTGGTGGTGTGACAGTGACAGGTCCTTGGCTAGGCCTGCTCCGTTGCTCCAGACCTCCATTTCCCCTTCTGTAAATGGGGGTGGGGGTTGCGTTGCACCAGATGGTCTCTCCTGGCCCGAAGACATGACCAGGTTGTCAGTGACAGGCAAAGGTCATGTGACTTGACAGGCCGAGGTCGTGTTGTGACATGTTGACCTGGGGAGGCGGGTCAAGTCCCAGCACACTACCCGGGAAGCCTTTGGGGCGGGGCAGGGCAAGTCGCGACTTTCATCTTTCGGGGCCGGCCCCTCCCGGACCTGGCATTCCTGGCTCCCCCAACAGATTGTGGCTTTGGAAGGGGCCCCTCCCTGGAGAGGGCGAGGATTGGCCACCAGTGGCCTGGGAAGAGGCTCAGATCCTTCCGCGGAGGGCGGGGGGGCCGCGTGGGGTGTTTGTTCTCTTGGGGATTAATGGGGGGTTGTGGGGGAGGGGTAGGCGCGCTCCCGCATGCGCACTGCGGCCCCTCCTGTTGGCTCGTCGTTGTCCGCTGGGCGGGGGCCCGGCCCCGCCCCTCTCCCGTCCGGGCAGCGGCGGCGGCGGCGGCGGCTGCGGCGGTGGCGGCGGCAGGGACGACGGCGGCGGCAGCAGCCTGCGCGGTGCCTTCTGGGAACGGAATCCCCAGGGCTGCCCCTGGCCCCCATGGCGCATGCGCGGGAGGCCGCTCGGTGATCCGCGGCGGCGGCGGCGGCGCTTCCTGCTAGGACCGGCCGGGGCCGTACCGGAGGCTCGGGCTCCACCGACCCTCCTCCCACTCCCTCCCACTCACCCTCTGGGCCGCGACTGCGCAGGGCGGGGCCGGCCGAACCATGGGCCGCGGTGAGTGCAGGGCCCGGCCCCCCCACCCCGCCCCTCCCCCTCCCCTCCCCTCCAGTCCCTACCCTCTGCCCCCTCCGCGTCCTCCCGG
>CM053611.1:59949620-59970358 GCA_028646535.1 Procyon lotor
CTCCCTCCCCTCAGTGCTTCGCCCACCCTCCGCCCGCCCTCTCCCCAAGTTCCTTCCTACTTCGTGCGCCTTCCCCTCCTCCCCAAGCTGAGGGAAGCAGTCTGGGTGACAGGGCGCCTTGTTATGAGAGGGAAAGTTTAGAAGCCGCCAGTGTGGGGTGGGAGCGATGGTGAGGTTGGAGAGGATACTTGCAGGTTTGGGGGGGGGGCGTCCCCACATATCAGAGGAGAATCCCTTTTGGAGCCAGTTTGAAGCCAGTGGGGTAGGAGGTGCTGAATCCCCCTGCCAGAGGCTTAGGGAGAAATCAGGAGCCTCTCAAGATTCTAGGAGAAGACAGAGCTATGATTCCAGCCTTTCTTAAGATCCACATGAACTAGATCAGTGATTGTCTAATGGAGCAGGCATGGGGGGGCTCTGTTGGTACCACCCCAGAGAGCAGTTGGGCAATTGCCTGGTGACCTGTGGGGCAATCTGTAATTTTTATATGATCTTCCTGGGGCTAGGGAACAGCAGGGGACCAGACTCTCTGGGAAACTTGCTAGTGCCCTGGCCTTATGGGAATTTGCCCCTACTCCAGGGTGAAGTTTTCTGTCTCTGATGGGACAAAGGGGCCTTGCCCTTTATGTCTAGGGATTGGGCTCTGATTCCTTGGTCCCTGGGAGTTGAGGCTTTGATCCTCTGCTTCCTAGGGCCTGTGTATGGAAAGGATGGTTGTGGACTCAGCCAGCAGATCCCTGAGATCTGTGTGTGCACTTACCTTGGGGAGTTAAGGATCTTTCCCTTGAGAGCGTCCTGGGCTTTGGTTCCCTTCTGCATTGGGCAGATTTCCGACAGCCTCTTCTCTCTCCTGTTGCAGGTGTGGGCTAAGCTGGAGGCCCCGGCTTTAGACTGGACCCCACAATGTTTGCAGAGATGTTCAGGTAGCCACAGCGGGATGGCAGCGAGTTCTTCATTTTGTCTCCCAGCTCTCTGAGGGTTTCTCCATGCCCCTGAATTCTTTTGGGTCTCCGCACGGTCTTTGCCGTCCTGGACTACTCCGTCAGGTACCCCGTGCAATTTAATCCTCCTAATGCCCACATGGATGTCTGTGTTATCAGGCACGTGGGAGCTGATTACACACAATGAATGGGGGCAATGAGAGCAGTGGAGCAGACAGAGCTGGGGGCCCTGTGGCCACATCTGTCCCCATCGGCTGGCAGCGCTGTGTTCGAGAGGGTGCTGTGCTCTATATCAGGTAGGGATCCTCAGATTTCCAGAGCTCTGTCCGCAGGCCCTTCGGTGCCTGCCTTTTCTCTCCCCCGCTCCTCTCAGCGCCCAGATCTCTGCTGCCCTATTGCTCTCCTCTGTTCTTCCTTCCTTGGCCTTTCTGCTCTCTGCACCTCTGGCCCTTTAAATCTGTTCTCCCTCTTTCTCTTTCCATATTCTTTATCCTCTGTCCTTCCTAGGAAGGTCTTTGACTAAGGAACTGTCCTTAGTCTTCTAAGGTCTTCTGATTCAGTGTCAACTAACTCCATCCTCTCTGACCCTGTGCTCTCCCAGCCCAAGTGGCACAGAGCTGTCTTCCTTGGAGCAAACCCGGAGCTACCTCCTCAGCGATGGGACCTGCAAGTGCGGTCTGGAGTGTCCACTCAACGTCCCCAAGGTCAGAGTGGTGAGGGGTGCCAGAGAATACAGGGATAAGCCAAGAGGCCTGGTACAAGTCACTGGCCGTGGTAGCTCTTCTCACAGGTTCCACTCTCTCAGGGTCCCTGTCCGTGACTCCCACCTTACAGGTTTTCAACTTTGACCCTTTGGCCCCGGTGACCCCGGGTGGGGCCGGGGTGGGGCCCGCATCAGAGGAGGACATGACCAAGCTGTGCAACCACCGGCGGAAAGCCGTTGCCATGGCAACCCTGTACCGCAGCATGGAGACCACCTGCTCACACTCTTCTCCTGGTGCGTCTTCTCCACTTTGTCTTCTCCACTTTACCCACCGAGGAAAAGCTAAGGGCCTGGGAGAGGGGTGGCGGGAGGAGTTCTAGGGGAGGGAGCGAGGAGAAGGGTGGAGTGGGGAGCCTCTTGATGAGAGGAAGGCACGGAGAGGTTGCGAGTTTATGGGAGATGGGTTGGAGAAGACAAAAGGTTGTTGGAAGGGGAGCCACAGGCTGATCCTTCATTTCTTATTTATTGCAGGAGAGGGAGCGAACCCCCAGATGTTCCACACTGTGTCCCCAGGGCCCCCCTCTGCCCGCCCTCCCTGTCGAGTCCCTCCTCCAGCTCCACTTAATGGGGGTCCTGGCTCCCTTACCCCAGAACCACCCTCAGTTCCACAGGCCTTTCCCCCTCTAGCGGGCGCTGGGGGGCTCTTCCCACCACCAAGGCTTCCAGACCCAGTCCCCTCTGGAGGCGGCAGCAGCCCCTGTTTCCTCCCCAGGGGCAACGCCCCCTCTCCAGCCCCACCTCCTCCACCGGCCATCAGCCTCAATGCTCCCTCGTACAACTGGGGAGCCGCCCTCCGCTCCAGCCTGGTGCCCCCTGACCTGGGCTCTTCCCCAGCGCCCCATGCCTCCTCCTCACCACCTTCAGACCCTTCTCTCTTCCACTGTAGTGATGCCTTAACGCCCCCTCCTCTGCCCCCAAGCAATAATCTCCCTGGTCCCCCTGGCCCCCCTGGTCCTGCCACTCAGCCACCAGTGTCTTCAGCCACTATGCACCTGCCCCTGGTCTTGGGACCCCTAGGAGGGGCCCCCACGGTGGAGGGGCCCGGGGCACCCCCCTTCCTTGCTAGCAGCCTACTCTCTGCAGCGGCCAAGGCACAGCATCCCCTGCTCCCCCCTCCCAGCACTTTACAGGGCCGAAGGCCCCGTGCCCAGACACCCTCCGCTTCCCACTCCTCATCACCCCGTCCCTCTCAGCGTCGTCCCCGCAGACCCCCAACTGTACTGCGGTTGCTAGAAGGGGGAGGCCCTCAAGCCCCTCGACGGAGCCGTCCTCGGGCCCCTGCTCCCGTCCCCCAGCCCTTTCCTCTCCCTGAGCCATCCCAACCGATTCTCCCTTCTGTGCTGTCCCTGCTGGGACTCCCCACCCCTGGCCCTTCCCACTCTGATGGAAGCTTTAACCTTTTGGGGTCAGATGCACACCTTCCTCCTCCCCCAACCCTCTCCTCAGGGAGCCCTCCCCAGCCCAGGCACCCTATCCCGCCCTCCCTGCCTGGGACCACCAGTGGCAGCCTCAGCAGTGTGCCAGGTACGTGAGTGTGGTGGAGCTCTTCCTCCTCTCCGGTGGGAAAAGGCAGCCAAGGCACTTAGGGGAGTTCAGAGAGCTCTTTGGTGGTTTTCTGGGGTGGAGGCAGGAAGGTTGGGGTCTTTGGATGCTGGGAGAAAGGTCCTCCCTTGAGCTGAATTTCTCTTTTCCTTTGCAGGTGCCCCTGCCCCACCAGCTGCCTCCAAAGCCCCCCTGGTCCCCAGCCCTGTGCTTCAAAGCCCATCTGAAGGGCTCGGGATGGGGGCAGGCCCAGCCTGCCCTCTGCCTCCCCTGGCTGGGGGAGAGGCTTTCCCTTTCCCTAGTCCTGAGCAGGGCCTGGCACTGAGTGGAGCCGGCTTCCCCGGGATGCTAGGGGCCCTGCCTCTCCCTCTGAGTCTGGGGCAGCCTCCACCTTCTCCATTGCTCAGCCACAGTTTATTTGGCGTGCTGGCTGGGGGAGGGGGACAACCTCCCCCAGAACCCCTGCTACCCCCACCGGGGGGACCTGGCCCTCCCCTAGCCCCAGGCGAGCCTGAAGGGCCTTCGCTTTTGGTGGCCTCACTGCTTCCACCAGCCCCATCAGACCTTCTTCCACCCCCTTCTGCACCTCCTAGCAACCTCCTTGCCTCTTTCCTGCCCCTGTTGGCCCTGGGCCCCACAGCTGGGGATGGGGAGGGATCTGCAGAGGGCGCTGGGGGGCCAAGTGGGGAGACATTTTCAGGTTTGGGAGACCTGCCCCCCCTACTGTTCCCCCCACTTTCAGCCCCCCCCACCCTCATAGCTTTAAATTCTGCGCTGCTGGCTGCCAGCCTGGATCCCCCCTCGGGGACACCCCCCCAGGTGAGGATAGGGGGTGAGTGGGTGGGACAGAACAAGAGGTAGGATCAGGGATGGGAGCTGGGAATCAGAGGCTTTTGGTTTCGTGCCTGAGCTCTTTCTCAGGCCTTTCGGGATGGCTTAGCTCTTGGCTGGGGGTAGGATGGCTGCAGGAACTGGGTCTGTATTTAATAAGCGTGGCCTACTTCACGTGAGGCTTCAGTGAGATCGTGTATGTGAGAGTACCGTACGTTTGTGAAATCCTTCACACACAGTGTCCTAACTATTCTTTGTCCTCAGTCCTGTGTCCTGAGTGCCCCCCAACCTGGACCACCTACCTCCAGTGTCACCACGGCAACTACTGACCCGGGGGCCTCCTCTCTGGGCAAGGCCCCCTCCAACTCAGGGAGACCCCCCCAACTCCTTAGCCCTCTGCTGAGTGCCAGCCTGCTGGGTGAGTCTGAGGGCAAACTGGTGTGAAAGAGAAAAAAAGGAAGCAGTAAAAATTGGGAGAAGAGTCTAGATGACTTGGGAAAGAGTCTTGGACCCTGGGATTAAGCCTAAGGGTTACTCAGGGTCTGCCCAGCCTAACCGGGTTGCGGAGGGAGACTCCTGACCTTCCACCTCCTCGACAGGTGACCTGTCTTCGCTGACCAGCGGCCCCGGAGCCCTCCCCAGCCTGTTGCAGCCTCCTGGCCCTCTTCTCTCTGGCCAGTTGGGGCTGCAGCTCCTCCCTGGGGGGGGAGCTCCTCCACCCCTCTCAGAGGCTTCTAGTCCCTTAGCCTGCCTGCTACAGAGTCTCCAGGTGAGGGTGTGTGTTGGGGGTGGGGGGTGTCAGGGACAGAGTTTTTTTCCCCAAACTGGAAGTAGATGTTTTGAGTTACAATAGCCGAGGAACCATATTTGGGACTAAGATTTTATTTTTTGCCTACAGATTCCTCCAGAGCAGCCAGAAGCCCCTTGTCTGCCCTCTCAGAGCCCCACCTCAGCCCTGGAACCGGAGCCTGCCCGGCCTCCCCTCAGTGCCTTAGCCCCACCCCACGGTTCTCCCGACCCCCCAGTCCCTGAGCTGCTCACTGGGAGGGGGTCAGGGAAACGGGGCCGGAGGGGAGGAGGGGGACTTAGGGGCATTAATGGTGAGGCCAGGCCAGGCCGGGGCCGAAAGCCTGGCAGCCGGCGGGAGCCTGGCCGACTGGCCCTCAAGTGGGGGGCACGTGGTGGCTTCAATGGACAAATGGAACGGTCCCCAAGAAGGACCCACCACTGGCAGCATAATGGGGAGCTGGCTGAAGGGGGTGTTGAGCCCAAGGATCCATCCCCTCCTGGACCCCATTCTGAGGACCTTAAGGTGAGTGCAGGGTGATGGTGGTTTGGGCTAAAGGGCTCTGAGGGAAGGCTGGGGACATGGTTCCTTTTCCTAATTTTTCCTACACATACAGTCTGTGTTTTCCCAGGTGCCCCCAGGGGTAGTCAGAAAGTCTCGTCGTGGCCGGAGGAGAAAATACAAGTGAGTGTTGGGCCTACCCCAGTCTTGCCTTTCCCTACTTCTTGGTGGTTTACAGAAAGGTCTAGAGTGGCCTTTCAAAAAGGCCCAAACTTACTTAAACATGGATAGTAGGGATATTATGCTTTTATTGTCCAAAAGTAGAAAGTTGCCCACCCAAACTCTGGACTTCACCTGGTGCTTCACCTTGGGGAAGTATTCCTAACCATCCGTGCCCTCATTGCAGCCCTACCCGGAACAGCAATAGCTCCCGCCAGGACGTTACCTTGGACCCCAGCCCTACAACCCGTGTAAGTGTGTGTCAGGGTTGGGCGGGGGGTGGGTGTAAGGGATGAGGCAAGAGGGGTAGAGGGAGTGGGGAGAAAATAAAAGACTTCCCAATACCCAGCTGTTTGATCACTTCTTTCAACTCCCCCTCTCGTATAGGCGGCTGTCCCTCTGCCTCCCCGGGCCCGCCCTGGCCGTCCTGCCAAAAACAAGAGGAGGAAACTGGCCCCTTAGCAGCCATACCTGGAGCTGGATCTGACCCTGACTGGGGAGAGCTGAGTGCTGAGCCTTGGGAGCCCTGCCAGCCACCTGCACCTGTGGACAGTGGGTGGGGGCACTACTCCCCACTCGGAGCACAAATGCAAGCCCTTCCCCTCCAACCCCATCCTGAGCCATTGCAGGGGGTAGGGAAGCTCACCCCCTCCCCCCCAAAGCCATGTCACTGAAAAGGCCTGGGGGGGTGGTATATGGCCCTCTCCCTACCAGGCTAAGGGGAACACCCCCTTCCCCAGGTCTTTTATTTGTTTAAGTTATTTTTGCACAAATGACTCTTTTATATTTAATTCGACTTCATTGCCTCCCTTCTTGAAGCCAGCAGGCTCAGTTTACAAACCTGTGAGCTACTGTTGGCTGCTGCCCTCCTTCCCAGTGAAAGGTACAAAGCAATAAGCATCATGCATTCCCCCCTCACCCCTCCAACACCCCTCTGCCTCTGGCTCAGGTTGCTCAAAGCACAGATCCCCCTCTTACCCCTGTCCCCAGGTTTGAAACACATAGCCTCATTGCAAGGTGTAGCCAGCTTCCCTCTACTTTCCTCTGGGATCTCAAAGGGGGTAAGGGGGCACGGAGCGCCCTCCGGGCCTCTCCTCCCATACACACTACACTGCCCCTTCTCCCCCATCGGAACGCTCAGAGACGTTGTGATGATGCGACCGAGGATTATGCAACGTGGTCCAACCGGAGCGGCCAGCACGACCCGCTGTCCAGGGGCTGCCTCCTGCCTTTTCTTTTGTAAAGACAAGACCCTTGGGAGTTTTAATTCTGTTTTGTACTTGCCCTGTGGGGCCTCCACTGCTTTTCTATGGGAGACACTCTTAATTTAACAGATGAGAATATTTTGAAACTCTGGCTCTGACTCTGTACTCATTTTTTCCTTAATTCTTCGATGAGAGCAGGTGACAGTTTAAGTCCTCTCGTAGCAGAGAGGGCCTGAAGCTGCCTGTAAGGCTGCCTGTGAGGCTGCGAGGGTCCATCTCAGTGCCGCCTCTTCCCCAGGAAACACCGCAGGGGCCACATGGAGTACAACAGCATTTAATGGTCAGAAACAGTTGTACAGAACTGCAGCCAGCCGCGGGAGCTGTGCTGGAGGACAGGACCCCATCCTGCCCTGCCCCGGGCAAAGCAGTACTGGACAGGCGCTGGCATGTGGCGGGGCGCAGGGCCCCGGGGCCTGAGGGGAGACCACCATCTAATGTCCCCCAGCTACCACTCTGTATTCCTCGGAGGGGGGGTGTAAACCCCACATGCAAGAAGAACCCCTCTGCCCCCAGTGTCAAATGGTACGGGGATGCGAGAGTTATAATTAAGGGGAAGCCCTATGTAAGCTGTTAACAGAGTTCACAGGGGCAGGGATTACCCCCATTCTCCATCTCCTAAATGTGCTCACTTTCCCAGCTTCTTCATCCGTTCGTCAATGTTGGCAAAATTCCCCTCAACCGTGGACAGGTTCTCACGCATGGTCGTCTGCACCTAGAAAGTCGCAGAGATGTTTTACTCGCGGTCAGGCCCAGGTGCCTGCTGGGGAGAGTACCCGAAGAGACACTCTTCGGGAAGACAAGAAACGGAAGCATAGCGTATGGGCCCCAGAGTGGGCAGGTGACAGCAGCGGTTTTCAAAGGACCTCGGGAGCACAACGGACCGGGCTGAGGGCTGCCAAGCCGGCAGGCCTCCACCAGAGCCACTCCTTTGATCTGTTTTATCTAATGAGGAACAGGTAAGATTTTACTGGAATGAGAGTTTTACTGGCTCAAAAGTTTAGAAAACGGCTCTAGAGGCAGAACATACTATACTTTATATATGTTTTCATTTATCTTGATGGTCCTGTGGGGTTGATCTCTCCACTGTCATTCTGCCCCCAGCACTGAAAACGGTGCCTCCAAGAGAAACCGAGGAGCACGTGCTGGGCACTGCTAAGAATGAAGGTGAAGCTCCCTGCCCAGTGTCAGGAAAGTAGCGGCAGAACGAGGTTGGAACCTGCAGTTTATTTCAAAGTCCACGTTGCTCCCAGTGTGCTGTGCTCCGGATACGAGCATGTCTGAGGACCCGGGAGGGGAAAGCTAAGCTGCGACTGTACAGGGACTGTGTTCTAGGAAATGCAGGTTCACTGGGCCCCTAACAATTCACCCACAGTATTTCACCTAACCCACAAGACCCTGAAGGAGGTACAGTTTTCCAGATGGTAAGATGGAGGTTCACAGGTGAAGGAAGTTGTCGAAGGTCCCGCAATCACTGAAAAACAGAGGAGAGCCTCAAACCGGGCCCCTGGCACATCACGCTACGACCCGGGCCAAGGCAAAACCCACTGAGACCAAGCTGGGGAACCCAGATGCTAGAGAAGGGACGCGGCAGACCAGGAAAGGGGCACACACCTGGGTCAGGAGGGCGGTGTTGTCCTTGAGGGAGCTAGCAATCATCTGCTGTGTGGTATCCAAGTGTGTCAGGAGCTGGCCGAACTGCATGGCTACAAAGGAAGGTAGGAAAGGCAGGGGTGACGTCAGAACTCACAAGAGGGAAGGAAACAAAAGCTGCCCGCTTCCCAGTTCCTCTCCTCCCCCCTGGCAGCTGGCCTCCCACCTTGCTCATGCAGCTGCTTGATGGTGACAAGTCTCTGCACCAGCTCAGGAAGGGAGGAGGCGATGGGGCTCCAGCGCTGGATGGTGTCATAGAGCTGGTGCACCTGGGGGACAGGACAGGGCCCGGAAGGGATTGCCACCTCGCTGGGGGGGGGGGTGGCGGCGGGGGAGCACTGCCCTCACTATCTCAGCGGGTAAGGGCTTATGAAGACGGCACCTCTCAAGCTTTGGTAAGACCACCAGAATAACTCGGGAGAGCACGAGGGAACAGGAAAGGCTATGAAGGTGGGGGAAAGGGCTCTTCCTGACCTTGCTTTGTGTATCCGCATCTTCTACAGAAGCTTTATGCTTGGCAATCTCATTCACCTTTCCCAGGACACTCTGAAAACACAGACTTCAAGGTTGATAGGGCACCCAGGGCTTCCAAAGTCCCGAGCTCCCTGTGATCCAGTTTGCCCTCCACTTAATACCTGTAGCCGAGCCTCCACTTGGTCCAAAACTGCAAGGTCCAGGGCGTTCACCTTTGCTTGCAACAGTTCTACAGTCTCCTGGGGGTGGGGAGTGGGACAAACTTCACGGAGGGGAAGGGATCAGACCAGGAAGACGCCACCACACATTCCACTGGAGGAGACTGATGCACAGCTCCGGCCCCACAAATAGTTCTCCAAGCAAACCCGACCTCACTGCCCCCTCTGCAATCTGACACTCCGGCTCCTTTCATACTTACCATAAGACAGGCTCCCTGCAGACCTGCTGAAAGGGGGTTCTGGTGGGGAAAAGGAGGAAAGAAATCAGTGGTTCTTGCACCCCTCACGATTACCACCGTCTCCCATCCTTTCCGGTTCCAGCCGGCAACTCACTGGCTGATCTGCCAACTGAAGACCTTCCCACTCTCCCCAGGGTTCCGTGGGACACTATGGGTGTCAGGCAGGAGGGCACAGGACCCTAGGGTCAGACTCAGTAGAGGAGAGCACCTGACCTGAGCATCCTGATCACAGCGGACAGTTGCTTCCAGCTCCGTGAGGCGCTTCTCAAGTTCTGCAACCTAGGGGGAGGAAGGGAGTAAGCCTCGCCATCCACTGCCTGCCGCTGCAGTGGGCACTAAGCTCCTGCTCTTCTCTGCTTGTCTGCTTGCCATTCCCCTCCCTCCTCCTCTCGGCTCTGCCGAGGGACTACTTTCTCTGGGACACAACCTGATCACATTCTTAAGATCTTAACTGAAAGCAGATGGGTGAGGGAAACATGGAGAACAAGACATCAAGAGGAATCAGCAGCATTCCCAAGACCCTCTCCTGAGATCTGACCCCTTGGAGGGAGGTAGGAAAGCCTTCGGGGCCGCGTCACCCCAGCCTCCCAACCAACCTACATACGTACTTACTTTGGCAGCTTGCGAGAACTTGTCCTGTTCAGGCCGAGAATGTAGTTCGTAAGTGACAAGGCTACTGTCTACAGGAGTCCCACTGGTGGTCTTTCCCCCTGAACCGGTTCCTTTGCTGTTTTTGGTTGCCTCCAGCTGCAGCAGCAGGCGCCTGGGCCCGGAGACCAAGTAAGAATATCACACCTTGAAGGATGTGGGCCAGCCCAGCGCCCCCTCAGTTCCGCCTCGCACTCAGCACTTAGGAACAGCTAGACTACCTCTCCCCTTAGTATCCTGCCCAGTGCCTGGCTGAGTCTCCCTATGCCCCAGGCAGCAATGACTTTCCAACACAGCAGGGCACCCACTTAGCCAGAGCTCCATCAGGGTCAGTAAGGTTGATGGCTGCATCTGGTCCCAGCAGTTTCTCCAGGTGGGAGGCAACCAGCTGCTGCTTCAGGGCGGCCAGCTGTTTAGCCAACACCACGGGGGTCAGCTTCTCTTCAGTGGCGGACTCCTTCACTGTGGTCTGGTATGAAAAGAAGCAGACAATGAGGGGTGGCCGGGGGAATCGAGACCAGAAAAAAGGGGGCGCCTGGGTGGTTCAGTTGGCTAAGCATCTGCCTTTGGCTCAGGTCATGGTCCCAGGGTCCTGGGATTGAGCCCTGTGTCTGGCTCCCTCCTCAGTGGGGAGTCTGCTTCTCCCTTTGCCCCTTCCCTGCTCATGCTCTCTCTAGCTCGCTCTCATGTGCTTCCTCTCTCAAATAAATACAATATTAAAACAACAACAACAACAACCACCAAAAACCAGAAAAAAGGATCAAGGCCCTTAAGAATGGCTGTGGCTGGAACTTACTGGATGGTTCTTCCCCATCTATGGCACTGAATATAGATTTATTTACATTCCTAAACCTAGGAAGCCCAGCTCCTTTACCCAGGAGCCTCGGGAACCTTCCCCTCCTGCTATAGGTCCTCCTCTGCTATGTAAGTCAGAGCACAAAGGGGAGAAGGGAGTATACAGGTACCTTGATTTTCTCAACTTCAGTTGTCAGCTCTTGGACCTCATGCAATAGTCGCTGGTACTTTTGCTGGGGTGTCTCCTTCACTCCCAGGCCCTCTCCAAGCTAGAGAGCAAACACACATAACGAAGTTACACCCCTCGGTACAAGGAGCCTCCTCAAGAATTTATCCAAACCCCGAGCCTAAGCTGTAAGGGTATCTTGTCCAACTCAGAATTCACAACACCCTGTGACAGAAAAACTGGAGGCCTGGACACTCTCCAGAGCAAACAGTAGAGGGACCAAGAATCCTCAATTGTATCCTGCTAGGTTTCTCAGGACTCCCACGGAGAGAAGACCTCAGAAGGCTGACTGGACCCCCTGACGCCCCTCCTGAGTAGGATCACTGCGCCACTCCCATCAACGCAGCACACAACAAACCATCTCGTATTCTCCAGATTCATATCCCGTTCTCTTGGTTTTTCCAATACGATCTGAGAAATCTGCCAAGAAAAGAAGATGGAATTGAGGGCCTGATCTGGGCCTCAGGCAGTTGTGGTCTCAGGTGACTGTCAGGGCTACCGTGAAAGATCTCCAGGAAGGACCCTTTCCCCAAAGCAAGTCACTACAGTCTGAGGACAGGCCTCCCCCCAGGCCAGTTTCCAGCCCAGTCTCACCCAGTCCCTTTGTCCCCACTCTCTTGTCTTTGAACTTGTCATAGGCAGCATTGGGATTGACAATGATGTGCTCCACACTTGTGCTCGTCAGCTCCTCCTGCAGGAACAGGTAGTTCAGGCCAGGGGCAGATTCATTCTTACCCTAGACCTCCCTGACCCCACAAAATCCCCAAACCACTAGAGGAGACTGGGCCCCACGTTCCCAGGAGAAGGGCAGCTCCACTCCAAGCTGCTGCCCCAGGCTCAACCTAGGAAACGGAAGTTTCCTGGTAAATTTGGAGACTCAGTTGTATAAATATTAACACCCTGATTCAAGAACAGAGGTGCCATAACCTCCCCACCCACTCTGTACATAAGCCTCCCCCTCCCCCCACCCCACCCGCGGGGGGGCCCTCCCAGTTACCTGGCACACACCATGCACTCAGGGCAAGAAACCAACCTGACCTCTTTGAACCTCCCCTCCCACAAGTAAATCTCCTTGCTGCTGAGGACGGACATCTCAAGCTAACCTCCCATCCCTGCTGGGAGGAAAGAGGAAGGGTGGCAGACATTCCAGCTGCTAACTCTGAGGGTGAGTACGCTGCTGAAGGGAAGATACCAGCTCTGAGATACAAAAGGAAGGCTGGGAGAGGGCGGGACCAGCAGTCCTGTGCCAAGGCTGCCGTGAGGCTGGGGAGTTCAGGGTGCAAAGAGAAGAGGCAAGAGATTATGACACTGTTTTTTAAGGGGCGTCTTAGAAGCAAGAAGCATAAGCACTACCTGCTTGCCAAGAGGACGCGCGGGCGAGGGCCATGCCTACGTCCTGACATGGAAGTAGCCGGGCAGCTGCTCAGAGAGAAGCTTCTCCGGGAGAAGCCGCAGCACCTGCCTCTTCTCCCTGCGCCCCCTGCTCTTGTCTCAAGCACTGAAGCTCTCCCGGTAGCAGGGAGCGTGGGAAAGAAAGTGACGAAGAGAGTTGACCCTAGAAACGGTAGCAGAGAGGTTCCCTCCTTACTAGGTACTGACTGGCTGATCATTGCAGTAACTACACCACAACCGGGCACTTCCCACCACACACCTCCTTCCCTCGTCAGTCCGACAGTGCTCACTACACTCCCGAAGGAGGGGGAAGAGGCCCAGGCGGCCTGTGCTGCTGGGGACGACAGCTCCACCTTCTACAGGAGGCAGGCAAAGTAAGTCCCATTTCCTTTAACTAGAACAACAGTTCTCAACCCTGCCTGTGCATTTGCGTCACTTACAAAATGTAAATTAAAAATAAATTAAAATTAAAAAAAAAAAAAGAGGAAAGGAGGCCTAGGTTCTCTGTAGATTCTGATTTCATTATTGTTCTGGGGGAGGGCGAGGATAGTAGGCCAGCTGAAAAGCTCCCCAGCTGATTCTAACATGCAGCCAGGACTGGACAGAGAGTCTGGGCCTGTGTGGGGGTTTTGGGGGGTGGGTAGGGGATGATAATGGAGAGGCAGCGTGGAGAGCAGCAGACAGAAGCTCCATCCTTCATCTCTGGTCTGCTATTAGAGAAGGAATCGGTGTGAGTGGCTGCTTTAAAAATAGGGAAGGGAGGGAGTAAGGAGAAAACATCAACTTTGACCTTTACCTCTTCTTTACGGAAGTGCTGAGCAGAGAGGCAAGAGCTAAAGATTAAGGAAAAACAAAAGGGCTCAACATCCTATATGCGAGGGCAGAGAAACAACTGAGCCCCAAATTATTCTCTCTTTAATCTTCTCTGAAATGTATGGCCAGAGCACCCACAGGCCAAATAACTGTGTGGTCTCTGGCCTCTACAAAGTGTCTAAGAAGGACTGCCGACCAGGAGAGACGACCACCTTAAGTTCACAATCAAGAGTATGCCACTCCTCCCTGTGATTGCCCCAGTCAAGGCCAGCGAGGTAGAAATCCATTTAAGGGGCACCTGGGTGGCGCAGTCAAGCATCTGCCTTCAGCTCAGATCATGACCCCAGGGTCCTGGGATCCGAGCCCCATGTCGGGTTCCTTGCTCTGCCTCTGCGGGAAGCCTGCTTCTCTCTCTCCCACTCCTCCTGCCTGTGTTCCTTCTCTGGCTGTCTCTCCGTGTCAAATAAATAAAATCTTTAAAAAAAAAAAAATCCATTTAAAAAAATCCTCTTAAAAAGACAAATGGGGAGCACAGTCTACAGACCAAGGAAGGAAACTAATCATGGCTGCCATCTAGTAAGCCCTCATTACCGGCCAGGCACTATACTGATAAGAACCTACTTTCCTACATACTTTCCTAAGTAGGTAAGGGGTCGGTTGAGTAGAAAAGGGTCAGTGTAGAGAGTGTGGGCCTCAGAAGTCCTGGACAGTGACAGGAATTAACAGCGCTTCCGTCTCACTCTTCCCACTTTGGATCACGGCCTGGGTCAGGAGAGCTGCCCGACACTGGCATCCCCTCAGAGCCTCTCCAAGAACATGGCCCCAGAGACTCACATGGCCAGCACCCTTCTGTCCTCCAATGGCGCCCACTCCACCAGTGCCTCAGAGATCTGGGGGCATGGGCTGGGGGCAGAGTCACTACCGTGATTCATAAGATAGGAAAAGGCTGTCAGTGGGGGCGGGGGGCTAGATAGAGGGATTAAAGATTTAGCAGAGACAAAAGGATAGAGAAACAACTGCCCATCACAGCACACCCCATTAAAAAGCAGATGAAAGGTCAGGCTTCTTACCAGCTCCTTGTGGTTTTCCCCAGAGGTGAGAAAATCAAAAGAGTTAAAAGGAAAGGGAGTGGGGAAATGGGGGTGAGGGAGGGGGAAAAAAAAGACAAAATTGTTATTAGCAAATTGTCACATGCACTATATGATAGCTTCAAACACACTGCACCATAGGGCCCAGGGAAGCCTAGCAAAATTTGGGGGCCCAGAAGTTTCAGCTGGAGCCACTACATACCCCAAGAGAAAGAAGACCTTGGGACCCTTTCCTCTCTGGTGGTGAGAATGTCATGAAGCTCTGCCATTAGAAGCAATGTAAGATTACCTGGGAACTAGTGAGATGTTGCAAGCTAGTGGCATGGAACAGGAAAGTGGGGGCGGGGGGAGACAAGGCAGAATGTGAAGCAGAGGCTGTGGGGATTCTAAGGACGTGTAGCTGACTGCGGGCCCATAATTCTCAAGGGAGGGGGGGCCTTCATGGTTCAAGTCTCGCTGTCTCTTGGTTTCTCTAGTCTTGAAGAATGAGACATCTGGATGGTGGAATTGGTCACAATGAGCGTGCCCGCACGGGTGGCCTGAGAGGACTTTAGGTTAAGCAGAACAAAATACATCAGGAGATGGTAAGTGTCAGGAAACATGAAGCACCCGTTCTCGTTCTCTACTGCCAGAGGAGAGGCAGGGCACGTCCGGGCCCCTCGGATAGTCCAGTGTGTTTGTATCCACCTTGATTAGTTGGTAACTCACCCCGTAGCACCGAGGGAACCAGAGCAATTCTGCTATGATGTGCAAGCACAAAGAATCCAGAGGATACCAAGGTTCACAGCTACCGGCCCACGTGCAGAAAATGTTTCCTCCACCCTCTGCTCACTAGATTCACAGAGGTTAGAGGGCGGACAAGGGGGAAAGGTGAGACTACTCCAAAGAGGCCTTCTTTTAGTCCAGACAGAGATAAGGCTCTCGTTTCTAGGAAAGATGGATAAAGAACTGCCAGGAAGGGAAATCTAGCTGTAATGCCCTGCCTCTCCAGGAGCTCTACTGGTGGGCACGCAGAATCATGGAAGCTTGAAGATGGTTATGTTTATGTGACAATGCGCAGTGGGACAAAGACAAGTGCTTCCTGCCCCAGAGACTTTAGCTAGAAATGCCTGAGCCTCCACCTCTCCGTCCCCTGTCTGATGCCAGGGTCCAGCTAAGCCAAGACTCCTGTTTCAGCTCAGGGTCAAGACAGATCCGGACCCTGTGGTCTACACCGGGAGGTCTCTGCACAGAGGGAGTGTAAGCACTCACAGGTGCACACATGCAAACACACAAGTGAAAGCACACACACACTACTTTTCTCTTACTTCCCCCACCAAGGTAAAACCAGCTTGGGAGAAACTCAAGGAGAGAGAGAACAATGAGCTGTAAGTTCAAGTTCAAATCATGAGGAACCAGCAGAATGGGGAGGACGGAAAATCAAAGAAAAGTGGCATATTAGTCTATGTAAACAGTATACACCACCTCCAGGTCTGTCCTTTGGGTGCACTGTGGGATGATGAGCTTTTTGGGCATAATTCCTATAACCTAGAGTATTAAGAGTCACCACGGAAACAGTCCATCCAGCCACCTTGATTGGAAAATTCTAAGTGCCCTGGTCTCAGGTACCAGCTTCCCTGTTACATGACTCCCAGTCCCTCTCACTAATGGACCCCCTGACTCCCCAGGGCTGTTTGGCTAAATGGCTGTGCCTCACAGGGCAAGACCTGAGGTTCTAGATCAGACAGGGGCAGAGGCCGCTGCTGCTCTCTGAGCCTGTCTGGGCTCCTTGCCAACATTGTAGCCAGGGGGCTTCAGAACCATGCTGATGAGGAAGTTGGAGAGTGCCGTAGAAGAAAACTGTCCAGGATGGATTGACATAATGCTGACCATCCACCCATTTCTAAAGGAGGGGTACAGAAACAGAAAGACTCGCGAGAGCACAAATAACCCAAGTTACTACCTTAGACGTACATATAACACTCCTTTCCCGTCCCATTTACTTTTGTCTAAAGGCTTAACACAGGGAACATGAAAATGAGTTTTTCCCAGCGACAGTCTACACATGGCTAAGAAGTGAGGACAGTGATTGTCCCCCTTGTTGTCCACCCTTGTCTAGAACAGCTAACGGTTACTTCTTTTCTCTTAACTTCATTTCAGTCTGAGGAGGAGAAAGCCAACCCCTTCTAACTCCAGCCCCTAAATGTCTCCTATGCAAAGGCATTCCTAGCCTCCATGTTTCCATCCCATCCTCCGCTGGACAGTTTTATTCTGCAGACCTCACAAGGGAAAGAGACAATGATTCATGAATCAGTGTTGTATTTCCGAACCTTGATTAATGATTTCTGAACACAAGGCCAGCAGGCCCCTTAGTGGCCCAGCTAGGGACTCGGCAGAACTCAAAATGATTAGCTACGACAACGGTACAGTCACGGAGCACTGCATGCGAGATGGCAGATGAAAACAAAACATGCAGAGAAGAAGCATCGAATGGTCTTACTTGTGCAAACTAGTGTCCAGGCAAGGTGGTGAGGAGGGAGGATGGGGGAAGCATTAGGAAAAACTCAGGTAAGTTCAAGAGCGCCAACAGTCAATGAACACAATCAAGCAAACTCTATGGTATCTCAAACTATAGGGAAGAGAACGTACTGTTTCTCATCTCAAGCTGGTGGAGTGTCCAGCAGTATCTACCCTTTGGAGAACGGCCTCTGCCAGGGCCCTGTCAAACTGTGGCTAGGTCATCTTTTCCCCTTTCACACGGCACTGGAGATGGGTAAGGCATCAAGGGAGAAACTATATCCTGTTTCTAGTGAGATTTTCTAAATTTACTCTCCTTGCTCCAGCAGTTCAAAAGCCAGGAGCAGAATGCCTCACAGACCCAAGGTAGATTGTGTGTCCAGCAGGGAGGAAATTCCAGTTGGGAATTAGCTTTCCCGATGAGACATTTTAAGAAAAGTCTCCAAGTAAGCCCATCATCCAAATCAACCTAGGAGTGTTTGAAATGCAGAGACGAGATTCTCCTACATTGAAGAGAAAAGGACTAGCCTGTGCTGCTGTCTGGCCCATTTATTTTAGAGTATTTTCCTTCCTGCTAAAATTGTTTTAAATGAATAGTAGGAAAATCAGGATCATCTTTAGCAATACTGAAACCTTTCATACTACTCTCCTCCCCTATCCTCTCCACTATGGGAACTGCAATACTTTTATGATTAAATTAAACTAGCAATGACAATCTTTAAGGGATATCAGAGGACATTATTTCCTTCAGCAGCTCAATTTTTTTCCACAGTGGAGGAATCAAAGGAAGGAGGTTAAAAGACAGTGAGGGTCAACACTCTTTCATCATTCCTTTAAATAAAAATCTGGAGATACCCCAAAAGGTTCCAGCTTCTAACGGCTGTCTTGAGGGAAGGGACCTGAGTGGTGGCAGGCAGTGGTGAGAAAAGACTTTTGTCCTATGTGCATATATTATCTAGTTTAAAAACGAATCAAATTAAAATTGAAAATAATCTGGAGACTAAGCAGAACATTCTGTTCCAGGGGTTAAGAAGGTGACTGAAAACCTCACGGTTCAGCCACAGCACTGGTGATGTGCACTGTCATCGGTGCTAGGTCCTGGGCGGGGGGGGGGGGTGACAGATAGGCTGCTAGTAGAATCCAGGCCTCACAGACATGAGGTTTCTGGACTACGTGCAACCCCCTTCTCTTCAAGCTGCACATTTACATCACTATTAAGAGCAGTAACAGAACCATTACTCAGCTGACTTCCCGAAGGCTGCCCTCCTAAGGCCCACAGGGACACCCAGAGGCCAGAGACATTAGCTGACATCAGTAAATATCCCAGCGCCCCCCTCCTTCCTGAAGCAGTTGAAGGTCTCCCCACCCTATGCCCTCCCGCCCTAGTGATGAAGTTATTTAGCTGAGTCCTAGGTGGTGGAGGCAGCTCAACCCTTCTCGTATTTACCATTCAGCTCCTATGCACTGCTGTCCCATCATCCTGGACAACATGCTGCCAGAGATGAACACTTCTGGTATCCCTCCCTATCAGCCAGCCCACTAGGTACTCCCGAAATAGGCTGCTCGGGCTGAGCGGGGAGAAACAGCCAATCAGGGCTGCACATTCAAGTGTCTCCACGTCTGTCATCTTCTTCTTAAGAAATATCCCAGGACTTTCAAAAGGAAAACTACGATGTATTTTTTGTTTTGGAAGGGGAATGGCTGTGATCCTGCCTGTCCGTATCAGTCAGTGACCAACGGACAACCTTCCGTTTATTATTTCGCCGTGATGCCGTGACCCTTTATGGCCAGAGGCCTAGGCCAGAGTTAAACAGTCTCTGACGTGGGTCAGAGGACTGAAGTCCTTGGCTTCTACACTCCTGCTCTGTGAGGTCAAAGACAGCTTCCTAATAACACACGTCTTGGAGTGACAGGTGCACACCCAGGTCCTTGAGCAATGACAACATCTGCATTATCTCCAGATACTCAAGCTTGGGGGACAGACTGACATGCCAGCAAGTACAGAAGCCACAAGGAACACACCACTGAGAGAGGAGACAGGGAAGGTGTTCCCACGGAGCAGGAACCACTTCCGCATGGGGGAAATCAAGTAAGGCATAAGTGAGTACGCCAAGTCATACGTTAGAAGCCAGCAGCCAGCATTCTCCAGGACTAACCAGCCCCACAGACATAGCCACAGGACTCAGAGACACACACACGGAGCCTGTTTCATCAATGTGACCTTAGTCCAGCTCTCTTGGGAATAGAACCTAAAACACATCTTGTAAAAAATGCTAACAGGGGGCGCCTGGGTGGCTCAGTGGGTTAAAGCCTCTGCCTTTGGCTCAGGTCATGATCTCAGGGTCCTGAGATCAAGCCCCACATCGGGCTCTCTGCTCAGCAGGGAGCCTGCTTCTCCCCTCTCTCTTCCTGCCTCTCTGCCTACTTGTGCTTTCTCTCTCTCTGTCGAATAAATAAATAAAATCTTAAAAAAAAAAAAATGCTAACAGACCTTTGTTCCCCTTGACACGTACATACAAGTCTTTACCATGCTGATTTCCATTCACTCCATTTTGTTTATTCCATGTTTCCTATCCTATATGTATCCCAACTCCACCATTAGTCTGGGGCATCCTTAAAGGCAAGGACATTTCTTCCTCTGCATTGCACAAAAACCAACACAGAATGAACACATTCAGTAAACAATGCTAAGTGGTTCCCCTCATGGTTAAAATGTGTCCACAGGTAATTTCTTCCTTAGAGTTCTTCTTAGATTTGAAAGTGCTGAGGGACTCTCCTTTGCTGTAGGAAATATTTACGTTCTTCCTCAAATTCGTTTTGCTCTGACTGGATCCCTTATCTTTCTAAATCTCCACATCATTTACTCACTCCTTGCTCAATGGATATTGGGTATTCAGGAAAAAGACTATTCCTCTGTACTTCAAAATCTAGCTCTTGGTACGATCCTAATGAACATGCATCAAATGAAATATTTTATGAAACCAAAGGCTCACTTCCTAACCTCAGGGAGTTTATAAGTGCTTAGGCTTCAGGATTCATTACCATAGACTAGCACCCAGGGGCCTCCCTAAATCACTAGCCCCAAACTAAACTGTCTTGAGATATTTCAACTTTTATTTAAAAGACCCAAGTCAGGTCTTGTTAGTTGTGATTCCACCGATAGGGCTCTCCTTCCTGGCATTGTTCACTGGTGGCTGTAAGCCTGCAACCTACATACCTCCCAGGCTGGGTTGGCATACCCGCTTATTGCTGTGGCTCCCCAGAAAAGGGAAAGGGTCGGCCTGGGGGAGAAAGGTCAGGGTCCGCAAGCGTCCTGAAGCAGCACATAATCTTACCGCATCAAACTCGGCTTGATCATCCTCAGGCAGGTCGCTGGTTTCATAAACATCTGGCTCGTTCCTGGCCTGCAGACAGAAGCAATGACCACCCTACCTCATGACCCAGCATCCACCAATACCCCTGACCCACTCCATTTGAATAAGTTAACAGAGAAGACAGGCTGTGAGGCCAGGATTCTGTCCCTTCTCTTCCACCTGCCCAGTGAACTGTGTTAGTTCCCATGTCTTAGAGGGGTGGGGATGAGAGGGGGCACAATTGGGACCTCATGGTAAGTGGTGAGTGACACTGATGACAAAGATGTGACCCTGAATCTGAATGGGGGTGGGCTCTTGGCAATCGTTATGCTTGAAGTAGGAGAGGGTTATCTTCGAATTAGGCCCTATATACCGATAACCTGGCACAAAGGTTGAGAGTGACTCAGTACAAGGTCCTGTGACCCAACCCCCACCCTTGAGAATGCAGGCAGGACAGCACAAAAGGAGGGTACAGGCCGGCATGTGCGGGGGGGGGGGGG
>CM053611.1:59970858-60023270 GCA_028646535.1 Procyon lotor
TTCACTTTCTCCCTGACCAGGTTTCTTACTTTGAGATTTACCTGGACAAAATTCGTGACCTTCTGGATGGTGAGTAGTGTTTAACCCCACTGGGCACGTGGGGGTGTGAGGAGGGCAAGGGAGAGAAAGATCACATTGCTTTTGGCAAGAGATGCAGAGGACGCACCCACTCATACCCATGTCCCTTGCCTCCATTCACCACAATTTCCAAAAGCGAGAAGGGTCAGAAGGTGAGCATAGACAACTTGGCCTGTGTAGAAGCAGCCTGAGACCACCTGGAACCTTGAGGCTAGAATCCTGGAGGAGGAGAAACTAAGCTTTCAGTGTGTGTAGGGGATTTTATGTATTGGAGAAAGAGCGAGCATGGGGGGTGGAGGAGGAGAGGGACAAGCAGACTCCTCACTGAGCGCAGAGAGCCCGATGCAAGGCTCAATCTCACAACCGTGGGATCAGGACCTGAGCCAAATTCAAGAGGCAGACTCTTAACCTACTGAGCCACCCAGGCACCCCCTCGTTTTTTCCCGTAAAAGAAACTAGTGTCTCAGTGGGCTACAGGGTGCGGGGTTGGGGGCGGAAGTGCTGGGCTTGCTCACCCTGCATTGTCTTGATTCAGTGACCAAGACAAATCTGTCTGTGCACGAGGACAAGAATCGGGTGCCCTTTGTCAAGGTGAGAGTGGGGATGGAGCATCTGGGTGGGGGTCCCAGTACTGAGAGTTGAGGTGTGGCAGGAGGGTAGACCAGAGACCCGGAAGTTGGAAGGCAGATGTCTTGGAGAAGTGAGATGTGCCAAGGGGCCGGGGGGAGTCTGAGGGTTCGGAAAAGGCAGTTCTGGAAGGTCTTCTGGTCAGCACGCAGGTGATACAACCTGCAGATCGACATTCGTGGGTCCCTGTCTGTTCGCCCCCTGCAGGGTTGTACCGAACGCTTTGTGTCCAGCCCTGAGGAGATTTTAGATGTGATTGACGAGGGGAAATCAAATCGTCATGTGGCTGTCACCAGTGAGTGGGGACCTACGGGGCTCTCAAGAGTCTGGGGGTCTGCTGCTCCACTGCGCCCTCTGGGGCTGAGGGACTGGAAGGGAGCCCCGCCGACTGCGTCCTCCACAAGGGGCCCCTCCCGGGTGTGCGACCCAGCTGCTGGGAACACACAGTGGCAGGGCTGGTCCCGGCGGGGCCCTCTGTCTCTGGGTGGGCCAGTGGTCAGGGGAGGCTGGGGCCTTCGGGCTTCGGCTCCGCAGGTGTCCGTACAGGGACCGCCTCTCCCTTGGTCCTGCAGACATGAACGAGCACAGCTCTCGGAGCCACAGCATCTTCCTCATCAACATCAAGCAGGAGAACATGGAGACTGAGCAGAAGCTCAGTGGGAAGCTGTATCTTGTAGACCTGGCGGGGAGCGAGAAGGTTGGGGACCTGGGGCTGGGGTGGGCAGGGAGGGAGGTCTGGGGGGACTTCGTTTCATCAGAGCTTTTTGATTAGGATCTAATTTACATATGATGAAGTTTCACCATTTTGAAATACACAGTTCCACGGGTTTTAGGATACTTGGCAGGTTGTGCGCCCATCACCGCTAATTCTAGACCGTTTTCATCACCTGTTAGCAGTCGCTCCCTGTTCCCCTGTCCCCTAGCCCCTGGCAATCACTAATCTGCTTTTTGTCTCTGTGGATTTGCCTTTTCTGACATTTCGTATAAATGGGATAGTATAATAGGTGGGCGGGAGGGGGTGACTTTTGGCAAGAGGGTTTAGGGTAATAGAGGAAGGGTCTCGTCTGTTCTCTTCCCCTGTCCCCTCCCCTCTTTGGATTGAACCCCCTCTGAGTGGAGAAGAGGCCAGGAGAGCCCTCTTTCCCCCTGCAGCTCTCGTGACACACTCGTTCCTTAATGCTCTGGTAGGTCAGCAAGACCGGAGCAGAGGGGGCCGTGCTGGATGAGGCAAAGAACATCAACAAGTCCCTGTCAGCCCTTGGGAATGTGATCTCTGCGCTGGCTGAAGGCACGGTGAGTGTCCCTTAGGCTCCGTGCCATCTTCTCCGACTGCCGCCATCTTGTGCTCAGTGCAAGGGGTGTGCGCTCCCTTGTCGGCACCACTGTCCTTTCTGATGCCCTTGTTGAGTACTTTTCTGATTCGTGGTCTCCCTCCTCCCCCAGAAAAGCTACGTTCCATATCGTGACAGCAAAATGACGCGGATTCTCCAGGACTCTCTGGGCGGGAACTGCCGGACGACTATGTTCATCTGCTGCTCACCGTCCAGCTACAACGACGCGGAGACCAAGTCCACCCTGATGTTCGGGCAGCGGTCAGTGGCCCTCGCCCATCCCCGCTCCCGCTCTCTCCCCTCCAGGTCACGCCAGCCTCGTGGAGGCCTCAGCTCCTGTCCTCCTCACCCAGGGCAAAGACCATTAAGAACACCGCCTCGGTGAATCTGGAGCTGACTGCTGAGCAGTGGAAGAAGAAATATGAGAAGGAGAAGGAGAAGACAAAGGCTCAGAAGGAGACGATCGCCAAGCTGGAGGCTGAGCTCAGCCGGTGGCGCAATGGTTGGAGAGGGATCCCCCGGGTGGGGTGGGCACCGGCGGATGGCTGAGGGGACCCGAGGGGCCCTGTCTGGGGCGGGGCTTCAGGGCGGGCCAACCTCCAAAGAGGGCTGTGTTTCTGGAAGGGTGCAGTCGAGAGCAGTGATGAGGGCAGGGGACAGGGGGCTGCCGGCCCTTATCCCACCCCCAGGAAAGGTCGCAGGTGCACTTGGCAACAGAGATGGAGGATTGCCGGAGGTCTCGGGGTTGAGGGGCGAGGGAGGAAGGATGCCTGGATGCAGCTCTCTCTTCTCTCGTCCCTCACCTTGTTCTGCCCCTCGGCCAGGAGAGAACGTGCCCGAGACGGAGCGCCTGGCTGGGGACGATTCGGCCCTGGGAGCTGAGCTCTGTGAGGAGACCCCCGTGAATGACAACTCTTCCATCGTGGTGCGCATCGCGCCTGAGGAGCGGCAGAAATACGAGGAGGAGATCCGCCGCCTCTATAAGCAGCTCGATGACAAGGTGAGGACGCCTGGCGCACAGAGGGCAGGCCGGTGGGATGAGAAGTGAGGGATGAAGGAATTCGCTTGTACTGCCTTTTTTTTTTTTTTTATTATTTTTAAGAGGGACAGATGCTCGTTATTGAACATGTGGATGATAGCCCTGGGTAACATTTAGAACTGTTGAATCACCGCATCGCACGCCTGAAATATAACACTGTGCGTTACCTATCCTGGAATTAAAATTGAACTTAATAAAAAATTATACATTAAGAAATTTAGAAGATAATTAAAAATATGTGGAAGAAAATTTAAATCCTCCATCACCCCACCCTTCAGAGATACTACTATTAAGGTCCTGCTTTTCTCCGCACCTAGAGCATGAATTGAGATACATTGTATATAAAACTTTGCATCTGATTCCTTTGTTCCACAACGTATAAGGAATAATTTCCTACTTTGTTAACAATTCCTTACAAAAGTATTTTTTTAAATGGCTGCCTAACAGTCCATTTATCAAAATGCATCGAACCATTTGTTAATTACAGGGTTTCTAATCTTCTTTGTTTTTAGTAGGCGTGCTTTTGCTTTGGAGTGATTTGATTAGAGTGGAGCACTAAAGTGGGATTTCTGGGTTAGAGGATATGCCCTGTAACCTAAAGGCTTTTGCTGTGTATTGTCAAGGTTATACCACCTTCCAGGGAGAAAGGAATTGGAAAATGAGGGCAGGAGTGAGGCAAGAGACTGAGGGGAAAAACTTCTTTTGAGGATATGGGGTTTCTCACTCAAAGCCTGAATTGTGTGGAGTTTTGTCAGGACCCTACCTCTGCCTGCACCCCTGTAAGTCTGGACTGGATGGAGCAGCTTCCCTTCACTCCCCTTCCCCCTTGCCTCCAACAGGACGATGAGATCAACCAGCAGAGCCAGCTCATAGAGAAGCTTAAGCAGCAGATGCTGGACCAGGAAGAGGTAATGGGAAGGAGGACCAGACATGAGAGGAGCGCGGTGTGTTCCTTAAAAGGCATAAAAGACCTTTTACAACCAGATAGAAGAAGGGCTTGGTCTCCTGCATCGGGCGTGGTTGCCCCCCAAAACTGTCGAAGTCTGGGGACTTAATTGGGACTGTGTATAAAACACAGATTTTGGAGTCTAGGTGCTTCTTCCTTCGGTGACACCTACAGCCCTCTTGCTCTGGCTCTGACCCTTGCCCCGCTGCTCGAGCTCTGCCCTCCAGGCTTAGGGGGCCGGAGAGGCCGCAGCTGGGCCAGAGCTCTTGGCTTCCCCCGACCGGGGCGCCAGGGAGGCCGTGGCTGGCAGCAGACCCCCCTGACATGCCTCGCCTCTTGCTCCCAGCTGCTGGTGTCCACTCGGGGAGACAACGAGAAGGTCCAGCGGGAGCTGAGCCACCTGCAGTCGGAGAACGACGCTGCTAAGGAGGAGGTGAAGGAGGTGCTGCAGGCCCTGGAGGAGCTGGCCGTGAACTACGACCAGAAGTCCCAGGAGGTGGAGGAGAAGAGCCAGCAGAACCAGCTTCTGGTGGACGAGCTGTCTCAGAAGGTGGTGAGTGGCTGACCAGGGTCCGGGAGCGCCCGACCTCCAGAACACCGCCAGGGACCTCTGTGTCCTGGGGGCCGCATCACACTCGTGCCTTTACCCTGCTGTGCAGTGTGCCAGGGGGACCCTCTGCCGGCCTGTCGCCACCCTTTGCCCTCTTTTTTGCCCCATCTCTTCCAGACCCTTCGGCAGGGCCTGGATCCTCTCGGTAGCCGTCCTCAGGGCCATGTCTGAGGCAGAGGCTCTGCCTGGGCTAGGGAGGGCAGTGGGAAGATGGCCACGGGGTGACGTGAGGGGCTGTCCCCAGGCCACCATGCTGGCTCTGGAGTCTGAGTTGCAGCGGCTACAAGAGGTCAGTGGACACCAGCGAAAACGAATTGCGGAGGTGCTGAATGGACTGATGAAGGACCTGAGCGAGTTCAGTGTCATCGTGGGCAACGGGGAGATTAAGCTGGTGAGTGGGGCTGGAGGCAGCAGTCTTGTTCCGGTCATTCTTACCCTGGGCACTGGTGGGAGAAGCAGGGGGACACCACCCAGGCCCTCAGGGATACTGAGGAAGGCAGGCCAAAGAGCCAGGAGACCCACCTATAACCTAGACCCAGGAAAACAAGTAGACTTTTGCATAGACCCACATGTAAATACACCTTCTAGAGGGTGCTGAGTGAAGAGGCCGTGGAGGGGCGTCTGGGTGACTCAGTCGTTAAGCATCTGCCCTCAGCTCAGGTCATGATCCCAGGGTCCTGGGATCGAGCCCCACATCAGGCTCTCTGCTCGGTGGGAAGCCTGCTTCTCCCTCTCCCACTCCCCCTGCTTGTGTTCCCCCTCTCTCTGTGTCTCTCTGTGTCAAATAAATAAATGACATCTGTAAAAAAATTAGAAAAAAAAAAGAAGAGGCCCGGGAGATGTGCATATGATAGCGGGCGTTAGAGGTGAGGCACAGGGCTGGGAATGAGAGACGCAAATCCGTGAGTGACCATCAAGCAGATCGGTGTGACTCCAAGTCACATTGCTCTATAAGACGGAGGGGGGCGACCGTCGGCATTGGGTCTTTAAGTGCTGGGAGAAGGATTTAGTATGAAATGCCGGGTGATGGCCGCTAAGAGTTGTTTGGAAAACACGGGTGCTACCCAAGTCTCCCTGTGTGCGGGCGTATGCAGGGACAAGGCAGGGTGCCCGGGAATGGGAGAAGCCTTCCCTGCAGCCCCGAAGCACCTCTTCTGCCCTCTCCCACCCCGCAGCCTGTGGAGATCAGTGGAGCCATCGAGGAGGAGTTCACGGTGGCCCGACTCTATATCAGTAAAATCAAGTCGGAAGTCAAGTCTGTGGTCAAGCGCTGCCGGCAGCTAGAGAACCTGCAGGTCGAATGCCACCGCAAGATGGAGGTGACTGGGCGGGAGCTCTCGTCCTGCCAGCTCCTCATCTCCCAGGTGAGCGCCCGGCACCAAGAGCCTTTGCATGCTGTGGGCGGGAGGACGGTTCTGCGGCTGTGGGGTAAGACTCCCAGCACCCACCCTTCATGTCAAGGGCCTAGGGTCAACCAAAGTCCAGGACAGAAGTGCCTGGGCTAGCCAGGGAGGGGCCAGGCCAGGGAAGGGAAGGTTCAGAAGGGATGCCACCTTCAGAGCTGATGGGGTCTCAAGGAAGGGACTCCAAAGAGATGATCCCTGGCCTGCTGTCTTCCGGCCGGCGCAGCAGAAGCAGGGGTGGCCTGGGAGGAGTGCTGCAGAGGTCAGTGTCGCTCAGCTGTGTCCTTGACTCCATCCTTTTCCTTCCCCTCCTCCCCACGCCCCCAACTAGCATGAGGCCAAGATCCGCTCGCTTACAGAGTATATGCAGAGTGTGGAGCTAAAGAAGCGGCACCTGGAAGAGTCCTATGACTCCCTGAGTGATGAGCTGGCCAAGCTCCAGGCCCAGGGTGAGGCCTTCTCCAACCTCTAAACCGCGTGTCCTGGGGCCTGAGATCCCGGAGGGGGGCAGGGAGGAAAAGCCACGAACACCAAAATACACCTCCTAACAGCACACTTGTCCCACGTGTGAGACTGAGATCATGGAAGCTTATTGTACATGAGCCATAAACCCTTCAGGGATCTCTTTCCCTGCCGTATCAGACCGCACCGTCCTAACCCAGCCCGTCTCCGAGGGCCCACGCTGGGCCACTGTCCCCTGCCCTGCCTGGAGCCCTGGTCACAAAGCGAAGTTCTTTCCAGAGGAGGTAGATGCGAACTAAGCTGCCCGCCCGTCTTTCCCCCAGAAACTGTGCACGAAGTGGCCCTGAAGGACAAGGAGCCGGACACCCAGGAGACAGACGACGTGAAGGCGAGTGGGGAAGGGGCAGGGCGCAGCCGGGGCCCCCTCCCAGCTGGTGCCCGGGAGTCTGGCTTTGAGTGTGGGGTGGGGCTCTTCGCAGAAGGCCCTGGAGGTGCAGCTGGAGAGCCACCGGGAGGCCCATCACCGGCAACTGGCCCGGCTCCGGGATGAGATCAACGAGAAGCAGAAGACCATCGATGAGCTCAAAGAGTAAGAGTCCCCCTGGGTGGCTCTGGCCTCCTGGCTCCCTCTTGGTCCGGGGTCTGGCTTGTTCACTTCCACGGGCCCCTTCTCCCCCACCCCCCGCCCACGTCACAGCCCAACTCCGGGAGGCACGGGCAGCAGCGAGGACTAGTTCTTGAGCTCTTATGTTAGATAGCCCATGGCTCCTCCGCTGTCGTGGGAGCCGTGGCCTGCATCTCCTTCCGATAATCTGAAGGTAGAAGCGTCCGTCAGTCCTGACCAGACCCGCTTGTAGCAGAAGGAAAACGTTTGCGGGGCTGGTCTCCCCTTTCCCGGTCATTAATAACCTCTTTGTTGTCTCCAATGCCTCCTTGCCCGCGGCAGCCTGAATCAGAAGCTACAGTTAGAACTAGAGAAGCTGCAGGCTGACTATGAGAAGCTGAAGAGTGAAGAACACGAAAAGAGCAGCAAACTCCAGGAGCTGACGTGAGTGCCAGCCGGGCCTGCTGCTCACACCTACAGAGCAGGGCCCGACGCAGGTGGGACAGGGTGGCCCCAGGAGGCAAATGCCTCGGAAGGGTCATAGGATGGGGTGGGGAAGGACCAAAAAAGAAAAAAAGAAAAAGACATTCAGAAATGACCTCTATTGAATATTAGCTGCCCTGGCCTGGAAAGATGTCTGTGACATTCTGCTAAGGGTGAAAAACAGGCTGCAAAAACAGCATGCATGGTTATGATCCCATACAATTTTTGTGGGATATACCTACATAGAAGAGTCCAGAAAGACGGACACCAGAATGCTAATGGTGGTTTGATCTGCAAGCAGTCGAATCAGGGGCTTTTTATGAAACTCACCTTACTTTTTTTTTCTTCCCTAATTTCTCCCCAGTGAACATGGATAACTTGTATAATAAGTAATAATAAAGTCTAGATCAAGGGAACGGAGTGGGAGGAGAGAGGGAGGAAGGAAAGTCCTGAGGGACTCTTGTGTTTCCTTCTTGCCCCAGATTTCTGTACGAGCGACATGAACAGTCCAAGCAGGACCTCAAGGGTCTGGAGGAGACAGTTGTGAGTGATTTCCCTCTGGGCCAAGTTAACAGGGTGAGGTGGGGACTTCATCTCTTTCCCTGACTTCTCCATAACCCCTTTTCTTATACAGAGTCAGTCTGTGGCATAATCAGGATGTGTCTTTTCCTAAAGGATCAGTGACTCACCTGCCCAGATCGACTGACGGTTCCTATAGTTTGGGAGCCAAGAGGCTGACCTGGTATTTGGCTACCCCCAATTTGTCATCATTCTTTCCAGGCCCGGGAACTCCAGACCCTCCACAACCTTCGCAAGCTGTTCGTTCAAGACGTCACGACTCGAGTCAAGAAAGTGAGTGCCATCCTTGGAGTCCTCCCGGCCCCTGTACTGTCCCCTGCCCGCGGCTTTCTCCAACCCCTGTGGCCTCCAGTGGAGCTGGCTTGCCCTGGTGTGGGTGAGACCTTTCTGGCCTTGGGACAGCCACATCTGCCCCCCCAAACACACCCACGTCTCTCCTCAGAGTGCAGAAATGGAGCCCGAGGACAGTGGGGGGATTCACTCCCAAAAGCAGAAGATTTCCTTTCTTGAGAACAACCTGGAACAGCTTACAAAGGTTCACAAACAGGTAAGAGTGGGAGAAGGGGTGAAGAGAACTGTCGAGACCCAGACCCTCTGAGGTCCCTTGGATTTAGGAAAACCGACTTTTGCGTGTTTTCCTTACTTTGTTTCCCCTTTTACTTTTCCTGCTAATCCCTTCCTTATTCACGTTTGGTTCCACTTTTACCCTGTTCTTCGTTCCATGCCTGTTCTCCCTTCTCAAAGCTCCCCAGCTGCCCCGGCTCAAAGGGGAACCCCCCAGGCCTCAGGATTTGGAGGGAAAGGTTGAAAATGGTAGAGGTTTCCGAAGCATGGGGCTGTAGCTACAGACGAGGGGTACGGGTCAGAGACAGGGAGAAGCCAGGAGAGAACGCCATCTGCCCAGGCCTGGGGCAGGCATGCGGGGCAATTAAAGGATGTCCTCCAGATGGCGCAAGCAGCCCCTGGCTGGGGGCTGGTTGGAAACCGCTGTGTATTAAGTTGCTGCCTCTCTGTCCCCTCCCCCCTTGCTGCTGCTGCTCCTTAGGTGGCTGACTGGGTTTCAAAGGTATGGGGTGGGGAGGTGGAAGGGGCCATGCAAAGGAGTCCGGACAGGAAATGTTTGGTGCGCACAGGGCGGGAGCACCCTCGCCATCGCCAAATACCTGAGCCTTGAAGACAGGTGCCCCTGTGTGTCAACTGGCTCTTCTGACCGATTCATGAAATAAACCCTAATCTATACTTCATGCCCTTTCTTTCAAACCCACCTGGACATTTGATTTAGACTCATATTCTCACTAAACTGGAGCTTAAGTCTTTCAGCACAATGCCCAGCATATTTAGCGAATACTTAGCACATCTTTTTTTTTTAACATATATAATTTTTTTTAAAAATCCCAGAACGGTGGCCCAGTGATAATCTGAAGGGTATATTTATTTTATTTGGGCCTGCGGAGGGCTGTACTACCAGCTTTCTCCCTTTGCTTTTTATACACACAGCAATATAACAATGTAACAACATTCCGGAAAAGCTGCAAGTCTGGGGAAGAAACATTTGTAATCCGTTCTGCCATCCTCTCCTCCTTTCTGTGTGTTCGCTTTCCTTCTCTGTCCAGATGCATGTCCTGTTGCTTGTTTTCCCCCCATAATTTTATCATGGTAAAATACACATAAAATTGGCCCCCAGAACGATCTCCAAGTTCAGTGGTATTAAATGCATTCGTACTGCCGTGCGACATCCCCACCGTCTTTCCCCATCCCTGTGGCCTTGTAAACCCGCACCTCTGTACCCACTGTGCAGTAACTCTCATTCCCCCTCCCTCCCAGCCCCTGGCAACCGCTATTCGTAGGTTCTCTATGATTCTGACTCTATGATTCTGACTCCTCCAAGTACCTCATATGGGTGGAATCCTACAGGATTTGTCCTTCTATGGCGGCTTATTGCACTCAGCATCACACCCTCCAGGCTTATCCGCGGTGTAGGAGACCCTGGGCTGTTTCCTTTTTCCTCATCGAGGCCACTGCCTCTCTCTGTGCAAAGTCCCAACGACCAAAAAACAACCCACCTTGATGCTGGAGGCCCCCTCCCAGCGTCCTCCCTCAGCAGACACGAGGCGAGAAAGGGAAATGAGAGAGATACAGGAACTCCTCAGTTCACAGCATCTTAAATAGCCAGGCCTTCAGCTATATTCCTAATTCAGCTGAACTCTTGTCACAGCAAACCATTGTTTATGATCTTTAAATTGCCCAAAGTGGAAGGGGCACACACGTGTTTCCAAGCTTTGCCCTTTTATTCCTGGGTTCTGTGCTCTCCCAGTTCACCTGGTGTCTTTCAAGGCTGGCTCCTGCAGGCTGGAGGGCCCCCCCGTTATTATGTGCGACCCTATAAAAAAGATCAGGAAGTCTCTGGCTGCAAGGTGGTTGCTTAAATTAAATGGGGGAGGGACAGCCCGGGAAATCCTTGGATGTGAAGGTACTGAGCGCAAATGTTTGTGAGCCCTCAAACATTTTCTTTCCTTCCTACGGGGTGCTGTGCGAATGTGTGCGGGCGGGGGGTGAGGCGGGGGCTCCCACATTCCAGCTTCTGCTCTGCACTGCACCTAACCTGCACTCAAAACCATGGGCACCTTCCAGACTGCGACTCTGCTCCTGCTGCCGCGCCCCTGCATGCCTACAAAGCCATCTCTGGGTGAGGGCTGCCTCATCCCCGTGGTTGCCTTGGGGCTGCTGGTCTGGCATAGGCTGTGAGGTCTGGGGGTGTGGGTATCAAGGCCAGGAAAAGACTGGGATGGGGCACTGTCACAGGAGTTTGGGGCTGCGTGGAGCTGGCACAGTTTGCTGCTCAGAAAACTGTGTAACTTTTTCACGCCTGACCACTGTTTGCTCCGGGAGGAGGAAAGAACGGGCCAGAGGACTAGTTAGGTAAAGGGAACGAGGCCTTTCGAGGAAAGAGCATGGTCTCTGTCTTCTCTAACTTGATTTCTCTTTATTCTCTCTCCCTGCCTTGCACCCCCGCACCCCCACCGCTGGCCCTCTCTCGGGTCGCTGGCTTTGCCCTGGCCTCTTCCCTGGGGCTTGCCCCGCAGCTGGTACGTGACAATGCAGATTTGCGTTGTGAGCTTCCTAAATTGGAAAAACGACTTAGGGCTACGGCTGAGAGAGTTAAGGCCCTGGAGGGTGCACTGAAGGAGGCCAAGGAAGGCGCCATGAAGGACAAGCGCCGGTACCAGCAGGAGGTGGACCGCATCAAGGAGGCCGTCCGGTACAAGAGCTCCGGCAAGCGGGGCCACTCTGCTCAGATCGGTGAGTGGGGTTAGGAACACCAGCACATTCCTGAGTGCCAAGCAACCAGATGATTGCTTTGTCTCCTGCCTCCACCCGAGGACTGCCCCACTACCATCCCCCCAAAAACGTAGAACAGAGAGCTCCCGCTCCAGCTCTGTGACTTCCAGGACCGGGGCAAGTGCAAGGAAGCCGCCCCCTCACGGTCATTTTCCTTGCTTCACCACAGCCAAACCCGTCCGGCCCGGCCACTACCCGGCGTCCTCGCCCACCAACCCCTACGGCACCCGGAGCCCCGAGTGCATCAGCTACACCAATAGCCTCTTCCAGAACTACCAGAATTTGTACCTGCAGGCGGCGCCCAGCTCCACCTCGGACATGTAGTGAGTGGCCCGGGGCGTGGAAGGCATAGGTTGGGTCAATTATTGGCTGACACTTAATTCCTTTCCTAAGTAGCTTCATTTGGAACCCTTTCTCACCTTCCCACCTAAGGTTAGAAGGTGGGCGTGGCCTTCTCAAGCCGGTGGCCCTGTTTGTTGCCCTCTGTTGTCCGGAGAGGGGAGGGGAGGACGGCTCCCTCCCCTCGGGGATTGTGGGACCTCGGCCCAGCAGGGGGTGGGTGCCAGAGGCGACATCTCTCTCTGCTCCATCCAGCTTCGCAAACTCCTGTACCAGCAGCGGGGCCCCATCTTCCGGCGGGCCCCTGGCTTCCTACCAGAAGGCCAACATGGACAACGGTGAGTGAAAAAGATGGCTGACCACCCTTCGGGATCCCCAGGGCAAGTTGAAAAGTAGAGGAAACGTCGGGGACGCTGTACCTACGGCTTGAACATGGCCTATCGCTTCAGGGTCTTGGACTCTTAGAAGTGGATTCCTCCTATTGCTGTGCCCATCCCCACCCTCCCCTGCCTTTCCCCTTCTCCTTTCCTTCAGAAGGGATCGGGCAGGACTTTCTCAAACCAGGTGAGCAGGCAGCTTGGGGTGGATGAAAATAGAGAGCCGCAGACCCAGGTCAGCTCTGCTCCAAAGTGTTGCCTTTCTAAGGGGTTTGGGGAGATGGCTTCTAACACCCCATCTCCTTTTTTTTCTTCTCCTAATCCTATGTTCTCAATGACGACGCCTTCAGGAAATGCCACAGATATCAATGACAACAGGTACCCTAGCCCCCATTGCTCCTGAGTTCTCTGGGTGGGACCCAAAGGAATGATTAAATTTCCCTCGTGCCCTCCTTAGAGGTTCTCTGGAGCCTGCAGGGAGAGGGGGAGGAGAGGAGAGCCGTTCTCTCCATCCCTGGGTTGTCCTGAGGACCTAAGTCGTGGCCTGCCTCTTGGAGCAGAGAGTATATTCCCCCCCCAATCCCACCTGGGGCTTCTCCCTCCTCCGTTACGGGCTCTGGGGGGAGGGCCGTGGCCATCTGATGACCTGGCTTTCTCTCCTTCTTTTGGGAACTCTGTGACCTTGGGCGAGTCAGTTCCATCTCTCCAGCTTCGGTTTTCCTTGTATTCCTGTAAACCCCAAGTAGTCCCTGCCTTTTGCTATGAAAGCAAAGTGACAGGAATGTTTCCCTTTATACGGAGCTGACAATGCCGGGTCTGTTCTAGGAGTGACCTGCCTTGCGGCTATGAGGCTGAGGAGCAGGCCAAGCTTTTCCCTCTCCACCAAGAGACGGCAGCCAGCTAATCTCCCTCGGGGACTGCCGCGTACCTGCACTTTCAGGTAGCTTCGAGCTGCTTCCTCTGACCCGCCTCCGGTTGCCTCCTGTCTTGCCCTCCGCCTCTCTGTTTCTCCTGCTTTTTTTCATCATCTCAAAACTTTAAATGTATAGTTGTCCCTCAACTCCTGCTTTCCCTCCAGGGAGACACGTCCCTACTGGCCCCCAGACTCCTGGACACTGACCTCCAGTCCCTGGCTGCTGCTTCCCTTTTGGCCAAAGCAGTAACCTCAGTACTGCCTCTCTGCCACTAGGGGTCGCTGCCACACGTCAAAAAGAGTGCGCAGAGGTGGTGCCCATCTAGAGCCACACTCAGTCCGGGAATGTAGGGGATATTAGGAGACCTTGAGAGACCATCTCAACCCCCTCTCTGCCTCCACCCTGAAATAATTTTGGATGGAGGTGTTGGCTTCATTCCTGTACCTGTGTCCCATACATTTCATATCTGTGTAGGTCACCCAGGAGCTTTAGGAAATGCCCCAGGAGCTCTGACTTTTTGTCTCCCTACCGGAGGGTCAGCACCCCCCCACCCCCCACCCCTGCCTTGCTGGGCAGAGGTAGAAAATAGCTGTGTTTCCCCTCTCGGCCCCCCCTTATTCCAGGGCCTGTCTTTCAGCAGGTCAGGCACCTTCCTGGTGCTTGCGGTGCTTCTCACTTGCTTGAAGGCCCAGAACTGGACACTAGGAGCCTGTCTTATTGTCCCCTTTGCATCTCTGGAGAACTAGAAATGAGAGAATATGGCCGGTCGCTTGCTGGGCTGTGTCCAATCCAAGCCCTCCCCGGGGGCTTTCCGGGACGATAGGCCGCGCACACGCAGGCAGAGAGGCATGAAGAGCAAAGAAGGAGGGGTGGGGAAGAAAGAGGAAGGGCTGGGGTGGAGAAGCAGGCACTGGGAGAGCGGTGGCCGGTTGTTGGTAGTAAAGGAACACAACTGTAAATCAGAGTTTCTACAGATGCCACCCTGTTCCTGTCGAGTGGCTGGGCAGCAAGGTGGTTCCTCACAAGCTCTTTCTCTTTCTTCCCCAGTTTCTAAGAGGGACTGAGGCCTCTCCTCTCAGCATGCTGCAAACCTGTGGTCTCTGACACTAACAACTCCCTCCCAACCCTCGTTGTTCAACTGTACTGTTTGATGTCTTCTCTTACTCTGTATCCCTTTGTACTCTATATCTCTACATCAAAAGCTGCTGCTATGTCTCTCTCTTCTCTCTGTCTTACTCTCTAAGTATCTAATGATGTATTTAGCAATTTCTAAGCATAGTATACTCTCCTCATTCGGGGCAATAGGGAGGAGGGTGAACGTTTCTTCTTTCCAACATGCGTCTCTCACACTGAGTGGTGTTAGTCATGGAGATGATAAAAGGAAAAACGAGAGCTAGAGGGCTGTGATCCTTCACACACACATACACACACGCGCACGCACGCACGCACACAAAGCCTTAAGCAGAAGAATGTCTTAGCATCATAAGAAGAGACAGAAATAGACTCCTCCCCCCTCCTCTTACACAGACAGCACAGGGGAGGGTAACATGGAAGGACTGCTAAATTACACATAGAATTTTCTTCATCCACCCCTCAACCGAACCGAGGGAGTCTGGGTGTGCAACTCCACCCTCCAAAGTGTACCTTTCGCCTTCCTCTTCCTGTCCCCTGAACCCCACCCCACCCCCCTGCCCCAATGACCGAGGACATGGATTGTTCAAGGGACCATTTCCCTTTCTCCTCAAAACTCCTTTTGATATTCTCTGCCCCAGAACTCATGAACAGAACCTAGAGTTGCTTTAAAATATTTTGAAAATTTGAGGAGGCAGACCCTTCCCAACAGTCTGTCAATGGCTGCTCATCTGTCAGGTGATAGTTATAGGCAAGTGTAGTCAGCTGATTGCTTCTTTGGGTTTGGGGATGAACAGGCTGGGAAATTCCAAGTATTTTTTGCCACAGCGATGAGCTGGATTCCTTTCTCTGTCCCATATTGGGCTGCATGTTCTTCCCATGTCCACCTTTTGGTTTGGGACCTTCCAGTTCATTGGCAAAATATCTCAACATGCCTTCCTTTCAGGCCAGAGCCTGACTTTTCCCCCATGACGCGTAAAAAATTTTTTGTTTGACAGAATTCCTTTGATAATGTCTCCATCTGGTTTTAAGTGCACTTTAAAGAAAGGGGCGGAGCAGAGTTTCCAGACTGGGGGAGGGTGGTGAGAGGGGAGTTCTCTCCCCTCAATGCTGCCCCATGTAATTGATAGGACTGTTATTTTGGTTTCAGACATCCTTTCCTTCCACATGGTGCTAAGGTGGTTTTCTAGGTAACTACAGGGGTGGAGAGTGGAGGTCAAAATCAAGAAAGTCCAAATCAAGGAAGTCTGGTGTCCAGATACCCAGTCTTACATAGGATGGAAGAATGGGATCCCCCAGAAGCAGGGCAATCATCACCTAGCTTCGAAGGCAGGGAAGAAAACTCGAGGTGAGTGCTAGTTTATAAATACAGGCTGTATTGGCCTGGGACTCCTTCAAGGGAAAAAGTTCCTTCTTCCTTTACCTGTTGGGCCCCTCTTAGCAATTATGGGAAAAATGCAGGGAAAAAATCGACCAGAAGGGTGTAAAGTAAATCCAAGGCAGCGATAGTCAAGCTTTTTAAAAAATACATCTTATATAGAACCCCGATAGAAAAAATAACCCCCCCCCAAAAAAAGAAAAAAGAACCCAGTGATGCAGACCTGAGCAGTTTGCATTTTCTTTATTTGCTGGAAAAATGCTTCATTAGCGGAGGAGCTCTTGAATGGTCCTAAGAGTTCAGAACCTGAGGGTTATGTAGAGTAGTTTGCAAACCACAGCTCTGAGGGAAAGGGGTTCAGTTGGCGCCCCTGCCCCAACGCCCCAACTCAGAGCAGAGAGGGAAAGGCCCGATGGGAGAGGAAGGAAGATGCCTCTGCACCTGTAGACTAGAGCTATGATTTGCCTACAGGGCACCTGAGAAGTGGGCTTTAGGTAATCTTGCCACTAAATGATTCTTTTAAAACGCATTAAGAAAACGTGAAGGTGTCAGGCAGATGAGGAGAGAGAGATGTAAGGGGAATCTAACTCACTTACATAAGTAAGGACACACACACAAGGCCTTCACCAGAAGCTTCACTCGACATCCCCCCACCCCAGCATCCCTTTCCAGAGAGCCAGGATCTCCCCCAGGGGCACCTGGCCTGCCCACTCACATCTGCCAAAATGTTGCATGCCAGCGTGGAAGATAAACCAAACCTCACAAACCCCAGTGTGTATTTACTTGATGTACATATACCTTGAAAATAAAATAAATGCAATGATGACTCTGCGGTGTTGTAAATCTTTATCCCTCCCCGGTCCCGCTCCCTTTCTTGCGTTTGACAGTGTGGTGCATACCCTTCCGGATGTCCTTCTATGTATTAACACACGTTTGTCTGTTTTTCCCCCCACTGGACAATATATTCTAGAGATCTTTTCCTGTCATTGTACATAGATTTACCTCATTAAAATAGGGGCGCCTGGGCGGCTCAGTGGATTAAGCATCCAATTATTCTTGATTTTGGCTCCGGTCATGATCTCAAGGTCCTCAAGGTCGTGGGATGGAGCCTGTGTTGGGCTGCGCTCAGCATGGAGTCTGCTTAAAAGATTCCCTCCCGCTGCCCCTCCCCCTGCTAGCGTACTCTCTCACACTCTCTAAAAGTAAACAAGTGAATCTTTAAAAAATTTACCTCATTAAAATATATTTATGAACTTACCCTATAATTTATTAAACCATTCCACTACTGGTGGACATCAATCTAGGTTGTTGCAGTTTTTAACAATAAATGGTATCTCATTCTCTTCATTTTGTCCCCCAGACCATCACCTCAGTCCCAGCGACCATTCTGCCCTTCTCCAGTGGGACTCCATCGCTCCTTGGCCAATAGCTCAGTTCTCGGGTCCCAAGATAATCTGCCACATTCACCCTTCTAACCCCTATTTTATTTTATTTTGTAAGTAAGCAAGCTGTATGCCCAATGTGGGGTGTGAACTCACAACCTGGAAATCAAGAGGCACTTGCTCTACTGACTGAGCCAGTCAAGCAACCCCTACCCCCCATTTTAGAGCATACCCCTATGTGTCCTCTCTGCTCATATCTTGGAGCCTCTGAGATGAATGGAGAAAAGTGCATGACCAAAACACTGGGGCAACTGAAAGCCTTGGCATCTAACTGGCTCTTGGTGTTGCTCCCGCTTGTGTATCCTTATTGGTTTCCTCCCTTGCCTCCCAGAGCAGCTGATCAAAACTCCTCCAGATCCCTTTTAACTTCCTCTCTTAGGCACATAATGCAGGCATTTGAGCATGAAATTCTTCATCTGCCGTCCATCCTTACAACTTACCTGTATCTGCACTGATCCTTTCCTTACTTCCTCTTTTTTTTTTTTTTTAAGATTTTATTTGACAGAGAGAAACACAGTGAGAGAGGGAACACAAGCAGAGGGAATGGTAGCGGGAGAAGCAGGCTTCCTGCCGATCAGGGAGCCCGATGCGGGGCTCGATGCGGGGCTCGATCCCAGAACCCTGGGATCATGACCCGAGCCGAAGGCAGACGCTTAAGGACTGAGCCACCCAGGCGCCCCTCCTTTCTTCCTCTTAACAAGTAATAAATCTCTCTTCTCCAGACTAAAGCAAGTCCCTTCTAGATCCTTCATTCTTGAGACACTAACATGGACCCGGAAATACAAGATCTAAAAGTGATGCAGACAGGCAGTTTGCATCTTCTTTGTGATTTCTCCCCTTCTCCTTGTAACGTCTCCTTGAAAAGTGTGTTTCTTTTCTTTTATTTTTTTAAGTAATCTTTACACTCAACGTGGGGCCCAAACTCACAATCCTGAGATCAAGAATCACATGCTCTACTGACCGAGCCAGCCAAGTGTGCGCCCTGAAAAGTTTTTTTTTTTGTTTCTTTACTTTTTTTTTACTGTTTTATTTTTTATTTTACTTTTTTATTTTATTTACCTTACTTTTTAAAATTTATTTTACTTTATTTTTTTTATTTTACTATTTTATTTACTTTTTAAATTATTTTTTTATTTTTACCGTTTCTTTATAAGTGACTCCCCATCTTGTTTTCTTACAGCCAAATTTCCTGACAAAGTCCCAAGCTTCCCCTCCCCACTTCTTCACCTCCCATTCATTCCTCAGCCCACCTTGCACTGGCTCTTGTTCTGTTGAAACTGCCTTCTGAAGGCTACTACCTGCCAAATACAATGGGTACTTCTCCATCCTGTCTTGCTTCACCTCTCCATGACATGTGACACTTCTCTCCACTCCTTCCTTCTGGAAACTACTACTCCCTGGTTTCTGTGACCTTGCTCTCCTGGTTCCTTTTACTTCTGTTTTCTCCCACTGCCCTCTTAAATGCTGGACTATACCAGGGTCATTGCTTTCTCTGGAAGGTGCCAACCACTCCCCCAGATTCCCTAACAATGACTCAATCTGTATCCCCAGCCCAGACTATTCTGAGCTCTGGGCTTATATGTTCAAGTCCTCGGGTACCTCAAACACATGCCAAACTGCCCGGTATCATGTCACCACCACCATGTCTCCTCACCTTAGCCAGAAGCCTGGGATTCAATCTCAAGGTCTCCCCTTCCCTCAAGTCGCACATCCAAGAAGAATTTTCCAAACTGACATCAAACCCCAACTTTAGATGCCATTCCCTTCTTTCCATCCCAACAGCCACTGTTTCAGTTCACCACCTCGAGCCTACACTTTTGGAATACTCCAGTGCCCCTCCAGCAGAATGCCCGAGTGGTCCTAGTAAAAGCCCATTTAATCCATCGAAACCACTTAAGGGATCTCCTACTTCGTAAAGAAATACTTTCGGGTGAGCCTCAGGCGAGAGGTTACTCCTAGAAACTGGGCAAAACCGGCCGGCAACGACTTCGCCGCGAACGAGCCGCCCGACCTGGGAGTGAACGAGGCCCGCCCAGGCCGCACCCCCAGCGCCCGGGCGGCAGGTCCCCGCCCGGCTGAGCGCCCGCAGCCCGCAGAGAGCGCGGCGTGCGTGCGCCCGCTCCTGCGCCAGGTGAGCCCACCCACCGCGCGGGCGTTGGGGCGGGCGGGCGCCAGGGGGCGGAGCCAGCCCCGCACCGCCCAGCCGCGCGCCTGCGGGCCAGCCTCCGGTCACGTGACGGCGGCCCAGGTGAGCACCGCTTCCGGGGTCGGGAGCCTGCTTCGCCGCCGGCTCCGGCTTCCACTCCGTCGGGTGCACGGGAGAGGGAGACTATGGCGTCCTCCTCTGTCCCGCCGGCCACCGTACCGGCGGCGACAGCGGCCCCGGGCCCGGGTTTCGGCTTCGCCTCCAAAACCAAGAAGAAGCATTTCGTGCAGCAGAAGGTGAAGGTGTTCCGGGCGGCCGACCCGCTGGTGGGCGTGTTCCTGTGGGGCGTAGCCCACTCGGTGAGACCCGGCACTGGCCCCCCCAGAAGCCCTGTCCGAACTTGGCTCTTGCTCGGCTGGGCGCTGCTCTTGCTTCTCCGGGCGTCCCTGTTTCCAGGCTCCCGCCTCCGGAGCCCCTCGCGCTGCCACTCTTCCCCCCGCGGCTGCCCTGCTCCTCGCCCACCAAACCTCAGGTGTTCCCCGGCGTATCTTCTCGCTCTAGACGTTGTTGTTGTTGTTTCTTTTTTGAAATGTAGACTTTTGTTTTCCCCTCCGCCCTCTATTCCACCACTCTAGTTCCGCCTTCTCCACCTGAAATCCAGCTCGCCGGCTCCTTCCTGCCAGGTCCAGCCTCAGCCGCAGGCCACGGAGTCCGGCCAGGACCCGGCTTCTGCTGGAAGGACATTAGGGGGAGTGGCTCTTAGGGGTTAGTGGTGGTGAGGTCTCCGGTGAGAGTTTGTGTGTGGAAGGGGAGGGGAGCAGGGAAGGTAGCTGAATGAGGGGGATAGTTCACTTTCCTTTCTAGCGGCTATCCTTGATTTTGGAACCTTGGCTTTGGGGGAAGCTCCAGGCTTTCCTGGACCTTCTAATCCTGCTTGTCCCTTCCTTTCCCTTTCAGAGGTACAGTATTTCGGAGAAGCTACCCACCCTGAACCTCATTAAGACTTATGTATGATATATGCCTTTGATCTTAATCGCATTCCCATCACTGGCTGGAGTGATGGTGTTTGGTGTAAGGGTGTGGGGGCGGGGGTCATCTTTGACCAAAGAGATGGCTGAGCGGCTCTGGTCCTGGGGACACTATGATAGTGAACTTTAGAAACAGGTAGAGGCTATGGCCTGGGAATCAGGAGGAGGCCAAAGAGGCCAGTGCATCTCTTTTCCTTCACTCAGGTGAAGGAAGCACAGCCATTGCTCCTCTTCCCTCAGATTTGGAGTGGGAGGGATGCAGTGACCTTGAATGTAACATTGATTCATTATATCAATGAAATTGTTATAAATCAGTTTCCCCGAATGGTTACAGTCATGGCGGGGTGGTAGAGATGGATGGGGGTGAGGAAGAATTGAATTTTTTTGTCCCCTTCTTAATATGTGGTTTAGAATGTCGTTGGGGGGAGGGTCTGTATTGGTATTTGTGGTTCTGCGGACCGCTCTCAGAGTAGCCATGCTAAGGTGCTTGACATGGGCAATGCTGATGGAGGTAGAGCTGCCTCTCATGTGTACTTTCCAGGTGACCCCTCCCCATCCCTTTGGGAAGCTGGACAGGGAGGATTTTTCTTCAGTAAGGGTTGAGGGAGTTACACAGGAGAGATGGGGTATTTATACTTTAGCTCCAACACCCCACCCTGTAGCCAACCCACATTGACTTCAAGGGTCTAGAATGGAGAATTCCTTGAACATATGTCTTAGTGATGATTCAGCCTGCTGAACAGCAGGTGGCGAGGAGGGGGCATGAAGAACTGTAGCTGAATTGTAGGCTGGGAATCTCAAGTGGCTTTTTTTTTTCCTGGAGGAATATGTTCTGTCCTCCTTTTTTACTGAGAGTGAGAGGAGCACGGTTTCACTGCAATCTGTGGGATTTAGGTTAGACTGTACTTCATAACCTCTGTTGAATGATCAAGTAAAGATAGGCAAGGCAATCATTTATTCAGTTAAGAAACACCTCGGGACCCCTTTTTCCGAACACTATGCTAGCTACGGACCTGAGAGACACAGGCAGCCATAACTGGTCCTTGCCGCTGAAGAGCTCACAGTGTAGGTGGGGAACTTCTACAAACTAGCCATTAGAGTCACATGATAAGTGTGCTCTTAGAGGTGGGTGAGCGGTACTGTGACAACGCCTGGGCGAAAACACAGCTCCTCGGGATTTCTGCGTGCAGATGGCTGAATCTGGGGGCCAAGGAGGGCATGTGTTGCTTGCATCCTTTGGTGGGCCGTGGGCTGGCTTGACTTTAAGAACAGATAGCTGATGAGCGCACAGCCTCTGCCTGCCTGCATGCGTTCCCTTTGAAGTCAGCTGCTCTTCTTTGACTTTACACCCAGGCAGGCGGGGACCTACTCAAGGGACCTGGGTCACGGTGGCCTGGAAGGCCTGGTCCTGCTTGTAAGGTCCTGCAGGGTGCGGACATCTCATTCTTGTTGCTGTGGCCTCCTCAGAGTCCCATTAACTCTCTTGTCTACTTTAAAAAAAAAAAAAAGTCTTTTGTTTTGTTTTTAATGGAGCATGGAACTGCTTGAGTGTTTTGAGTCTGCTGAGGATATTTTTTTTCTTTAGAACTTCTCACAGCTTTAAAAATAGCCCTGAGCTGCTCACAGGGTTTGCCTAATATAAAATGACTGTTGCCAGCATGAAGTCCCACGGGGGTGGAGTGTGAGGGGCTGGGGGGGCCGGGGGGCTGCTTACTTCAGTCCTTGCCGGGCAGCAGAAGAGACCAGGCCCATTCTCTCACCTCTGGCAAGTAGGTGTATAACAGTGTTCTTTTTTTTTTTTTTTTAATTTATTTGACAGAGATCACAAGTAGGCAGAGAGGCAGGCAGAGAGAGTGGGAGAAGCAGGCTCCCTGCTGAGCAGAGAGCCTGATGCGGGGCTCGATCTCAGGACCCTGAGATCATGACCTGAGCCTAAGGCAGAGGCTTTAACCCACTGAGCCACCCAGGCGCCCCGTATGTAACAGTGTTCTTAAAGAAACGGAGGCTTGAGTGGCCCTTCTCTGACTCTTGCCCCTACACAGTGTAGAAGTTGCTCTCTACACTCCTCACTGGCTCCCTATTCTTGTTTTGGCTTATCAGATCAATGAGCTCAGCCAGGTGCCTCCCCCCGTGATGCTGCTGCCAGATGACTTTAAGGCTAGCTCCAAGATCAAGGTCAACAATCACCTTTTCCACAGGTATGTGGAGATGCCTGTCTTCTCCTGCCAACCTTCCTAGAAGAAAATAATACATAATTTTAAGAGTTAAGATTCAATGAATTGAAGGTTTTAGATTTGGAAGATAATTTACAAATTCAGTGTTCTAACCACCTTCCTGGTGCAGAAATTCAGTACCGTGCAAAGAAACCATTAAAATAACTTCCTGTGTTCTCTACACCCTTGTATATTTGTCATCGTTTGTTTCTCATCTAGCCTGGCAATACAACAGAGTAAATACATTTAGATGCCCTTACTATTAGCTTCTGATAGAGACTCCCTGAAAGAAATATCTGAGTGTCCTAGGTGCTTCTAGTATCAGAAGATGCCATTAAAAACAGTGGCACCTACTGCCGATTTTATGACGTCTCGAACTTGCCTGAGATTTGGGAAACACTGCCGTTTAAACGGGCATTAAATCCTGGTTTTACTGAAGCTACTTACCAGGTCTGTGGTTGCAGCAGGTCACTCAACCACCCTGAGCCCCAGCCTCCCTTCCTATAAAATGGGAATAATATCCCTTTAAAGGACTTCACAAGAGTTTTATGAGAATCAAATAAGGTAAATGTGTGAGAGTGCTCTATAAAACTGTCAGGCCCTACACAAATGTAATATTGCTACTTTGCTTTCTTACCTTGAAAACCCCTATTGCAGGGAAAATCTGCCTAGTCATTTCAAGTTCAAGGAGTATTGCCCCCAGGTCTTCAGGAACCTCCGTGATCGATTTGGCATTGATGACCAAGACTACCTGGTGAGAGTCCTTTTTGGGTGAGGGGAGTCCTTTCTCCTTGACAGCCAGGGAATCCTTGGGCCAGTCATGTTTGGAGAAAAGAGAGCTTTGGCAAGTTTGATTCTTTACCTACTTGTGGTCACAGGTGTCTTCAAAAATCTGACAAAAGCCATTAACCTAGTCCTTGGGGAAACATGTAGCTACATTAAAATGTTTGCTTTCACATTCATTCAGTCCAGATGAAGAACCCCTGCTCAACCTTTTATGCAAGGGTTTCATCCACTTTCAGACACAGTCACTTGGCCATTATCCTGTGACTTGCGTCTCCATGCAAAGAGGAAAAGAGCCTCTGGCCTGTGTTCCAGGTGTCCCTCACCCGAAGTCCCCCGAGTGAAAGCGAAGGCAGCGACGGTCGTTTCCTTATCTCCTACGATCGAACCCTGGTCATCAAAGAAGTATCCAGTGAGGACATAGCTGACATGCATAGCAACCTCTCCAACTACCACCAGGTCAGGCGGCTCTCTCGCTTCGCCCTTGCCCTCTCCTCTCTGTTCGTAGCTTAGCTGCTAGAGTGCGTCAGGGAACTTCCGATCTCTTCCCCTCCCTCCAACCCATTTTGCTTCCCAAGAAGCACTTGACGTCATGTTTGTGAAAACTAGGAATTGCAGAGAAAGCCTCTGCGTAACTCTTTGTGTCTGACTAAATAGGATAGGTCAGACGTGTTCCTTCTCGTTTGGTATTTACAATCTAGAACTGCTGCGGATTGTTGCATAGAGGGCACATGGAAAGTAGGAACTAGAGACTGAGCCAGAACCAGGTGAAGCGTTAGCACCAAATATGCCGTCAGGAACAAATGTGGTTTTGAGGAGAAAATCGGGATAAGTACACGATTGGGGATAAACTGGAGGGGAGAAGCCATGACCATATCCAGTCCTAAGTGGGATTAGGGAGGCTCTTCTGTCTGATTAGATTAACTTGGAATGTGGAGTTTCTGGAATATTTGGTGAGAAAAACATGGCCTGAGTATCTTCCTACTTAAAAAAAATAATATACATATATCTCCCCAAGGTCAATGAGCAAGAAATAAATGAGACTCCAAAGAGATTGGTTTATTCAACAAACACTGAGTGTCCTTAACCAGTAGGCCCTCCATTAGGCAGCAGAGAAAGGGGTGGATTAGGAAGAGGCTCTGGAGGATCTCTCGGTCCAATGGCAGAGGGTAGGAGAGCAGCCTTAGCACACAGTGGGGGTGGGGGGTGCACAGTAGTCGGGGCATGGACGGAGCGCTATGTGGGTGCAGGGGAAGAGTGTCCTTACTTACCTGGGGCAAGAGGCACACTGGGAGGTTCACGGAGAGTTGTTTTTGTTTTTATTTTATTTTAATTGTTTCTTACAAACTGAGAGATTTATAGAGAGGGTATCATAGGAGTTGATGCTTGCAAGACTAGTACAGACTCCTTAGTCAAGGTGGAAGACAGCATTCTAGGCAAAGGAAAACCTGTGAAGGCACAGAGCTGTGCGAGAGGTATGTTATTTAGAAATAGCCCCGCGACTGCATTTTCGAGACTGGTCTGGAGAGGGAACTCCCGGGACTGAAGCGTGAGCAGGTAGGAGGGAAGAAGGACAGTCTCGGTGAGCAAGGACCAAGGCCGGAGGAGCTCCGGCAGCGAGATGCAGAGGAAGACCTGTGGGAGATTTGTGCGAATTGAGGCCAATGTGCCTCCAGATTCCTGCTTTGGGGTAACTGGGTGTCCGTGCATGAACACTGGGGAAGCAGAAAAAGAAAACGGTTTTGGGGAGAGGGTAGTTGTGACTGACACATGTTGAATGTGGGGTTTCTACGGTTCCTCCAGATATAGATGTCCCATAAGTGGTTGCGGAATGGAGTTCAGGCAAGTAGAAGTGTAGATTTGAGAGTCACAGGTGAATAGATGGTGATTAAAACCAGAAATAGAAACTAGATCATTGGCAGGAAGTCTGTGGAGAAGAAACGAAAAGAAACAAGGAGAGCCCGTCAAAGAGACGGAGTCACCAGATGCCCTCCCTTGTTCTGTGTGGGATGTGAGGAGAGAAGAGGGGAGAATCAGAAGAGTGGAACAGTAGGAGCTCAGGGTGAGGAGAGTTCTAGGGAGAGACTGGTCAGGAGTTCAAGTGCTCCCGAGTTGAAATACAACAACAACTACAGTGAATACCCAGTGGATTTGGTGACTGAGGGATCTGAGGAAGGGAGATGTAGATTCAGAGGAACAATAGGGTCTGAACCTGATCTCACTGGTTTGAGGAGCGAATGAGAGGAAGTGGAGTGACCACTTGCCCGAGAAGGCTGGTGCTATGAAGAGAAGTAGGCAGCAAGACTGAGAGACAGCTGCGCGGAGAGAGGAATCGTTTTGTAAGAATCCAAATTACAAGGCATCATGCAAAAAGTTTTACTACAGGAGTCTAGCCCAGCAGGAAACATTAGTCTAGGTAAAATCGTTTCATTGGTAAGCAGATGTAATTTCTACTCCCGGCTCTGTGAGCACTCGTACTTAGAGAGGGGTGCCTGGGAGGCTCAGTCTGTTGAGCAGCCGGCTCTTAATTTCAGCTCAGGTCCTGATCTCAGGGTCCTGGGATTGAGCCGGGCTCTTAGCTCAGCAGGGAGTCTGCTTGTCCCTCTCCCTCTGTGCCCTGCCTATGCCTGTGTCCCCCACCAAATAAAATCTTTAAAATTGAGAGACATTATATAGATGGAATAAATCAGAGGAGGGTTCAGAAACTGTGTGGATAGCCACAGGCCTCTTTAACAAGTCCCCACCACTTTTTTTTTTAAAGAGTGTATTTCTGTGAAAAAGAGAAAGAATGCTGAGATGTGTTTGGAGGGGAATAGAGGGGGAGGGAGAGGAAGAGGGCAAGAATCCCAAGCGGATTCCACCCTCTGCAGGGCTTGATCTCACAACCCTGAGATCATGACGAGTGGAAACCAAGAGTCAGATGCTCAACAGACTAACCCCCCCAGGTGCCCCCCTCCCTCCCACCACTTTCGACCTGGTAACCTTTCTACTTGAAGTTGTCTGCCCTACCCTGGAATGGTGGTATTTCCGCTCCTGTCCCTGGGCTGTTGGGGCATTTCCGCCTCAGCTTCTCCGCGTCCCTTCCCCCCCTTCTACCCCAGTACATTGTGAAGTGCCACGGCAACACACTGCTGCCCCAGTTCCTGGGGATGTACCGGGTCAGCGTGGACAACGAAGACAGCTACATGCTCGTGATGCGTAACATGTTTAGCCACCGTCTTCCCGTGCACAGGAAGTATGACCTCAAGGTAAGGAGAGGCCAGCTAGGACTGAGGGAGAGGCTCCCGCTGGCCTGAGAGTGGGGAAGGGCCTGGGAGGGCACGTGGATGGTTCATTTCAAAGGAAAGAAGACTGTGGGTTTGTGTACTCCTCTTGGGAGCTGGGTCCTAACTATTCTTTTAGCCACTTGTGCTGACTTGATCTTTGGGTCTCTCCACAGGGCTCCCTAGTATCCCGAGAAGCCAGCGATAAGGAAAAGGTGATACTGATATTAGGTGATGGGGGAGGGGGGAGGGAGGCCAGATGAAGGGATCGCCTTAGGATAGAGGTAGGGGGTCACCAGCTCTTTGTTCTTCTCCGAAACCACCGGAAGGAAGAGAGGTGTGGACTGGTGCCGACACAGGGGTCAGCTGCTGTCTCACCTGCGTGGGTTGTCCCACGTGGAAGGTGTGGTGAAGGATAAGATGACAAACTTCAAGAGCGAAAGGCTTACTCTCTAGCTCCCACTCTGGGTTCTTGTGTTCAAGCAGCTGTTTTTGCTTAAGAAGAAAGAAAAGTCAGCATGAGGGGTCTTGACTGAAGACCATAAGCAGAAGGTGGTGGGATGGGATTTGGGTTACCACTGCAGGGACTGAGTCTGGAGAAGCCGCTAGGGCTGAGAACAGCCTCTGGGGCAGCGGGGCAGCGGGGCGTCAGCGGGGCCGGAAGATCTCTCTCCCCTCGAGGCTGCTGAGTTAGACACAGAGCCCCAGAGAGAGCATTGTTCTCTGAGACCCTGGGGGACGGACTGTGTTCCTAAGATGTCCCTTTACTTTCAGGTTAAAGAACTGCCCACCCTTAAGGATATGGATTTTCTCAACAAGAACCAGAAGGTTTATATCGGTGAAGAGGAGAAGAAAGTATTTCTAGAGAAGCTAAAGAGAGATGTGGAGGTGATGATCGGGGTGCTTGGGAAATGGCTGTTTCCCGTCACTCCCCATTCCCAGTCTGAGGGAACTGCTCCCTTCCCTGTACTCTTTGGGTTCTCTGCATGTAGGGGAGTTGGGTATGGGACATGGAAAACCCTCCCACTTCTAGGGAGTGGCTAGAATCAGCTAAAAGGATGACCTCAGATACCAGGACATCGATGTACTAAAGGGCAGTGGTTCCCTTCCGACCCTGTTTTCATCCTTCCTTTCTCCAGCAGGGCCCCAGAAACTCAGGAGTGGAGGTATAGGGTGGTGCTTGGGAGTGGGGAAGGAGATCTGAGGTATCTGATTTGTCAGTGGGGTCTCAGTTCCTAGTGCAGCTGAAGATCATGGACTACAGCCTTCTGCTGGGCATCCACGACATCATTCGGGGCTCTGACCCAGAGGAGGAGGGGCCTGTGCGGGAGGAGGAGTCAGAGGGGGATGGGGACTGTGGCCTGACAGGACCACCCGCTCTGGTGGGCTCCTATGGCACCTCCCCTGAGGGTATCGGCGGCTACATCCATTCTCATCGGCCCCTGGGCCCTGGAGAGTTTGAGTCCTTCATTGACGTCTACGCCATCCGGAGTGCTGAGGGTGAGAGAGGTCCTGGGAATATTAAGGGTGTTGGTGGGGGGCGAGGGTTGGCCTTGGAGGACTGAGACCAGGGTGGTGGGAGAGAGGCTGGTTAGCTTTTCAAAACAGATTGGACTGGTTCTTGGGGGCGGGAATTGGGACTATACTTGCTCTTCATTGCCGGTTTCTCCCCTAGGGGCCCCCCAGAAGGAGGTGTACTTCATGGGCCTCATCGACATCCTGACACAGTATGATGCCAAGAAGAAAGCAGCTCATGCAGCCAAAACTGTCAAGCATGGGGTGAGGGGCCCCCAAAGCCTTTCCTTTCCTGTCTTTTGACTCTTGGGGAGCAGGGAGCCCTTTGTGCCAGAGCAGTGGGGTGGCAAAAGGGTGAAGGGCTGGGTGTGGAGGTGGTGAGGGGTGGAATGGAGGGTGCGGGCTGGGGAAGGGCGGGGGGCGGCCTGACCCTGTCCATACGTCCTCTCACAGGCGGGGGCAGAGATCTCTACTGTCCATCCGGAGCAGTATGCAAAGCGATTCCTGGATTTTATTACCAACATCTTTGCCTAAGAGACGGCCTGATTCCATGCTGACTGCTGCTTTCTGTCCAAGGTGGCAGGGTTCCGAGAGGCTCGGGGGAACTGTGGATACGCTGACCACTACTTCTTCCTTTCCTCCTTTGTTAAAGTCCAGCTACAGGCTCCCTGCATCCAGATCACTCCGTCTGGTTGAGTAGGCACTTCCTGGCCCTCAGAAATACATTATCCTGTCTCCCCCCGGCCGGTCTTCTTCCTTTTCTTCCTCCCCTCCAACCATTCTGCTTGCTTCATTAGAGTGTTACTGTTGACTCGCTCCCAAGTGCCTTGATCTTTGTAAATGTCCTGTTGCTTCTAGAACATAGGAGATGGGGGAAGGGGGTTACTTGCCATCTTCAGGACCTGACTACACGGATGGAGCTGGCCCAAGCAACTACTCTGGATGCACTGTGTGTGTGGAATGAACTAGGAGTGTCTGAATTTTGCTGATAACCTTATAGACCTCACTGTGGCATGCTTCCTTCCCAGTAGGCCCTGGGATGGAGGACTTCCAAGACACTACAGTGGTGGGTGCTGGCGTGCACACATGTGATGGGATATGGCCCATCTCACACACTAATGGGGTGGGGAGGGGTGAGCCGGCTGGCACCTCACAGAGGTGGGAGGCGTCCCAGGAGGACACTTGAAATTACGCAGGGACTTGGAAAAGGTGACTGTCAAGAATTGACTACTCTCCAATCTCTTCCCTTACCCTATGTCCAACCCTCACCCCTGTATTTCTGGGCACAAGAGCCCAGAGATGGCCACAGTGTTCCCGCCTGGGTGAAGACATTTGACTGTTGCCACTCTCCACCGGGACCTCACACCCCTCCTGGGGCTGGAACCCTTCCGTGGGGGTGCGGGTGGTGTTGGAGGCTGGGATGATGGGCCACGGTAAAAGGTTCACCCCCAGTGCTAAGTTTCCTCTCTTCGCGTCTAGCCATCTCTGAGGTTTTATTCCCAGCAGAAGGGAATCTCTCTCCCTGGGTCGTTCCTGGTCATTTCAAGAGGACGAAGGACTCAAGTGTGGGAACCTCCCCTACTCGTTGGAGGTGTGCACCTAGCATACTTCCTTCCCAGTCCCTTCTCCAACCCGTTTTCCAGTGGGAGTTTGTTATTCTGTTCTTTTCTGTCTCATCATCTACTGCTACTGTGTCTCCCAAGGGACAGATGGACTTGTCATCTTCACTCTCCACCCCCAGAGAGGAGTCAGAGCCATAACTCAATCACCCAGCCCCCTCCGGAGAGTTGAAATGACATGTGACAGTCTCAGAATGTAGAGGACTCTGATGACCCAGATAGTGTCCTTCCCATCCCCTGATGCCTTTGGGGCTAAGGTGACCATTCTTGCTGCTCTCCATCCCCTTTATGGCTTACACACTTTTTTTTTTTTTTTAACATAAAAAGGGGCACTAGCAACTGGCCTGTGGGGATGCAAGGATTCTCTGTATCTAGCTGGACTGATTTGTCTCACAAGAAGTCACATAGTCATAAAGGAGAATTCCTCTCTCCCCTCCATCTTTTGCTCCAAAGGAAGTAACAAGAGGAGTCCCCAGTTAAAGATTAGAGCCCCTATAATATCTTCCCATCAGGGGCCTGCTGATCTTCATTCCAACCGTCTACCTTTCCCCTGTTGAATGCAATAAAACTCCATGACACCAGCAGCTGTCGCTCTTTAGAAATTGGTTTTCTGACTGTGTGGCTGATGTATCATGAGCAGTATGGTCTTCATTTTGTGGCTTCTGTTTTCCTCTTTTTTGTTTTATTAATTAATAAAGATCTTGTGTATTTACTCCCATTGCTGTCACTATATAGGAAATAAGTTACTGAATCCACATTCCTTCACCAACATGCCTCTCACCAACGTTCCTCCCCCTTCTGAGGAACCCTGTGCTTAGGGGTGAGGAAACCAGATGAAGAATTCCGATCTATTAGATGTTGGGCCCCTAACTAAGAATGTGGATTTCTAGATAGATAGCTGTGAACTTAAAGGGTTGTGAGGAGTGTGCATGGGAATGGAAAACTCACTCTCGGCTTCGAGGGAGTTCAGCTATTGGCGGGGGTGGGGGGGGTGGGGGGACACACGGAGAACAGCGAATGCAGTTCTCCCCTCTCCCCTCTTCTCCCCCCCCCCCGGGGGGGGGGGTCTGGGCTTGGTCACACACCCATTCCCCTAAAGGTGAGTGAGCCTCTCCAAGCACACTGGCAGCTAAAAGAAGGAACTGGGTGTTTCCCCAGGCTTCCTGGGAAAGATGTCCTCTGGAGGGCGGGAAGAGTACAGCAGGGTCCTGGGAAAGTGAAGAAAGGGACCAACCCTCCAGCTCAGAGGGGGGAGTGGAGAAAGGGGTGGATAGATAGAAGCTGTCGCCCTTAGGAGAGATCCAGTACTGTTTGGCTGGTGGAAAAACCTGGCTCGCTGTGGCCCCAGGGAAGTGAATCGGACTGGGGGCGGAGTTCGCTCTGAGGCTCTGATACGGGAAGCAGAACAGAGCAGAGCGGTTTTTTCCTTGGAGAGTTTTTAACTCTATTGGAACCTGAGACTCGACACCCCCAGCCCCCACCCCAAGGCACTCTTTAAAAGGTGTATTCGCTTCCTACTTTGCACTAGCCTCAGTATCCCTGTTTGTGGAAACAAAAGTCGGAGGCACTTACCAACACCCATGTGGAGCAGGTTCTGGGGGTCACAGAAGGTAACAATCTAGGAAAAGGCAAGCGGGGAGGGAAGGGATTGAAATAGTTTAGTCCCGGGGTTTGTTTATTTTTTAGAACCAGTGCTTTTCTTACTATGACTCTTCTTCCCATCCCAAATTGTTCCTCAAAGGTCCTTCTAGCAATAGCATAAGGATCACAGAAAAATTGCCCCCTTCCCCACCTACCTAAACCGACACTCCTCGCCCACCCATCCACCACCAGCTTGCAGAAGCTGCCACGCAGCGGGCTGGAAAAGCAAAGGGAGAGGGCCCCTCCCGGGAGGGGGAAGCGAGAAGGGTGGCGTCTCTAAGAGATTTAACCTCCTACCCTCGGTTCCACACGCCACCCCCTCCCTCCAAAGACTGGGACGGCGCCTCCATTTTTGTTTTGGGGCGGAAGGGCAGGGGCTCGCGGCTGGAAGGGGGTCAAAGGAAACGGTGATTATCACCTGTACGGGGGAAGCGGGTGCCGTCCTCCTACCCTTTCTCTCAGTCTGCACCCCCTCTGCAAACTGCCCCCCCACCTTCTCGGGGTCTCCCCCCCCCTTGTTGCTAAGGCCCAGACCGTCATCCCAGCAACAGCCTCAGTCATGTGACCGGCAATGGCGGCGCTGACGGGAGGTAGGTGAGCCCGGCGCCCCCCACACCCACCGCGCGCCCCCCGGACCCCGCTCGCACCCCCAGGGCGCCCTCCCTGCACCCCCTGCACCCCCTCCTCCGCCTCCTTACCCGCGCGCGGCTCCGGGGACCCCCTCCACGCCTGGCCGATTCTCTTCGTATCACCCTCCAGCCTTGGCCTCCATTTGGGGGTTCTGGGGACCGCGATCGGCCGACATGCACCCCAACCCAGTGGTGGGGCTCTGGGGCTACGGCGAGAGGGGGACGTGGGGACTGGTTCTGGATCTTGCAGGAGGTCATGGGGGATGGGGTGGAGCTGCCTCAGTTGATGCCCCCCAGGGACCCTCGCCCGCCCTTCCCGGCTGCCCCTGTCTGGAGGGAGGGACTGGCCCTGTGTCCGGCCCGGGTTGCCCCAGAGGAATCAGAGACCCAGCATAAGCTGTGGCCCCGCCTCCCTTTTCTGTGCCAGCAGGACTTGGGAGCTAAGGACATCGAGGTCCTGGGTTCCCTCAGAGGGAGAGGGGGTGTTCCACCTTGGATAGACAGAATGAGCTGAGGTTCTAGGATTTCAGTTTCACTTTCCGAATCTCGAGGTGCATCTGGCCTTGAGGGGATTATGATGGAGGCACAAACAGAGAGCCGCTCCCCTTTGGATCAGTCAAGGAATCGAGGTCACACTAATGGCCCCTCTTTCTGTTTGAGCTACATTTGGAGGTGTTGCAGGGACTGCTGTGTAGCTGAACATGCTGAGACTCAGGGGAAACAGAAGTCTCCTCCCCGCGAGCCCCTGCCCAGCCCCTGCCCAGCCCCACCCCTCCCCAACTGCAGACTGGCTTGCTGACAGGCTTACTGCTGGCTGGAGGGAGCGGGTTTAAAAGGTGACAGGAAGAACTTCGTTATTTAGGGGCTGCTGCCACTTTGTTTGCATTCCAAACAGACTTCGGCAGAAGGGACTGGGCTAGCTCTCAAAGGCTCCCTAGCGATAGGGGCTGAATTATTTGGGAATATGGGACAGGGTGAGGAGTTGGAGAGCATAGGGAATAGTCTTACTCATGTGATCTGAGGGAGGTGGCAAGAAAGACCTCCATCTGTGTGGGCTTTTCCCTTCCTCACTCTCTTATCTGCGCCCTAGGCTTTCTTGAGAGCCTCAGAGCTGGGGAAGAAAAGACGAAAGTTAGCAGGTTGAAGTTCCATCGTTAGCAACTTGGGAGAGGCTGGGGAGGCGGCTCTGCAGAAGAGAAGGAGAGGACATAGGACACGGAAGAGGAGTTTTTGTTTTGTTTCTGGGCTGCTGGTGGAGTGGGGGTGAGGGGGGCATGGTAACATTTGACATCATGACTCTTTACTCTCTTTTCTCCCCCTTCCCCCTAGTCCTGGTCAGCTGAGTGTGGAAATAGAGGGATTTCTGCTGCTTTCATTGTCCATGGGCTTTCCAGGTATCTGCCTCCCAAGGGAAACTCAACTTTCGCTTTTAAATTGGTTTCCTCCATCCCCTGTGCTAAGCAATCCCATTCCCAGTAACTTACACCCAGGTTCCCAGTCTTCTGTTACTTGGGCTGCTGGGGTGGGGCGTGTGGGAAGCGGGTAGGGGTTTCTCACCTTCCCTCCGTTTCCTTTCCACCCACCAGGCCACACAACCTACAAGTAGGGAGCAGGGACAGTGAGAGAGAGCCTGCATGCCAGTTCTAAGCTCTTCAGGATCAAAGTGAGCAAAAGTTCTCCCTCCCCTTTAAAGAGGCCACTTTTCACCCAGAGGGAGGAGGGCTGGATTGTTCCTGTGATCTTGGGAGGAGTGTAAAGAGAACCAAGACTGGTGCTTGGTGCAGATGACGATAATAATGAAGTTATAGAACCTTTCTTGCTTTCAGTGGGTGTTGGGGTTGGAAAGATAAGAGGAGACAGAAAATGAGCCTGGGGGAGGAGCTGGGGGCTGGACTTTGAGATGGTGGAGGTAATACAGGGTTGGAAAGGAACCTGAAGTAGGAGGCACTCATTTTGTCAAATGGGGACCCCCCACCCTGAGTCCCTTTCACCCTGGGGGCAGTGTCGTTCGTCCTGTCCAGAATGGCAGCCTGTGGAGGCACCTGCAAGAACAAAGTGACTGTCTCCAAGCCTGTGTGGGACTTCCTGAGCAAGGAGACCCCAGCCCGGCTGGCCCGGCTTCGGGAGGAGCACCGCGTGGCCATCCTCATAGATGGCGAGACTTCTGACATCTACGTCCTGCAGCTTTCCCCGCAGGGCCCTCCCCCGGCCCCTCCCAATGGGCTCTACCTGGCCCGGAAGGCTCTCAAGGGGCTGCTAAAAGAGGCTGAGAAAGAGCTGAAGAAAGCTCAGAGGCAGGGCGAGCTTATGGGGTGCCTGGCTTTGGGGGGTGGCGGGGAGCACCCTGAGTTGCACCGCCCAGGGCCCCCCCCTCCCCCTCTGCGAGCAGCCCCGCTTCTGCCCCCAGGGGCTCGGGGGCTTCCTCCCCCTCCCCCTCCCCTCCCCCCTCCCCTTCCTCCCCGCCTTCGGGAGGAGGCCGAAGAACAGGAGAGCACATGCCCCATCTGTCTGGGGGAGATCCAGAACGCCAAGACATTGGAGAAGTGCCGGCACTCGTTCTGTGAGGGCTGCATCACCCGGGCCCTGCAGGTGAAAAAGGCCTGTCCCATGTGTGGCCGCTTCTATGGGCAGCTGGTGGGCAACCAGCCGCAGAATGGGCGGATGCTGGTCTCTAAGGATGCCACACTCCTACTGCCCAGCTATGAGAAGTACGGCACCATCGTCATCCAGTATGTCTTCCCGCCCGGCGTCCAGGGGGTAAGAAGTCCTATGGCCTGCCTTTGCCCTCTGGTGTTCCCCACTTTGGTTTCCCCCAGCATGTTCTCCGACCTAAGGAAACAGGGTGAACAGGAGTGTGTTGGTTAGATGCGAGGTAGTCCCGCTGTCTCCCAGTATGCCTTCCCACTCAGTGCCCCGGAGCTGGGAGGTCCCCTTCGGGCCCAGCTTTTCCGTCCCACGACTCCAAGGCACACCTGAAAATCAGGTATGAGAGAAAAGAATTGCATATTATTTCCTTGATGAACTTGGATGTTGACAACTATTCTTGGGGGGGTGAAGTCTGCGGAGGAGGGGGAGGCTCGGGTGCAGGCAGTGGCATAGCAGGAAGGGATCCGACCCTCTCACAGAGCACTGAGTGTCACTTCGTTCCAGATTGATGAGAGGAAGACCTTGATGACAGTGGAAGGTTAAAACAGGAGAGGTCAGGGGCCTATCGGTGTCTTCCTCTTGACGAAGCCAGAGTGATTTTCGGTCCTGGTTTGCAGAGGGCCGGGGAAGCTCTGAAGAAGAATAATGGGAAAACGGAACAGGTTAGGCAGGCCAAGGAGCACTGGGAGCGTGTTCAGGTGGAGAAGGGAAGGCTGAGAGATAGATTATTCTCAGTCTTCACATTTCTGCTGAGTTGTCAGGTGAGTAAGGACCAGCTACTTGCCATCACTTTTAAGAATCCATTCGTTGCTGAATTGAGACTTGAGGGATCGAGGCAGCAGATAGAACTTCTTTAATAGTAAGGATTTTGTCAAAAAAAAAAAAAAAAAGGATTTTGTCCAGAAGGGGGATCCTGCTGTCCAAACCTTTCAAGGAGGCCTCTCTTTCCCTGAAAGGCCGATAGCATCAGCGGGAGGTGTACAGACAGCAGGCCAGCGGGACCCTCTGTTGGCCTCTGGGGGCTGTCACCTGCCCAGCTGCTCACTATCCTCTCTGCTTCCCCTTCCTCCCAGGCTGAACACCCAAACCCAGGAGTTCGGTACCCTGGCACCACACGGGTGGCCTACCTCCCGGACTGCCCCGAGGGCAACAAGGTGCTGACCCTGTTCCGCAAGGCATTTGACCAGCGTCTCACCTTCACTATCGGCACGTCCATGACCACAGGGAGACCGAATGTCATCACCTGGAACGACATCCACCACAAGACCAGCTGCACAGGGGGACCCCAGCTGTGCGACCCTCCTTCATTTTCTTTCCCTTGGCCCCTTCCCTTCTCTCCCTGTCCAGTGAGGGAATGACCTTAATCCCCTCTCTCTATGGGAGCCCCTCACTGCAGAGGACCACCCCCAAACTATGCGGCCGTCTCTTCCATCCCAACGTCTCTGCATTCAGCCTGGTCCAGTGTGCCCAACTTAACCTACAAAAATAAGCAGAATTGGGCTAAGTTATCTCCGGGTTTGGATATCCTTAGGGGGGGTGGGGAGGAGCTGCAATGGGGCACCCAGAATGAGTGTGAGCATGAGGCTAATGAGTAAGCTGCAGCGGTTAATCCTTCATTCCTCTTTGCTTCCAGGTTTGGGTACCCGGACCCCACCTACCTGACCCGGGTGCAGGAAGAGCTGAGAGCCAAGGGTATCACAGATGACTGAAGGACCTCCCCTTTGCCGAGCCCTTGCCTTTCTCCATAGGACCCAGCGGAAGCCTCTGTTCTCCTCTCTCCCTCTGCCCCCCACGCCACACAAATAGGGGACCAGTCTGACTGGGGAGGGAGTTCAGAGAGGGAGGGGGCAATCCCTCTCCCTGTCCCCCACAGGCCCAGTACTTCAGTGCAGCGTGAGCCACTCCCTTCTGGCCGAGGGATCTCCCACGCTCTGCTCCCCTCCTCCCCCTGTACATAATCCCAATTTCCCTACCCCCCTCCATTGCCCTTGGCTTTTTCTGGTATGTGCTGTGCTCCAGTAACTAAGCTGAGAAAGGACCCGGGTGGGGAAGGAGGGTCCCTTGAGCCCCCTGCCTCCACAAACTGCTCCACTGCTGAACTTCGGTGCGGGGGAGGGGGGATGGGGCCTAGGTGAGGCCCCCCCCCCCCCAGGAGCCGGCTTTGTGTGTTCTTCAGAAACAATCCCCCTTCTACCTTAACCTTGACCTTTCTCTCCTGTGTCTCCGTCTCTGTCAGTCTCCCGCTCTTCTCTGCCCCCTATAAGGAGCCTCCTTACCCTGTTCTGGAATCGCCGCCAGACTGTAGCTTTTAATTTAATAAAAATAAAGTAAAATATGCAACTCTCTATGCCACACCCGTTCAGTTCTGTGGACCAGGGTGGGGGTGGGGTGGGGAGCGGAACCTGCTGAGAAGGGGAAGGGGGTGGCGATCGGGGAAATCCCTGTGTGTCTCCCCAGTATCTGCCTCCAGAGTGCCTGGGGAAACAAGGCACGATTTAGTGGGCTCCTAACGTATCCACGTCGGGATCGGGATCAAGAGGGGTTTGCTTGTTGTTGAACTTTGGTTGTAGAGAAAGCAACAACCCTACCCCTTTGAGAAGTTTGGCTGGGGTGGGAGCGGGGGCGGAGCCGGGCAGGGGGCGGATTCGACAGCAGCAACTCCCCGGACGCGCACAGGCCTCGAGCCCCCAAGCTTCCGCGCCCCCTCGGCCCTGAAACTTGGAGCAGGGTAGGGGTCCAGCATGAAGCCCCCGGACCGCCCCGCCCCTGGCCGCACGGACCGGATACTGGGGGTCATGGGGGGCATGCTGCGCGCATGCGCCCTCCCCGGGCAGGAGGGGGTAAGAAAGAGGGACCACGGTGGGGTTGGGAAACTTACGGGGGCTTCAGGTGGTCTGCACCCTACAACTCAATTTACCCGCAAACGAGAATTCGGCAGGGCGGTCGCAGGAATCTGTGAGCTCCAAAAGAGGGCCAGGGCCCTGGTCTGGGTGCACCCGTCCCTCCAACCCAGCCTAGGCGACCCTTTTGTGACAATGTGGATTTGACAGGAGGAAGAAAGAGAAGCGGGAGGTCAAGGCTGGGCGTGGAGGGCGGTTTCCTTACCACTCTTAAATCCACAGCCCCCGAAGGGAAGCCCCCTAGAGCCAGGAGGGACCGAGACAGAGTCTGACTGTATCGAGGGGGATCAGAAAGGGGAGCGCGGACGCGAGGTCCCCGCCTGGGCTCCACTGCCCGGTAAGAAGCTGGGGGTGGGGCGGGGCACGGTTTGCCCTCCTGCGCAAAGTGGTGAATTCAAATAATGCTGCTCTTATTAGCATAAAGGTTTGCATCTGATCTGCATGAGACCCATTTAATTGCCAAGACCTCCACGCTCCTCGCCCTCTAGTCCGCTGTGCGTCCCCCCACATCAGCCGGTCCCCAGCCCCCGCAGGCGGAGTGTCCCCGCGCCCCACCCCTGGCCCCTCGCCAGCTCAGGCTCCAGGACTTCGCCTTAATTGGTGATTAGCCTCAGCTGGAGTGCTGGGGCCTGGAGGAAAGAAGGGTCTGGCGAGAGGGCGGCACCTGGGCCGTGTTCCCCATAGAGCTCCCCATTCACGCGTCTCCGAAGGGGAGGGGGCTTGTCTACCCCTGCGCGGCTAGGGACAGTCCCAGACCCCAGGACGTCTTCACACAGGCCCGGGCCCATCCATCCACACCCTTCTCCACAGCAGAGGCGGAGGGGCTACCTGGGCAGATCCAGCCGCCCGGCTAACCCCCGACCCCACCGCTCCGCAGTCGGGAGCGCGAGAGGCAGGAGGGAGGGGAAGCCGGGGCGGGGAGCAGAGGCTGGAGAGGAGAGGCGGAGGCGGTGGGGACGTGGAGTGGGAACGTGGTGGTGCCGGGGGGAGGGGGACTGGGGCTGGAGCCCGGCACAGGCTGAAGGGGGGAAACCGGAGGGAGAGGGCGGAGCTGGGCCGCAGAGGCCCCTCCCCGCGGCGGCACCGCGGCCGGGCCTGTTATTCGGCTCGCCGTTCCGCCGGGACCCGCGCAGCGCCAGTGACTCGGGAGTCGGCCCCCACCTCCTCCCTGCCCGGGCCTAGAACCACCCCAAACCCGAGAGGCCGGAGACGGAGCTGGAGCGGCTGCCGCATCCCGGCCCAGCTTCCCCCACCATCCCTCCCCGCCCCGCTGGACATCTGGACCCTGGGCCCCGCACCGACTGGGCTCCGGAAACCCTCCCCGCCCAGCTCCGCTGCCGGGCCTCGCGCCGCCCGCTCTGCAGAGCCCCCAGCCCTCCCCCAGCCCAGACTTCCGCCTACCCCTGGACGCCCCTTCCCTGTTCCCTCCCTCCCCCCCTCCCCCAGCCTGGAGCAGGGTAGGAGGGAGGGGGGGTGTGCGGCCTGCGCCGACCCCGCCCCGCCCCCCGTGATTCCCCCTGCATGGCCGGCCCGGGTGGGGGGTGCGGGGGGGCCCGGGCGCCATGCGGGGGGGGCACGAGGGGGGTCGCTGTGCCTGTCCCCACGTGATCCGAAAAGTGTTGGCAAAATGCGGCTGCTGCTTCGCCCGGGGGGGTCGTGGTGAGTGCGAGGTCGCAAGGGCCCAGCGTTGAGTGGGGGGCGGGCCGAGGGTTCAGGGAGTCAGACTGACTTGGCCCTAGGGATTCAGAGGCTGGAGAATTGTACCTGTGTTTTCCAGGAAAGTGACTTAGTAGATCTCTAAGATCCCTTCTGCCTCCGAATTTTTAATCAGTTCAAGTTAAGGAAATTGGGAAAGGGGCAGGAAACTCTTCTCTCCAGCTCGTCTCGTAGTCAACTGGGTATGAAAAAAACCCATCCACAATCCCCCTGGGCCTAGAACCAGATCTTCCTTAAATCCTTTTGCTGAGAATCTACTAAAGATCTGAAGAGGGCCAGAGGGATGGAGGAGTGAGGATGAGGGTCTACCTGGGGCTTTAATGACGAAGCTCTGATCCTCTGTTCTAGAGCCCAGGGCAAAGATAACCCTACTGAGCTCTTCTCACTTGCTCCCCCTCCCCCCAGTTGGGTTTGTGCATGTGTTGGGGAAATGGGCTGCAGAAGTCTTTTCTTTTAATAGTGATTACTGCAACTGGTGCAGGAGGGGTCTGGGGGTGGCAGATGGCCTTTTAGCTCTCCCCACCACCACCACCACCTTCTCAGGGAATGGTCTGTGCCCATTGGAAGGGGGCGGCTTGTAGGATGAGAGCAGATGGCCACCCCCAGCTTCCCCTGTCTGCCCAGATGCCTGCCCCTCCATATCTATGGCATGCTCAGGATATGGGGAAGCCTCCACATGTAACTGGAGGTTCCAGGCTTTGGGAGCCCGGGTGTTTACTCTCCTTCCTCCCAAGGGTGCCCAGGTGCAATTTTCTATCCTGGCCAACTCAAATGAGGATGGCAAGAGAGTGGGCCCTGGGGGAGGGCTCGGCATCATGAAGAAGAGCTTCTGGGAGCTCCCAAGGGCCCTGAATTTAGAGCCAGAGTAATATCTATGGCCCCTTTTCTCCCCCCACTCCCCATTAGAATCCTATTCCATTGCTGGCAGTGAGGGGAGTATCTCAGCTTCAGCTGCTTCGGGTCTGGCTGCCCCCTCTGGCCCCAGCTCTGGCCTCAGCTCTGGTCCCTGTTCCCCGGGCCCCCCAGGGCCAGTCAGTGGCCTGAGAAGATGGTTGGATCATTCCAAACATTGTCTCAGTGTGGAAACTGAGGCAGACGGTGGCCAGGCTGGACCATATGAGGTGAGCAGGGGGCACCACAAAAGCATGTAGGACATCCATGAAGGACACTGGGAGAGAGGGCAGGTTGGGGGCCACTAGGGAGACAAAGCTACTGTCCATGACCTCTGACACCTGACCTCTGGCTCCCAGAACTGGATGCTGGAACCAGCTCTCGCCACAGGAGAGGAGCTGCCAGAGCTCACCCTGCTGACCACATTGTTGGAGGGCCCTGGAGATAAGACACAGGTATGAAGAAACAGGTCTGCATGGCTTCCCAAAAAGCATCCGTGTGCTGATTCTAGGATGTCCTTTCCTTCCAGCCACCTGAGGAGGAGACTCTGTCCCAAGCCCCTGAGAGTGAGGACGAACAGAAGAAGAAGGCTCTGGAAAGGAGTATGTAAGTGTCCCTGCACACTTCCTCCCCTCTGCCCCCCACCCATTGTGCAACTTCCAGAGAACTATCCCTCACGTTTTAGATTTAATATTTGGAATTTCCTCTGAGGTTGGCTGTGGTAATGAAGGGACTTCTAGTCCAGGAGGGAGGAAGTGGCTAAACCAAGGGTGTGCACTCCTGCTCTCTTCCCAGGTATGTCTTGAGTGAACTGGTAGAGACAGAGAAAATGTATGTGGACGACTTGGGGCAGATTGTGGAGGTAGCTCCCTTTTCTTTCCCCAGCTCTAGCGCCGCCCTTTCCATCTGCTCAAGGCTAATTTTAGGAGATGCCTTAGTGCTCCTCTGTCCCACCTTCCCAGTCCCCCCTACATCCCGGACTTCTTGGGGGAGGGGGTTTCCTCCACCAGGGCTGGCCCCCACACACATGCTCCCCCCCAACCTTCCTGCAGGGTTACATGGCCACCATGGCTGCTCAGGGGGTCCCGGAGAGTCTTCGAGGCCGTGACAGGATTGTGTTCGGGAACATCCAGCAAATCTATGAGTGGCATCGAGAGTGAGTGGTGGAGCCCCGAGAGCGAGGGGGAAGGGCACACGTCTGTTGTCTCTAGCCATGGGCCCGCTATCGCCCGAGGAACGTTTGGAGGGCCTTAATGGCCCCACTAGGATAGACAGCTCTCAGTTGAGTGGGGCGTGGGTATTTGAACAGACTTCTCTCCAACCCCTCCAGCTATTTCCTGGAGGAGCTACGGCGGTGTTTGAAGGATCCCGATTGGCTGGCTCAGCTCTTCATCAAACACGTGAGGCTTAAGGGGGCGGCCCCGGAGGGGCGGGGCTCGGGAGTGGGTCCCGCCTCCCGAGAGGTGTTTTCTCTCCTCACCAGTCCTGCTCTCCTTTAACTCTACCGGTGTCAGGAGCGCCGGCTGCATATGTACGTGGTGTACTGTCAGAATAAGCCCAAGTCAGAGCACGTGGTGTCAGAATTTGGGGACAGCTACTTTGAGGTCAGTGGCCGAGGTACTTTGGGGGAAGGGGGGATAGAATCATCAGGCTCTCCAGGCTGTGTAACCGGCCTGTCCCTGTCGCCAGGAGCTCAGGCAGCAGCTAGGGCACCGCCTGCAGCTCAGCGACCTCCTCATCAAACCAGTGCAGAGGATCATGAAATACCAGCTGCTGCTCAAGGTCAGGACCACCTATTCCCTGGGGGTTCCACTGGCTGGGACAGCCCTTGCTTGGCTCATTCCTCTCCCCGGGGTTCTAAGACTCCCCCCAGCCTTCCTGGGCATCCTCACCTGTGCTGAGCATTTCTTTTCTATGTCTTAGGATTTTCTCAAATATTATAGTAGAGCTGGGATGGATACTGAAGAGCTGGAGGTGAGCACTCCCATATCTGCTAGGACACACACCACATACCTCTTATTTTTTTGGTCTCCCGGGATCCCCCAGCTCCTTGGATGGTGTTGAGCTGTCTGGTTTTTAGGGGGAGGCTGGTTGAGAGTTGAAACATGGTCTGAAGAGGCCTCTTTCTCGACAATGACAATGCTCCTCTCTTCACCTGCGACCCAGCAAGCTGTGGAGGTCATGTGCTTTGTACCCAAGCGCTGCAATGACATGATGACCCTGGGGAGACTTCGGGGCTTTGAGGTATGGGGATAGAACAGGAAATTGGAGGCCTAATGCTCTTTGGCCCCAGTCTGAGCACTCAGGAGGTCCCCTGGGACCAACCCCATGGTTGGTTGGAGCATCAGGGGAAGGAGGGAGGAGCTGAGAATGTCCCTTTTCTCTTCTTGCTTTTTTCTCAAAGTCACTACCCTTTGGTTCTAGGGCAAACTGACGGCTCAGGGGAAGCTCTTGGGCCAGGACACATTCTGGGTCACAGAGCCCGAGGCTGGGGGCCTGCTGTCCTCCCGGGGTCGAGAGAGACGGGTCTTCCTCTTTGAGCAAATTGTCATCTTCAGTGAGTCCCTGGGAGGAGGAGTCCGAGGCGGATCCCAGCCTGGATACGTGTACAAGAGCAGCATCAAGGTGGGGAGGGGGCCACAAGGGAGGGGTCTGGCTGGGATGGGGTGAGGCCTCTGAGAGAAAACGCCTGGCTCTTGGATCTGTTGGAGGGGACAGGAACCAGAGAGGGCCTAAAGAAGCTGGGGGCTCTCTCCCACTTGCCGATCCAGGTGAGCTGCCTGGGACTGGAGGGGAACCTCCAAGGTGACCCTTGCCGCTTTGCACTGACCTCCAGAGGGCCAGAGGGTGGGATCCAGCGCTACGTCCTGCAAACTGCAGACCCCGCAGTGAGTCAGGCCTGGATCAAGCAAGTGGCTCAGATCCTGGAAAGCCAGCGAGACTTTCTCAATGGTGAAGCTCCCTCCCTCCCTCCCTGACATGCTCCTTCAGCCCTTGACCTCCCGAATCCCTCACTGCCCAATCCCTGCCCTCCTGACCCCATCTCCCCAGCAATTTACAATGGCTGACAGTTCATGGGAGGAGGGCAAAGTGGGAGGAAGGTCTGGCCAGAGCCCTTACGTAAAGAACCTGTTGTAACCCTCCTTCTGTGCCTCTCTCTGCCCCAGCATTGCAGTCACCCATTGAGTATCAGAGACGAGAGAGCCACACCAACAGCCTGGGGCGGCCAGGAGGCCTTGGGGTGGGGAGTCCTGGGAGAATTCGGCCCAGAGACCGGGCCCAGGTCAGCACACATGCACCCATCAATGGCTCTCTCCCCTCCCTGCTGCTGTTGCCCGAAGGGGGAGTGGCCAGAGCCCCCCTGCGCCCGGACACGCAGGTATGAGGAATGGAGTTCCCCTGTTGTAGGGGCAGAATGGGGATCCCTAGATCCCCCTCCCCCATGCCATTCCCTTCTGCTACCACCGGCCTTTTGTCTGTCCCTTCCTACTTCCCTACTCTTACCTCGCCCCCTCCAGTTTAACCCTGGGAGAAGCGGATGGTTTTAGGTGATCTAAGGTGTCCAGCGGGAGGAGGTGGCTAGGCTAGGGGCGTGCACGGAAAAGAAAGGAGTGAGGGCAGCTTCCTGGACTTGTTTCCTCCTCTGACCTGAGTGTTTCTTCAGGCCCACAGTGACATGCCCCGAGCTCCTCGTGACTCTCCTCCGGCCGCACCAATTCCAGACGCCCCTCCTGGCCAAGCCAGACTTGCCAAGCTGGACGAAGATGAGCTCTAAGTGGTGAAGGCCTGGGGTGGTGCCGACCCAGCCACCCTATTTCCCGAGGAACTTCAGGGCAGTCCTTCTGGCATCGCCTTGGAATTCCTTCTTGATGTGTCTGGAGGGGGGCAGGGCTGGGAGTGGTGTGCACTTGGCGGATACCTAGACACAGAAGGACTTCTTTCTGCCTAAGGAACGCAGGTTCCTTTGGCTCCCACCCCTATGCATGCATCACAGGCCCCCCCAAAAGGAGGATGCGTGGGTGGGTGGGCGGGAGGGCAGGTGAAAATGATTGGTTTTAGTTTTGATTTTTTTCTTTCAGTTTTCTGAGATTAAAGGTTTTGTGATATCACTAAGGCTGCTGTCTTGGCAGAGGGAAGGGGAAGGGGGTGAAGTGATGGGGAGAAACCCACTGGGCCTGCGGATGGTCTGGTGAGAGGAGGACATGGGGTGGAAGACAAAAGATGTCGCTGTGTTTGTCCCTCACCTGCCGCTGCAGCATCTCGCAGTCCAGACCTGGAACGTGGAAAACCCTAGATCCGTGGAATAGCCCCCTCTTTCCCAGCCTGCTTTCTCTTCCATCTGGCCTCCGTTCTACACCCCACTGGAAAGCCCAGTGTAGTGTGACTTCTCACCACTCCCCCAACACCCAGATTCTAAAGCACTAAATGCCCAAGTACCTTTCCTTCTGAGGCCTCCATGCTCAGCTGAAGGGGAATGGAGATGTGGAGACGATGCCGGGCTCTGGGTCTCCTTTTTGCGGTCTGCGGGGTCACGAGGCGTATCCATAGTGAGCAGGAAAGGAATCTTCTTCAAGCACAGACCCAAGAGCAGGCAGCCCAAAGGGTTCTTCACCCCTCCCGACTTCTGGGATAGCCCCCGGGATGGAGGAAGCCAAACGCGCAGAGATCCGTAGCCAGACGCCCTGTCCTGGGCCCTTGGGCATCGGTGTGTCCACTGTGTCCATTCCGTCCCCTGGGCTTGGTCACGTGTACTTGGGCTTCCTCAGCAGACAATAGGCTGCTGGGGTCGGAGGGTGAGGAGGAGCTGGAGACTCCCTGTGGGCCTGAGGTCCCTCTGGCCGACAATGGGGGGAGGGACTGCTAAGGGGGGGACAGGACGTACAGCCCAGATAAGACTTCTGGGGAACAATAGGAGGAATTGAAGAGGGGAGACCCACCCTCACTGTACCCCACCCCCAGGGCTTTGGGGTCAGGGACTGGGGACCCGAGGGTGATGGGGAGGGGTGCCAAGTATTCTTGTAAACGGAGGAGGGGATGGGGAAAATAGGATGCTGGAGCTCAAAACCTTTGTATCTCTTGAGGGATCACAGAGGTATGTGAGGTGGGGGCATGATCCTTTTGAACTTAATTTAACCACAAATGTGTTTTTGAGTGCCAACTTTGTAAATAGCATTTGAATGTGATAAATGGCACTTCAAGTTTTTTGGCTTTTCAGAAGCAAAATCAAAATTTGCTCTCAGTTCAGTATTTCCCCTGAGGCTCCTGAACTGGGAATTTAGGCCCAGCTCCCAGTGGAGGTGTTGGTTGCGGTACTCCTACTCCGTCATCCCCGTCCTCTGCTGTGGGTGAGTCCCACCTTAGCAGGCTGTGAAGCTGCTCTGCCCATAGAGCCCCTTCCATTTCCTTGGGGCAAGCTGTATACCCCATGTGGATTTGGGTCTGGGGGAGAGGCATGTGTGTGTTTTGGGGTCACGCTGAATTTTCTTGGGGAGAACGCAGAGGTTCTGGGAATGCTGGGTCACTCCAGAGAAGCGAACTCTCTCCTCCCGAAGGGCCAGCGCGGAGAGGAGCCCGCGGCAGGAAGGCCAAAAGCCTAGGAGTAGGAAAAAGTGCGCGTTGGGTGTTGAGAATGCACTGGTCTTTTGGCCTTTGTCTCATCCCTATACCTCTCCAAGCACCCGCGCCCCCGCCCTCTCCCCACCCCAGGAGGCTCCCGAGCGAGCGATCCCGCCAAGGTTGTCTCAGGAAACGCCTAACATAGAGACGCCCTCTCCCCAGTCTTTGCAGTCTCCGGGCCGTTGAAGGTTCCCAAGAGAGGGCGCCGTCCACGGCGGGATTGGACCCTGCTTCAGGGAGGCGGGACTCAGGGCTAGCGGGTGGAGGGGTATTTAAGACTAGGCGCGGCTGGAGGTGGCCAAGGGCAAAATGAGTGGGCTACCGGGCGCCAGGACCTGCCCAGGCCTGGGAGAGGCCGCCGACCTCAAGTTCCCTCTGGGCGCCAAGTTCAGGGAACCTCTCACCGAAGCTCGGTTCCAGCAGCTCTTCGGGGACGCAGAGCAGGAGTCGGAGCTACTCTCGGAGCCCCGCTGGTCGCGGCTGTGCAGACCGTGGAGGCGGCGGGTCGGCGCTATCTCCGGCCCGGGGGCGTGGCGCCTGCTGCTGGCCCGGCTGCCCCCGCTGCGCTGGCTGCCCCACTACCGCTGGCGGGCCTGGCTGCTCGGGGATGCCGTGGCCGGAGCGACCGTGGGCATCGTGCACGTGCCCCAGGGTGAGCGGCCCCAACACCAGCCCGTCTGGGGCCCGAGCTCTGAAGGGCGTCGGGAAGGCGCAGGGGCTGGGAACCCGGGAGCGAGAGGATGGGGTAGCGTGGCTGAGGGTTCGGAGACAGGATCTGAGACCAAGTACTGCGTAAGGACTACCGAGCTAAATCAGATCCCTACCCCCAGCTCCCTTCATTTGCGCAATCCTTCGAGAAGTCTTGGACACGCTCCGGGTCAGGGAACTGGAGAGGTACAATACCTGCTTCTCCCACGCCCGCCACCCCCCTCACCCCCGTCTAGGCCGACACGGATCTGTGACCTCGTCCACCCCAAGACCTCCCACCGAGGCCTGTTAACCCCTGGGTTCCCTCATGTGGCATTATTTAGTCTCCATACCAGACTCTAAGAGTGTGGGTAGAGAGTGGCGTTCTGGAAGCTGGTCACCTTCTCCCAGCCAGCCCCCCCACCCCCTGAAGATCTTTCCTTCCACTTCTCCCCCAGGCATGGCTTTTGCCCTCCTGACCTCCGTGCCTCCAGTGTTCGGACTCTACACCTCTTTCTTCCCCGTCCTCATTTACACCTTGTTGGGTACTGGGAGACACCTGTCCACCGGTGAGTGACCCGGTGACTCCTCTCCTTCTCTGTGGGGGTGCAAATGGACAGGTGTTTGAGGCTTCGGTTCTTGTGAACTCCTTAGCTCTTATCCCCCTCTTCCCCTCCCCTGCTTCCCTTCCGCCTCTGCCTTACCCGGCCAGGAACCTCGGACCTAAGCAAAGCTGGCTGGGAGGTGGGAGGGGGGCATGCTGAGTGGGTGCAAAGAGAAGGGAGTGCCCTCGGACTTTATTTCCTCCTATGAGATTTGGTTTAAATGAACATCTCCGGGACTTGGAAGAGGGGAGCAGAGATACGCGGTCCCCCAGAGGAGCGCGCAGGCCGCGGAGCGTCTGCAGGAGGAGAGCGATGCATTAGGGGGCAGTATTTGCCGGCTGGTGCGCCCTCCCCGCCTCCCTCAGCGCAGGTTCCGGGCCGCTGCACCAGCTCTCGGCCCCACCGCCTTCACCTAAGCAGCAGCCTTCTAGGAGAGCGGGGTCTGACGACAGCAGCCCGGCCGGGGGAGCGGAGCCTGAGCGGTCGCCGCGCCCCAGGCAGCACGGCTGGTGATCTCTGCGTTTGTCCCCCGGCCCTAGGAACTTTCGCGGTACTCAGCCTCATGACGGGCTCAGCGGTGGAGCGGCTGGTGCCCGAACCCCTAGGGGGTAACCTGAGTGGAATCGAGAGGGAACACTTGGACGCTCAGCGGGTTGGGGCGGCTGCAGCCCTGGCCTTCGGGAGCGGGGCGCTGATGGTGAGGGAGGGTCCTGGGGGATCCACGCTGGGTTCCTTCGGGAACTGGGCCAGAGGAGGGGGTGGGACGCGTGTCCCGCGCGGGTGCAGGTGGGAGAGAAGCTCTCTGGCGGGTCCGCTCCTCCGCGCGTAGTGATCGCGCATCTCCTCCTCTGCAGCTGGGCATGTTCGCGCTGCAGCTCGGCGTCCTGTCCACATTTTTGTCGGAGCCTGTGGTCAAAGCGCTGACCAGCGGGGCCGCGCTGCACGTGCTCGTGTCCCAATTGCCGAGCCTTTTAGGGTTGCCCCTCCCGCGCCAGATTGGCTGCTTCGCTCTCTTCAAGGTGGGGCTGGAGAACAGCGGAGAAGCGGCTTCTGGCGGTCTTGGGAAGAGGGAAACCCGGAAAGGAAGGAAGGACAGACAGCGAGCGGAGGGATAGAGGGTGGCGGGGGCGGAGGGAAGAAGGTTAGAACCACGTGGCTGGATGAGGGTCGCTACGGAGGTGGAAGGCCCGATGGTGCTGGGAGGCCTTGCCTCGGCCGGGTGGGTCCGCGCTGCGGGCAGTGGAGCCCGGCGCTCGGCGCTCGCTCACCGCCCTGCCCGCAGACGCTGGCCGCTGTGCTGACCGCGCTGCCCCGGAGCAGTCCGGCCGAACTGACCATCTCCGCGCTCAGCCTGGCGCTGCTCGTGCCCGTCAAAGAATTGAACGTGAGATTCCGAGACAAGCTACCCACCCCGATCCCAGGGGAAATCGTCATGGTGAGGATGGCTCCCGGGTCGGGGGCGCCCCCTGCACCACACAACCCTTTGCCCATCGGGTAGGAGCTGGCCGCTGCCGCCCCCTCGTGGAGTGCAGCGAGTTTACAGAGGAGAAGGCCTACGCAGCCGTGTCCCTTTTCAGGTCTCTTCCCAGAACATTTTGACCCTCCGGAATCCCCCACCCACGCGGTCCCATTTCTCGCACGCAGCCTCTCCGGGACCGCTTAGAATGCCTTCTTCCCGCTTACAGCGCTCCCTCGCGGTGTCGCTCGCCACAGCACGCTCCACTCTCCTCTCTCCCCTCCCCGGGTCCGTCCTTCGCTGTTCCCTGTTCACGGTTTCTCGGCCTTCCCACGCCCACCTACATTTCTCTCTCTCCCCAACTAAATAAGTGTTCCGCCTCTCCACGCATACGCCATCTATGCCGAGATGTATCCCAGCCCTTCTACTGGGAAGGAGGAGGGAAGGAGGATCCCTCGTGGGAGTCCCTCTTCCTTCCTCCCATCCATCACTTTCCATAATCTCGGGTGTACCTCATTCCTCTTCCCCATCCCCACCGTCCTCCACTCTAAATGGTCGGCCAGGCACCCCTCCCAAACACATCCCAGAGCCCCCAGGGGCTGGGCCTTGGAAAACAACAGCTGCCTTAGGATGCTCTGTCCTGTGACGCTGTTTCTAGTCTCTGCCAGGAAGCCCATCTCCTGCCATGCCCTAATTTGCTCTCTTTCCCAGGTGCTTCTGGCCTCTGTGCTCTGCTTCACCTCTTCCCTGGACACAAGATACAACGTCCAGATAGTGGGGCTGCTGCCTGGAGGGTAAGGGAATCAAGACCCTAGCCTGCTCTTCTCCCCCTTCTCTCACCAAACGCTTCCTCTTGATCCGCCCCATCCTGTTCTCTTTGTCTTTCCCATCTCCTTCTTAGACCCAACCCATCTTCACCCTGGATTCCTCTCTCTCCAGATTCCCCCAACCCCACCTCCCCAACCTGGCTGAGCTGCCCAGGATTCTGGCTGACTCACTGCCCATCGCGCTGGTTGCTTTTGCTGTGTCCACCTCCCTGGCCTCCATCTATGCAGACAAGTATAGCTACACTATTGACTCCAACCAGGTGTGACTCCGACTGAGGACCCTAGTTCATTCAGGAGACAACCCCTTAATCTGATGCCCCCGCCCCATGCCCTTGTCTCTCTCCTCTTCATCTCACTGCATCCCTCCAGGAACTCTTGGCCCATGGTGTCTCCAACCTTATCTCCTCCCTCTTCTCCTGCTTTCCCAACTCTGCCACATTGGCCACCACCAGCCTCCTAGTGGATGCTGGTGGGAACACACAGGTAAGAGCAAGTCCTTGGGTAGGAGAAAGGGGAGGTATGGGGGGGGTGGAGAAACAGGTGGAGGATGGGTAGATCCCCAGAAGGCTGCCATATAGAGGAGGTTAGGAGTCTGTTTGGGAGAGGGAGGGGGTGGGAATTTCTAGATAGGACAGAGAGAAGATAACAAAGCTCCATCAAGACCTCTGTAGACGCTAAGCACTCAAAAAGTTTACGGTGCCCACGTGTAGCTCAAAATAAAAACAAAACTCAACTGTAAAATAAATTTGAGAGACAAACTTCTGATTTCCACCCCCCCCACGGGACATTTTCTTTTGAAAAGAAATATCACACATGAAAATCTCCCCCTGATATTTCTGGTTTCTTACTTTGCCGGTCCCCTGAGAATGTGGTATAGCCTGCTTTTAGGGTGATCCAACAGTGGCTTTTAAGATGGACATGGGCTACAAAAGTAGGGAAGTTGAGCTACATCTAGGTAGAGACTGGCGAATGAGAGGCATTTAATTGGGAGAGGGGAAAGGTAGGCGTGAGAGGCAGAGTAGCAAGAAGGGAGTGGAAGACCGAGGAATATCTTCATGGAAGGGGATTTGGGAGGAGGGAGACTTCCAGGGAAGGCGAGGCAGAGTGGGCAGGGCGGCCAGCTCTCACACGGGGGCGGATGAGCTCCCCTTGCTTCTCTGCTGCCATCCCTCCTCTTTCCAGCTGGCAGGCCTCTTCTCCTGCATAGTTGTCCTCTCGGTGCTGCTGTGGCTGGGGCCCTTCTTCTATTATCTGCCCAAGGTAAGGAACAGAGGGGCTATGGGGGTGGGCGGTGGGGCATGTTCCAGGACCCTGGGGCGGTCAGCTTGCCTCCTCTGCCCCAAGGCTGTCCTGGCCTGCATCAACATCTCCAGCATGCGCCAGATGTTCTTCCAGATGCAGGAAGTGCCACAACTATGGCGCATCAGCCGCGTGGACTTTGTGAGAAGTGGCAGCGTTACCCCAGATTGCCCCCTCCCATTTCCCAGCATCTCCAGCCACTGCCTCCAATTGGAGCTAATTGTCCCGATCCTAAGTTCTGTAGTCCACCCCCTCCACCCCACAACTTGCCTACCTCCTAATCCCATTGCTCAGACACAGGGTGGAGGGTGGGGTTTGGATCCCTTCAGGCCTGAATATTTGTGTACCTCCCCAGCCGGTGCAGGTGCAAGGTCCGGGGTCGGGGTCGTTCTATTTGGTGCATATCCCCAGCTGAGTCAATCCTGTCCCTTTCTCCTGTCATTCTTTCTGCCTTCTCCGGGGCCATCCCTCCCTATCGTTTGCCTTGGCAGGCACCGCGCCCCTGGACCCCTTTCTCTAGCAGTGGTGGCCTGGCCTTTCACTCCCATCCCTGTCCTGCAGGCTGTATGGATGGTCACATGGGTGGCCGTAGTGACCCTGAGTGTGGACCTGGGCCTGGCCGTAGGTGTGGTCTTCTCCATGATGACTGTGGTCTGCCGCACCCAGAGGTGGGATTGGAGAGGAGAGGAGTCGGGAAGTGCGATGGGGAGAGAACAGGTGTCTGGGGTGACCCTCCAGCCGGGCCAGCCTGGGAATCTGACCCCAGTTTCCTGCCCAGGGTGCAGTGCCTGGCACTTGGACTTGCTGAAGGGACGGAGCTCTATAGGCCGCTCAGAGCGAGCCACAAGGTGGGTGTGCTACGGACGACGAGGGAAGGGAAGACCAGCCCCAAGTGTTTTTCTGACCCTCTGCCCTCTTAGCTCCTCAAGGTCCCGGGGCTCTGCATCCTGAGCTATCCAGCACCGCTCTACTTTGGGACCCGTGGGCAGTTTCGCCGCACCCTGGAGAGGCACCTGGGGCTTGGGGAAGGAGGAAAGGTGAGAGAGCTGGTCAGAGGGAGGGCGGCTTCCTCGGGAGAGGGAGGCAGGTGGGCCCTCTGAAGGGGATCACTGGGCTTAAGGGGTGCACTTCACGCTTGTGTCCTGGAGGTGGTAACCGCCTTTCTCTACTCTCAGGAGGCTCCAAAGACAGATGGCCCACCTGATGCGGGTGAGATGGGATGACAAGGAGGGGGGCTTGGGCGCGCCCCGTGAGGGCGTCTGGCTACTCCTGCCTTCCCCTGTCCTAGATGCTGAGCCCGTCAGAGTGGTGGTCCTAGACTGCAGTGGTCTCACCTTTGCAGATGCTGCTGGGGCCAGAGAAGTGGTACAGGTGAGGGACAGGGTAGGTAGGTGGAGGAGAAAGTCCCCTTGGCATCCCATGCATATCCTCTGATGTCGGATTTGACCCCCTCTCCACCTCCGCAGCTGGCCGGCCGGTGCCGAGATGCTGGGATCCACCTTCTCCTGGCTCAGTGTAATGGTGAGAGGTGTGGGGGCTGGAGGGACCTGGAGCCTGGGGAGCAAGCGGACACTTGCGGGAGGGAGGGAGGACATGGTGTGGGTTTAAGACCTACAAGCCCGGCCCGCCTCTCTCCCCAGCTTCAGTGCTGGGGACGCTGACCAGGGCAGGCCTCCTGAACAGAGTGACCTCAGAACAGTTGTTCGTCAGTGTCCAGGACGCGGCCGCTCACGCCCTGGAGAGACTGGTGAGGGGGTAGGAGCAACAGGAGGCAAACCCTGGAGGGGCTGGGCTGGGGCAGGTCCTGTGGGAGCCTGTGGCTGCGCCTCCAGGCAGAGGGCTCTGGGAAG
>CM053611.1:60029135-60048940 GCA_028646535.1 Procyon lotor
CTAGGATTTGCACAGCGAATGGTTCCCCCGGCCCTCCTCCCTCCACTCCCCGAGCCTCGGGTCTCCCGGCCTCCTTTCTTCTCGCCTTCTGCCGCATCTCGGTTTCCTCTCACGCCCCAGGCCCGGCATGTTGATGCGAGAGACCGCTGGATGCGGTGCTTTCCTCCCGGCCGCGAATAAGTAAGAGTGCATCGCTTTCTTAGAGCAGCGGACTTCCCTAATCCCGCCCCCCCCCCGCCCCCGGCCCGCGTGTCCCCCACCCCGCGGTCCGAGCATCACCTGCCCCCGGGTGGGCCGCCCAGGGCGGCTCCACACCTTGCCTGTCATGAAAAATGCAGAATCACGCCCGCGCTGTTGCGTGCCCCCGGCGGAGGTGACCGCGCGAGTGGCCTCGGGAAGCTGTGCGGGAGACCGGGGGGACCCGCGAGGGCGCCGCCTCCCGCCTCCAGCTCGGCCCCCTCATCCCACCGGGGCACTGACCTGTCTAACGCTCTAAGGCCGCCACGAGATTTCCGTCCGGGCTGTTCCAGGCTCTCAGCCCCGGCCTGGGGGTCTTCATAGGGCTGCAGGCGGCCTGATCCGGGAGCCTGGCGTGAGCCTGTGTCGTGGGGATCCTCCTGCCTCCCGGGCTCGCCCAACCCCTCCCGCCTTCGGACGCTCGGGGCTTTGTAGACAGCGGCGCGGGGTGGTTCTGGGCGTTTCCTGCGGGGGGGGGGGGTGCGGGGTGGAGAACGGAGTTGAGAAACCGTGGATCCCAGCCCCAGAAACAAAGCCGGGGCTCCCCGGCACCCTGTCGCACTTGCCGGTAGGGGAGGGCTCAGGCCACCGCCCGGTTGTTCAGATCGCTGCGCCGCGCGGCTTGGCTCCCGGGCTCGTTGCGGCGGAGGCTCCAGCTCCGCGCGGGGAATGCGAGCGCCCGGGCGCCTTCTGGTGGGCGCAGGGGACATTGCGGGGCTCTCGAAAAGGTCCTTCTCCCGACCCTCCCAGCCCTTCGCCTGCAAACCTGGGGTCTCAAGGGCCTGCCAAGTCCCATCCTATTCCCTAGTCGTACAGAGCCTCCCTTTCATCGCGGCGGTACACGAGGATAGGGAATAAGGGCTTTGGAAGACGATGGGGCGGGGGCGCCTTATAACCCCATTCCAAGGAAGGAAGGTTTGGGTAGTTGGGGTGGGATAAAAGAAACCAGACTAGATCCTGGAAAATAAAGATTTTGCCTGGCTAACAAAGACAGGTTCACACCCTCCCTCTCATCCTCGCCTCCCCCGCGGCACCCCCAGCCCAATCATCTAACACACACTCGGGAAGTAATCCAAAGGCCCGCTTCCCCTAACTGCCTCTCCTTGCAGATGCTGGAGGAAGTGGCTAGGCTGGCTGTAATTCTGCATGCAAGCCTTCCAGTCATCGCTCCCTTCCCTACAGCAGGATTCAGGACACTGCCCCAAGTCCTGGGGCTCCATGGTTCTAATGAAAGATGTATCAAAATCTAAGAGGGAAAATAAGACACAATAAGAAATGTAGAATGTAATGGAAACATGGGAGGAGGGAGGATGGATTGTTGAATACATAGTATACAAAGAATTGACTAATCAGACGGGGGGAAATGGGTTCTCACTCTCCTTACACCAAAATATATTCCAGATCTGTTAAATATTTTAATATTAAAAACAAACCAGAAAAGTAGTGAAGGAAATCACGGAGTTTTTTTTGTTTTGTTTTGTTTGTTTTTACAATCTTGGAGTGGGAGAAGAGATCTCTAAGCAAGATATAAAGGGAATAGTAATAAACTTGCCTATATAAAAACCATAAGTGAAGGAATTTCTATAAACAAACTTAAGAGATTAATGACAAACTGAAAAGAATCTTTCCAACACGTAAGACAGATAAAGATCTATTTTCCCCAAGAGCTCTAAAACATCAGTAAGAAAAAATGATCAATTACCCCCAAATGGACAAAAATCATGATTAGGCAGTTGACAGAAAAGTGAAAATGGCTTTTAAATACATGCAAATATATTTGACCTTATTAATAATAAATGGAATGCAAATTAGAACAACTGAAATTTTTCATTTTTATTTTTTAATTTCTTTAAGATTTTATTTATTTGAGAGAGAGAAAGAGAGAGAGAGCCCGAGCAGGGGAGGGGCAAAGGGAGAGGGAGAAGCAGACTCCCCACTGAGCAGGGAGCCCCATACTGGGATCTATCCCAGGACCCTGGGATCAAGACCTGAGCTAAAGGCGGATGCTTCACTGACTGAACCCACCCAGGTGCCCCAACAGTGAAATTTTTTAAACAAAATTATTGCACTATTATTGACTATATTCCCTATGTTGTACTTTTTAACTTTGTGAGTTATTTATAACTGGCAGTTTATACCTCTTAATCCTTTTTACCTATTTCACCTATCCCCACCCCCTGAAATGTTTTTTGATTACCAAGTTAGTGGAGGTCAAGGTGTTTGCTAATAACACATTGTATGGTCAAGTATGTGGAGAAACAGCCTCTGCATGCATCGTTGTGAGTGTAAATTGATATAACTTAGGAGAGCGATCGGCAAATCTCTTTTTCTAATTTAATTTAATTTTTTCAGTGTTCCAAGATTCATTGTTGGTGTATCACACCCAGTGCTCCATGCAATTATTTAAATTGTAAATGTTAATCGTTTAAAAATTTAAAGATATGGCTCCGTTAGACAATGGGGCACTGGGTTAAACTATACCTACTGACACTGAATGATTTCCAGAGTTGCTAAGCAGAAGAAAGCAAATTCAGAACAGCATATATAATTGGCTCCCATGTGTGCGTTTTAGTTTCGGGGCCTGGCCAAAGCCTGGATAGGTGGGAATGGCTTTGGAACTGGGTCTTGGCAGAAGCAGGAAGGAATCTGAGGAGTGTCAGTGAAGATCAAGAAATACTGAAGAGTTTGAGGCGTCTGGGTGGTTCAGTGAGTGAAGCCTCTGGCTTTCGCTAGGGTCACGATCTCAGGGTCTTGGATCGAGCCCCGCACCGGGCTCCAGCGTGGCGGGGAGCCTGCTTACTCTTGTCTCTCTGCCTGTCTCTCTGCCTACTTGTGATCCCTCTCTCTCTGTCAAATAAATAAATAAAATCTTAAAAAAAAAAAAAAAAGAAAGAAAGAAAGAAAAGAAATATTGAAGAGCTTGTTAGAAGCCGGATGGCCCTTAAGGATGTTGCGTTTGCAGGGAAATGGAGTAAGTAAGAGAACCGAAGGAAGGGAGGTCTTGCTACATTTGGCAACCTTGGCACCTGCGGTGTGGTGGGAGGTGGAAACTTCGCCAAATGAACTGAGGATCTCACTAAGATGATTTCTAACCAGAATGTGGAAGGTGCTATCTGGTTTCTTCTTGCTGCTTCGTATAAAAATGAAAAGAGAGAAGCTAAAGGAAGGTATGTTGAACACAAGGCAGCAAAGGCTTGCTGGGTCTGACGAAGCCTAGCCTCTCCAAGGACCAATGATACTAAAATCCAAAAATGGCTTCCAGGCAAAGATCGTATCTAGGGAACCCTTGAGAGAACAGGATCTGAACACGATGCCAGGGATGTGAATACAAATCCTTTGTTAAGAAAGATCTAAGGCGGTGCCTCAGTGAGTGGTCGAGTCTGACAATAGGACTCCTGAGAAACCATTGTCTGTCAGCTGCCTATGCAGAAGCCCAGAGCAGATAAGGGATAATATCCATCGTATTTGTGGCTAGGGCTTTCATTTAACTCATGGTTAACCTCAGTAAGATTCATAGAAGACCCATGAAGAGTTTAAGAGAACTATTTGCAGAATTTTATTGGTGATATGCTAATTCTCTTATCATTCTGATAGAACACATGTTTGCTGTTTCGAGGCTCCAAATTCTAGGAAGCGATTCTGGGGGGGGGAGGGGGAGTTTTTTGTTTTTTTTTTACTACAAATTACCAAATTTGTGGTAATGTATTATGTCGCAATCAATAACTTGCAACTGTACAGACTGTTGTACAGCCCTGAGAGTGAATGGTCTACAACTGTACACAAAAAGTCATAATGTTGTGGGGCGCTTGGGTGGCTCAGTGGGTTAAAGTCTCTGTCTTCGGCTCAGGTCATGATCTCAGGGTCCTGGGATCGAGCCCCGCATGGGGCTCTCGGCTCGGCAGGGAGCCTGCTTCCCCCTCTCTCTCTGCCTGCCTTTCTGCCTACTTGTGATCTCTCTCTCTCTGTCAAATAAATAAATAAAATCTTAAAAAATTTTTCTTTAAAAAAAGCTCATAATGTTGAAAGAAAAAGCAAAACACAGATTACATTCTGTATGATACTACTTATTAAATAGTATGAAAACTATTTATTAAATACAGGCAAAACTAATGTATGATATTTGTAGTAAAGGATCATAATTATCTCCAAAGGGGTGGGGATAGTATCTAGAAGGGGTCAAAGGGAATCTGGATTCTGGTATTAATATTATGTTTCTACATCTGAGTGCTGATTATACAAACGTGTTCAGTTTGTGAAAATATGCTGAGCTGCATACCTATAATCTGTATACTTTTCTGTATGTATATTATACATGAATACAAAGTTTAAAAATATGTGAGAACAACAACTGCAGTCTGCTTTTGGAAATATCCAGAAAGGATTTTCTTTGGAGTGCCTGGGTGGCTCAGTTGGTTAAGCATCTGACTCTTGATTTTGGCTCAGGTCACGATCTCGGGGCTGTGAGATCCAGCCCTACATTGGGCTCCGTACTGGACCTGGGCGTGGAGACTGCTTGAGATTCTCTCTCTTACTCTCACTCTGCCCCTCTGCTGCTCTAAAAAAAAAAAAAAAAGGATTTCCTTTCAACAGTATATAAAGTTGCAATTAGGTGGTTTCTCTGATAGTCACCTTTGGCTACTCCTGTCGCTGCAGCCCTCCGGCAGCTCAGGTGGGGCTGAACAACACAAGTTGCCATCACTCCCATGATGGGAGATTGGTGCTGCCTCTTGATGGAACCTCTCACTTCATATGGTCTTTTATCCTCCAGATAAGCTAACCTGGGGCTTGGCAGTCTCGGGGCAGAAAACAGGTAAGAGTGGAAGTTGCCAGATCTGCCTTGTTGTAATTCACATAGCATTCTTTCACTCTCTCTCATATCGCTCACATATATGGTATACATATATACATAATATATATTGTATACATACATATATATTACATACATATATACATACATATACACACATATAAATATATAATGTATATGATTTTATAATATGGTATAATATACTGTAATTATAAATATAAATATATATTATGTATAATATATACTTAGTTATTCATTTGTCAGAGCAAATCATCTGGCTCTCTTAGATTCAATGAGGGCCTAAATTCCACTTCTTGATGAATGTGGCTGTAAAGAATGGGTGACCTTTTTAAATCCACCACTATCACCAACGATCAAATATTCAAGTCCAGGAGTTGTTGCTTAATCAGAGACTTTTGGAAAGGAAGGGTGTCTTAATAAGTGTGTCAACATTACAAGGAGTAATGCTCGGAAATGGCAGAGCTGTGTACACAAATGTGCCTAGAAGTAAACACACCCCAGTAACCATCAACAAAAGACCCAAATCTTCTAATACCCTTCTCCACTAAAAGGAACAAGACTCCTTGGATGCATTCCCAGTTCTATCCCAGGGTTGGGGCAAGAAACATTAAAGATGAACACGCAGTATCAGAAAGCAATGAAGTACAAAAAGAAAAAAAAGGGGGGGGGAGCATTTTCAAAGGACATACCGAGGAGCCAGCTTGAAGGGGTTTGCACTGGATGAATCTGGGAAAGTCTGAGCACCAACATAGTTTAGGATAGGAATGAATGATAAACCACTGGAAAAATAGATATCCACGATCCACACTGATAATAAACAAACCAACAAAGAAACAAACAAAGGAATGTAGGAGGAGGGAAAATGCCAACTGATACATATGAACAGACGGATGGAGTGGAAAGTAATAATTTTGCAACTATTGTAGTGAAGATTCGATCCGGCAAGAATCACCAAGGAGTGCTGATTCTACGGAGGGTGGGAGGACAGTTTACTGTGACCAGTGAGGGGCAGAAGGATACTGCGTGTCTGCACATACGTTACCTGAAGACAGACATGGTATATCACCTTTAGAGTTTTCTGGCTGGGATACGTAACTCGACCCTAAATAGGAGCAAACACACAAACCCCAAATATTTTAGCTACATGAAGGAGACTGGCCAGTACTTTTTTTTTTTTTAATGTCGATGTCATGAGAAATAAAGGACAGCTTAGGAAAAGGGGACTAAAGAAGCAGCCAAATGCCACATGTGGTCCCAGACTGAAACCTGTCCTCCAGGGCAAACATGTTGTAACAGATATTTTGGGGACACCTGATCACATTGGATTATGGGCGGTAGCTTAAAGTTTGATCTTCATTAAAAGATAAATGGAAAAAAAAGATAAATGGTAAACACTGATTCTCCTGGAGCTGCTAACTGGTTACCTAAGAAAATATCCATGTTCTTAGAACACATACTTTCAAGTGTAAAGGGATAAAGTGACGGGATGTGTGCAATCTACTTTCAAGTTGCTTGGAAAAAAAAATAAATGATACAATGTATATGTGTTGTGTATACATATGGGTACATGCGGTACACATAATATAAAATTTGTATTTTATTCATTTAATAACTATTCACAACACTCTTCATATGAACTATACATCCTATATAGCATATTATGCACGAATGTGTGTGTATATATGTATACGATATACACATATATAGAGAGAGGGAGAGAGAAAATGATAAAACAAATGTAACAAAATGTCGAAAATTGGTGAAGCTGGTTCAAAAGTATGTGGGAGCACTGTATGTATTTTCCAAGTTCCGAAGTTTGATATTCTTGCAAAGTAAAAAGTTAAAAAGAAAAAGTCTTGCTTCTCCACTACTTTAGTGGAAAGTGAGCATCTATTTAGTAATTCAGTTATGGTCTGAGAAATTGTTTCAGCACATTACTGTCACATTTATAAATATAGATAAGTAAAAATTTAAATAATGAAGTTATAATCATAATCTAGAATTTCTAACAGAATTTATACTAGTTCTTGTATCTCAGCATTTCTTTCTTTGATGGTGATATTTAGCCTTGGCTGAACACTGATTTTATCTCTCTCTTTCTCTCCGACGGTGCACACGCACCACGCAGACACACACACACACTCTTTTTGCTGAACCATTTGAATTAATTGCAGACATTGTGACTGACTCTCAACTCCTAAATACTTAAGTATTTATCTCCTGAAACAAAAGGTATCCTTCTAAATAAACGATATGATTATCAAACTCGGGATATTTATCATTGATACACTCCCTTGTCTAATACACAGTCTATGTCAAAATTTCTCCAGTTGTCTCAATGATGTCCTTTATAGCTTTTAAAATAATTCCAGTTAAGGAGTGCTTAGTGCATTTATTTTTCATGCCTCTTTAATGTTCTTATCTTTGGAGGATATTAAATATATTTATTTAAAAACTTTTTGGGGGGATTGCTCTATTATTTCCATTTACTCTAGAGTGAAATCTCTTGTTTACTGGGCTTGCTGACTACCTGTTATGGTGTTAATTTTCAGGATGAGGGTACTACTGGGGTCCGGGATCAAAGGAACGAGTCTGATACAAAGCGAAGGTCAAACAAAGCTTTATTTCACGTCAAGCATCAAGAGTTACGCTGACCGGTCAGGGCTGTCTCTGTGGAGAGAGGCAACCCCTCCTAGCCTCACAGATTAACTTTTATAGAGCAAAGGCCATGTGGTTAAGCCTGACCACACACAGGTGGCCAATGAGATTGTAACACACAGAAAGTTGTATAGTCATGTTAGGCCACACACAGGTGGCCAATTGAATTACAATTTACCCTATAGTAGCTGTTTGAACTAGCCTATCACTCTGGTCAGAATTGGCGCCCAAGTTTGGCGGGCAAAAGGCGGGGTGTACATTCTTTGGTGGTTAGGGGGGTTGTATATGTGCTTTTTACTGATTGGACGCCTTCACCTGGTCTGATTCACTCTTTTCTTCCTGGGCTTATTTTTGAGTAAATTCCTCTGGGGGAGGGGGGCAGGGACTATTTAAGTTTACAACAAAATGACTATTTAACCAAGATGGAGTCGCTCTGGCTAAGTAGGCTCTTACAGGCACTTGGGTGGCTCAGTCATTGGGCATCTGACTTTTGCTCTGGTCATGGTCCCCGGTGTCCTGGGATCAAGCCCTTCGTCTGGCTCCCTATCGGCGGGAGGCCTGCTTCTCCCTCTCCCACTCTCCCTGCTTGTGTTCCCTCTCTTGCTGTGTCTCTCTCTGTCAAATAAATAAAATCTTAAAAAAAAAATTTCAGAATGAGCTTTGAAGTGTTAGTTTGATAGTTTGTCTTTTAGGAGTTTCTTTCTCATGCGTGTCTTGGTTAGGATTCATCGTAGATGACAGACACTACTCGGGGATTTCCGCTGGGTATAATGGGGCATACAATATGGTTTTGGGTTTTGGTCTTTGTATGGGTAATAGTACCCTTCAAGGGCTTTTGGAAATATGTGGGGGCATTTTTTTTTTAAGATTTTATTCATTAGAGAGAGAGAGAGAGAGAGCGCACAGCAGAGGGAGCAGCAGGCAGAGGGGGAAGCAGGCTCCCTGCTGAGCAAAGAGCCCCAACGTGGGGCTCGATCCCAGGACCCTGGGACCATGACCTGAGCCGAAGGCAGATGTTTAATGACTGAGCCATCCAGGTGCCCCTGTGGGGGCATTTTTGGTAGTCTCAGTGACTGGCGAGGGTGCGGGCAATTGGTGGGCAAGTGTTAGCTAAGCTATATGTCCTACAGTGAATAGAACAAGTCTGGGTAACAAAGACTTGCCCTTCCCCAGATGCCGATAGAAACTCAACTGAAAAAAAAAGAAAAAGAAAAAGAAAAAAAAGAAACTCAATTGAAAACACTGCTTTAGGCAGAACTTGTAGGAACACCTCCCAGCCTCCAGAATCATACAACTCTTTTGCTATCAGCAAAACTGAGGTCACAGCTGCAACAAACTTCCGAAAACAGGAAGCTACAAACTGCAGAACCCGTGGCCTCGACTACAACTTACACCCCACAGAGTGGACACCTGCCTTTCGGGGTCATCCCTTCTCTCCCAATTTAAGGCCTATCTCAATTCATGCTTCCTAGGCAGGCATTTGATTAATAAAGGAACACTAAGTGCAAGGAATCCAGAGAAATGTAGTTTTTAGCCCCCCGGCTTCTGCCGCGGGCCCAGATGCCGTAGGGCAGGGTTGTAATGGGCGCTCCAGATGCCAGACCAGGTTGGAGTTGTAAGTTTTCCTCTCTCCCTGCTGCATCTCCCCATACTGAGTGGTTTGTGACTGTCTCCCCAGTCCAGAATGAGGGTTTATATTGAACACACAGGGATCTGATCCAGGGGTGATGTTGCTGATCCCGTCCCCAGCCAACGGCAGGCCTCGTCTAATTCAGCGTGGTCGCCTAGAGAGCCCGCTAGCCCAAGTCTCTGCCGTCAGTCACTCCAGGCAAGCAGCTCTAAACAGAGAGAGCCCAGCCGGGGTCACAGCCTCCTGCAATCACCTGTCACGAAGCAGAACCTCCAGGGAATTCTCCAACGAGCTGGCTCCTGGGCTGCTATTTCTTTCTCCTGTGCTGTCAGCCCCCAGCCCTCCTATTTCTATTCCCAGTTCAAGGAGATGCTTCTTTTGGTTTTGGTTTCGATCATGGGTTCTCTTTTAGTTACATTTTTGGAATATATTATCTGTCGTTTTTTTTTGTTTTTTTGTTTTTTTAAGATTTTTTATTTATTTGACAGAGAGAAACACAGCGAGAGAGGGAACACAAGCAGAAGGAATGGTAGCGGGAGAAGCAGGCTTCCTGCTGAGCAGGGAGCCTGATGCGGGGCTCGATCCCAGGACGCTGGGATCATGACCTGAGCCGAAGGCAGACGCCTAACGACTGAGCCACCCAGGCGCCCCTTATCTGTCGTTTTTATCTGGAGGGAAGGGAGGATTTTCTCTTGAGTTCACTCGGTCCTATGATGGGAAGTGACCCTATAAAATCTATCTACTCATAAACTTCCTTCTTCTTTTCCAGAAAACACCTTGCCTCTCCTGTTTGCTGGACCAGCTTATGGTTCTCGCCAGAGCTTACTTGTCCCAAATCGGAATTCACTGCTATCCCTGAATAAACTCATTTTCGCTGGTAAAATAACTTTTATTTTTAAGATCAATGTTACTAGGAGACCAGACGTGGGATCCAGAGAAGACCCCCACACAGCTTCCGGGGCTGGAGAGCAAACAGGTGCCCCCAGAGCTAACTGAGCTCCTTCCTCCTCCTCCTTCCCAGCCCACCCTGGAATTTGAGAGTGAGTCTCTCCTGCATCTCAGGCTCTGCTCTTTCTGTGTTTTGATCTCTCCGGGCTTTATTCTGGATGTGTTTTCAGGCTTTGTTTTTTTTAATAGTACTCTTTTGGCCATTGGTCCAAGTCTTTTAACCATTGGAACTGGGCTATTTAGGACTTTTTTTTTTTCCTTTACAGAAAAATCTCTAAGAAATGAGAGATCCCAGTCATCAAAATGCTTTGTGGGCACCCCCAGCTTCTGGGTCCCTGGCCGTTTTTACATTAAAAACTGGTGTTTTGGGGCGCCTGGCTGGCTCAGTCAGAAGAGCATGTGACTCTTGATCTCAGGGTCATGAGTTAGAGCCCCATGCTGGCATAGAGATTACTTAAAAAAAAAAAAAAAAAAACCCAAAACACTCCAACCCCAAGAAAACCCTGGTGTTTCCTCATATCCATTGCTAACTAAAGGGGCCAATTTAACTAAAAGTAATTAAGGAACATCAATAGCCATTATGGGGAAACTCACAAACAGAATTGGACAGCCGTGGCTCTAAAATGGCCCAAACTGGAGGCACCCGGGTGGCTCAGTTGGCTAAGCATCTGCCTTCCACTCAGGTCATGATCCCGGAGTCCTGGGATCAAGTCCCACATCGCGGGCTCCCTGCTCAACGGGAAGTCAGCTGCTCTCTCTCCCTTTGTGCGCTCTCTCTCAGATAAATAAATAAATCATTTTAAAAAATAAAATGGTCAAAACTGAATGAGACACCTGTTTTGAATAAATATTTTATTTATTTATTTGACAGAGTGAGAGAGAGATCACAAGTAGGCAGAGAGGCAGCAGAGAGAGAGGGAGAGGCAGGCTCCCCACTGAGCAGAGAGCCTGATGCGGGGCTCGATCTCAGGACCCTGAGATCATGATCTGAGCTGAAGGCAGAGGCTTTAACCCACTGAGCCACCCAGGCGCCCTGACACACCTGTTTTGATTGGTATTCTGAAGCTTCCAAAAGTTATCAGGAATTTAAAATTCCCTCTAGGCAAAATACCATATCTAGATTAACTGAGGCAAACAAACACTTGAAGAAAGACAAAAAGGCTTCTGAGGTCTTTTCCCCCGACCTCTCATTTTATCTCCCAACACCTGGGTGCCACCATGTGCCCAGGCCCCCCTCCAGGTACTGTCACTCACCTTCCCTTTGGCACCACCTCCTCCTGTCTAGAGGCTCTTGTTATTTCTTTAACCAAACTTCTCCACTTCCCTGAACCTCTTCCCCTTCCTGTTCCTCTGAACTTATCAGAATCTGTCTCTTTTTTCTTTTTTTTAAAGATTTTATTTACTTATTTGACAGAGAGAGAGAGATCACAAGCAGGCAGAGAGGCAGGCAGAGAGAGAGGGGGAAGCAGGCTCCCCGCTGAGCAGAGGGCCCTATGCGGGGCTCCATCCCAGGACCCTGAGATCATGACCTGAGCTGAAGGCAGAGGCTTTAACTCACTGAGCCACCCAGGCGCCCCGAGATTCTGTCTCTTTAAAGTTAACTCTTCCGAGGCTCCAAATAAAGCCCCAATTTCTTATGTTCCCTGGAACATAAGGCCAAATTTCGAGCCATGGTTAAGGAGTTTCTTGAAGTGACTGAGGATCCCCATAGGTTTGCTGAAGAACTTGGCTAGTTACTCAGACTTAACAACCTGGTTTCTCAGCCTTGTATCACTTAGGCCACAGGCTTGTTGGTGAGGGCTGGGCCTAACACTGGATGAAACTTGCCCAGTGGGAACATCCTGAACAAGATGTAGAAGAACAAGCCCCTAACTTTGCACAAAATGCTAGAACACTCTCTGGAAACCTCCACCGAGCAATTGCAGTTGTTTCTCCTAAGGCCGCTGATTGGAGCAAAATTCAGGCTTGCACCCCAAAATCTGATGAACCTGTTTATGACTCTTATAATCAATTTCAGATTGTTTTCAGAGAAAATTCTGGTCTTCCTTTAGATATTGAATCCACTCTGGTAGCCTTTGACGCCATGTTTACATAGTGGGCTGAACCGGGAGCATTCGCTTCCAGTTATGAGAGTCAGGATGGAATGGGAAACTGTGTCCACTCCAGATTTAGTTACTTGGGCACACCGGCTCACTCACACCCTGGATGAGACAGACACCTAAAAGGAAGACTCCTTAAGATTCTTAATTCTCAGGAGCCTGGGCGGCTCAGTCAGTGAAGCCTCTGCCTTTAGCTCAGGTCATGATACCAGGGTCCCAGGATCGAGTCCCGCATCAGGCTCCCCGCTTGTCAGGGAGTCTGCTTCTCCCTCTGCCTCACCCTGCTCTCGTGCTCTGTCTCTCTGTCTCTCTCTCTCTCAAATAAATAAATAAAATCTTAAAGAAAAAAAAAAAAGATTCTAAATTCTCAACTCTGGCAAATGAAGGCTCCTAAGCAAGACAAAAGCCCTGTAGTCTCTGTTATTGCAGAGCTGGGCCATTGGGAAGAAGATTGTTACAAACTTAACCACTCCGCTAACTTTAGCCCTCTAGCCAGCTTTTCCAATGTCCCACTTCTTTTTAAGCTTGCATTTATTTGTTTGTTTGTTTATTTATTTATTTATTTATTTATTTATTTATTTATGAGCCAGAGAGCACAAGTGGGGGCGGGGGGTGGTGGGGATGACAGAGACAGAGGGAGAAGCAGGCTCCCCTCGAGCAGGGAGCCCAGCATCATGACCTGGGCTGAAGGCAGACACTCAGTGACTGAGCCATCCAGGCGCTCCTGTCCTCCTGATTCTTAATGATGGGGCTCTGAGGAACTACTGAGGCTTTTCACAATCCTCCCTCTTAGTGGGCTTGGAGAAACCACTCCCCAGGTTGGGAATGAATCTTTCTCTGTCCTTACCGACACCGACACCGGGGCTACACTCTTCATGCTCAACCACATTGCTAAGCAACCCCTGCGTTGGAGGACTAAACCGGTTCAAACAGTGAGGGTCTAAGCCTCCACGGGTTCCTGTCTCTGAACCTATTCTCTTTTCTTTACAGATCTCCTTGTGGGAGATACCCACTCTTTTCTTCTTAGTTCCTGCACCCCTATTTATTTATTGGGCCAAGATTTCTTAGAAAAATATCATCCTGCAATATCTTTCTCCCAAAAGGGGAAATAATTTTAGAATTTAACAGTAGTGATCAAAATTGCCAACTAGGTAAATTAAGTGACCCTTTGACATATTTTATTTGTTCTGTCTCTGTCAACATTATAGCTGAGTCTGAAGACACTGATCAGCTATTGTGCTCTTTATGGGCAAATCTTCAACCAATATTGGCAAAATCCGCAGTACACATCCTATCAAGATTCAAACAGATCCCCCAAACTTCTCCCCAAAATAAATTAATAGCCTATAAATAAAGAAACTCTTCCAGCCATCAAGCCTGTAATAGAAGATTATAAGGCTCAGGACCTCTTTATCCACTGTACTTGTCCCTGTAATACCCCAATTTTACCTGTAAAAAAGCCCAATGATGGAGGTTGGTCCAGGGCCTCAGAGCAATAAATTGCACTGTTATCCCACGGCACCCGGTTGTTCCTAATCCCCACATACTGCTGACATCTGTTCTCACTGGAAGCAAATTAAAAAAAAAAGTGGGGGGTTTATGGGGCGCCTGGGTGCCTCAGTTAGTTAAGTGTCTGCCTTGGGCTCAGGTCATGATCCCAGGGTCCTGGGATTGAGCCCTGAGTTGGGCTCCTTGCTCAGTGAGGAGCCTGCTTCTCCTTCTCCCTTACCATTGCTCCCTCCTTGTGCTCTCTGGCCCTATCTCTCCATCAAATAAATAAATAAAATCTTTTTTAAAATACTTTTTTATTTGTTTGAGTGAGAGTGAGAAAGCCTGAAAGTGAGCAGAGAGAATGAATGGGGGGAGGGGGAGAGGGAGAGCTAACTAACGTGAGAAGCAGACTCCCCGCTGAGCAGGGAGTCTGACTCAGGTTGGGGTGGGGGGAGCTTGATCCCAGGACCCAGGGATCATGACTTGAGTCAAAGGGAGATGCTTAACCGACTGAGCCACCCAGGCGCCCCTGGAAGCACGTTTTTTATTGTAATTGATCCCTGCATGGCAGTTTTTAATATTCCGATGATAAGGATAGCCAGCATGTCTTTGCTTCCACTTGGGAAGAACAGCAGTCCACCTGGATGGTGATGCCCCAGGGTCACACAGAGAGTGTTCTCCCTTGAAAGCGGATTTGAATGATACAAAGTTTTCTGCAGGCTCTACTTTGCTACAATATATAGATTATTTGCTTCTCTGTTGCCCCTCTCCAACCTCCTCTGGGGAGACGGCATCCACCTGTTAAAACTTTTGGCCTTCAAAAGACAAAGTCTCGAAAGAAAAATCAGTTTCCCTAAACTCAGGTTGGATTCTTAGGGCATCTAATTTTGGGACAAGGACTACATTTGGATCTAGGTAGACTTCATGACATCCTGAACTTCCCCACACCGAAAACCAAGCACCAATTAGGAAGTTTCCTTGGACTGGTTATTGTCAAAACTGAATTCCAAATTTCTCTCTTATGGCTCAACCTCTTTATGCTTTACTAAAAAAAAGACAAACCTGACCTTATTATTTGGAAACACCGGAATGACATAGCTTTTGGGACTTTGATAAAAGCTTAACAAGGTCCCCCGCCCTCAGACATCCTAAATGATCAACTTCCCTTTTCCCTTCTTTGTGTGTGAGAAGGAAGGGCATGCCCTTGGGGTACTCACCCCAAAACATGGGACCGTCATCGCCTCACAGGGTATTAAAGTCAGCAGCTGGGCCCTGCAGCTCAGGGACATCTCCTTTGCCTCAGAGACATTCCTGCCACTGTCCTTTCAGTTAAGGTCACTAAGGTCATTGCAGCATCTCCTTTAACCATCCTTGTGCCTCATGCAGTAGAGGCCCTCCTGAAATCTCCTCACACCCAGCCCTTCTGTTGTCTCATCTCCTAGGACATCCTCCTGCCAATGGCTCCTCACGGAACTTTTTCTTGCCGCAATAACCTTAACCCTACTGTTCTCCCCTCCTTCACCGACGATAATGCTGACAGATCACCTTTTGACTCCTTGGGACAATTTACAGGAAACTCCTCTCAAGCAGATTTTTCATGGTTTACCGCTGGGTTCTTCTTCTCCCTCCTCCCCCTCCCCTCCCCCACCTCCTCCTCTCCTCCTCCTCCTTTTCTTCTTTTTAAGATTTTATTTGTCAGAGAGAGAGCACAAGCAGGGGGAGCGGCAGGCCGAGGGAGAAGCAGGCTCCCGACTGAGCAAGGAGTCTGATGCCGGGTCCATCAAAGGACCCTAGGGATCATGGCCTGAGCCGAAGATAGACGCTCAACTGGCTGAGCCACCCTGGTGTCCCTTTACTGCTGGTTCTTATGTAAAGGATGAGAATGGTAAGCATCATGCTGGGTATGCTATGTAACTTCTTTGGAAGTCACTGAGGCAGCACCTTTACCTCTGGCTACTTTGGCCCAAAAGGCTGAGTTACACACCTTGACTTGGGTTTGTGCCTTGGCCAAGGGTAGAATCGCAAACATTTATACCTATAATCAGTATGCCTTTGGGATGCTCATGATTTTGGAATGTTACAGAAGTTGTAAGGTCTCCTTACCTTCGATGGGGGTAAAATTAAAAATGGATCTTATGACTAAAATTTATTAGATGCCTTTGCAGCTGCTCTATTACTAAATTTCTTGGGCATTCCAGACTCAAATCCCTGGAGGTCAAGGGAAACCACTTTGCTGATATTTCTACCAAAAATGCTGTTCTCAAGGAAACCAAAAGCCAAACCTCTGTCACGATCCAAAGGGATTTTCTCCCAAATGATAACTTAGAAAAATTGACCAGAGATGCCCAGTGATTGACACCAGAGAAGGAAGAACAATATTGGGAATTTAAGAATTGTTGGTTCGATAAAAAGAGAAAACTCTGATTTGGATCAAATACTAATCAGACCCACCCCCAGGAATCTAAAATTCCCCCTATTTACCACTGTACATACATTAAACCATTGGTTTACTGAAAAAATGATAGCATTCATGAGCCAATATTGGTGGGGAAATATTAATAACGCCAGAAAATGTGTCTGCCTCACTTGTCGCACCTGTCCAAAATACAATCTAAGGAAACTTTTTTTACCTGGCTTCCAGATCCTTTGACCCACCCGATGGGCCATTTGAGTTTTTGCAAATGGATTTCATCCAGCTTCCCCCCTTCTCACGGTTATAAATCTATTTTCGTCATAGTTTGTATGTTTCCTCATGGCACTGAAGTTTTCCCTTTTAGAAAGTCCACACAGCTTCTTTTGTAGCTAACACTCTGTTAGAAAAGATGCTTTCTACCTGGGGAACCCCTCCTGAATTTCATAGTGATTGGGGAATCCGTTTTCCTGGCCAGGCGCTCTGATGAGTCTGTGCTACTTGGCTGGGTTTACAGCACTTTCATTGTGCGTACCATCTTCCATCCTCTTGGTTAGTTGAACACATTAATGACACTATTAAGACCTAACTGGCAGGGGTGCCTGGGTGGCTCAGTTGTTGGGCGTCTGCCTTCGGGCCAGGTCATGATTCCAGAGTCCTGAGATCGAGCCCCGCATCGAGCCCTGCATCGGGCTCCCTGCTCGGCAGGAAGCTTGCTTCTCCCACTGCCATTCCCTCTGCTCGTGTTCCCTCTCTTGCTGTGTTTCTCTCTGTCAAATAAAAAAAAAAAATTAAAAAAAAAAAAAAGATCTAACTGGCAAAATTTGGAGAGACCCTCCAAATACCTTGGCTGGAAGTATTTTCTTTGGTTATTCTAAAGCTCAGATCTGGGGCGCCTGGATGGCTAAGCCTCTGCCTTTGGCTCAGGTCATGATCTCAGGGTCTTGAGATATGATCGAGCCTCATATGATTGAGCCCCATATCCAGCTGTCTGCTCAGCGGGGAGCCTTCTCTCCCCCCCCCCCCCCCCCCCCCCGCCGGCTGCCTGCCTCTCTGCCTACTTGTGATCTCTCTCCTCTCTGTCAAAATAAATAAATAAAATATTTTTTAAAAAAGTAAAGCTCAGATCTAACCTCTTTGGAATTTATAGACTCTCATCCTTTGATACGGTCACAGGATGTTCAATGCACTTGGCCTCCGTCTCCTTTGACCCACAGTTGAAAAAAAGAGACCTACTTTAGGGAGGATCTGGGTGGTTCAGCCAGTTAAGCATCTGCCTTTGGCTCAGGTCATAATCTCAGGTCTGGGGATCAGGCCACACGCTGGGCTTTCTCCCTCTTCTCTGTGCTCATGCTCTCTCTCCCTCAAATAAATAAATAAAATATTTAGGGGCACCTGGGTGGCTCAGTTGATTGAGCGACTGCCTTTGGCTCAGGTCATGATCCTGGAGTCCCAGGATTGGGTCCCGCATCGGGCTCCCAGCTCCATGGGGAGTCTGCTTCTCCCTCTGACCTTCTCTCCTCTCATGCTCTCTCTCTCTCAAATAAATAAAACCTTAAAAGAAAAAAAGAAAACAAAAAAAATCAAATAAATAAATATTTTAAAAAGATATACACTTTAGGGGTGCCTGGGTGGCTCAGTGGGTTAAGCCTCTGCTTTCAGCCCAGGTCATGATCTCAGGGTCCTGGGATCGAGCCCTGCATGGAGCCCTGCATCGGGCTTTCTGCTCAGCAGGGAGCCTGCTTCCCCCTCTCCCTCTGCCTGCCTCTCTGCCTGCTTGTGATCTCTCTGTCAAGTAAATAAATAAAATCTTTAAAAAATATATATATTTAATATTGTAAAGGCCTAATTGCTTCTATTAAAAATAACCATGCTTTGAAAAAAAAAAACCACCACCATGTTTTGGTACAGCACTCTTTTCACAGAGCACTCCCAGGACACAAAGACCTTGAGCACCACACCTTGCAAACTAGAGATTTTGTCATTGGAAAAGATACCTCCAAAAAGATTCTCTTCAACGTCAATGAAAAGGCTCCTATCAGGGACTGCTGACCAAACCTTGTGCCATCAAACTCCAGGGACAGACTCTGATTTGTGTGCCGTATCTGAAGAAAGCACCACCAAACCCTGACCGGTCCTGTGCACCGGCTGGTGAACTCAAAGGAAAGATTTCCCATAATCGAAGCAGACCGCATCTGACAAGACAGCTTTCCCGAGATGTCTGGACCAGGCCAGTTAGAAGGTTCAGGATTCACAGAAGCTTCTTTTTCTCACCCAGACCACGAGTCGATTCTGGATTCTTAACCAAATTCATGATTTCTGAATTTACAACTTTACAGATTGTATTATCTGATAACACATTTGGTTCCAAATGACTCTTTTGAGATAACAATGCAGTTTAAAACATCTTTGAAGTTTGCTGTTTTGCAAAACAATCAGTTATCCCCTCGTATTTATACCTACACTGTCTCCCACCAAATGCACTTGGTTAATTCTTTCAGTGTGCTCTCGAAATATTTACTCTTCTGTGTCCGTGGCCACGTTAGCAGGGACTTTCAGGAAGCATGCAGGGACTTTCAGGAAGCATGCAGGGACTTTCAGAAAGCATGCAGGACTCCAAGTTTGTCCCCTAAGTCAGAATAAGTGCCAATAAATGTTTCCGGTTGGTTACTTTCAGTCCTAGGGGCCTGGCTTAGAACCATCATACAATTTGGAATCGTGTTACTCTCGATTCTGTACTTGTTGCTGTCAAACCATTGTAAAAATGGTGTATTCAGTGAGGAGATGATTTCCAGTGCTTGTGATCTATCTAGACTATAGATGGGAAATGCCTGAGAGTTCGCCCTCCTACCCGTGCTTGTTACTTGAATGTGACCTCTGTAGGTTTCCAATCTGTACAGTTTCCCTCCACCATGGGACACGACAGGCAGGAAAGTCCCCTCCTGGCATCGAGGGGCAACAGGCCACCAAGTTAAGAAAACCTGACCCTTTATCAGCGATGCTTTTAGAGAAAGATAATGATCAGAAGGGGGAAATGTGACAATTAATCAAGGGAAACTTTAAAATGGAGTTGGGAGACCAGAAGAGGGAGCTCTCGTGCCATACCTGTCAACCTCAAGTACCTCCATTACAGAACCCCAACAGCAACGACAGGAAAGAATCAATTAGAGGACCTAACAGAAAAGATGTAAATTGTATCTCCTACAAGAAATTGACTACCCCAGCAACTCAGTGAGAAACCAGTATCATCCTGAGCTCTTGCCTTTCTCCAAGGATTTTTGTTCAAAACAACCTCTCCCAATTTCCTCCTTTTTCTCCATAAAATAACATTTTTCTCCTTTGTTGGACTAGCACACAGTTTATGCCATGGCTTTTCTTGTTCTGAACTGCAATTCTCCGCTATTTCCTGAATAAGTTTTTTTTTTTTGGGGGGGGGGGGTTTTTGGTGGTGGTAAAATGACTTTTATTTGTAAGGCAAACACTCCTTTTTTTTTTTTTTTTAAT
>CM053611.1:60049440-60085823 GCA_028646535.1 Procyon lotor
TTTTTTTTTTTAAGATTTTTTTATTTATTTGACAGAGAGAAACACAGCGAGAGAGGGAACACAAGCAGGGGGAGTGGTAGCGGGAGAAGCAGGCTTCCTGCCGAGCAAGGAGCCCGATGTGGGGCTCGATCCCAGGACCCCGGGATCATGACCTGGGCCGAAGGCAGACGCTTAACGACTGAGCCACCCAGGTGCCCCTGAAGGTAGACTCTTAACCAACTGAGCCACCCAAGCGTCCCTATTTTTACAATTGTTGCCTTTGCTTTTGGAGTCAGATCCAAAAATTCAACACCCAAACTTTTTTCTAGAAGTTTCATGATTTCAGGTTTTATGTTCCAGTCTTTAACCCATTTTGAGTTAATTTTTGTGTATGGTGTAAGATAATGATCTAGTTTCTTTTTTTTAAGATTTTATTTATTTATTTGAGAGAGAGAGAGCAGGGGGAGGGGGAGAAGCAGAGGGAGAGGAACAAGCAGACTCTGCAGTGAGTGTGGAGCCCGAAGTGTGGCTCAACGCCATGACCCTGAGACCAAGACCTAAACAGAAACCAAGAGCTGGATGCCCAACTGACTGAACCACTCAGGTGCCTCTAGTTTCATTCTTTTGTATGTTGCTGTCCAGTTTTCCCAGAACCATTTTTTGAAGAGACTGTCCTATTCCCATTGTGTATTCTTTGCTTCTTTATCATTAATTAATTGACCATACATGAGTCTATTTCTGGGCTCTATATTCTGTTTCATTTATCTGTGTTGTCCATTTTTATGCCAACACTGTTTTGATTACTATAGCTTTGCAATATAGTTTGAGAGCAGAAAACATGACAACTCTGGCTTTGTTTTTTTCTCAAGAGTACTTTGGCTATTCAGGGCCTTTTGTGGTTCCATACAAATTTTAGAATTATTTCCATTCTAATCTTTATTTTCCTTCCTTCTATTTTTTTTTTTTTTTTTGGCAGCTTGATTTGATTTCTTTATTCAACTTTTTAAATTGAGATATAATTGACATTTATTAGTTTCAGGTATAAAACATAATGAATTAATATTTGTATATATTGTGAAATGGTCATCACAAGTCTAGTTATAACATTTATCACCCCACAGAGTTACAAATTTTTCTTGGGAATTTTAAGACTTATTCTCTTATATTCTTTCAAATATATATAATACAGCATTATTAGCTACATATACCCTGCTGTACATTATATCCCCAGGGCTTGTTTGCTTGCTTGCTTGCTTGTTTATTTATTTATTTATTGGACTTCTTTATTTTATAACTGAATTCAACCTCTTGAAATAAGCCTTAGCTCATTCATTTTTGGCTTTTCCTATTTTATAATGCATCTCTTAAAAATTTCTCACCAAGAGAAATTTACTTTAGGTATCAGAAGTTGTGTTTTTTTTTTTTTCTTCTTTCTTTCTTTCTTTCTTCCTTCCTTTCTTTTTTTTTTGTTTGACAGAGAGAGAGAGCTCACAAGTAGGCAGAGAGGCAGGCAGAGAGAGAGGGGGAAGCAGGCTCCCCACTGAGTAGAGAGCCCAATGTGGGGCTCCATCCCAGGACCCTGAGATCATGACCTGAGCTGAAGGCAGAGGCTTTAACCCACTGAGCCACCCAGGCACCCCCATATCAGAAGTTTTTTATGGCTATTTTAAATTCTTTATATAATTTCAAAATGGATAATACATCCTTATGATTCAAAACTCAAGAAATATAAAAAGGTGAACAGTGAAAATTGTGTTCGGAAGAGAGCTCCCAAACTTCCCTCCCACTAGCTCCCATTCTTTTTTTTTTTTTTCCATTTGCTCCCATTCTGATACATAACCTTGCTCTTGGTTTTTGTGTCTTTCCAGCGTTTCTTTGTGGTTCACAAGACTAGAGAATCTTATTTCCTGTTTCTTTTATTCACACGTAAATATAGGATATTAAATGCACTGTTCAGCAGCTTGTTTTTATTCCCCTTACTAAATGAGAATTCTATTCCCCTTAGAGACTTTTCAATGGCAGCACATATAGAACTTTCTCCTTTGTTTTTGTGGTTGCATATTATTTCAATTAGGAACATTCCATTATTTTTTTCACTATCACTGTCCTGATTAAAATTATTTCCTCCCAATCCTTTGTTATTACAAAAGACTATTATACTGTACATGTGTGCATGTGTAAATATATCCATATGAGTAGAACTGCTAGGCAAAAAGGGTATTTATTTAAGGATTGTTTAAAAAAAATATTTTATTGGGCACCTGGCTGGTTCAGTTGGAAGAGTGTGCAGCTCTTGATCTTGGGGTCGTGAGTGGGAGCCCCTTGCTGGTTGTAGAGATTACTTAAATAAGTAAATCTAAAAATAAGTAAGTAAATAAATGTCCCATGACGGAAAATTCAAAACACATATAAAGTTAGAAATATTATAATGACTCCCTCTGTATCACTTAGCTTCAACAATTATGTCTAGACCTGCTTCATTTATCCCCTGCTCATCTCCCTGCACTACCGTTCACCACTCAGAAATGGTAGTGAGGCAAATCCCACACACCGTATCTTTTCATCCACATAGGAAATGTATTTTTACATTTATCTAAAAGAGAAAGCCTCTTTAAAAACATAACCACATACCATATCAGGCTAAAAAGATAACAATAATTCTTTAATATTATTAAATATTCAGGGGCTCCTGAGTGGCTCAGTCAGTTTAGCGGCTGCCTCCGGCTCAGGTCATGGTCTCAGGGTCCTGGGATCGAGCCCCGTGTCAGGCTCTCTGCTCAGTGGGGAGCCTGCTTCCCCCTCTCTCTCTGCCTGCCTCTCTGCCTGCTTGTGCTCTCTATCTCTCTGTCAGATGAATAAATAAAGCCTTTAAAAGAATATTATTAAATATCCAGTATTTTTAAATTCTCCTGATTATCTCCTAACTTTTTAAAAATATTTATTTATTGGCACAACTGGGTGACCCAGTTGGTTAAGTGTCTGCTTTTGGCTCTGGTCATGATCTCAGGGTTCTGGGATTGAGGCCCCAGGGTGGGCTCCCTGCTCAGCGGGGAGTCTGCTTCTCCCTTTCTCCCTGCCCCTCCCCTCCCTTCCTGCTCTCTCTTCTCCCTCAAATAAATAAATAAAGTCTTTAAAAAAAAAAAGATTTTGAAAAGGATTAAAAATTTTAAGAAGATTTTATTTATTTACTTGAGAGAGAAAGAGAGTGAGTGAGCAGGGGAAGGGGCAAAGGGAGAGGGAGAGAATCTCAAGCAGACACCCCACTGAGCGTGGAGCCCCTTGGGGGGGGCTCGATCTCATGACCCTGAGATCATGACCTAGGCTGAAACCAAGTGTCGGGTGCTTAACCAACTGAACCACCTGGGCGCCCCTATCTCATAATGCTTTTATGAGAAAATTATGGTTGGCTTGTTTGAATCACAATCCAAATAAAGTCTGTATGTCCACATACTCAATTAGATTGTTATGGCTCTTCAAACTTCCTTTAATCTGTAGACAGTTCCACTGTCATTTTTTATTTCCTTACAGTTTATTTGAAGAAACTAGATGATTGCCCCCTTGTTTTCCATAGTCTGATTTTGCTGATTGCATCCTCAGATTGTCTTTTAACATGTTCCTTGGGCCCTCTGTGTTATCTTATTTGTTTATTTATTTATTTAGAGAGCATGTGTGAGTTGCGGGAGAAGCAGAGGGTAAGGGACAAGCAGACTGCAGTGAGCATGGAGTATGATGTGGGCCTCGATCTCACGACCCCTGAGATCATGACTTGAGCTGAAATCGAGAGTCAGACACCCAACTGACTGAGCCATCTGGGCACCCCAGTCTCTCTGCACTTGCTATAAATCGGTAGTTGGATCTTGATCAAATTTGGATTTTTTTTCTTTTCATTGATCCCACTGATTTTGATATAATAATATTTTCATTATCAATCAATTATGTTTTCTAACTACATTATAATTTCTACTTTGAACTATGGAGTTCACAAATGACTGATAAGCGAGAACATGGATGATCACACAAAATATATATGGGGCCAGTCCTGAAAGTGGAGTGCATCACTCCACCCACAGATGGACAAAACTCTGTCACACAGTTGCAGCTAACCACAGCAGAGATGAGGAAGTGTTGTTCAGCTGTAGGTATGTTCAGTAGGAAAACGAAATGAATTTAGCAAAGACATGATATGGCTTCTACTGGAGTCTACCTCTTTGCTCACCTCATAGTCATTCTATTTTTACTCATACAGGTGTAACACACTCACAGCCAAGTGAGAGAACTCAAATTCCCATCTAGTCCTTGCATCAAGTTCAACCCAAAATCTCAGAGTTATTTGAAGACCTCTTCCTTAGGGGCACCTGGGTGGCTCAGCTGGTTGGGTATCCGACTCTCCATTTTGGCTCAGGTCATGATCTCGGGGGTGTGAGATTGAGCCCTGGGTTGGGCTCGGCAGCAAATGGAGCCTTCTTAGGATTCTCTCTCTCCCTCGGCCCCTCCCCTGCCCCTGCTTGGGTGCACATGCTCTCTCTCGCTCTCAAAACAAATAAATAGATAGATAGATAGATAGATAGATAGATAGATAGATAGATATTTAAAAAAAAATAAAAAGAAGTCTTCTTCCTGATTGCAGATGTGGCTCCTCTCTGCCTCCTCCCCACCACACCTCATACGTGGCAGGGCAGGTGTGGGAGAGCTGCAGCAGACGCTCACACTCAGAAAACGAAAGAATGGAGGACCAACTGCAGCCAGTGGTTCTGAAGGGCAGACACAGTGCCATTTCCTGCTCTTCCATGGAGAGTTTCTCTGATTAGACTCTCCTTCTGTTATTCAAATGAACATTGTTGTCTATTTTCTCCAAGACCCGTGGATCCCCCTTCGGTGTGGATGGTGGCTTACTTTTTCCCTATCTTCCACGATCACATCTCAAGTGGGCTTTGGACAATATTTCCTCCTGGTGCTGTACAAATTTTAGAGCCCACTCCCAATATGTAGAAATTTGGAAGCCTTATGGTGATTTTACATTTAAGCTGTCAGAGACAGTTTGTGGTTTCTTTGAAAGGCAGCCCTGCAAAAATTTAAAGGAGCTTTTTGGGAGTGCTGGATCTGCTCATTCCCTTGATTGTGGTGATGGCTTTACACATATGGTAAAACTCAAATGGTAAACATTAAATATGTTTAGTCTGTTGTAAGCTAATTATACCTACAGAAGATTGCAAAAAAACATACACACACACACAGATGCATTCACACAAAACCAAACCAAACAACAAACAAACCCTAGCTTCTGGCCTATATACTTTGCGTCAGTTCCATTTTACTCCTAGTAATTATATTCAGAGTTCTTTCCTAGTCATAGTTCTTTTTTTTCCTAGTCATAGTTCTTAAGCTTGCTTTATTTCTTTGCATCCCCATCCGTACGCTGCTCTCTCTTGATTTAAGAGAACACATTCTTTATCTGCTTTTGGCCACAAGGCTGGATATTAGGGAGCCTTTTTGGTCAGGGCCTTCTCAATTCTATTTCTCACTTTTTTTTTTTTTTAAGATTTTATTTATTTATTTGACAGAGAGAGAACAGAAGAAGGCGGAGAGAGAGGGGGGAGCAGGCTCCCGGCTGAGCCAGGAGCCCGATGCGGGACTCGATCCCAGGACACTGGGATCATGACCTGAGCCCCGAAGGCAGCCGCTTAACCAACTGAACTACCCAGGCGTCCCTATTTCTCACTATTTTGAGTCATGAAGCAATAGTCTTTCAGTACTTCAAGGCCTGATGTTTCTGGACATAAGATACCCTTTTACATTTGCTTGCAAAAATAAAAGTCCGATTCTCCCCTGAGCTCCTCTCTTTCTTGTAATACAGCCAGAATTTGCCAGTGCACGCTGGCCATTTGATTCTTTCCAACCCCTTCTCTTAGAGCTTCATAATATTTCGTGTGCTCTCCACATTATCGCAGGCACATTTTACCAAGTATTTTGTCCTCGCATAACATGACGTTCTGGATAGTCTTTGGCCTCTGAACTCCACATTTAGCTTTTTAGAACATCTTCTCTAACGTCAAGTAGGAATACTTCAACTACTTGCTAACCACCTGGTTTCTCGTTAGGTTCTGACAGTGGTAGAGGGAGACGCAGTGGGGACAGAGGTGACAATGGGATCCTGAGTCCTGCCGGGGCAGCACAGTTTCAACAGAAGCAGCCACAGCAGCCAAGCAATGGTAGATTCCTAGCAATACCAGTTCCCCTTTTGCTCCACTGGCCCTAGAGTTAGTGACTTCCGGCATTTGCTAATCATTGAGTAATCTTAGCTTCCTCTTTCTGCTACTCCATGCTTTGTGACACTTTCGTAAATGATTATCTGTATTTGATTCCTTCTATTTGAAATATCCAGAATTGTTGGTGTTTTATTACCAGAACAATGTTTGTCTTGTTTACTAATAGATTGCCATTCTTTGAACCTCTGATGTAATTTTCTCATTTTCTGCCGCCTGATTGCTATGTGAATACCATATGTTTCAATTTTTTTTTAACAGCAGCATTCCACTTCCTGTCTCTTAACCTTGATGCCAAAGTCAGACAAAGACACTACAAGAAAAGAAAATTACAGGCAAATATTCCTTATAAACATGATATAAAAATCCTCAACAAAATACTAGCAAGCAACATTCAGCAGCATATTAAAAGGATTATTATGCACCAGGACCAAGTAGGATTTATTCCAGGAATGTAAGGATGACTTAACATATGAAAATTGATCAGTGTAATACACCACATCAACAAAATAAAGGGAAGAAACATGATCATCTCAATTGATACAGAAAAAGAATTTGACAAAATTTAACACCCTTTCATGATAAAAACATAAACAAAATAGGGATAGAAGGCAACTATCTCCACATAATAAAAGACATATATGAAAAAACATAGTAAACTTTATACCCAATGGTGAAAGACTGAAAACTTTTCCTCTAAGATCAGGAACAAGACAAAGATATCTGCTTTCATCACTTCTATTGAACATAGTACTGGAAGTTCTAGCTAGAGCAATTAGGTAAGAAAAAGAAGTAAAGGGCATAAACATTGGAAAGGAAGAAGTAAAGTTATCTCTGTTTGCAGATAATATGATCTTATATGTAAAAAATCCTAAAGACTCTATAAAGAAAGCTGTTAGATCTAATACATGAATTCAGCAAAGTAGTAGCATACAAAGCCAATGCATAAAAATCAGTTGCATTTCTATACATGAACAATGAACAATCTGAAAGGGAAATTACAAAAACAATTTCATTCACAATAATATAAAAAAGAATAAAGAATAAAATACTTAGGAATTAACCAAGGAGGCGAAAGACTTGTACAATGAAATGTACAAAACATTGCTGAAATAAATTAAAGGAGACATAGACGAAAACACATCCCATGTTCATGGATGGGAAAACTTAATATTGTCAAAATGTCAATATTAGGGCCGCATGGGTGGCTCAGTCAGTTAAGCGTCTGCCTTTGGCTCAGTCATGATCCCAGGGTGTTGGGATCAAGTCCCTCACTGGGCTCCTTGCTCAGTGGGGAGGCTGCTTCTCCCTCTGCCTGCCACTCCTCCTGCTTGTGCTCTCCCTCTCTGTCTCTCTGACAAATAAAATCTTTTTTAAAATGTCAATATTACTCAAAGTGACCTACAGAGTTAATGGAATCCCTATTAAAATCCCAATGACATTTTTTTTTTGCAGATATAGAAAAACCCTTCCTGAAATTCAGGTGGAATCTCAAGGGACCCTTCCAAATAGAAAAAAAAAAATCTTGAAAAAGAAGAACAAAAACTGAAGGTCTCGCACTTCCCAATTTGAAAACTTACTACAAAGCAATAGTAATCAAAACAGTGTGATATTAGCATTAAGACTAACATATAGTCCAATTGAATAGAATAGAAAACCCAGACCTTGCATGTATGGTCAAATGATTTTTGACAAGAACACCAAGACTATTCAATAGGGAGATGATAAACTTTTCAACAAGTGGTGCTGGGGGAACTGGATATCCACAGGCAAAGGGATGAAGTCAGACTCTTACCTAACACCATATAAAAAACTTAACACAAAATGGATCAAGGACCTAACTGTAGAATCTAAAACAATACAACTCTTAGAAGAAACATAGGATGAAAGCTTCATAACATTAGATTTGGCAATTATTTCTTGGATATGACAGGGAAGTAGGCTAAGTAAAAAAAAGGCTCAGGTAACCAAAAAATAGAGAAGTTGAACTTTATAAAAAATTAAAAAAATATATCTCAAAAACACTATTCACAGAGTAAAAACTCAAGCCACAGAATGGGAGTAAATATTTGCAAATCATATATGCGATAGAGGATTAATACCCAGATTATACTGAGAGAGAAACTCCTAAAACCCAACAACAAAAAAACAAATAACCCACTCCAAAAATGGACAAGTGACTTGAACAGACATTCCTCCAAAGAAGATACACAGATGGCCATAAGCACATGAAAAGATGTTCAACATTACCGATCATTAGGGAAATGCAAATCCAAACTATGCTGAAATAACACTGTACACTCATTAGGTTGGTTGCTATCAAAAACAAACAAAACAAACCCTGGGCACCTGGCTGGCTCAGTTGGTCGAGCATGCAACTCTTGATCTCAGGGTCATGATCTCAAGGCCCATGCTGGGCCTGGAGCCTACTTTATTTATTTTATTATTATGTTATGTTAGTCACCATACAGTACATCAGTTTTTGTTGTAGCGTTCCATGATTCATTGTTTGTGTATAACACCCAGTGCTCCATGCAGTATGTACCCTCCTTAATACCCATCACCGGGCCAAACCATCCCCCCATTCCCCTCCCCACTAAAGCCCTCAGTTTGTTTCTTGGAGTCCACACTCTCTCATGGTTCATCTCCCACTCTGATTGCCCCCCCTTCATTTTTCCCTTCCTTCTCCTAATATCCTCCATGCTAGTCCTTATGTTCCATAAGTAATGAAACCATATGTTAATTGACTTTCTCTGCTTGACTTATTTCACTCAGCATAATTGGAGCCTACTTTAAAAACATAAAATAAGTTGGTGTGTGTGGGTGGCTCAGCTAGTTAAGCACCTGCCTTCAGCTCAGATCATGATCCCAGGATCCTGGGATCAAGTCCCGCATCAGGCTCCTTGCTCAGTGGGAGCCTGCTTCTCTCTCTGCCTGTCACCACCCCTGCTTGTGCTGTCACTCTCTCTCTGTAAAATAAATAGATAAAATCTTAAAATACGTCCTTTAAAAAAACCCAGAAAACAACAACAAATGTTGGTGAGGATGTGGAGAAATTGGAACCCTTGTGCACTGTTGGTGGGAATGTTAAATGCTACAGCTTCTCTGGAAAACAGTTTCAGGAAAAAATAAAAAATAGAATTACCATATGACCCAGGAATTCCAAGTCTGGGTACACACGCCACAGAATTGAAAACAGGATCTCAAAGAGATATTTGTGCATTCATGTTTATAGCAGCATTATTCACAATAGCTAAAATGTGGAAGCAACCCAAGTATCTATGGAAGGATAAATGGATAAGCAAAATGTGGCATATACACACAATGGAATATTATTTAGCCTTATATAGGAAGGAAGTCCTGAAATATGCTACAACACGGATGAACCTTGAGGACATTAAGCTAAATGACATAAGGCAACCACAAAAAGACCAACACTATATGAGTTCACTTATATGAGTTACTTAGAATAGTCAAATCATAAATACAGAAAGTACAACAGTGGTTTCCTGGGGCTGGGGGAAGGGAAAATAGGGAGTTATTGTTTAATGGGTACAGGTATCCCCCACTTCTTGAAAGTTAAAAGGCAAAAAAGTGAAAATAGCATTTAGTGCTCATTTTGCAGGAAGGTGTTATTTTTTAAAATTTCTTTATTTTTTAAGGAACTGGGTTTTTTTTTGTTTTTGTTTTTTTTTTAAGATTTTATTTATTTATTTATTTGACAGAGACACAGCGAGAGAGGGAACACAAACAGAGGGAGTGAGAGAGGGAGAAGCAGGCTTCCCACTGAGCAGGAAGCCTGATGCAGGGCTCAATCCCAAGACCCTGGGATCATGACCTGAACTGAAGGCAGACCCTTAACGACTGAGCCACCCAGGTGCCCCCAGAGAGGTGTTAAAGAGGCAGCATGCAACCCAGCAGGGAGAGTGCCCCCACCAAGCTCTTTCCCCAGGAACTACACTCAGCATTTCAGCATCAAGCCATCATATTTTTGGACTGTGTCTGTGAGCATCTGTGCTTTATCTCAATTTACTTCGTGCATCTGTTAGTAAGATGTGTCCTAAGGCATCAGAAAAGCCTAAAAGAGCTCATAAGGGTGTTCCACTTAGCACAGAACTGGATGTAATTAAGAGTTTTGAGGGGCTCAGTCAATGGAGCTTGCAGCTCTTGATCTCAGGGTCATGAGTTCAAGCCCCATCTTGGGCATGAAGCCCAGTTTAAAAAAAAATAAATAAAAATACCTTTAAAAAGGATGGGGGAGGTGCCTGGCTGGCTCAGGCAGTGGAGTATGCAACTCTTGATCTTGGGGTTGTGAGTTCGAGCCCCACATTGGGTATAGAAATTACTTAAAAATAAAATCTTAAAGAGTTTTGATTATGTTGAACAAGAGAATAAGAAGACAAGCCATAGACTGGGAGAAAAATTTGCAAAAGACATGTCTGATAAAGGGATATTAATCCAACAATCCAACAAAAGAAATGAACGCCTGATTAAAAATTGGGAAAGGACATGAACAGACACTTCACCAAGGAAGATATATAGATGGCAAATAAGCATACGAAAAATACTCCACATCATCAATATGCAAATTAAAACAGCAATCAGATACCACTACAAACCTAGTAGAATGGCCAAAATCCGGATCACTGTCAACACCAAATGCTGATGTGGAGCAATGGGAATTTTCATTCATTGCTGACTGGAATGCAAAATGGTATGGCCACTTTGGAAGACGGTTTGGGGAGATTTTCACAAAGTTAAACATATTCTTAGCATACGATCCAGCAATTGCACTCCTTGGTATTTGCTCAAATGAATTGAAAACTTATGTGCGCACAAAAACCTGCACACGGATGTTTATAGCAGCTTTATTCATAACTGCCAGAACCTGGAAGTAACCAGGGTCTCCTTCAGTAGGTGAGTGGGTAAGTAAACTGTGGTGCATCCAGACATGGACTATTTTTGAAGGGTAAAAAGAAATGAGCTATCAAGTCATGAGAAGACATGGAGAAAACTAATCTGAAAAGCCTACATACTGTATGATTCCAACCATATGACATTGTGGAAAAGGTAAAACAGTGGAAACAATAAAAGGATCAGTGTTTACCGGGAGTTAGGAGGGAAGGAGGGATGAATAAAGTGCTCATAGAGGATTTTTAGGGCAGTGAATCTACTCTGCATGAGGCTGTTAATGTAAATTCATGTCATTATTCATTTGTCAAAACTCACAGAATTTACAACACCAAGAGTGAACACTAGTGTAAACTGAATTTTGAGTGATAATGATGTGCCAAGTGGGTTCATTGATTGTAACAAGCGTACTGATACGGTATGGGATGTCGATAGTAGGGTAGGCTGTGCATGTGTGAGGACAGGGGTTATATGGGAACTCTCTGTGCTTCATGCTCAATTTTCTGGTGAACCTAAAGTTGCTGTAAAAAAATAAAGTCTATTTAAAAAAATAAAACATTTTTCAGAATAGTAGTTCCAGCATCACTGTGATATACAGGAGGGTGGATGTGAAACTTGGAAGACATAGGATAATCAGCACATCCTTTTTGTAGACAATACAAGAAAACTAGAACAATTTGCGGCACCTGGGTGGCTCAGTGGGTTAAAGCCACTGCCTTTGGCTCAGGTCATGATCTCAGGGTCCTGGGATTGAGCCCTCATCAGGCTTTCTGCTCGGCAGGGAGCCTGCTTCCTCCTCTCCCTCTGCTTGCCTCTCTGCCTACTTTGATCTCTCTCCTCTCTGTCAAATAAATAAAATCTTAAAATAAAAAAAAAAAACTAGAACAATTTAATTTTTTTTTTAAAAGATTTTATTTATTTGACAGCGAGAAACACAGCGAGAGAGGGAACACAAGCAGAGGGAATGGTAGCGGGAGAAGCAGGCTTCCTGCCGAGCAGGGAGCCCCATATGGGGCTCGATCCCAGGACCCTGGGATCTGACCTGGGCCGAAGGCAGACACTTAACGACTGAGCTACCCAGGTGCCCCTAGAATAATTTAATTTTAATCATTGACCTCCCAATATATATGTTATTGTTTTGATGTGTTTTCGGTCTATCTAAATAGTTATTAAACTCCCAGAAGACATTAGTATTGTTTTTTACTGCCAATGATCATGCAAGATTTTTACCTATGCTCCACTTCATTCTTACTTACATCTCAGAACTTCCATCAGGAGTCTTTGTCCTTTTGCCTGAAGTACATCTTTTAGGATTTTCCTTAACGAGAGCCCAATGATTGTAAACCCTCCTGGGTTTTTGTTTCTGTTTAATCTGAAAATATTGTAGTTTGCCCTCATTATTGAGATGAATTTTCACTGGCTATACTAGTCCTAGTGGAAACTATTTTCTTTCATCACACTGAAGATACCATCTATTGTCTTCTGGATTTTATTGCCATTGAGAAGTCAGTTCTGAATCTTACTGCAGCTCCTTTGAAGGCAATCTGTTTCTCTGGTTGCTTTTCACCTAATTTTATTTTTATTGTGGTATAATTTACATGCTCAGGACTTATATGCTGTAGGTCAATGAGTTTTGATAAATGCATACACCAGATAACCCACACTCTGGATGCTTTTAAGATCTTCTGTTTTTCTTTAGTGTTACTCATTTTCACTGTGATATGTCTGGGTAGACTTCTTTTCATTTATTCTGCTTGAAATTAATTCATCAGGCCTTTTGAATCTGTAGATTTGTATCTTTCATTAGTTCCGGAAAATGCTCAACTATTACTTTGGCTTCATTCTCTTTTACTCCTTCTTGAGCTCCAGTTAGTTATATTTCCCACTTTACTCTCTATATGTCTTATTTTCTCTTTCATATTCCTCTCTTTGTTGCTTTGTATTTCATTCTGAATAATTTCTTCCAATCTATTTTCTAGTTCATTAATTCTGTTTTCAGGTGAATCTAAACTGCTTTTTGAGTTTGTTTTTTTTTTTAATTTTTTTCTTTTTTGTTTACAGTTTCTTTCTCCATTTGTTTGTTCATTCCTGCCTTCCTTCCTTTTGAGATTTTATTTATTTATTTGACACGGGGGGTGGGGTGGGGAGAGAGCGAGCACAAGCCAGGGGCGTGGCAGGCAGAGGGAGAAGCAGGCTCCCCGCTGAGCAAGGAATCTGATGTGGGGCTCAATCCCAGGACCCTGGGATCACAACCTGAGCCAAAGACAGCTGCTTAACCAATTGAGCCACCCAGGTGCCTGCTTTTTGTTTTTTTTTTTTTAAGAAAATTTAAATGAAAAATTTAAAATACAATCAAAAGTAAAGTATAATGAGTCTCCATGTACTTATCATCCTATTATAAAATATGGTCATTTTGTTTCATTTCTACTCCCAGCATGTCTCCCAGACTCCCACAGAATTATTTTAATGCAAATGCTAGACATTATACCATTTCATTGGTAAGTACATGAGTATGTATCTCTAAGAGATAAGACATTTTTTTTTACAAAATCATAACACTATTATTGCATCCAGCAAATTAACAATGATACCTTGCTATTATATAACATCCAACAAGTGTCCAAATTTTCCTAATTAGTTCATAAAAGTCTTTCTATAGATAATTTGATTCAGGATCCAAACAAGATCTACATTACATTTGGTTGATATATTTCTTTTTTTCTTTTTCTTCCTTCCTTCCTTCCTTCCTTCCTTCCTTCCTTCCTTCCTTCCTTCCTTCCTTCCTTCCTTCCCCTTTCTTCCTTCCTTCCTTCCTTCCTTCCTTCCTTCCTTCCTTCCTTCCTTCCTTCCTTCCTTCCTTCCTTCCTTTCTTTCTTTCTTTCTTTCTTTCTTTCTTTCTTTCTTTCTTTCTTTCTTTTTCTTTCAAGATTTATTTATTTACTAGCCAGAGAATGCATGATCAGGGAGAAGGGCAGAGGGAGAGAATCTTAAGTAGTCTCCCCACTGAGCGTGGAATCCAACGTGGGGCTCAGTCTTACCACCCTGAGGTCATGACTTGAGACAAAACCAAGAATCAGGGGCGCCTGGGTGGCTCAGTCGTTAAGTGTCTGCCTTCGGCTCAGGTCATGATCCCAGGGTCCTGGGATCGAGCCCTGCATCGGGCTCCTTGCTCAGCAGGAAGCCTGCTTCTCCCTCCACCATTCCCTCTGCTTATGTTCCCTTTCTCGCTGTGTTTCTCTCTGTCAAATAAATAAAATCTTTAAAAACAAAAACAACAAAAAAACAAGAATCAGACACTTAACCCACTGAGCCCCCCAGGCTCCCCAGGTTGATATATTTCTTAAACCTCTTTTAATCCATAACAGTTTGCACCTCTTCCCATTTTTCCTTGCATGTATTTGTTGAAGAAACTGAGGCATTGATTCTATTTTACTTCTGGTTATATTCCTAATGCTGTTGTTTAATATATTCTCCTACTTCTCATATTTCCTGTAAGCTGATAGTTATATTTAGAGTTTTGTTTTTGACAAGAATCCTTCCTAGATAATTCTCTGTGCTTCCTATTGTATCCCATCATGAAGCACATAATGTTTGGTTGTTTCTCTTTTCAGGCCGTTAAGTTTTGTCAGTGTATGCATATGGGCTTGATTCACCTTATAATGTAAGAGTACATAATGTTTCTGACAGTCATTGATGACTATCAACTAAATTAATTCATTAGAGGAACCCCTGGGTGGCTCAGTCGGTTGGGTGTCTGCCTTCGGCTTGGGTCATGATTCTGGGGTCCTGGGATTGAGTCCCACATTGGGCTCCTTGCTCAGCAGGAAGCCTGCTTCTCCCTCTGCCTGCCACTCCCCATGCTTGTGCTCTCTCTCTATCTGACAAATAAATAAAATTGTTAGGACCAGTTTAGCTAAAGCGACTCCATTTTTTGCCCAGCCAGCCATTACATCGTCAATCATACTATTGTTTATTAACTTCCATCCAGGAACTACCTGGTATCGGTTCCGGGTATTGGTTCCTAGTATCGGGACCAGAAAAAAAAGCAAGCCAGGCCAGGTGGAGACATCCAATTAGTAAAAAGCACATATGTAACTTTTCTGTTTCTAACCAATAAAGATCAAATTGGCCTTTGCCAGCTATGTGACTACAGTCAGCTTGTGGTCTGCAGTTTTTCCCTATAAAAGCTAGCCTATGAGATTGGCCGGGGTTGTTCTCTCCACAGAGACGGCCCGAACTGGTCAGCACAATTCTTGATGCTTGGCGCGGAATAAAGCTTTGCTCGATCTTCGCTTTGTATCAGACTTGTTCCTTTGATCACGGACCCTAACAAAAATCTCTAAAAAATATATTAAAAATAAATTAACTAATTCATTAGAAATGCAAAGGAATGACAGTTTATTATTCCTTCTGCATTTATTAGCTGGAATTCTTCTATGAAGAATAATTGCTTCTTAAAACTAGTTACTTTATCCATTAGATTTTTAATTTAAAACTTTATTTTTTCATTTCTAGAACTATTTTAAATGTTATATCATTCTGTTTTCTGATGTATTTTCAGTTTTCTCTTTTATTTCTTAGGTATAGTAAGCATAATTATTTTATAATATGTGTGAGACAATTACAATATCTGAAGTCCTTAGGGCATTTTTTCATTGCCTTCTACCTTACAGTTTGGATGAATTGGTAAGTCTAATGCTGTTCTGATTTTTAAAAAATATTTTATTTATTTATTTGAGGGAGAGAGCACAAGAGGGGGGAGGGACAGAGAGAAAAGTAGACTCCCTGCTGAGGGCAGAGTCCAATGTGGGGCTTGATCCCCAAACCCCGAGATCATGACCTGAGCTGAAATCAGATGCTTAACTGACTGAGCCACCCAGATGCCCTGTTCTGATTTTTGATCCTTGTATGCAACTTGTTCTTTCTCTTTGGAATATTTTAGATTTATTTCTCCGTGTCCAGTGTTCTGAAATTCTATAATGACGTGTCTTGGTGTGGGTCTGATTTGTTTTGCTAGATAGTGTGCCCTTACAATTTAGAGTCTCAGTTGTTCATTTTAGGGGAATATTTTTTAATAATTGCTTTAATTGTTTCTTCCCTTCTGATTCTTTGTCTTTCTACAACTCCCATTATTCAGATATTCAACCTTCTGGACTGATCCTCTAACTCTTAATGATTTTAAGTAGAGCAAATTTGATTTTCAATTTTACTCTCCATTCTTTCTATTGAATTTTTGTTTCTGCTATCATGGTTTTGATTTTCAAGAGCTCTTTTTGCTTATCTTCATAGTAATTACTTTTTAAAATAGCTTCCTATTGTTATTTTATGGATATAATATATTATCTCTTTGAGGATATTAATGATGGTTTTTTTTTTGTTTGTCTTATTTTTAAGTTTTTCTCCCTTGCAATTTCTATTTTAAGATTTTACTTATTTATTTGAGAGTGAGAGAGCACAGAGGGAGAGTGAAAGGGAGAAGCAGACTCCCCGCTGACTGAAGAGCCCCACGTAGGGCCTGATTCTAGGACTCGGAAATCATGACCTGAGCCCCTCTCCCTTGCAATTTCTACTTCTTTTAAATTGCTTTTTTTTTCTTCTTGTCTGTTTTGGTTTCTTTCTTATACGTTAAAGGATTTCCTTAAATATCTAATGATCCTTGGCTGCCTGCCTATATTTTAGAGTGAGGACATTAAAAAGCTGTAAAGGCCATGTGAGAGCTGGGACATGTAGGCCAAGGGCTTAACTGTAGGATTCTTTTGTCCATTTCATTAAGAGAACCCTGATCAAAGTATCTTTGGGATTTCTCTTTTGGACTGGCCACATTTCCCAGAGGAATTTTTCCAAAAGCATAATCATGCTTTTTGTTTATCTTTGTTTAGGAATCAATTTCTCGGGTTTGCCAAGCCTGTTATCATTCTTCCATTTGTTTTCTAGCTTCTAAAATACTGCTGCTGTTGTCTCTTTTCCCTTTCTGGGCCTGGAGGATAATACGGGAATTTGCTCCCCACCTCTCCCCCCAGTCTTTAACTGGAAGCTCCCGTTATTTCTTTTTTTCTTTCTTTCTTTCTTTTTTTAAAAGATTTTATTTATTTATTTGTCAGAGAGAGAGAGAGAGATCACAAGCAGGCAGAGAGGCAGGAAGAGGCAGAGGGAGAAGCAGGCTCCCTGCCGATGTGGGACTCGATGTGGGACTCGATTCCAGGACCCCGGGACCATGACCTTAGCCGAAGGCAGCCGCTTAACCAACTGAGCCACCCAGGCGTCCCGCTCCCGTTATTTCTTTAGGATAATTTTTCTGGAAGACAATTATAGGATCGTGTAGAAAGGTTTTGACATTGGTTACCAGATTGCCCTAAAGCTGTATGTATATATGAAAAGAGGAATGTTTTTACATAATTGTTTTTGCAACAAGTATTAAGTAACTTTCATGGGTATTGCGTGCACTCACCCATTGGCTTCAATCCTCCACCTGGCGGGAGCGGTCTACAATGCAAGAAACGTCTAAAAAAAAAAAAAAATGAGAAAAAGAGACGCGCATGACAGTTGGGCGAAGACAGAAAAATTACTTCAAAGGGCCAGCTCATTAGCCCGCGCCTCTCTGGCAACCTGAGAGGATGGGAGGGGGGTCTGATGTCGTCGATAATTGGTTGGCCTCTCTAACCAATCACGAGCAGCAAGTGGTTTTGCTTGCCGTCGTGGTCCGCCTCCCCGTGGGCTTCGGGGCCACGCTTACAAATGGGAACAGGGTAGGTAAGAGGGACAGACGGCTCAGCCAATGAGACCTTGCGAGGCTCATGGGCCGGGTGAGGCCGCTGCCAGGTTTAGGGCGGAAGGAGCTGCTCCGGGTAAGAAGGTGAACGAAAGATGGCGGCGGAAACGCTGCTGTCCAGTCTGTTGTGGCTGCTGCTTCTGGGGCTCCTATTACCCGCAAGTCTGACTGGCGGTGTCGGCAGCCTGAACCTAGAGGAGCTGAGTGAGATGCGTTATGGGATCGAGATCCTGCCATTGCCTGTCATGGGAGGGCAGGTGAGGAGGCGTGGAGGGGCCAGGGTCTGGGGCAAGGGAAAGAGGGAAAAGGTGGAGGAAGAAGGGCAGCTGTGGAGTCCGCAGCGGGAGCCTAAGAAGAATCAGGAAGAGTAGGTAGGAGTTTTACGATGAGTCCTAAGGCTCGTTGACTGAGACCTATTCCCTTGGGGCTAGGGAGTGGGAGGGGTGGGGCTTCCCGCTGTCAGCTTCAGTTCCTGATCCGAGCACCCGGACTCCGCCCCGCGAGAAGTGGGAGTGCTCTCTCCCCTCACCCGCCAAACACAGCTGCAGGACTTGTGGCTCATTTTGACTTGACTGGGCGCTTCCCCCAGGATCTGAAGAGGGGTCTCGTTGTTCTCTCTGATCCCAGCCTCTCTTTGCCTCCCTGCCCCCCGACCCTCCCTTCTTTCCCAGAGCCAAGCTTCCGACGTGGTGATTGTCTCCTCTAAGTACAAACAGCGCTATGAATGTCGCCTGCCAGCTGGAGCTATTCACTTCCAGCGTGAAAGGGAGGAGGAGGCACCTGCTTACCGAGGGCCTGGGATCCCTGAGTTGTTGAGCCCAATGAAAGATGCTCCCTGCCTGCTGAAGGTGAAAGGGGTTGGGGAGGATGGAAAGAGGGCTTGGGAGCTGGCTAGCTCTCTGGGAGCCAGAGTCCCCGTGAATGAAGAGGAATCCAGAGGACCTGGGGGAATTAAGAAGGCCATTGGAAGAGTAGACATACTGTGCAGACAGGAAAGAAGCAAAGAATCTTGCAGCCACGGATGACACTTTGCTGAATGTAGAGGAGGGTTAGGATAGATGATCTCAGAGTAATAGTTAAGTCAAGATTGAGGTGCCTGAAGAGGGTCAGTGTAGGTAGGAGGGACACTGTCCTAGAGAAGGCCTCCTGGTAAAGTCACCCCCTGCCCCTGTCACTATCTGCCCAGTATCCTATTTTATTTTCATCATAGCATTTTTCATGATCTAGAAATAATCTTACCAACTGAATCATCAGTTTATTTAATTTTGCTCTGCAACGTGAGTCCATGAGGTCAGAGCATTTATCTTATTCACGACTGTATCCCCAGTGGCTAGAACAGCGCAAGGAATGTTGTAGAAGTTCAATTAGTATTCGAATATTCTGTGTTTTCCTGGTCTGAGTGCTTCAAGGATACCACGATTTCTTATCTTTACGGAAGGCAAAGAAGGATTTTTTAAAAAAAATCTTTAAAAGGGGAGGAGGGGAAAGACCACAGGTGGAAAATATACCCTAGAAGTATTTCTCCAGTCACAGAAGGAAAGCAGCCCTTCCTCCTCTCTGAGTCTGAAGAATGGAGTGTGGAAGCAGAGGGGAGAAGAAGTAGTTGAGAGGTTATGTGTCTTGGAGCCAGAAGAGATTCAGGTTCCAAGCAGAGACATCTGCACTCTATCCCCTTGATTGTTCATTTTTTCTTGTCAGACCAAGGACTGGTGGACGTATGAATTCTGTTATGGACGCCACATCCAGCAGTACCACATGGAAGGTGACTGACGCCTACATTTTCCCTAAGCCCTCAGCACCACATCATGGAAGGTGACCTGCCCTCCCCGTCCCCTTCCCTCTTTGTCCTCTTAGAAGGGAGTAATGGTGCTTCACTGTGGTTTCTCTTGTAGATTCAGAGATCAAAGGTGAAGTCCTCTATCTCGGCTACTACCAATCGGCCTTCGACTGGGAGGATGAGACAGCCAAGGTGGCAGGAGTCTGGGATCGGGAGAGAACGGGGTCCTGGCTGTAGGCTAAGAGCCCTGATCAGAGGGAGGAGGGGCGGAATTCGCTGATATGTTGCTTGGGGCTTGGTGGCCATTAGGACAAAGTGCCATTCTTCCTCTTTGCTGTCTTTCTTCCACCCTCCCTCCTTCTTGATGTCCTCCCCAGGCCTCCAAGCAGCATCGCCTGAAACGCTACCACAGCCAGACCTATGGCAATGGGTCCAAGTGCGACCTCAATGGGAGGCCACGGGAGGCCGAGGTTCGGGTGAGTCTCAAGAGAGGGAAGTTGACAATTTAGATTCTAAGGGAGGAGGGCAGGGTTGCATGTTAGACTCCAAAAGGTCTCTTCCAGACCCCAGATTCTTAAGTTTAAGACTCCTTTTCCAGCTGGTAGCTGGACACTACTGCCTGGATGGTCTGAGGCACTTCAAGTCAAAATTTCCCAAATCCTCCCCGTGGATCCCCTAGCCACACCTATTCTTTTTCCTGTGTTTCTTCTCTTATCACCTGAGCATCATTTCTGACTCTTCCTTCCTTCATGGAACGACTCGTCAGTGAGGTGGTACTGGTGTAGGCACTGGGCTCCGCTCTGGGCGTACGGCGCTGGGCAAACATGTAGCCTCTGCCCTCCGTCTAGAAAGGAAGTCGTGTTAACAAAAGAATAGCAGAAATGAGTCTGTGACTATAAACCGAGGAGTCTAGTTCTCTCAGAGTAAATGACAAAGCCTATTCGTTCTACTTCTAGACTTTTCTGACCACTCTCTTCTTCCCTATGCTTGGTGCCTTCATCTCTCACCTGCACCACTGCCGACAGCCTCTTAGCAGGTGCTCCTGATCTAGTGGTCCTGACCTGCATTCAGGCAAGCAGGCGGAGGGATGGAGGGAAAGGTTCGTCAGGTGCTTCTAGTGTGTATTCACAAACACAAACACCTACAGAGAACGGAATTACACACTTGATCACGCGCAAAAATTCTCTCTCCGTAATGCGGATTTTCACATGCAGCTGTGCTCTGGTAGATGTTGAAGACTCTGATCACCAGGATAGAGTAAGGGGGTGGGGAGGAGGGACACTTGATGCGTCACGTTTGCCAATATCTGTCTTAAATATTCCTACCATGGCCAAATTCGTGCTATCGCTGTGATGTCCACCACCTCTCAATATTCCTGAACATTTACCAGTTGGCTGTGTGAGCGGGCCCCCAACGCACCGCTATGGCAAGTGTCACTTCTCTGTTCAGTCCTGGAAAACCTTCAGTGATTCCGCCTTGCACAAAGGCTTAGATCCAAATACTTCAGCAAGACTGGGGTGGCCAGGGAGGTGGTGGGAAGCCCTCAGAATCTGGGTATATTTTGAAGGTGGAGCCAGTAAGATTTGTTGATGGATTAGATATGGGGTGGAGTCAAGTATGACTCCAGGGTTTTTGGCTTGAGCAACCGAAACAAGGCAACTGTCATATACTAAAATGGGAAGGGATGGGTTCGGAGGGGAAACAAGGTTGATGTTAGACATATGAAGGTCAAAATGACTGTGGACCTTCAGTGGTGACGGCCAGTCGGTAGTTGGCTCTGTGATTCTGGAGTTCAGGGATGAGGTCTGGGCTGGAGATATAAATACTCATTGTGTTTCTGCCCCACTGACCTTCTTTCTGTTCTCTGAATCAATGGGTCTCATTGTTCCCTCTGCCTAAAGCTGTCTTCCCCCAGATCTGCAAGTGCTTGGTTCCATCCCCTCATTCAGGTTATAGACCCCTGTGACACCTGCACAGGGGGCCCTAATGTAGGCACACACAACACACCCATCCTTCTGCCCCCTTGCTGGTAAACCCCTACAGTATTTTATATTCTTGAAAGCATGTATCATTTCCTGAAATTATCTTATTTGTTTGAGTTTAATTCTCTCAGTCTATCCGACTAGAATAAGCTTCAGAAAGGCAGGGACTTTTCTTTTTTAAATTTTTTGTCTGTCTGATTTTCTGCTATATCCTTGGTGCCTGGAACAATGCCTGGCACCAAGAAGGTGCCCAGAAATTATTTGTTGAACAAATGATAAGCCAGCTCAAATGTCATTTATTTCATGTGAACCTTCTTGGCTAACCCAGATGGTTTCTTCAGCATTTTATATACACATATCCACGGCTTAGTCTATTTGGGCTGCTAGAAGAAAAGACCACAGACTGAGTAGCTTATAAACAGATTTTTTAAAAAAAGATTTATTTATTTGATAGAGAGATAGAGAGAGATCACAAGTAGGCAAAGAGGCAGGCAGAGAGAGAGGGGGAAGCAGGCTCCCCACTGAGCAGAGAGCCCGATGCGGGGCTCAATCCCAGTACCTGAGATCATGAGCTGAGCCGAAGGCAGAGGCTTTAACCCACTGAGCCACCCAGGCACCCCAGATTTTTTTCTTAAAGTTCTGAAAGCTGGAAGTCAGAGGTCAGGGTTACAGTGTGGTGGGGTGAAGGCCCTCTTTCAGGTCATAGACTTGTTTATTCTTACATGGCGGATGGGTCTAGGGAACTCTGTGGAACCTCTTTTATAAGAGCATTAATCCCATTTGTGAAAGTTCCATCCTTATGACCTAAGCACCTCCCAAAGGTTCCACTTTCTAATACTATTACATTGGGCATAGATGTTTAGGGGGACATAAACATTCAGACCATAGCAACCCACAAGCATTTATACACCTATATAATCTATTATGGCACTTACTTTACATTATTATTTTTTTTAAGTAGGCTCCATACCCAGCATGGAACCCAACGTGGGGCTTGAATGCACAACCCTGAGATCAAGACTTGAGTTGAGATCTGGAGTTGGACACTTAACCGACTAAGCTACCCAGGGACCCCCATATCTTTATTATTATTTGGAGCTTCAGCAGGCCAAGAATTGAGGGCAAAGACTGCCTTTTCCCCTTGTCTATTGAACATATGCCCTGTGCCAAGCACTGTAGTAGAAACTGGGGATAAAATGGTGACCGAGAGACCTAGTCCTGCTCTCTGGAGACAGACACTAAATAAACAGCCACAACAAGCAGGATAAAATCTGGTGAAGTAGATATCATAGGAGGCCACACAGTAAAGGAAATGGCCAAGTGTAGGTAAAGGGGAAACTTGCTGGAGAACATGACCTTTGAACTGGGAGTTGAAGGCTGAGGAGTTAGTCTAGCAGTGGTAAAGAAGTGGGAGAGGGAAGAGGGCGTTCTAGGTGGAATGAGCAAATGTTAGGGGGCAGTTTACACGTCAGGAAGCTCTGTGGCTATGTTGGGGAGTTTGGATAATCTGAGAACTAAGGGGGGAGCCAGGGAAATATTTGAGGCAGAATGACGACATATCCAATTTTGGTTTGGAAGGCTCATTCTGGCCGGAGTGCAGCAAATGATGGGGAGGCCAGGTAGGAGGTGGTTGCAGCAATCCAGGTGAGAAAAGAAGGTGGCCCAGGGAATGAAGAAATGTGAATCTCGGGGGAGATTAGGGGACAGAGTCAATAGAGTAAGATTCGTGGGTTTCTGGCTTGATAGGTGATGGGTTGTTCCTATCACCGAGTTAGGTCTAGTAGAAAGAGGAGTAGGTCTGGTGAAGGAAAATGATGATTCTGGTTTTGATTATGATGATTTTGGTGGCTGAAGACATTCAAGTAGAGAGCTCTAAGGAATCTGTTGGATCTGTGGGCTTGGATCACAGGAGACAGATCCAGATTGAACACAGAGGGCTGGGAGTCATCAACATATTGGCTATGATTGGAGTCAAGGTCTGGGTAAAATCCTCCCAAAGAAACAGTAAATAGTGAGAAAAGTGGAACAGAGTGTTGAGGAAGCCATTGTTTAAAGCACGGGCAGAAGGGAGGCTCTGCCGAGAAGAAGGGGCCAGAAAGGAGATATGGTGATGCAATCGCAAGGAGGGACTGGTCCATGCTGACAGTTGCATCTGAACCTTCAGGGAAGAGAATTAAAAGCTGCTTATAGGTGATCGTGGGAATTATTATTTTAATAAAAGCAAAGCTTGCATTGCACAAGGAAATGAGAATACAGACCATAGGCATGGGAACCAGATGAAAAGTTCGAAGTCCTCTACTCTGTCTCCCCTGAGCAGAGGTCATTGGCGATCTTTGCTACAGCAGTTTCAGTGAGGTGGTGAAGAAGTGGGAGAAGTCTGGGTGTGAAGGGGAGGAGAAAGGCGAGCCCCGGTTACAGGGATTATGAGGTTGGGAGGTTCATCACAGGTATGAAAGGGTGCTGTATTTGTTAGGGAGACTGGAGGTTTTAGTGGCGGACAGTTGAGGGCATTCCTGTTTGGCTGTTTCTCATTTTTTAGTTCTTACATCCTGATAGACCACCCAAGCTCATTGCCTTCGTGATTGAGTGAGCCTCCCCCTCCAGGGCAAGCACAGTGAAGTTCGGTCTTCCCAATGCCTCCTGGGCAGGAGCAGTGTGCATGGTGTTTGGTAAAAGTGCAGTCCCCATGGGGTTTGGGAATGGCTGGCCATCTTGAATTAAACAAATTTGGATCCCCATCTCAGTTCTAACATTAAGTAAGATTTCACAGAGACCTAAGATTTTTCCTTTTCTAATTTCTAATTATGAAACATTTCAAACTTACAGAAAATAATGTCCTAGAGACCCATAAATCCACTGCCAAGGGAAACAGATGTTAACATTTTGCCATCAGAAAGGAATAAAATGCTAATGGTATAGTTAAAGCCCACCCTCTCATTTCTCCCCTCTCCCTCCTCTCCAGAAACAACCACAGCCATTTCCATGCTTGCTTTGTACTTTTATTAGCTGTACACATGTCATAGGCAATACGTATTGTTTTGTATTTTAAAATTATACATTAGTGGTATCAACTTGCTTTTTCACTAGTCAATGTTTGCCCTTCTTTGGCAGGACACGGAGATCTAGTTCAGTGACTTTTTTTTTTTTTTTTTTAAGATTTTATTTATTTATTTGACAGAGAGAGAGAGATCACAAGTAGGCAGAGAGGCAGGCAGAGAGAGAGGGGGAAGCAGGCTCCCCGCCGAGCAGTGTCTGATGTGGGGCTCGATCCCAGGACCCTGAGATCATGACCTGACCTGAAGGCAGAGGCTTTAACCCACTGAGCCACCCAGGCACCACTAGTTCAGTGATTTTAATGGCTGCGTTGTATTTCATTGTTTACTCAGTATCCCTCTACTGAGGAATGGTTGGGTTTCAACTCTGATGCTCTTACACACGGTGCTGCAGTGTAGAGCTCATTGTGAGTGTGCAAGAGCTTATCTGAGGGAAATACCTACAAGTAGAACAACGGAGTTACCGGGAATGCATATTTTATTGGTGAGTTTGGTGCATTGCCCATTTTTTCAATGTTTTTAATGAGTAGGTATTCATTTGTTTTTATTATTTTTTTAGGTTATGGTAAAATAGACATGGAAGTTATCATTTTAACAAATTTTAGGTGTACAATTCAGTGGCATTAACTGCATTAACAATGTTGTATAACTATTACCATTATTTCCAGAACTTTTTCATCATCCCAAATCCTTATACCCATTAAGAAATTATGCATTTCTCCCCCTCCCCCACTCTCTGTGACAAATCACACAAATCAAAAAGACAAATCACACATTTGTCTTTTTGTGTGTGTCTGGCTTATTTCACTTAGCATACTGTTTTCAAAGTTCATCCATGTTGTAGTATGTATCAGAATCTTACTTCTTGGGATGCCTGGATGGCTCAGTCGTTAAGCATCTGCCTTCAGCTCAGGTCATGATCCTGGGGTCCTGGGATCAAGCCCCTCATTGAGCTCCCTGCTCGGCGGGAAGCTTGCTTCTCCCTCTCCCACTCTTCCTGCTTGTGTTCCCTCTCTCACTGTGTCTTTCTCTGTCAAATAAAAAAAAAAAAAAAAAAAAAAAGCTTACCTCTTTTTATAGCGTATTCCTCTGGTGGAACATTTGGTAATATTCCATTGTGTGTGTGTGTGTGTGTGTGTGTGTCTGTGTATCATATTTTGCTTATCTATTCATCTATTGATGGATGGATACCTTGATGTTTCCACCTTTTGGCTATTGTGAATAATGTTGCAGTGGACATTGTTGTACAATCATGTGTTTTGAGTGCCTGCTTGAAATTCTTTTTGGGTATATACATAGGACAGAAATATACCTTATGGTAATTCTTTGTGTAGCTTTTTAAGGAATTGCCAAATTGTTTTCCACAACAGCTGCACTATAGATTCTCATTAACAATACACAAAGACTCCCAAATTTTCAACACCCTCTCTGATACTTATTATTACTGTTTTTTGTAATATTCATCCTAATGGGTATGAAGTGGTATCTCATTGTGGTTTTGATTCTCATTTTCCTAATGACAAATGACATTGAGCATCTTTTCATGTACTTATTGGCCATTTGTGTATCTTCTTTGGAGAAATGTCTATTTAAATCCTTTGCCCATTTTTTAATTGAACTTTTTTTTTTTTAAGATTTTATTTATTTATTTGACAGAGAGAGAGAGAGAGATATCACAAGTAGGCAGAGAGGCAGAGAGGCAGAGAGGGGGAAAGCAGGCTCCCCACTGAGCAGAGAGCCCGACACGGGGCTCGATCCCAGGACCCTGAGACCATGACCCCAGCCGAAGGCAGAGGCTTTAACCCACTGAGCCACCCAGGCGCCCCGAGTTATTTGTTTTTTTAATTGTTGTTGAGTTGTGGGAGTTTTTATATAGTCTGGATTGTAATCACTTGCCAGATACATGATTTGCAAGTATTTTCTCCCATTCTGTAGGTTTCTTTTTGACTCTCTTTTTTTTTTTTTTTTTAAAGATTTTTAAATTTATTTATTTGAGAGAGAGAGAGAGCATGAGAGGGGAGAAGATCAGAGGGAGAAGCAGATTCCCCGTGGAGCAGGGAGCCCGATGCGGGACTTTATCCTAGGACTCCAGGATCATGACCTGAGCTAAAGGCAGTCATTTAACCAACTGCACCACCCAGGCGCCCTCTGTCTCTTTTTTTAATAGGCTCCACGCCTAATGTGGGGCTTGAACTCATGACCCTGAGATCAAGAGTCACATGCTCTACTAACTGAACCAACCAGGCCCCCCCTGCTTTTTCACTCTTAATAATTTTTTTTTTTTTAAGATTTTTTATTTATTTGACAGAGAGAAACACAGCGAGAGAGGGAACACAAGCAGAGGGAATGGTAGCGGGAGAAGCAGGCTTCCTGCGGAGCAGGGAGCCCGATGTGGGGCTCGATCCCAGGACCCTGGGATCATGACCGGAGCCGAAGGCAGATGCTTAACAACTGAGCCACCCAGGCGCCCCTTAATAATGTTTTTTGATGCATAACAGTTACTAATTCTGATGAGGTCTAATTTACCTATTATTTTTCTTTTATTGCCTATGCTTTTGACCTTATATTTGAGAAATCATTGCCTATACCAAGGTCATGATTTTTACTGATCTTTTCTTCTAAGAATTTTATAGTTTAGAGTTGATTTTTTTTTTAAGATTTTTTTTTAATTTGAGAGAGAGTGCAAGTGGGGGGGGCAGAGGGAGAGGGAGAAGCAGTCTCCCCCCTAAGCAGGGAGCCCCATGCTGGGCTCAATTGCAGGACCCCGAGATCATGACCTGAGCCAAAGGGAGACACCTAACCAACTGAGCCACCAAGGTGTCCCTTGAGTTCATTTTTGTATACAAAGTAAGATAAGGATCCAACTTCATTTGTTTGCATGTAAATATCCAGGTTCTGTAGCACCATTTGTTGAAAATACTATTCTTATCCGTTTGAATGATCTTAGTACCCTTGTGAAAGTCAAATGAGCAAATATTTTAGAGTTTATTTCTAGCTCTGTTCTATGCCATTGGTCTGTCTATCCTAATGCCAATACCACACTGTTTCGATTTTGGTGGCTTTGCAGTAAGTTTTGAAATTAGGAAGTGTTGAGTCTTCCAACTTTGTTCTTTTTTTGAGATTGTTCTGTATATGAGATTCCTTGAGATTCTATATAAATTTTAAGACGGTTTTTTCTCTATCCATAAAAAGGCCATTGGGATTTTGATGGGGATCACGTTGAATATGTAGATAACTTAGTATAGTATTGCCATCTTAAGTTTTCTAATCCATGAACATAGGATATCTTTCCATTTATTTGTGTCTTCTATAATTTCTTTGTGTAATATTTTATAGTTTTCCATGTGCAAGTCTTTCACCTCCTTGGATAAGTTTATCCCAAGTAGTTTATTTTTTGATGCTATTGTAATTGAAAATTTTAAAAAATTGCCTGTTTAGCTTATTTATTACAAATATACAGAAATACAACTGATATTTGCAGGCTGATTTTATATCCTGCAACTTTGCTGAATTCATTTATTAGCTGTAGCAGGTTTTTTTTGTATTTCTTTTGGATTTTCTATATGTAATATCATGTCACTATGAATAGAGATGATTTTATTTTACTTCTTTCTTTCCAATTTGGATGCCCATTATTTCTTTTTCTTGTCTAATTGCTCTGGTTAGAATTTCCAGTACTATGTGATGTAGAAGTGTCATAAAGTGGGCATCCTTATCTTGTTCCTATTATTAGTGGGAGAGCTTTCAATCTTTTACCATTGAATATGACATCAGCTATGGGTTTTCTTTTGTGGCCTTTATCATGTTGAGGATATTCTCTTCTATTCCTAGTTTATGAAGTGATTTTATCAGGAAAGGTGTTGGCTTTTTTCAAATACCTTGTTCACACCAATCGTGATGATCATGTGACTTTTTTCTTCATTCTGTTAATGTGGTGTATTATAAAATGCAGATTGATTTTTGTAGATTGAGCCATCTTTGCATTCCTGGAATAAAACCCATATAAATCGTGATACATAATGCTTTCAATATGCTACTGAATTTGGTTTGCTAGTATTTTGTTGAGAAAGTTTGCAATTTGTATTTACAAGGGATCTTGGTCTATAGTTTTCTTGTAATATCTTTGTCTAGTTTTAGAATCAAGGTAGTGTTAGCCTCATAGAATAAGTTAGGAAGGCATTCTTCATATAGTCCAGATTTGATTCCTTGGTCATCTACATTCCCTCCATCTATAGCTTGTCTTTTTCTTTTGTTCATAGTATCTCTAATGTACATTTTTTTAAGATTTTTATTTATTTATTTATTTGACAGAGAGATCACAAGTAGCCAGAGAGGCAGGCAGAGAGAGGGGGGGAAGCAGACTCCCCGCTGAGCAGAGAGCCCGATGTGGGGCTCGATCCCAGGACCCTGAGATCATGACCTGAGCTGAAGGCAGAGGCTTTAACCCACTGAGCCACCCAGGCGCCCCTCCAATGTACTTTTAATTGAAAATTTTTAAAATTCCAATATGATTAGAAACATCAATTTTGAGCGCCCAGGTGACTCAGTCGTTAGGCATCTGCCTTCGGCTTGGATCATGATCCCAGGATCCTGGGATCAAGGCTGACATTGGGCTCCTTGCTCGGCAGGGGGGCCTGCTTCTCCCTCTTTCACTCCCCCTGCTTGTGTTCCCTCTCTGTGTCTCTCTCTGTCAAATAAATAAATAAAAAATCTTAAAAAAAAATCAGTCTTTAAAGTTGGTATATTTTATGTCTTTTGTTAATGGGAAAGGTCCTATTCATTTATATTTTTCAAATTATAGAAGTTTTCTCCTAAAAAAAGTTTTCTCCTCATACATTGTACTTTAATTCAATAAATTAATTTAATTTAATGTATAATGTAAGCTTGGAACCTAAATATACCTATTTTTCATCTGAATAACTGGATGTCCCAGCGTCATTTATTGAGCAGCCCATACTTTCCTCTCTGATTTGTAGTGCCACATCAGGCATTTATCAGGTTGTCTATATATATGCATTTCCTTCTTGGCTTCTCTTGTTTCAATATTCTGTTTATTCTTATGCCAATACCACATTGTTTTAAGTACTATAGTTTTTTAGGAAGTCTTGATGTCTGGTAATAGGCATTTTTTCTCTTTGTTTTTTCTTTTCTTTTTTTTTTTTAAGATTTTTATTTATTCATTTGACAGAGAGAGAGATCACAAGCAGACAGAGAGAGAGGGGGAAGCAGGCCCCCTGCTGAGCAGAGAACCAGATGGGGGGCTCCATCACAGGACCCTGAGACCATGATCTGAGCCGAAGGTAGAGGCTTTAACCCACTGAGCCACCCAGGCGCCCTCCCTTCGTTTTTCAAAACTGAGGTCATTGGACAAGTTCTTTGAAAAAACTTTTGGGGATTTTAATTGAAATTACATTGAATTTTATATTAATTTGGAGGGAATTGATATTTTATGATACTGACTCTTCATTCACAATGAACATAATGTATACTTCTATTTACTTATTGCCTTGTACTTTAATAAGATTTTAATTTTCTCTGTGAAAGCTTTTGTATATCTCATGTGAGGTTACTTCTAGATACCTTGTAGCTTTTATTTGTGTCTTGTGTGTAGGCAAATGTTTCAAGCATACAGGTACCTTATAGTATTTGATGCTATTGTAAATGGCATCTTTTATTTTTTATTTATTTTTTTAAAGATTTACTTATCCATTTGAGGGGGGAGGGGCAGCAGGAGAAGGAGAGAGAGAATCTCTCCTGCAGACTTCTCGCTGAGCATGGAGCCTGTTGCAGGGCTCAATCCCAGGACCCCAAGATCATGACCTGAGCTGACATTAAGAGTCAGATGCTCAACTGACTGAGCCACCCAGGTGCCCTGTAAATGGCGTCTTTTAAAAATTACATTTTCTGATTGAGTGTTGCTGGGGTATGGTCACGTTTTTAATCTTATATATTGATCTTGAACTCTCATTCCTAATAGTTTGCAGGTTCTCTTGGATTTTCTATGTGAATAATTATGTCATCTGCAAATAGGGACACTTTGGTTTCTTCCTTTCTAACCCTTAAATATTTTATTTTTCTTCTACCTGCAGTGCAATAGAAGTGGTTATGGTGAGTATCTTTGGCTTGTCCTGACTTTAAAGGAAGTACTCCTGAAGTTACACTATTAACATGATATTTAAAAAAAAACAAAACAAAAAAACATATTTTCCTGTAGGCTTTTTGTAGACACCCTTTATCAGGCGAATAAAGATCCATTTTATTCCTAGTTTGGGGAATATTTTCATCATGGGTAGGTGTGGAATTTTTAAAAAATTTATTTATTTGACAGAGAGAGAGAGAGATCACAAGTAGGCAGAGAGACAGGCAGAGAGAGAAGGGGGGGGAAGCAGGCTCCCTGCCGAGCAGAGAGCCCGATGCGGGGCTCGATCCCAGGACCCTGAGACCATGATCTGAGCCGAAGGCAGAGGCTTTAACCCACTGAGCCACCCAGGCGCCCCCCACAAGGTGTAGAATTTTAACACATTTTTTTCTGTATCTATCAAGATGGTTATATGGTTTTTCATCTTTATTTTTTAATATAGTGAATTCAACTAATTCATTTTCTAAGATTTTTTTTTTACCCTTGCATTTCTGGAATAATTCATGGTAATAAAGTATTTTTCTTAAGATTTTATTTTTAAGTAATCTCTACACCCAACATGGGGCTCCCATGACAACCCTGAGATCAAGAGTCACGTGTTCTACCAACTGAGCCAGCCAGGTGCTGCTCCTTGAAATATTCTTATACCTTGCTATATTCAGTTTCCTAATATTTTAATTGATTTTTACCCCTGTTTTCATAAGTGAATCGGTCTACAATTTTCTTGTATTGTTTTAGTCTTGTCTTGGTGTCAAGTTATACTAGCTTCATAAATGTCTTGAAAAGCTTCTCTCTTTCCTGTTCTCTGGAACAGTTTGCTAAGATAGGAATTAAAATCTATTCTTTAAAGGTTTGGGAGAACTCTCTAAAACCACCTTGTCCCAATACACCACAATACTGTATACTCCGGATTATGGGGATGGTTTTTAAACTGATTTATTAAGTGATAAGAGTTTTCATATTAACTCATGAAGCATTAACAAGTTATAATTTCATGGGCCATTATTTAGTTGTCTAAATTTTCAAATGTATTAGCCTAAAATTATAATGTTTTATTTTTAATAATCGCTTTTTGTAGATTTGTCCCCTTTTTAAATCCTAATATTGACTTTACCTTTTCTCTTTTTGTTGATCTGTCTTGCTAGAGATTTGTCTGTTAGTCCAAGAGTTGCGTTTTTACTTTGTTTATCTAATCTACTCTGTTGTCTGTTTACTATTTCATTAACATGTTTATTTTATCTTCATTATTTCTTTCCTTCTCCCTTATGTTTATTCACTTCTTTTTCTAACTTCAATTTTTTTCACACTTAAAAAATTTTTTTTAAAAAAAAAATTTTTTTTTCAGTATTTTAAAAAATTTAAATTCAATTAATTAACATATAGTGTATTACTAGTTTCAGAGGCAGAGGTCAGTGACTCATCAGTCTTCTATATACCCAGTGCTTATTGCATCACGTGCCCTCCTTAACGTCCATCACCCAGTTACCCCATCTCCCCTCCCCTCTTCCTTCCAGCAACCCTCAGTTTGTTTCCTGTGATTAAGAGTGTCTCATAGTTTGTCTCCATCTCTGATTTTGTCTTGTTTTATTTTTCCCTCTCTTCCCCTATGATCCTGTTTTGAATTCCACCTATGAGTGAGATCATAATGATAATTGTCTTTTTCTGTTTGACTTACTTCACTTAGCATAACACCGTCTGGTTCCATTCATGTCATTACAAATGGCAAGATTTCATTTTTTGATGGCTGAGTAGTAGTCCATTGTGTACATATACCACATCTTCTTAATCCATTCATCTATGGATGGATACCTGTGCTCTTTCCATAGTTTGGCTATTGTGGACATTGCTTTTATAAACATTGGGGTGCAGGTGCCCCTTTGAGTCACTACATTTGTATCTTTGGGGTAAATACCCAGTAGTGCAATTGCTGGGTCGTAGGGTAGCTCTATTTTCAGCTTTTTGAGGAACCTCCATACTGTTTTCCAGAGTGGCTGCACCAGCTTGCATTCCCACCAACAGTGTGGGAGGGTTCCCCTTTCTCTGCATCCTCACCAACACCTATTGTTTCTTGACTTGTTAATTTTAGCCATTGTGACTGGTGAGAGGTGGTATCTCACTGTGGTTTTGATTTGTATTTCCCTGATACTGATAGATGTTGAGCATTTTTTCATGTGTCTCTTGGCCATTTGGATGTCTTCTCTGAAGAAATGTCTGTTCATGTCTTCTGCCCATTTCTTTTCTTTTTAAGATTTTATTTATTGGCTCAGTGGGTTAAAGCCTCTGCCTTCAGAGAGGAGAGATACAGCGAGAGAGGGAACACAGGCAGAGGGAGAAGCAGGCTCTCCGCCAAGCAGGGAGCCCAATGCAGGGCATGATCCCAGTGTCCTGGGCTCTGAGCCAAAGGCAGATGCTTAACGACTGAGCCACCCAGGTGCCTCATTCTGCCCATTTCTTGATTGGATTATTTGTTCTTTGGCTGTTGAGTTTGATAAGTTCTTCATAGATTCTGGATACTAGCCCTTTATCTGATATGTCATTTGTAAATATCTTCTCCCATTCTGTCGGCTGTCTTTTGGTTTTTGCCGACTCTTTCCGGCAAAAGAAAATCTTTTGCTGTGGAAAATCTTTTTGTCTTGATTAAGTCCCAATAGTTCATTTTTGCCTTTGTTTCCCTTGCCTTTGGAGATGTATTTAGCAAGAAGTTGCTGTAGCTGAGGTCACAGACATTGCTGGCTGTGTTCTCTTCTAGGATTTTGATGGATTCCTGTCTCACATTGAGGTCTTTCATCCATTTTGAGTCTATTTTTGTGTGAGGTGTAAGGAAATGGTCCGGTTTCATTCTTCTGCATGTGGCCACACTTAAAAAAATTGTGTATTTCATTTTTTAATAGATATTACAATCTCATAGCTCAAATATAGAAATGTTTATGTACTCAGAGTTTTTGTTTTGTTTTGTTTTAGAAAGAGAGAGAGCATGCATGGGGCAGGGCTTGGGGAGGGGTAGAGGGAGAGAGAATTTTTTTTTTTTAAGATTTTATTTATTTGGGGCGCCTGGGTGGCTCAGTGAGTTAAACCTCTGCCTTCGGCTCAGGTCATGGTCTCAGGGTCCTGGGATTGAGCCCCACATCTGGCTCTCTGTTCGGCGGGGAGCCTGCTATCCCCCCCGAATGCCTCTCTGACTACTTGTGATTTCTCTCCGTGTCAAATAAATAAATAAAGTTTTTTAAAAAAAAGACTTTATTTGACACAGAGAGAGATAGCGAGAGAGAAAGAGCACAAGCACGGGGAGCCGCAGGCAGAGGGAGGGGGAGAAGCAAGTTCCCTGCTGAGCAAGGAGCCCGATGCAGGGCTCCATCCCAGGACCCTGGGATCATGCCTGAGCTGCTTAACCAGCTGGGCCACTCAAGCACCCCTGGGAGAAAGAATCTTTTTTTTTTTTTTTTTTTAATTTGACAGAGATCACAAGTAGTCAGAGAGGCAGGCAGAGAGAGAGGGGGAAGCAGGCTCCCCGCTGAGCAGAGAGCCCGATGTGGGACTCGATCCCAGGACCCTGAGATCATGACCCGAGCTGAAGGCAGAGGCTTTAACCCACTGAGCCACTCAGGCGCCCCTGGGAGAAGGAATCTTAAGCAGGCTCCACACCCACACTCAGCACAGAGCTGATGTGAGGCAGGATCTCATGACCCTGAGATTATGACCTGAGCTGAAATCAGGAGTTGTGTGCTCAACCAACTGAGCCACCCAGATGCTCCTCAGAGATTTTATTTGTAAGTAAACTACCCCCAACGTGGGGCTCAGATTCATGACCCCATGATCAAGAATTGCATGCTCTACTGACTGAGCCAGCCAGGTGCCCTGACTCAGACTTTTTTCAATGTTACTACACACATTTATCTTGGAGCTCTTTCCAAATACATGTATAAATAACTTCCTCTTCCTCCCTCCCTCCCTTCCTCTTTGTTTCTTGCTCTTTTTTTTTTTGTCCTTTTAATTGAGATATAATTAACATAAAACATTATATTAGTTTCAGGTATATAATGTATTTCAATATTTTATGTATTGCAAAATGATCACCAAAATAAGTCTAGTTAGCATCTGTCAACTATACAGTTATAAATTTTTTTTTTCTTGTGATGAGAACTTGTAGGATCTACTCTCTTGGCAACTTTCAAATATGTGATATGGTATCATTAACTTTAATCACATGCTGTACATCCCTAAATTAATTAATTAATTAATAACTGGAAGTTTGTACCTTTTGGCTCCCTTCACCCATTTTGCCCATCACCCTCTTGTTCTTTTTAATTATTAATTAATTTTTTTTTAAGATTTATTGATTTATTTGAGAGAGAGAGAGAGGGAAAAAAGTGCAAGAAGGGGCAGGGGTGGAAGAAGAGGGGGAGAGATAGAATCCTCAAGCAGACTCTCTGCAGGATGTGGAGTCAGACGTGGGGCTCAGTCCCAGGACCCTGGGATTGTGATCTGAGCTGAAATCAAGAAGACATTGCTTAACCGACTGAGCCACCCAGGCACCCCACTCTTGTTCTTTTTTATAGTTGCTATTATTCTCTTATACACTGTGCTATCATTTGACTAAATAGTTCCCTGTTGATGGACATTTAGGTTGTTTTAATTCTTATTAACACAAAAGTGCTGCAGTGAATAACCTTGTACTGACAGTATAATGGAGGTTAAATTCCTGCAAGTAGACTTGTGTGATATTGATACGTACTGCCAAGTTACCCTGCTTAGGTAAATAACTCTGCCTCCAGCAATGTCTGAGAATGCCAGTTCCCCTACAGCTCTGCCAACCCAGAGTATTTTTAAACTTGTGGATTTTGGCTAGTCATCAAATAGGCATCAGATAAATAGTGATTTCTTAGTATTTTTTTTTTTTTTTAGTATGATTTTCACTTGCATTTATCTTAGGAAAAGGTAGATAATCTTACTCCTATTTAAGAGCCATTTCTCTTCTTTCTTTCTTTTTTTTTTTTTAAGATTTTATATATTTATTTGACAGAGAGATCACAAGTAGGTAGAGAGGCAGGCAGAGAGAGAAAGAGAGAGAGGGAGGGAAGCAGGCTTCCTGCCGAGCAGAGAGCCCGATGCGGGGCTCAATCCCAGAACCCTGAGATCATGACCTGAGCTGAAGGCAGAGGCTTTAACCCACTGAGCCACCCAAGCGCCCTCTTCTTTCTTTTTTTTTTTTTTTAAGTCTTTATTTATTTATTTGACAGAGAGAGAGAGAGAGATCACAAGTAGGCAGAGAGGCAGGCAGAGAGAGAGCAGAGGCTCCCCACTGAGCAGAGACCCCGATGCGGGGCTCGATCCCAGGACCCTGAGACCATGACCTGAGCTGAAGGCAGAAGCTTTAACCCACTGAGCCACCCAGGCGCCCTAGCCTTTACCCTTCTTTCAACCATCCAACTTCTTTGCTCATTTTCCTAATAGATTGTTGCTCTCTTTCTTCTAAACTTATAAGAAATCTTTGTCTAATAGATTGTCCCCTT
>CM053611.1:60086323-60097117 GCA_028646535.1 Procyon lotor
TTTTTTTTTTTTTTATTATTATTTTTAAGATTTTATTTATTTATTTGACAGAGAGAGATCACAAGTAAGGAGAGAGGCAGGCAGAGAGAGAGGGGGAAGTAGGATCCCCGCCGAACAGAGAGCCCGATGCGGGGCTCGATCCCAGGACCCCTGAGATCATGACCTGAGCCGAAGGTAGAGGCTTTAACCCACTGAGCCACCCAGGCGCCCCTAAGGGTAAAATCTTATAAAAAATGTTAAAAAAAAAAAAGTTATGTAATTTATTTTTCAGTAAGAGTTTTATAAAGATATGATTCACATGCCATACAATTCAGCATGCAATTAGTGGTATGTAGTCTCTTCAGAATTGTGCCGTTATCTCCACAATTACCTTCAGATCATCTTCCTCACGCTAAAAGAAAGTCCCTAGTCTTTGACAGTTACTCTCCATCAAACTGTCTCCTTGACCACACCCTCCACTCTAGACCTCTAGACAATGTCTCATCTTTCAGTCTACAGATTTGCTTCTTCTAGACATTTCATGTGACTGGAATCATACAATTGGGGACCTTTGTGTCTGGCTTCTTTCACTTACTGTGTTTTCGAGGATCATCCACAGGTAGCATCACCGGTACTTTCTTACATGTTATTGCCAAGAACTGTTCCACTTTCTCTTCATCTATTCATCGCTTGGTGGACATTTGGGTTATTTGCATTTTTTAGTTTTATGAACAATGGTGCTTTTAACATTTGTGAACAAGATTTTGTGTGGACATAGGTTTTCATTTTTCTTGGTAGATATCAAGGAGTAGAACTGCTGGATCATATGGTAAACTTTTGGAGAAACTGCCAGACTTTTCCCAAAGCAGTAGTATATGAGGGTTTCATATACTCAACTAGTATATGAGGGTTTCTCTACATCCTTGTCAACATTTGCTTTTATTTTTTTAATTAGTTAATTACTTTTAAAAGATTTTATTCATTCATTTGACACAGAGAGAGCACAAGCAGGGGGAGTAGCAGGCAGAGAGAGAGGGAGAAGCAGGCTCCCCGCCAAGCAAGGAACCCAATGCAGGGCTCGATCCTAGGACCCCGGGATCATGGCCCCAGCTGAAGGCAGCCTCTTAACTGACTGAGTCACTCAGATGCCCCAACATTTGCTTTTATCTTTTAAATTATAGCCAGCCTAGTGAGTGTAAAGTGGCAGTTCGTTGTGGTTTTGATTTGCATTTCCCTGATGGTAAAAGATGTGGTACATCTTTTCATGTGGTTTATTAGCAAGTTGTGTATCTTCTTTGGAGAGATGTCTACAGATCTTTTGCCTGTTTTTAAGTCGCATTATGTGTCTTTCTATTGAGTTGTAAGATTTATTTGTATATTCTGGATACAAGTTTTATCCAATACATGATTTACAAATATTCTCTCCCATTCTTTGGGTTGTCATTTCACATTTTTTTTTTAAAGATTTTATTTATTTATTTGACAGAGAGAGAGAGACCACAAGTAGGCAGAGAGGCAGGCAGAGAGAGAGGGGGAAGCAGGCTCCCCACTGAGCAGAAAGCCCAATGCGGGGCTCGATCCCAGGACCCTGAGATCATGACCCGAGCCGAAGGCAGAGGCTCAACCCACTGAGTCACCCAGGCACCTGTCATTTCACATTCTTGATGGTGTCTTTTGCAGCACAAAAGCTTTTAATTTTGATGATTCCAATTTACCTATTTTTTTGTTGTTGTTGTTGCTTGTGTCTTTGATGTGCTATCAAATAAATCATTAGCACATCTAAGGCCATAAAGACTTACACCTATATTTTCTCCTGAAAATGTTATAGTTTTATGTTTAGGTCTTTGATCTTTAGGCCTTTGATCCATTTTGAGTTAATTTTTTTTTTTTTAAAGATTTTATTTATTTATTTATTTGACACAGAGAGAGAGATCACAAGTAGGCAGAGAGGCAGGCAGAGACAGAGGGGAAGGAAGCAGGCTCCTCGCTGAGCAGAGAGCCCGACTCGGGGCTCAATCCCAGGACCTCGAGATCATGACCTGAGCCGAAGGCAGAGGCTTTAACCCACTGAGCCACCCAGGTGCCCCTAATTTTTGTATATAGTAGGAGGTAGGGGTCCAACTCCTTTTTTTTTTGCACGTAGATATCCAGTTGACCCACCATCATTTGTTGCAAAGATGATTCCCATTGAATTATCTTTGTTACCCTTCAAAAAACCAAATGATAAAAGTAAAGGTTAATTTCTGGACTCTAAATTCTATCTCATTGGTCTGTGTTATCTGTCTTTATGTCAGTACTACACTGTCTGGATTATTGTAGTTTTGTAGCAAGTTTTAAACTCAGTGTAACGTCTCTAACTTTGTTCTTTTTCCAGATTATTTTAGCTATTTGGAGTCCCTTGAATTTTCATATGAATTTTAGGATCGGTTAGTTAATTTCCACCATTAAACCAGCTAGAATTTTGGTGGGAATTGCATTGAATGTAAAGATCAATTTGGGGGAGGATTGCCATCTTAATATTAATACTTAATATTAAGTCTTCTACTCTATGAGCTTGGATATCTTTCCATTGATTTAAGTCTAACTTTTTTAAGAATTGTTTTATAGTTTTCAGAGTGTAAGTTTCGCACTTGTTTTGCCACATTTATTCCTAATTATTCTTTTGATCTTATTGCAAATGGAATTACCTTCTTATTATTTTCTTTTTAAATTGTTCATTGTAGTGTATAGAAATATAATTGATTCCTTTATCCTGCAACCTTATTGAACTTGTATATTAGTCCCACTAGTTTAATAGATTCTTTAGGATTTCCTCCCTCCTTCCTTCCCTTTCTTTCTTCTTTTAGTAGGCACCACACTCAGCATGCAGCCCACTGAGGGGCTTGAACTCCTGACCCTGAGACTAAGACCTAAGCTAAGATCAAAAGTCAGATGCTGGGGCACCTGGGTAGCTCAGTCAGTTGGCTGCCTTTGACTCCAGTCATGATTCCAGGGTTCTGGGATTGAGCCCCACATTGGGCCCCCTGCTCAGTGGGAGCCTGCTTCTGTCTCTTTGCCCTGCTCATGCTCTCTTCTCGCTGTATCTCTCTCTCCAATGGATAAATAAAATCTTAAAAAAAAAAAAAAAATCAGATGCTTAACCTACTGAGCCACCCAGATGCCCCTAGGATTTTTTTTTTAAAGATTTTATTTATTTATTTATTTAACAGAGAGAGAGAGAGAGAGAGATCACAAGTAGGCAGAGGGGCAGGCAGAGAGAGAGGAGGAAGCAGGCTCCCTGTGGAGCAGAGAGCCCGATGCAGGGCTCGATCCCAGGATCATGATCTTAGCCGAAGGCAGAGGCTTTAACCCACTGAGCCAGCCAGACACCCCACCCCTAGGATTTTCTATGTATAAAATCATCTGTAAATGGAGATAGTTTTATTTTTTTCTTTCCAACATTAATGCCTTTTATTTCATTTTCTTGCCTTATTGGCCTGGTCAAAACCTCCAACCCAATGTTGAATGGAAGTGGCATAAGCAGACATCCTTGTCTTATTCCCCCTCCCTTTTTTTTGAGAGAGAGAGACTGAGAAAGAGCTTGAGCATGAGAGAGAGCTGGGAGTGGGAGGAAAGGGGAGAGGGAGGGGGAAAAGAGAGTCTCAAGCAGGATCCACTCCCAGTTGAGAGCCAGTGAGGGGCTTGATCTCATGCCTGAGACATGCCAAGATCATGTCCTGAGCCAAAAAATCAAGAGTTAGGCACTCAGCCAACTGAGCCACCCAGGTACCCCATCCTTGTTTCATTCCTGATCTTAGGGAGAAACTGTTTAGTCTTTCACCTCTATGTATAATGTTAGCTATGGATTTTTCATAGATGGCTTTTGTCAGGTTGATGAAATTCTCTTCCATTTTAAGTTTGTTGAATTTTTTTTTTTTAAGATTTTATTTATTTGACAGAGCAATCACAAGTAGGCAGAGAGGCAGGCAGAGAGAGACACGGAAGCAGGCTCCCCGCTGAACAGAGAGCCCGATATGGGGCTCAATCCCAGGACCCTGAGATCATGACCTGAACTGAAGGCAGAGGCTTAACCCACTGAGCCACCCAGGCGCCCCTGTTGAATGTTTTAATCCTGAAGATGTGTCACATTTTATCAAATGCTTTTTCTGCACCCACTGAGATGATGTGGGTTTTGTCATCTAATCTGTTGATAGAGTGTATTAATTACATTTTTTTTTTTTATGTTAGCACAACTTTGCACTCCTGGGATAAATCCGTGTGGTCTGGTGTGTAACCTTTTTTATATGTTGCTAAATTTGTTTAGTATCTTGTTGATGATTTGGGGTCTTAATTTATAAGAGATATTGGCTTATAGTTTCCTTTTCTTGTGATATATTTGTTTAGATTTGGTATCAGGGTTATAATACTGGCTTTGTAGTATGAGTTGGAAGAATATTCCCTCCTCTTCTTTTTTTCTGGAAGAGTTTGATTAGGATTGGTATTTATCGTTTTTTAAATATTTGGTAGAATTCACCACTAGACCCATCTGGCCCAGGCTTTTCTGTGTGGTTAGTTTCTGGATTACTAATTCAATCTCTTTACTTGTTATGGGTCTATTCATATTGTCTGTTTCTCCTTGAATCAGTTTTGGTAGTTGCGTCTTTCTAGAAATGTGTCCATTTCATCTAAGTTATCTGATTTGTTGGCATGTAGGTGTTCATAGTATTTCTTTACAATCCTTTTTTATTTCTATAAGGTCAGTAGTAATATTCCCTCTTTCATTCCTGATTATACTAATTTGAGTCTTCTCCTTTTTTTCTTGGTAAGTCTAGCTGCAGTTTTGTCACTTACTGATCTTTTCAAAACAACTTTTAGCTTCATTGATTTTTCTTTGTTGTTTTTCTATTCTCTATTTCACTTATTTTTGTTCTAATCTGTATTACTTCCTTTCCTCTGCTTGCTTTGGGTTCAGTTTGCTTTTCTTTTTCTAGTGATTTAAGGTAGAAGGTTAAGTTGATGATTTGAGGTATTTTTTTCTTTCTTGTTTTTTGCAAGGAAAAACTTTAATCGTTTATATATTTACACATATATACATGTGTACACACACAAAAAGAATATATATATATATATATTTCAAATATATATAAGTACAGTTGAACCTTGACCCACAGACACAGGTCTGAACTGTGTGGGCCTACTTATATCTGATTTTTTTTCAGTAAATATATTGCAAAGTTTTTTGGAGATGTATGACAATTTGAAAAAACTCGCTGATGAACCATGTAGCTTTTAGAAAGATTGAAAAAACTAAGTTAGGTATGTCATGAATGCATGAAATATATGTAGGTAGTAAGTAGTCTATTTTACCATTTGCTACCATAAAATATACACAAATGTGTTACAGAAGTTAACATTTATCAAAATGTATGCACAGACTTATAGACCATATATGGCGCCATCCGCAGTAGAGAGAAGTGTAAACAAGGGTGCGGTATTAAATCATAACAGCATCAAACCGCAGTACCTACTGGGCGACTGAAACACTTGCACTGTTGCTGTTGGGATGAACTCAGGTGCTGCGGGTATCGGCTCTAAACTCCGTGATGCCAGTCATCTCCACAGGAGCAGATTGTCTCCAGGAAATTGTATATCGCAGTAAAAAGGGAGCTCTTGTGGCTCTTGCTCTTAGGAGTGAAGGTGGGGGAGTCAGAAGTTCTGGGTAGGTTTTTGACTGTGGAGGGGGGAGGTCAGCGCCCTGCCCCCTGCATCGTCCAAGGGTCAACTGTGTCTGTATCTATCTCTCATACATCGAGTACATATACGCTGTATTTATATGGAGCAAGAATGTGAAACACAAACTGGCTGGTTACCTACAGGGAAGCTGCCTGAATTCAATTCCTGTTTTTACCACTTACCAGCGGTCAACCTGACCGAGTCCCTTATCTGCGTCAAACCTCAGTGTTTTGAGCCACAAGCCTGAGACACTAACCCATCCCTCCCTGGTTTCTTGTGACAATGACCAACGACCGGAGCTTATGTACGCAGAGTGCCATCCCCATGGTACGGGCTTGGCACCCGACACACGGCGCAGGCCGGGTAACGGGAAGCCGCTCCAGGAGCAGAAGCTCGCCGTTAGTGGTCATTACTCTCTGTTTGCCCTCTCTGTCCTGGCAGTTCCTCTGTGACGAGGGTGCTGGGATTTCCGGGGACTACATTGATCGTGTGGATGAGCCCTTGTCCTGCTCTTACGTGCTGACCATTCGGACGCCTCGGCTGTGCCCCCACCCTCTGCTCCGGCCGCCCCCCAGTGCCGCCCCCCAGGCCATCCTCTGTCACCCTGCCCTGCAGCCCGAGGAGTACATGGCCTACGTTCAGAGGCAAGCTGGTGAGTAATGAGAAGGGCGAGGAGACGAAGAAGGGACAATGGGGCGGGACCGGAGCGGCAGAAGATGAGGGATTGAGAGCCCGACGCGTGTGACCTCGTCCTGCCCACACGGTTTCTCAGTAGACTCCACGCAGCATGGGGATAGAGCCCTCGAGGAGCTTCAAGACCTGGAGCCGGAAATGCCGAATGAGGCCCCGCCAGGAGCAGGGCCCTCAAAGAGAGCAGGTAGGACCTTGCTGCCCCTGTTCCACGACACCTCTCTCCGTGTCTTACTGGCCTAGACTGACTGTCAGGGGCGGGGAGGAGGTACTCTGGGTCCTGAATAGTGAAGGAAAACGGACCCCATTCGGCCTGCTCCGTTCCGTTTCTCCCCTCCTTTCCGATTCCTCCCTATTCTGTGTATCCCAGGTGCACACCCCACCAAGGACGACAGCAAGGAATCAGATTTCTGGAAGATGCTTCGCGAGCCAGAGGAGCAGACCCCTGGGCTGGAGGAGGCTCAGGCTGAGGTGAGAGCCAGCTTCCCGGCCATTTCTCTGATGGCTGGCCCTGGGCGAGCTGAGCTGCCTGTCTAGGGAGGCCGGGGTCCACCCAGAACCACCGCCCAGAGAACGTGGTAGGCAGAAACACACTTGTGTGAGCGTGGTAGGCAGAAACACACTTGTGTGCTTGACTCTGCCCTTTTCTCCTCATCGGGAGCAGGAACCAAACCTTGAGGTGGCAGATCCAGCCCCGGCCCCCCCCCACGGTGAGTGAACCCTCCTTGTCTCCTTTACTGGTTGAATGTATTCTGGGGTTGGCAGGGATGGGGGTGGGGGTGGGGTGGGGCTAACCGTTGGTGGGGGAGGTCGGGCCACCAGGTCAGCATCGAATTCATTTTCACAGGAGGTAATACTATCGGCAGACAGCAGTTCTATTCTGGGGAGATAGCAGGACACAGTGGTTCCGCTGCCTGCTGACTTTGTAATCCTGGGTGGTTTCACTTAACCTCAATTTCCTCACCCCCCAACAGTGGGTAATACCCCTACCTTACAGGGTGGTTGTGAGATTAAATGAGGATGAGTCTGTAGTTCATAGCACAGTGCCTGGAACAGAGTCGACAATAAACCATTTATACTTGTGGAAAGCGGAGAACAGTATCCAGGGAAGAGGAGCCTGTGGCCTCAGAGTCTCTTCTGCAGCCCTAAAACCTGGAGTCCTTACCGGCAGAGCTCCGCACTGCCCCGGGCAGCTTATTAGTGTCCCCTCTCCCGGCTGGGGGCCCACCTTAGGACAGTGCTCTCCAGGGGGTTAGGTGGTCCCTAGCTCACTGACCAGACAGGTGGCTCTGGGAGGCCGGGACTGTGTCCTTCCATGGTCTCCTTCTCTCCTCTCCTTAGGAAATCAAAATAGAATTTAGGACACAACTGGTTCACTCCTGCTCTTTCATCACAGATTTTCAGAACAATGTGCAGGTCAAAGTCATCCGGAGTCCTGCGGACTTGATTCGATTGATAGAGGAGCTGAAAGGTGGCACCAAAAAGGTATGGGCCCTGCTTAAGGGCGGGGGAGAGCCGGCCTCCCTGCCCGGCGCACTTAGCCAACCGCCCCTGACCTGGGCCTGCAGGGAGCCCAGCGGAGCTGGCTCCGTTTCTTTCCTCCTCCCGAGACCGCCGCCGCCGCGCTCCGGCCACTGTGTGTCTCCTGAAACCCCAACTGAACACCTCTTTCTTCTGGTCCCCGTCCACCCAGGGGAGGCCAAACGGAGGCCCAGAACAGCCTGCGGATGATGCCGCTGAAGGCCCTCAGAGGGAAGCGGAGGTGAAGGAAAAGAGTGACGCGGAGCATCAGAACGAGGTGGAGGAAGAGGAGGAGGAGGAAGAGGAGGAAGATGAAGATGAGGATGAACAACAGTTACTGGGGGAGTTTGAGAAGGAACTGGAAGGGATACTGCTCCCGTCTGACCGAGACCGGCTCCGGTCGGAGGTGAAGGCCGGCATGGAGCGGGAGCTGGAGAACATCATCCAGGAGGTGCGAGCCCCTCACTCCCGGGCGTGCGCGTGCGCGGCCGGCTGCTCCCGCGGGCTGGGGACAGAGGGGCCCAAGGGAGCCCAGCTCCGAGCATCCAGCATCTGGGACAGTGGGGAAGGGGGATCCGAGAGAGGGCTGAGACTTAGCTAGTGCTCTCCTGTAGAGCGTGGACCACGGACCTGCACTCCCCAGACCCTTGACCCTCTGCTCCTGCCTTTGGCCTTCCAGACAGAGAAGGAGCTGGACCCAGACGGGTTGAAGAAGGAATCCGAGCGTGATCGGGCAATGCTGGCCCTGACATCCACTCTCAACAAACTCATCAAAAGGCTAGAGGAAAAACAGAGTCCAGAGCTGGTGAAGAAGCACAGGAAAAGGAGAGTTGTCCCCAAAAAGCCTCCCCCCTCCCCCCAAACACCAGGTAAGACAGGGAGGGGCAGTCAAGCCCATTGTCTTTTGTCCCTCAGCTCGTGGATTCTGGAGGGCATCATGTTCTTTCCCTTCTGAGGAATCATACTCCCTTCCCTCTTTCTAGAGCACTGTTTTCACACCTGCTTTCTTCCCACGGCCTCCATCCCTTTGCCTCGTTACCTCCTATTCATTCATCTTCTCGGGAAGCAGCTTCTAGAGCGTGTCTGTCTTGCTTTCTGGCTTGCTTCTGTGCACCTAGGGCCTAGCACTTTCCTGGCGCATGGTGAGTGGTCAGGAGACAGTAAGTGAATGACTGCGAGCCAGCCCATGTGCTGAGGCCCACACAGTGGGGAGACGCAGCTTACCAACAAGGAGCCCTGTGCACTGGCAGAGGCCCCAGCTGGTGGGGTGTGAGTAGGCAAGCCCAGCTATTCCTAAGCCAGCTTCCTGGACAGACTGGAAGTTACTGCTGCTTCTCGCACCCCCTGATCTCCCTTCCACAGGGTCGTATGAGATCAGACATTCCAAATGGAATGTTCTCTTTTCAAACGGTCCACCCCACTGTCTCTAAAAACATCGGAATGTCTTTCGAGTACCAGCATGTGAAGTAGCAAACCGCAGTTTTCCAACCTGCTTCTTAAAAAACAAAACTTATTTGTTGGCTCAGGTGGCCTGATTTTTGCTTCAGAAAACACTGTCATTGTTCCTGTAGGGGAGAGGCAGAGAATTACCCGGGAGGGCAAAGGGAGGCTGAAGGGAGGCTGCCGTTGGTGGAGGGAGCTTTAGAGGCTTGAAGGGGAGGGCACTGATTTACTCTGAGCCCTGGTTCATCTATGTGTTTGTGATGGAAAACTGCCCAAACCCGTGGATGGCCTAGGGAGAGAGGACCACCACAGCCCCTAACCCGGGGTCACGGCTCTGCTTTGTGTCTCCCTGTGTGTCTCCCCCTCTAAGAGGAGGATCCTGAGCACAGAGTCCGGGTCCGGGTCACCAAGCTCCGTCACGGAGGCCCCAATCGGGATCTGACTGTCCTCGAGATGAAACGGGAAAACCCACAGCTGAAACAAATCGAGGGGCTGGTGAAGGAGCTGCTGGAGAGGGAGGGGCTCACGGCGGAAGGTGGGCCCTGGGGCTGGCTGGCTTCAGAGCTGTTGGCAGGGCCTGCTGCCCGAGGTGGAGGGGCTGGGTCTAGGCGGACCGGAAACCTCACTGGGGACCTGGGAGGCAGAGGGCCCTGCACAGAAGCTCCCATCCTTCCTCTCCCCTCACTGCCCTTGCCGCTCCTTTCCAGGGAAAATTGAAATCAAAATTGTGCGACCTGGGGCTGAAGGGACAGAGGAGGACGCACGTTGGCTGACTGACGAGGACACGAGAAACCTCAAGGAAATTTTCTTCAATATCTTGGTGAGAGGCAGCCCACCCCCTGCAGCCCTGGAGCTCCGACCTTGACCTTCACCCTGCTCTGGCAGGCTGTGGAGCCCAGAGCATGGCCCGGGGACATCCTGGCCTGTCCCAGCCTCACCACCTTCTGAGCTGCTGGAATTCCTGGTGGATGGGTGGGTGTTCCCTTGCCAAGTGCGGGTTCAGGATCCCTGCCCTCCGCAAACGGCCAGTCCCCGGATCCTCCAGCGCCCTGCACGCCCTTGGCTCACCACCAGCAACCCTGCTCACCCTGCACCCTCCCCGCAGGTGCAGGGAGCAGAGGAGGCGCAGAAAGAGCGGCAGCGGCAGAAGGAGCTGGAGAGCAATTACCGCCGCGTGTGGGGCTCTCATGGCGGGGAGGGCACAGGGGACCTGGAGGAGTTTGACTTCTGAGACCATGTCTGCCATCACTGGCCAAGGAGTTCAGAGCCTGCCTGGACTGGCCCTGCCTCTTCCTCCCACCCGCTTCCGGGGCCCTGAGGGCGAAACAGCCCAGGAGAGCTGAGCTGTGGACCAGGCCTTCTGCCGCCCTGGCCTGGGGGTTGTGGGAGGGTGTAGAGGGGCCGTGGGGTGAGCGCGTCACCACCCCCCCCCCCCCCCCCCCCCCCCCC
>CM053611.1:60097217-60119858 GCA_028646535.1 Procyon lotor
TACAATACAATACAATTGAGTATACAATCCTCCCACCCGCTTCCGGGGCCCTGAGGGCGAAACAGCCCAGGAGAGCTGAGCTGTGGACCAGGCCTTCTGCCGCCCTGGCCTGGGGGTTGTGGGAGGGTGTAGAGGGGCCGTGGGGTGAGCGCGTCACCACCCCCCCCCACCCCCCACCCCTGCCGCCGCCGCTGCTGCTCAGAGCCACCCAAGACCTCATGGGCCTGTGGGGTTTGCTCTCCCAGGCTTCTCCCCACAGCCCTTTCCTTTCTCCCTGGCTCCCCGGTACCAGTCCCCTAACTTGTCAGTTCCTTTCCCCTCCCTCCCTGGAGAGCTGATGAGATCTTTTGAGTGAAGGAGGGTGGGGAGAGCAAGAAGAGGGGGGCAGTTCAGCAGGCCCCCCACACCCTGCCTGAGCTGCTCTTCGGGGCCCCGCCTTCCCTTGGATGGGCTTGGGATTCTCCGCTCCTTTCCCTGCCCACACTGTTCCCTACAGTCCGGGCTTCCAACTTGAGGTGCCTTCACCTCGGTTTCTGAGGAAATGGGAGAAAGTTGCCCACCACCTCTGACACGATCCCACTGAAAAGGGTGGGGTACAGAACCACCCACCATGTTCTTGAACAATCAGGTTTCTCAGTAAAGAACTGGACCATCAACCCATCAAGCTGTGTTTTCTTTGGGGGCCGGGGGGCAGGATGGGAGCTCTAGTAGGCAAGAGGCTTCATGTTCTCCTCAGGGTGGAGTACACACTCTTCCATCCCATTCTGTGCTCCACCCCCCCCCCCAGGTGGCCCCAGTGGGGACTGGGACGCATGGGAAGGGACCAGGACAGAGAAACAAAGCCCACTGATCTGCCAAGTGCTGAAACGGTTGTAGTTCCGTTGTCCCTCCTTTTCCTCCTCTATTTCTATTCTCTCCCCTTTCATGTCTGGAAAGTGGGGTGCACAGCATGGAGTTACCCCATCATCGGGACCCCCCCACACCCAGGCCCGCCCGCCCCACCACATCATGTCACCAGGCCCAGAGAGGGCTCTGCTGCCCCCTGTGCCCGCTGCCTGCTGTGCCCGGGCCAGGTGGGTCTGGGTAGGTCTCTCCAGCTCCCCGTTGCCAGGTACAGACACAGGGCCCCTCACCTCCCCCTTTTCTCCTCTTGCTCTCCATCTCTGAGAGGTGCAGTCTTTATGCTGAAGACGGCACCGACCCACCGGTAAGCTAGAGGCCATTGAACTCCTGGGTCTCCAGAAGTCCAAGTGAGGTTCAGTTTTTGCCGAAGGAAGTTGTCTGAGACCCCACCTTCTTTCTGAATGTAAATGGGTGCTTATTTTGCATGTTACACTATGTGGTTTTAGGGAGAAATGTAAATGGGTAGACTTGTGAATTCCTGCTTCCCCAGAGCCATTTGGGTGTCTTGTGGGGAAGGAATGCTTCCCCAGTGCAGGATCTGAGACGCGGCCTCAAGGGCAGCTGCAGTCAGGGTACTGGGTTCAAATCCTCACTCCTCTCTTTACTCAGCGGGGCCGTGAACAAGTTATTTAACTTTTCACGTGCTCTTTTCTCTCCGTAAGTTGTGGATAATCATGCTGGCCTCTGATGGTGGTTTAGAGTATTGAATGAAATCTGTGTGTTTCATGCTTTCAGCGCAGCACCAGGCCCACAGGAAGTGCTCGGTAAGTTCTCGCGAACAGCTCCTCGCTTCTGAAGACACTAGATGGTCCTTGGAGGCAAGAGTCTTCGAAGGACTCTCAAAAGCTGGTCGGAAGCTTCACTGGAATCTTTCAGGACGGGAGAGCAGGGAGGAGCTGGGGCAGGAAAGTTCTCTTTGATTTGATGAGGATGGACTTGAGGTCATCAGCAAACAGAGTTCTGGAAACCTCACTAGATTTAATACCTTGTACTTTCAATAGGAAATTCCTTTTTGCTTTCCTTTGGCTTTTAGTGACACTGCCGTGGAGAAAGCCAGTCTGCCCCAGCTGTGCTAAAGCAAACGGAAGGAGGGGAGCAGGGCGTGTGCCTACGGTGTGTGGCAAGAGGGGGGTGACGAGGGGTGGCAGGAATCCAGGTGAGGACACCCGAGGTGAGCCGGGAAGGTGGCAAGGATGTGAAAGGCAGCGGCTCCCCTCAGCCCCCCCAGGGAGTCTCCTTCTAGGGACCTATCGTGCTCCACCTGGAGGGCTTGACATTTTGTCATCCCATCCACGACATCCTGCACATTTCCCACAAGGCCAAAGATGCAGCCAGTGATAAAAAAACAGCCAGTGGGTTACTTGGTGTTGGGAGTCACGGTGGGGGTTGCTGACACCCTGACCACCTTTCACTGGCCTGCGGTTCCCTGTGGTAACTTCATGCTCTCTGGGGCCCTTGCTTCCTCCACAAACTCTCTCACACTCGAGCTTCTGAGGAAGGGAGTGGACTCCTTCCACCAAGAAGTAGGGTGGAGCTGGACAGCGGGAGTCCAGGGTCTCTGAGTTAAAGAGGGAATGGCCAGGTGTTCCAGCTGAGGCCTTTTTGCCAATTCCCTCTCTTTCCCCCCTCCCCCCGCCCCTGGCCCTTTTTTTAAGAGAAGGAGCTGGTGGAGGGGCAGCAGGAGGAGAAAGAATCTCAAGCAGGCTCCATGCCCATCGAGGAGCCCAACGCAGGCCTTAATCCCACCACCCTGAGATCCTGACCTGAGCTGAAATCAAGAGTTGGATGCCCAACCGACTGAGCCACCCAGGCGCATCCCCCACCCCCACTCCCAGTCCCCTTTCCTTTTGATTTGCCTTCCCAGACCACACATCTGCCTCTGTGCCTGTCATTGCACCTGTGTCCCTGGGCTCACCTTCCCTATGTCAGGCTGCTGTGCTGGGTGCTCCCCAGCCTAGAATCCTGGAGAATGAGGGCCTCCATGTGATTGCACCTGGGCCCAGTGCTGCCACCACACCTTGTTAGCTTAAGGGCACACCAACAGCCATCCATTGTCGTGGGGCTGGGAGGCTCTGAGCCTCTACCGGAGGTGCTACCAGAAGACTCAGTGACATGCGGTGGCTGTGCCCCACCTGCTTAGGCTGCTGGCCGGCCCTCTATGGGGGCAAACGCTTTCTGCTGCCCACGAGAGACAGCCCGATGGGCTTCATGCTGAGCCAGGAAGCACTGCAGCTGCCGGGGGGCAGCACTGGCCTCAGTGGCCTAGGTGACATGGTGGGGGCAGATGTCTCCTCCATCAGCTGGGCATGGAGGGTGCGAACACCAGGGACCTTTATGGCTGTGAGATTTCCCAGCGCTTCTCTCCAGGCCCCTACTATAAGGAGCTCTACTTCTGGTACCAGGTCCCCAGGGCAGTCCTCCATGGCCAGCGCTGGAGTCCTCACCAGGTCCCACTGAACAGATGGTTCAGATTACCAATAAACAGATGCCACCAAGGTAGCCTGCCCAAGGCCACCTAGCCGTGAGGTGGAAGGCTTGGTTTCAAAATCAGATCTGACTCCGAAGATCCTCCTCTGAACCAAAGCGAGCCCAGCTTCTCCCCCTCTCCAAGCAGCCCCCTCCCCGGTCCTCTCCTCTGAGTTCCATGCCCCGACTCCTTCCCAGAAAGGGGGCCGTGTTGGGAGTCACTGACTTTTCAGCTCCCTGGATCCCCACTTTGGCTCTGACCTTTCCCTACAGGGGGAAGTATCTGACCTACCAGCTAGTGCCTGGCCACCAGCTCCAGCAGGGGCACCCTCTGCCGGCCCTCTCCCACCTCCAGTTCCCCACCTTGACCAAGTCTATTCCCTGACCCACCTCTTCAAGAGAAAATCAGCAGTTCGCCCTCTAGACAAAATCACTTCCTCTTTAATTGCTGTTGAAGAAGAGTCACACCATCTGCCTCAGAGGAGATGAGGGCATTTCCCTTTGCCCCAGTCCCTCTCCCCTCCCCAATTACCTGGTCCTTTGCAAAATATTATAGCTGAGAAAAAAAAAAAGAAAGAAAAAGAAAAAAAGAAAGAAAGAAAAAGACCGGAAACCACTGACACAGACGGTCCAAGGGCTGGATTGATTAAAGGAGGCAGGGCTGGGCCAGGTAAATCCACCCCACCACCCCCTCCCTGGGGATGGGGAAGGAGGCATGGAAACCCTCCCAGCCGCCTCACATCCTCTTAGCCCTAGCTGGGAGGGATCGTGGGGTTGAGGGACGGGTCTGGAGCTGCTCCAGTGGGAGGGAGGGGCTGGACAGGAAGAATAGTGGGGGAGGGGTCCCATTGCAGGGGTGCCCCCTACCCCAGATCACCACGGGCGCTGCACAGTCACAGGTACGCAGTCACGGTCACAGACACTCACAACCCGAGAGCACCCCCACCCCACCCCACCCTCTGCCCACCCCTGGCTTCCCCTACCCTGAAACGCCCTCCCCGAGTCCCTGCCCGCCCCCGCCCCCTTGTTGGGGAACAAAGCAATAAATTACAAGGTCCCTCCCCAGTCCCTTTAGCCCGCTCTGCTCCATCTCTTCTCCCTCCCAAGATAATAGTGAGGAGGGACCCAGGCTCTTGGCTCCCCCGGCCCTTTAGCTTCCATCCATGGGTGGGTGTGGGGGGACGTCCTGATTTCCACTCCTCATGGTCCCTTTCACGGAAAGGGTTGGGGACCCCCCTACCTCCTTGGGCAGCAGGGGTCCTGCCCCTCGCTGCCCTTCCCCCTTCAATGGGCAGTGAGATTAGCATGGAAGGGGTCGGGGCCCCGGTATTGGCCCCAAGTCCCAGGGCTAGCTCTCCCACGTACTAGCCCCTCCCACGTACTAGCCCCTCCCTCCGGCGTGGCGTCGCCCCAGGAGCCAGCCTGGGTAAGTGCTCCCGCCTTGGGATTGTCGAGCACAAGCAGGGCTGGGTCTTCCCCCCTCCACCCCTAGGGGGCGCAAGCCGGCAAATCCAAGCTCCCAGGAACAGGTACTGCGACAGGGGGTCGGCTTCCGCACACACCCAGCGGGTAGACCCAGAGCAATCCGAGTGTGGAAACGGTGGAGAGGGGGCGTGTTGAGCTGGGGTCTCCATGCCTCGTTGGGGAGAGGGAGGTGAGTTTGTGTCTTCTGGGAGGCGTGGGGGCTGTGCCCTCGTGGGGGGAAGAAGTGTTCCCGTGGGGCGGGGTGCGGAATGGAGAGGTGAGTGGGTGCATCTGTCCAGCGGTCCACCCGAAGTGGTCGTGCCCGGCCCTTGTGGGAGTGGGGGTGTCTCTCCCGCTGGACAACTATACCAGCGCGACGGGGGCGTCGGCGCGGCCCATGCTGGCGGCGCTGCTCCGGCGGCGGGGGCTGGGCGTGGCGGTGATGCTGGGGGTGGTGGCTGCGCTGGGCGTGGTGGCGGTGCTGCCGCCCTCACCCGGGCAGCCGTGCTGGAGAAGGATGTCGGCGCACAGCTGGCTTCCAGCCTGGCGGGCGTAGAACAGCGCCGTGTGGCCCTGTGCGTCGCGGGCGGTCACGTCGGCGCCGTACTTGAAGGACAGAAACGGCCGGGTCACCAAGCGGCCCCGTAGGGCCGACACCCGCACTCCGTCTCCCCTGGATTTCCAGGCCCGCTTTCAGGGTCCTTTTAGGGACACCAGGCTCCTCCCCCCACCCCGCGCCTGGCTGTTTCCCAGCTGGAGCCCTCCAGGACCCCTCTCCCCATCCCCGCACTCACGCACCCACAGCAGCAGCTGCGTGATGACAACGTGGGCGAGCTCGGCTGCCAGGTGAAGGGGGGAGCGAAGCTGCGGGTCCTCTACGCTGGTGTCGAGCGGCCCGTGTCGCGCATGGGCCAGAAGCAGGAGAACGGCGGCCACGTCCTGGGCCTGCACCGCGGCCCACAGCTGGCGGCCCAGCGGTTCCTCGGGAGTGCCCAGCGGCGCCAGGAACAGCAGCTGCTCGTACTTGGCGCGAATCCACGATTCACGCTCCTCCCTTCAAAACCAGGAATGAAGAGGAACGGCTCTAGGGACCCTCACCCAGGCCCTTGGGGAAACCTCTCGGGAGCGCACACCCTAAGCGCCCCGCTTCCCTCACACGTACCGCGAAGAGTCCCGCGTGGGTTTGGTGCGGCCCCGCGTGTCGCTCTCCCACACGCGGTTGGCCATGTCGTTGCCAATGGCCGTCAGCACCAGGGTCAGCTCCCGAGGCCAGTCGTCCAAGTCCAGCGAGCGAACGCGGGACAGGTGTGTGCCCAGGTTCCGGTGAATGCCAGAACACTCGATGCAGATGAGTGCGCCCAGGTTCAAACTGGCCCACGTGGGGTCTGGGGAGGGAGTGCAGAGGTCGGCTCCCCGGCCGGGCAGGCAGCATGGGCACCCCAGCATTCGCTAACCCCAGCGAACCACACTCCCTCCCAGACCCCTCGGCTGCCCCCTTGCGCTCACTGGGGGCCCCGCAGTCCACGCAGATAGAGTTCCCCTTGGCGTTCCGGATCGCCTGGATGGCCACCGCTTCACTTTGGCTGTCTGTGCGCAGCTGCAGAAAGGGTTGGGGTATTGTACTCACTATCCCTTCTCCCTTCTCCCTGGAGAAGGCATTAAGCCCTTCTCCAGACTCTTAAGACACTCACCTCTGCTCGCTCCCAACCCTCACGCCCCCTCCCCCAATGCATTACCTTGACTTTGCTGCTCTCACAGCATTGCAGACTGGCCAGGATCTGACTTTCGATGGCCTGAACCCAGGCATCCCGCTCCTCAAAGCTGGCTGCCTCAAAGTGCCACGTCTGACCAGTGCTGGACACGATCAGGAATTCGAAGTTTTCCTCTAGGTGGGGGGATGGGATGGGGTCATGAGGGGTGGGGCTCAAACAGGGGCCACCTTCCCAAAACCCTTTCCCCCCTGATGTCCATCCCAAGCCCCTGGGAGTGGGGCAGAGGGGTTGGGGAAGCAGAAGGTGGGGAGAGCAGGAAGCCCGAGCACATGCAGGGGAAGGCAGGGGCACCCCCACCCCTCTGCACCCCAGCTGAGCGCCCCTCCCAGCTCCCCGCTTGTTACCTGCTTTATAAATATTTCTTAAACTACCAAAGGATTTTAGTTTCCACATTTTGCGCTTGGCTGGTTTCCCGAAGCGAAGGAGATAGAGATAGAATGAAGAGCAGAACAGAGAAAGAGACCAAGAAAGGAGAAAAAGAGAGGCAGATGGAGAGATGGAGAGAAATAGTGACAGAGTGCCAGAGACAAAGCAGGACAGACAGGTGGGGAGAGAAAGCAGAACTAAAGTCAGTGGCCCCGGAGCAGAGTAGAGCGGAAGCCAAGAGCCATGAGAGTAGGCAGATCTGGAACCTGGGTCTGAGCACCCAGCAGAGAGCAGGGTGTGGGGACCAGTTATCGTGACCAGTGAGGAGCCAGGTCTCTGGGAACGGAAGGGATGGTCAGGATCCGAGTGAACACAGGGAAAGGGGACAGAAGCTGAGTCAGGGGCCTGGGACAAGGGGCTCGTGGGGTCCCGGAGGAGTCTCAGGGGCCTGGGGAGATCACTGAGGGTGGGAAAGGGGGTCACTGTGGTCAAGGGCTGTTGGGGGAGCTTGGTGATCACGAGAAGCTATGGGGAGCAGGGGCTGGGCAGTCACCGAGTCCGGGAGCTGAGGAGTCAGCGGGTGACACTGAAGTCAGGTGCTAAGTCACAGGGGGTTCTGGGTGCAGGGCCTGGGGTGATAAATGGGATTGAGGGCAGGAACAGAAACTAGGGGGTCGTTAAGAGAGGAAACAGGAGCTACAGACTAATGGGAGTCACTGGGTACGGGAGTGGCAGGACTGGGAACTACTGAGGTAAAAGGCATTGGGGAATGGGAGGAAGGACAGGAGTGAGGGGTCTTCTTCTATTTTTCACTAAGGTATGTGCAAAGTGGTAATGAGAGTCAAGCACTCAGCTCAGGCACTTTTCCTCCTCCTGCAGGAGCTGGGCCAGGGATCTGGAGTTGGGGGAGGGGTCCAGGGTGGGAGTGAAACTGCCCACCAGGGCCTCACCTTCAGCCTGCCCAGCCGAGCCTTCAGTCTTGGATGGTGTTGTCAGTTTTTTCCTCCTCTGCTTCTTCACCATGGGAGAAGGAGGGGGTTCCCGACTCAGGGGGCTCAGGTCTCCAGATGGGGTACAGTCTTAGGGAAGGGGGACACAGCTGCCTCAGTTGCCCCCTCCACAGATTTCCTGATTTCTCCATAGCCTGTCTCCTCCCCTGAGCTAGCTTTGGTCCCCGTCCTCTCCAGGAGGCCCCCCTTGATCATGCCTGGGGAGGCGGCTGGATAAGTGGTTTAGAGTCAGACCTGCCCTCAGATCCTGGCTCTGCCACTAACTGGCCTTGAGACCTTGAGCAAGTCACTTAATCTTCGGAGCCTCAGTTTCTTCATCCCTAGAATGGGGATAATAATCTAGACCTGACAAGGTTGCTGTGAGGATTGCTGCATAGTAAGTATATTGTAAATGGTGATCCCTTATAAATATTATAATATCAATATAAATATGTATATAGATTGTATATAAATATCAAAAATATATAAATATAAAGCAATTGTATATAAATCATAATTATACATAAATACATAATTATATAAAAATATAAATTGTGTATAAATGAATAATTATATATAAATATTAAAAATTGTATATAAATATTAAAAATTGTATATAAACATTAAAAGTGTACATAAATATATGTGTGTAAATACTTACAGTAAGTAAGCTGTAAATTGTAATTGTGTATATATATATCGTGTATATATACATACTCAAACGCTCCAAATATTGATGGCTGACTATGTGCTTGACAGTGTTCTCAGTTTGTTTAATCCTCAAAGCAACCTCTGAGGTAGAATCTGTTATCTCCTCCTCACAGAGGAAGAAACCGAGACACAGAGAGGTCAAGTAACTTGCCCAGTGGCAAGCCAGGATTTAAGTTCAGGCGGTTTAGCTCTAGAACCCACTCGTGTTAGCCATTATGATAATCACGGCGTGACTGCGCCCGGTGCCTCGCCGCCAGTAGACACTCAGTGTGTCCGCGCATGCGCTGCTTCCAGCCCGCCAGCTTCTACCCCGAGTTCCTTCCCCACCCACACCCCATTCATATCCAAGAGATAGTGGATGGAGGGTGGGTCCTCACTGACCGGTGCTGAGGGCTCGGGCCAAATTCCGGTCTGGCTTCAGCAGGTGCTTGGATGTCTGGTCTGGTGGAGGCTGCAGGGAACTGGGGCTGGGGCTTGGGCTCGGGGTGGGAGTGGTGGCTTCTGTTGGAAGGGGAACAAGATGAAGTTTCAGTGAGGCCCTCTGTCTGTGGGACCCGCTCCTGATGTAGTCCCTCTTTATCACCTACCTTCCCGCTTGTCCAGTCCCAGCTCCCACTCCCCTACCACCCCTCCCCATCCCCCAGCTCTGGCCCCTTTTCTACCTCTCTGTCATGAGCCCCACTCACCAGGACCTTCACCCATCTGCACCGTGCTCATGTCCTTGACCAACCCATTGATGCTGGCCGAGGGGCCAAAAGCAGAGATGGCTCTTGGGGGCCTCTTGCCTGGGACCTTGACTGTTGTTCTCAGCAAGTCCATCTCCTTGCCATGGGTACTGTGGATGTAATCCTGGGGGGGTACAGGGGTTGAGGGTGTGGAAAGCCTGAGGTCCTTGCTGGTGCTGGGAAGCAGCCAACAGTATGGGCTAGAGAGGACCTGGAGAGGGATCTCTGGGGGCTGACTGCGTTCAGATGAGCTTCTAGAGGATGAGCTCCCCAGATTTGGCCCAGTACTGTCTCCTCCAGAAAGCATTCCCTGAATGGCAGACCGGGTGGAGGTCCTTCCTCCATCCTCTCCCACTAGATAGCAAGTTCCTTGGGGGATGTCTTCACTTTCCCCTCTCCAGTGTGAGTGCATAGTAGGTGCCTAACACGTGTTTGCTGAACCTAAGAAAACGGGACTAGGGCTTCCCAGAAGTGACGCTAAGGTTTGTCAGAGGCATGACTGGTAGAGGTGGAAGGGTGTCCAAGGCCAGCCGGTGTGGCCCAGCCAGTCTCGGCCACTCACATTAATGCTGGGGTGGTAGAGTAGGAAGCCATTGCTGGACAGGGTCACGTATTTCTTTTTCCATTCTTTGTTCAGGGAGTTGCCACTTCGCTTCAGCAAGAAGCTCTGGAGGATGGAAAGAGACATGTGGGAGAAAAGCCAGGCAAGACAAGCTACCCCCAGCCCGCCCCCGGCCCCTGGAGCACCCACCTGTTTGATGGGGATGGCTCGCCCACTCCCTGTGGTCTCTCCCCGACTGTCCAAACTCCGCTTCTCAGAATCACTGCCCCGACGATTCTGGAATGGTTATTGGCATCGGTCAGAGAATGAAGAGAGGGATCCACCAATGGAAGGACAGGGAAGGCAAATGAAAAGGGGCCCAACAGCGGGTCTAGGGACCAGGGAAGAGGGGCAGGTAACAGAGAACCGGAGGATGGAGGAGTCATCATGTCCCATACCGCGAAGAGGCTGGTCCGGCGCTTGGCTGCCCGGTGCAGGGAACCTGGGGTGCTCAATCCAGCCACCGCAGCTGCCTCGGCTCGGAGCTCCCGGTGACCAACATTGGGTGAGGATGGGAGGGAAGAAGAGTAGTCGCTAGTGTGGCCCCCATTGCTAGCCTGGGGACGGATGAAGGAGTCAGCAGAACAGTCAAGACCCCCCACCCCACCAAGCTATAGTTACATTTAGTTATGAGGAATTCCAGACATTCCTTGATCTCATCGCCACTTGTTTGCATTATTGTTCATAATAAAACTCCTCACTGTCATATGCTTTCCATTTTGCAAGTATCAGGCCATACAATTTTCCTGAAACCTTGGGAGGTTTAGGTGACTTGCTCGAGGACATTCCGAACAGCGTTTCAAACCCGGTTGACTTCCAGTCCAGTGAACTTTCTACATATGGTGTCACTGCCCTTTCCCTTTGCCCCCCACCCCACCCCCGACCTCCTTGGTACTCCGTACCTGTTCTGGGATCACCCGCCCCTCCTCCTGATCCCACCAGCCCCTCTGTGGACCCTGAAACCCTGACTCACCTGCCCGGCTACAGGAGTGGAAGCAGCCGAGTGGCTTGGAGAGCTGGGCAGGGACTTACAGGCAGCCAGAAGCTGTTGCTGCTTTCGCAAGGTCACCACCTTCTGGGCCACTGAAGGGAGGGGGAGCGGAAGGACACATGAGCAGGGCAGAACCCAAGACCACCCTCTGTTGCCCAATTTTCAGAACTCCCCAGGAGATAACACAGGCCCCAACTTCATTGTCCTCGTGGCCTTTGTGCACCTGGAGTCTTGGCGGCTCATCCGGCCCAGAAGGACCAAAGGGTTATTAAGCAAACCTCCTCCGACCTCCCTGATGCCTCCTCCCTCCCACGCAGGCGGGTCCCTGGTTCCCTGCTTCCCACGCATGCGGGGAGCCACCATACACACCCTCCTGGAAGACGCGGTCCACATTGAGCCCATAGGTTGCACACGTCTCGTAGTAGCTGCAGCGTTTCATCTCTGCACACAGAGCCCTGGCACGAGCGTCGCCCACCACTCGAGGGGAGGAAGCACTAATCCTGTCTGAGGGGACAGGAAAGGGGCAGGATTGGATGAGGGCGCCGCTTCCCCACTCTTCCCACTTTCTTCTCCCTCTGGCTCCAGTCCCAGGCTGGGCACACCAACGACAGGCGATGAGAGAATATCCCCTTCTTCTCTGAAGGCTGGGCCCAAGCTCTCAAGCCCAGCTGCAGGAGGAGTCGGCGGGGTGAGCCCTGTGTGTGTGTCTTCAGAGAGTACTCGAGAGGTGAGCAGAATTTCTTGACCAGGTCTGAAATGGCCGAGACTCACAAGGGCCTGTCACCCTGCCCTGCAAATCCAACGACCCCTGAGCTGAGCGGGGGTTCACCTCGGAGAAGGCTGAATGTCCACGGGGAACAGGTAGACTGTCCACTCCGCAGGAAGGAGCCAGGAGGCAAGTGACGAGGAGAAGCAGACTCCTGCAGGATGGGCACCCAGGCAGAAAGTCGAGCTAGCTCCATTCAGGCAGGCCCTGGAAGAGCTTCTCCTGGACTCCGTGGCATCTGAGAGCCCCTGAATCACTTCCTTGAGAACTCAAAATTTTCTGCCTTCTGTATTTTCTCCATGGTTTCGTTTGTGTTTTCTTTTTTAGATACATTCCTTTGAAAGCTGTCAGCCTGACCCAGCTGTAGCAAGGGGAAGATAGAAGGCTCTCTTCTATCCACACTAGAACTGAGATTTTCTGTGTTTGCCGTGGTGGTGACAGGAAATGGCAGTGTGAGAACGCAAGGTAGGTGACATCTCCAAGGAATGGAGACTGCTCCTATAGCTGCCCCTGTCTTCCTGGAGGGTCGTCTTTTCTCTGCTCAGACCCTGGGAAGTTTTTTTGGTTTAATGAATCCCTTGTTTGGAGATGTGACTCCTTCCGGAGGGTTCCGGCAATCCAGGTGGCCATTTCCACACCTTACCAAGCTCTCACCTGTGCTGGGGAGGGCAGTCATCTCAAGGACTCCCCTGAAAGCAGTGCTTCCCCGGGCCCTCCTTACCTTGCGTCCCTACCAGTGCCAATGCCAGGCCTCCTCGTCCTTCCCCCCGAAGGGAGCTCAGCTGCCCATGGAGACGGCTCACGGCCTGGAAACTGTTTTCATCCTCCAGGCTGAAGACCAAGATGACAGCATCTGCCCAGCCTGAGAACTTGCGGGGGGTGAGGGAGCAAAAGGGTGGGTCAGACACGTCCACTCCTCTGGACACTATGCCCAGGGAGGTCTGGGAAACCAGAGCTTTCTCCCTTGGCCAGTGCTGACCCCAGCCAGCCTGCCTATCCCAACATCTCACCCCTCACCTTGGCATCAGGTGCCCCAGCTTCCTCTCGGATCAGCACCAGATGAGTCTGTCCATCCACCAACATCTCTTTCTTGTGCTGCTCACCTGTCCAGAAAGGGCGGAAGTGGTAGTAGGTCAGAGGTCACAGGTCGCCGAGTTTCCCCGTGCTCCCTGTCCTTCAGCTCTTGTGGCTTCATCCTTTCCTCTGTTCTCCACAGCTGCTTAGTCATTGATCCTGGATTTCCGACCCAAAACATTAGCTTACTATGGCTCCCGAAAACTCACTTTCTGTCTTCTCCAGCACTTGGTAGGAACCCGTCAAGAATCGGTGGATGAGCGATGACTTCCCACTCCTGGCGTCGCCCAGCACACCCTGAGAACAAGGTTGTGGAGCAGAGATTGTGAGAATTAAGAGGAGGCCAAACGGTTGGGTCTGAACACTCTCGAGAACTCAGACTAGCAGTGTGAGATCATTCATGCAGGATCCTGAAGGGACTGGATGATGGTTGGGCAGGAGAGAAGAGCAGGCGAGTGGGGTAAGAAATGATCCCAAGCTCAAAGTGGACCACAGCCTGAGGATTCTCAGCAACCCCGTCCGTCCGCACACGTGCGCGGGTGTGTGCACACAGGGGGGCGTGATGTCACAGCCCTAAACACTGGTTGGAAAGTTTTACTCCATTCTAGGCAATAGAACATGAAAGACTAAAGGGGAGATGCCAGAAACGAAGAGAAGCCCGGACAAGGACCATGAACAAACAGGAAAAAAGAAGGAAAAAATGGGAAGGATATATGAAACCCCAGGAAGGTGCTGTGAAGGTAGACTCTCAGGAGTACTAGGAACCCCCCCCCCCAACCCCACAAGAGAGGGAAGGGAAGAGGTGAAGGGGAGAGAGTTGAGAGTGCGGCGGGTGGGAGTTCAGCCTTCATACAGACCAGGGGACTGGGTTACCTACCAGGCGCAGTTCAGGAATGGAGCGGCTCAAAGTCCATTCCTGGCTATTGACCACAGCCTCTGTAATGGGAAAGGAGCCATAAGAGAGGATGCTCCCGGCCCAGGAGCACCCCCCCTACACACACCCCTCAGCCACCCCTCCTCCTTTTGCAGCTTCCCTTAACCCCCAGGACTCTGCCTGGGCTGGAGAACTGTGTGGAAAGTCTAGGTTCAAGAGTGGTCCCCAGCCCTCCCATCCTAGCTGCTCTCCCCACAGCTGTTGCTGCCGCTCAGTGGTTGCTTAGCAACCGAACCAGCTAGACAAAAATACTTCAGTTGGCATCTCCCTTAAAGCACATCCCCAAACGTAAGTCTGCCCCAGACCAGGGACCAGGGTTCTGACAGAGTCGGGTTTTTCCCTCTGGAAGAACGCACAGGGTCTCCTTCCTACCGGCCTGACTTGGGTTCCGGGCCAGATCCCCGGAGGAGGGGCTGGGACAGGGGAGGGAATGGATCTTCCTCAATCTCCATTTCACAAGAGAGAAACTGAGGTGAGGGATATCCCTCCCCTTTTTCAAGGTCAACAGCATGGTGGCCCTGACCGCTTCCCACAGCCCAAGCAATGGAGCTTGGACTTGGCTAAGCTTCCCTCTTCCATATCCTCCCCACAAGCACCCTCTGAAACAAGTGTGGGGAAGGGCTCCATTCCTTGGCCTTGAGAAGCCACAGGCCTGGGGGCGGGGATGTGGCGGGGGTAGGATGCTCCTTCCGCCCGCCGGTTCCAGCCCCCGCGCCTGACACTGGCCGGACGTTCCCGGGGCGCCGCAGCTGCGGCGGGAACTCTGGGATCCGGAGCCATCTGCTCCCACCCGCTCCAGAGCCAAACCCCGGGGGCCGCCCCCGCTCCCGAACCCGCCTCCCCTCCGGGGAGTGTAAAAGCCGCACCAAGAGTCCCTAGACTCTTTCTTCCAGAAAAAAAGAAAGACACCCCCCCGCCCTCCGAAAAAACCAGTACCTTCTCGGTACCCTCTCCCAAGTCTCCGGGGGGTCCGGGGGGTAAGAATTGCCTTTGCAATAGTTCCATCCCCCTGAGTCACTCTTGAACAGCCCCCCCCCCGGGGGGGGGCTTCAACGCCGCTGTGGGGCCCGGGGTGGGCAGTGGGGGAAGTGAAGCCTCCTGTCCGCCCCCTCTCACTTCACATCCAAGTATTCATCACGTTCCAGCCCCCACGCACTCCCGTACAGCCCAATCCACCTTCACTGCATGGAAAGAAACAAGAGTCCCTCCCCGCTGCCTCACTAGCCTGGTCTCAGCTCAGAAAGACCTATCCCTGGCGAGGAACTGCCTGCAAGGTCACTCTCATGCCACCTGCCCCAAGTGCTCAGGAGAAACTGAGGCTTCCTCACCCCCTTCACCTTCACTGTTCATCTAGGCAAGGCAAAGCTGTGTTCCCCTGCTCCCAGAGTCCAGCTGAAGCTAGAAGTGGGGTCTGGGCTTCTCTGGGAGTAATTTCCTACAGTCACTCTGACCAAGGGCATTATTTTCCCAGAAAGCTAAGGCTTTCTGGGTCCCTAGGAAATCAAGTCATCTCTCATGCCGCACAATGTAGCTACCCCTCCCCCTTTCAGGACCTCTTGGTCTTTGCCCCAGAACTTGACAGAGGAGTGATTTTGGTTCATCCACCCACCCAAGAGAAAAGCTTCCCTAGTTCAATTCTGCACACCTCTCCTCCACCCCAAGCCGAGCATTCCACGTGCCCTCCCTTCCCTGTTCTCAGGCCCTGGTCCTACTCACTAGGGGAGGCGCGGAGCTCTGCGCCCAGTAGCTCCCTGGACCCGCTGCCAGAAGACAGGCCCGGGGGTCCGGGAGGGGGCCCGGAGCCAGGAGGCCCCCCTGTGCTCTTGGTGAAGATGCCGCTGATAAACTTGAGCATCTTGCGATCTCGAGTGGATGCTCGGCCCCCCTCCCGGCCCCGTTTCAGCCCTGGAGCTGGAGGCTCCAGAGTGATTGGAGGTGCAGGCCCAGTGGGCTGCGCGGAGGCGGCGGTGACAGCAGCGGCTGGAGCCGGGGTTGCTGGGAGGGTTAGCGGAGGAGGAGAGCCAGCAGGCGGTCCAGGGTGCAAGTCACTGTTGTCCAAGGTCTTACTCTTGCCTTTCCGAGGGGACAGCTTCCCTCGGGCTCCCGACCCGGCCCCGACCCCACCAGAGGTCGTGGCTGCCGCTCCTCCTCCCCCGGCGGCGGCGGCGGCGGCGGCGGCGGCGGCGGCAGAAGCTCCAGTCCCGGCGCTGCTCTTTGACCCCTTGACCCTGGGCTTGCCTTCGCTTTCGGGCCATGACAGGCGGCTACCCGCGCCCTTGCCCCCGCCGGCTTTGGCGCCACTCGTGGTTACGGTCTTGCAAGGCTTGGGAGCCGGCGGAGGAGGCGCCACCTTGAGCCTCCGACTGCCGGTGCCGGGGTGCGGGGAGGACGAGCCCGGGACGCCGCCGCCCGCCCGGCCTTCAGGTTCCGGGCCCCCCCAGCTCGGGCTGCTGAGCAAGGGGCGCCGGGAGGTAGGGGCGCCCCCGGGCTTGGGGTCAGGGCTCAGCCCCCCGGAGAGAGGGGGTCCCGGAGGGGCGGCCCAAAGGGAGAGGCGGCGGCCGGGAGCGGGGGAGACGGGGTGGGCCGGACTGGCCGGAGCCGGGGACAGGGCTGGGGGCTCCGCGCCCCCAGCGCCCGCGCTGCTCGTGCTGATCCACAGCGCATCCTGCCGGTGGAAGAGACGCTCGTGCCGCTTCTTGCCTGGCTCCTCCGCGCCTCGGGGGCTGCCAGGATCCCCGGTCTCGGCACCTCTGGTCCCGGGGGCGCCGGCTGCGGCCGCAGACGGAGAAGGCGGCGGCGGAGGCACCGACTCGAGCTTGACCAGGGTCAGCGAGATGAGGTAGGTCGTTGTCCGGCGCTGAAGCGCGCCCGCGCCCCGGCTCATGGGGCCCCGAGACCCCCGAGCTGGGGAGGGGAGGGGACTCCCCCGGACTGCCTCAGGGGGGCCCGGCCATGGGGCCGCCCTGCTCGCTGCCCCCAGCCCCCGGACCCCGCTGAGCCCCCAGCCCGGCTCCGCTGTCGCCGCCGCCTCCGCCGCCTCCGCTTGCGCCCCCCTCCCATCACACGGGGCGCCCCCTCCCCATGCTCCCCGCCCTGCGCCCCCACCCCGTTGGAGCCCCGGGACCTTGGTGCTGCTCCAGGGAGGCGCGCCGGACCTTGCGCCCCGGCCTGGGTGGGGGCGCCGAGATGGGCGGAGGAGGGCGGGGAGGACAGTAGTGGGGGCAAATAGGGGAGAGGGAGGAAAAGGGGGCAGAAAAGAGGGACCCGAGGCTGGGGGAGAGGAAGAACCGGTGCGGGGGAGGCAGGGGCGGGGAATGGGGACTCAGGGGACAGGGGCCTTGGATGGGGGTCGGAGAGGGGGTCTGTAGGAAGATGGGAAGCTAATGGGCTGGTCGTGCGGGGGATTCGCAGGGGCGCGGGGAGGATGCTGGGGATGGAGATACAGGCGCCGGCGGGGGAGGAAGGAGGGAAGCCTTAGGGGGTGGGAACCCACGGGTCTGGGGTCTGGGAAGGAAGGGGCGCGAGATCCGGGCGAAGGGTCCAGGGGGCTCGCCGGGGCTCGGCTCGGTCCGGATGCGCGCTGTGTCCGGGCGCTCCCCTCACATTGAGGAGGAGGCGGCCCCCCGCCCCCCCCACCCTATCTCCCCCCCACCTTCTCTCCACCAGCTCGGCTGTCTGAGAAGGCGGTGCAAAATCCAGGACTGGATTTCCCTCCCAAATCCTGGGCTGGACTTCCTAGAACTTGGACTCACCTACTCCAACAATCTAGCCCCCTCCCCTAGCACACCACGGTTAGGGAGCGAGACTGTTGGGCGTGGCATTTAGAGACAAGGGTAAAAATCAGCACATGGGTGGACAGTCCGCAGGGAAAACGGAGCGATTTTAGGGGGTCACTGCCAATTCTGGGGAAGTTGAAGTGAGGAAATGGAGAGTCTTGAAATCCCTTTCCCAGGACCTCTTGTCTCCCCCAGGTAACTGCACGCATTTTTTTTCCCATCACCCAGCAGCCCTGACCACCCCCCCACCCCCACACGCAACATATTGATGGGGCCACGACTTGAGCACAACTGTCCCAAAGTGAACTTGTAAAGTGTTCCCTGGGGATGGGGACAAACATGGAACTTAGCAGGGTAAGAAGGAGGGGGGGTTGTCTTAGGAGGGGAGAGATCCGAGGGCTCCAGGAGCCCAGGCCAAAAAGTGAGTCAAAGGCTCCAGTTTGAAGTGGAAGGAGAAGGAGTATGTCTACAGATTGACACCCCCCCATACCAAAATGCATCCGGTCTCCATAGCAACCGTAGCTCCACGAGTGCCTCAGAATCAGCGGGGAGAAGCAGAGAGGAGAATCGGTGTGTATGGGGGCGGAGGGACCTGCCAGGGGGTTGGGGGTTAACAGAAGCACCATCCTCAAATCTGGTTACCCAGTGGGGTATTTAGTACCCCTGAATATCAGGACCCCTTCAGTTGAGGTGGGAGCCGGCCTCTTTTGGGTTCCCATTCCGTCTCCTGAGGTTTTCCAGGTGGAGCTCTTTTAGAAGGTTAAAGAGGAGATAGAATGGAAAACATCTGTCTGCTCTGTGTCCACCACCTTCTAGGGACCCTGGAGTTCAAGGTTCACTGTCCTACCCTGGGGAGAAGGTTGAAGGGAGTAGGCCAATGGGGAATGGAGGCTGAGACTTGTCAGGGACGGACCAGAGTGGTGGGAGGCCTTCCTGCAGGCTTGGAGACCCCTCCCTGGACTCAGGGAGTCTCAGCATTCCCCTAATTTGACGTCCCACCCTCCTGACGCAGCTGAGACTATAATAAGTGCTGTCGTGGGCGGCTCTTGGAGGCAGGAGCCAGCAGCGTGCTTGGCCTGGTGGGGGGTGAGGGGGGGTGGTACCAGGATGCTGGATGCCCTTTGTTTTCCCTGAGACCTGTACCCAATCCCTCTTGGGTCCTGCCCTGAGGTTAGCAGCCCCCTCTCCACCCCGCCCTGGGAGGACACCATTCCCGGGACACAGGACCCTTCAGTAACCTTTTCTGAATTTTCTGAAAGAGAAGGTGAAGGAGATTTACTAATTCTGCCTTAATTTTCCTTCCTTCCTTTGGTGGCCTCAGTTTTTACTTCTGTTCACTGGGAACAGAATCCTGACTCTTAGAGAAGGAGTGGAACAAATCACTTATGAAGAGTAGAGTCTTCTGGGAGATTTCAGCCTCCACCCCTCCTCACTCCCTCCTCCAGAGCTAAGCAGAATTCCAACAGGATAAACCTTTTTTCCTCCCCCTCTTTTTTTTTTTTCCCCTACAGGGGTGGGGCTTGGAGTTCCTCCCTAGGAGGCCCCGTGGGGCCGCTCCCCCTAGGTCTGCCTTTCCACCCACTGAGGCTGTAGGAAAGGTGTCAGCCATTGTTCTTGGCAAAGGGTGGGGACAGGAGGTGAGAGGGGCACTAGCCTCAGCAAGGCAATGGGAAGGGGATCAGACCGTCCCCGTAGGAACCCGAACCAAATGTTCCTTCCCCAAGTTACGGTCTGGTGGCCTCTGCCTTCAGAGAGATCTGGCAGGAGGTGCCCTGATGGAAAGAACAGTCTCTTGAACCCCCACCCCACCCCAGGTAGGTAGCTAAGACTGGGGCGGCTGGGAGCCCAGGCTATGACGAAAGATGCATTTCTCCCAGACGCCTTTCGGGAACAACCTAGCTGGCTTTTGTTAGCTCTTGGCCACCTCAGAGGTAAATGAGCGGGGAGTAGGCTGGAGATGACTTTCAGCTCCACCAGATCCTTAGTGGCGGGGCCCTGTGGATGGAGAGAAGCTGCTCCTGCCGGGCCCCACCACAGGACTGACGGCCGGGTGGGCAGGAGGATGTGGCGGATGGTGTTGCCATGGCAGCACTTCCTCCCTGTGTTGTCATCACTTGCTCTAATGGCACTAAGGAGGTAGAGCGGAAGGTGTGCGTGTTGGGGGCGGGGAGAAGGACGGGAACAGGAGCATGGGGAACAGAGGGGACCGAAAAGAGTCCTGGGGACTTCTTTACACTTTGGCTGTGCAAAGCATACAGTCCGAGTGGTAGTGTGTGCCTGGGAGCCTGAGATTCTCTGCCTGGTGTATTTCAGTGCGTGTGTGTTTCTCTCTACAGCTGGAGAACAAGAGGTCACCGATCCTTTGTGGGTCCTGGGAATGAACACATCATCCAGTCCCAGAACCTCCTGCCCCACACTGCTTCCTGCCCTGGACTCCCCAGGCAGGGTCCAAGTCTACCACGGCCCTGTCACGGCCTCTCTTCCCCATGCTCACCCACTTCTCCATTGCCAAGAAGGCCAGCTCAGCAGTGACTTGTATTTTGATCCCCTGGGAGAAGGATCAGAGTTGAGGAAAGAGGAAGAACAACACCTCCCAAATCTTTTTTCCATCCTGTCCAAATGTATTCTTCCCCCGAGTCCCAGCTCCATCTAGAGGACTAGGAAGTGGCTGGTTGGGAAGCAATGTATGACACAGCTGGCCCTTCTCTGCCCCCTGCTCGTCCCCGATACCCCCAGGGTGGGAGTTAACCCTTCTCTTACCTCGCACGCTGTTCAGTGAGGCCTGGATGCTGTCCCGAAGTTCAGGATCGCCCACCCTCTCTGCCAGCTTCCTGAGGCGGCTTAGAGACTGCTTGGCCACCTCGTGTCGTCTGACTTCTGCTCTCACTGCAGCGACAGCCAGCTGCCTCTGGGCATGCATGTTGCCCAGACCTGTCTTGCCAGGCTAACAGCAACCTCTGGCCTTGAGGCCCATGGCCCCGTGGTCCCCAAACACCAGAAGGGCCCTTCTGCTGTGCCCCAGAACTCGGCGCTCCTGCCCGCCCTTCCGTCTGTCGGCCTCACTTCCTGACTGGTGAGTTTCAAACCCACAGCCTGGGACAGCACTACCTGCTGCGCCTCCCACCCCCTCTAGCGTTGGCCCATGAGCTCTGCCAGCCAGCCCCTAGGATCCCTCCGCCAGGTGCCTGGAGAGACCTTGACCAGCATCCTAGGCTAATTAAGATGGGTGTTGGTGCTAGGAAAATGTGCCACGCCAGGCCCCAGTCTCTGGGGTGCAACCCCAAACTCTTGGTGACCTACAGATTCACGTTCAGTCTCAAACTCCGGCAGAATGTGAACACACTTTGTCCCTCACCCTAACGGCCCGGCATTCCAGCTTGCAACTGTGCTCACCACCCACTCTGTACCCCCCACAGCCAAAGAGCTCGTGTACCTACCTCTTGCTCCATAACTCTTCCTCAGTCAGCTGCCCCCCGTAACCACGTCCTGCTTCAAAAGGCCACGTGCTTACGGGGAGAAGAGGTTATGGAGGAGAACAGCAACTATCACCAGACAGAATCACCGTGCTCTCTCAATTACTTTCATACTAATTGTCTAGAACAATAGTTTATGCCACACTTTCAGATATATGGTCTTTATGACAGGCCCAAGGAGTGCAGGAAAGGAAGCCAAAGCTCAGAGAGGCCAGTGAGAGGTGAAACAAAAATCTATAGGACTAAACCCTGGGATCATGACCTGAGCTGAAGGCAGAGGCTTTAACCCACTGAGCCACCCAGGCGCCCCTGAGCCTTTTTTTTTTTTTAAGATTTTATTTTTAAGTAATCTCTAAATGAGTGGGGCTCCAACTCATCCCCCCGAGATCAAGCGTTGCACACTGCTCTCACAGAGCCAGCCAGGCACCGCAGTTGAGTCTAGGTCTTCTGATTTCAGCTCTGATACCCTTTTTCACTCTACTACCCAACCAAGATGCCTGCCAACCAGTTCTCCTTATTCCCAATACCATTGTCTTGCCCTTGATTTAGGACCTGAAAGAGAAGAGGGTGGATGAGGAATTAAAGGACAGAATGAAGATGCAGGGTATATGGGTGTGTGTGGCTAATTTGATCTAATCACTTTGCTTCAGGACTCAAACCTTTCTGGCCCTGCCAATTGTCTCTTCTGCATACGTTCTTGATATTAATTTATGAAGGATAAAGGATTATACCTATGTGACTCTTTGTATAGTTGGAGATAAGGGAATTGGGGGCTGGGAATACCCACCGGAATTTATAAAATAGTCTGACGAAAATAACTAACACTGAGTGTTGACTGTGCCAGGTCCTGGCCTAAGCATTCCGCGTATATTAACTCATTCAACTCTCACAACAACCCAAGAGGCAGGTGTATTGTTATTTATCTCTATTTACAGATGAGGACACAGCCACAGGGAGCCAAAGGTTATGCAGCAAGTAAGTGGCAGAGTTGGATCCCATGCAGTCTGATTGGCAGTTAGACTCTCCTGCCTTGGCAGTCATAGAATCTAAGTACATGCAAACCGAAATCATCCTGTGGGGTTGAAGGGAGGTTTTTTGTGTTCCAATTACGACTGTTTCTCTTGGGGGAAAGAGGAATTATGCCTTTTTTCATCTCCATGAAAAGCATTTATTCAATAATAAGCATGCTGATCAACCTCTATGCCCACCCCCAGAGTGAAAATGTGGAGAGCCCTCCTTCCCCTATTTAGTCATATTCCAGATCCCTCCCTTTGACTTTTTTTTTTTTTGCAAGCCCTGGATCAGGCACGTGCTCTGAAGATACTGAGCACACTCGTGTCTACGCTTGTGGCTTTGTCACCTACAGGAATGCCCTGGCTTGAGGCAGTTGTTTTTCACACTTCTAGAATATTCACACCCGGTTAGGAGGGGATATGGATGACGATACGTGTACTAGTGGACACACCTGCAAATGGGTGACGATTTGTTGGATGTTTCTGTGCCTAACCCGGGGCCTCCGTGGCCGGGCTAAAAAGCTCGATGTTTTGCTTCTTTGGGTGTTCCCAAGTGTGATGCAATAAAAACAAACAATGGCGTCATCATGAGATCACTGCAAGACAAGGGGAAAGGG
>CM053611.1:60119958-60156903 GCA_028646535.1 Procyon lotor
AGAAGACGGTCCCCAAGACCCTCCCCCCAAGTCCTAGGGACCACTTGGGTCCCCAAAGCTGGGGAGATGGTGTGCGGCGGCTTTGCCTGCTCCAAGAATGCGCTGTGCGCCCTCAACGTGGTCTACATGGTGAGGTTTTGGAGGTGGGGGAAGCTTCGGGGCGGAGAGAGGAGTGGGGAGAATCTCTAGGGGACTTCCGGTGGGAAGAGGGGTGTACTGGGGGTTCCGGGAAGATTCCCGAGAACTTCCGGCGAAGAGGGAATTCCAGGGGACTTCCGTGGGAAGAGGGGAGACTTCCGGTGACCAGAGGGTTTGTCTGGGGGTGGGGGGAGCGAACTGAGGGCTGGGGGCATAAAGGCCCATCCCGCCCTCCTCTGAATTTATTTCTCCAAAATAGAAGTGATGCATGAAGCTAAAGGTTCTTTTTTTATATTCAGACTCTGCTATCCCTGTTGCCCACACTCCTATCCCAGCCATTCTGACCTCTGATGGGCGCATACACCTCTCCTTAATTCACACAAACTCAGTTCTCCTTTTTTGTCCGAGACTCCTTGTTTGGCTTTTGGTTTTGCTAGAGTTCTTCTGAGAAGTAACCTACTCTGTTTCCTGTAGCTGGTAGGCTTGTTGCTCATTGGAGTGGCTGCTTGGGGTAAGGGTCTGGGTCTGGTGTCCAGCATCCACATCATTGGAGGAGTCATTGCTGTGGGAGTCTTCCTTCTTCTCATCGCCGTGGCTGGACTGGTGGGTGCTGTCAACCACCACCAAGTACTGCTATTCTTTGTATCCTGACCTTAAGTGGGGCTCTTGGGAGGGCTGAATTGCCTAGGGATGTTCAAGAGAGGGGTAGACTTGAGGGATCTTGGGGACAGGTCTCCTGGCCCTGCCCTATACCATACTTCATGAAACAAGAGCTGATGATTTTGTTTTCAACTAACATGGCTGTGTAAGTCCCATGAACAGATGACATCAAACGGTTATTGTAGGTACCACATAAAGGAATCTAGGACTTTTTTTTTTTCCCATAACTCTTCCTCTCAGTACATGATCATCCTTGGTTTGGTCTTCATTTTCCAGTTTGGAATCTCTTGCTCATGTCTGGCTATTAACCGAAGCAAACAGGTAAGTGTATGCCTTCTCAAGTACTTGCTTTTTTTCCTCTACCCTCTTAACTGACCACCCCGTCCCCTCCACCCAGTCTGGACCTCTTAGTAGGCCCACTATTTCCAGACTCTTCAGTTGTTTGCTTCCTCTGGAAAGTCTGGGAAATTTTCCAGAAGAACCCAAGGTGGGTTTTTATCATTTTCTGTATAATACACCTTTGTTTCTGAGGGTTGTTGACTGACTTTGCCAGAATAGGGAAATTGAGGCACTTGAAATAAGAGCAAGATTTAAAGAGTATTCTTAAGGTTAGCAGCATCTAATAACTTCCCTCTGCCTATATTCTCCAGACAGATGTCATCAATGCTTCTTGGTGGGTCATGAGCAACAAGACCCGGGATGAACTGGAAAGAAGTTTTGATTGTTGTGGCTTGTTCAACCTCACAACCCTGTATCAACAGGATTACGCTTTCTGCACTGCAGTGAGTTGGTGCAGAGGTGGGGCCGGGGTGGGAGGATAGGAAAGCTGGTTAAGGACAATGCCCAAATTGGCAGACTTTAGAGTTTGAATGTGATGGTCTCTCTCTAGCAGCTCTCTTGCCCTGGGGCCATGTGCTGGTAGGGGGAGGGAAGAATGGATACAAAGATTATAGAGAATCAGTCAAGTGGGATTTCAGTCTGTAGGATACTGATCACAAACTAGTAAATAATTTCTGGGCCCTTCACTACAGGTGTTCTTGGCATAGGGGAGCCTAGCAACCCTGCATCCTCTATGGACACACGTACATGTTTTATCCTCAGATCTGTAAGAGCCAGAGCTCCACGTGCCAGATGTGTGGGGAAAAGTTTCTTAAGCATTCAGACGAAGCCCTGAAAATCCTGGGGGGTGTTGGACTCTTCTTTAGCTTTACAGAGGTAACATTCTTCAGTTCTCTCATATATACCCTTTCTTTGTCTGGCTTAGCTCCAGAGATTCAGAATTGCTGATAATCTCTTTCCCTTTGCTTTTTACAGATTCTTGGTGTTTGGCTAGCAATGAGATTTCGGAATCAGAAGGATCCTCGAGCTAACCCCAGTGCCTTTCTATAAGACTCTAGTTCCTTCTGACATCTCTCCTGCTCTCTATTCTCCCTAAGCTTTTCTTCCTTCCTTAGGGAAAACCTAGGGTCTTGTAGCCCTTTTTGTTTGAGAAAAAGGAAAGGCCCTTTGCCACACCCCCCAAAGATGACTGAACAACCAGACTGTGTTCCTTGACATGTTTAGTGGGAGCAGGATCATAAGGAATAAAGAACAACTTCCTCCCTCTCTCCCTAAGTGGATATGGAAAGCTCCTGGGAGTGCATCAAATGGGATGGGGGTTGGAATCAGGCATTCCTGGCTCTGTTTCCCCTCTTTTCCCTTCCACATGCCAGCCCACCTCAATACATCCTGGCCTGGCTTCAAGGGTAAATCAGGGATGGAACCAGGGAAAAAACCACCAAGAACTCTTTCTTACAATAAGCAGGACCCCGTTTGGGGAAGTTCAGTGAATATAAAAATAAAAGCCATTTAAACTCCATATTCAAAGAAACAACTCAAGTGCCTTTTCTTCTCTTACCAGTTGAGGGACTCTGCTTGCCTATAGGCCCTGTGACCTAGGGAGAATCTCTTAAGATTCTGTAGGGAAGTTCCGTCTTCCAAATGGTTTTTCCAAATTCCCAAATGGCAAAGCCCATCAGAGGAAGAAATATATATATGTATAAGAAAAAGACCATATTTCTTTGTTTTGTTTTTTCCTGTATAAAAAAGATCCCAATATCAAGATAGGAAAGGGGAGAACAAGGGACATACCCCATGGTGTATGAAAATAAGGGGGGAGGACAAGGATAAGCCTCAAAGGAGGGGGGGGAAGGAGGGAAATGTCATTAAGGCAGCAAAATATTCTCAGTAAAAAGTGGGAGGAGAAGTTTCCATAGCCTCAGAGATGAAGGCCGAGACGGCCTTACTCAGCTGGGGGGCTCTCCGCTCAAGTGTTCAAAGGGAGGGAAATGACAGCGTCTCTTCTCTGTCCTGTCGCAGCCACTCCACTGCTCACTCTGGGTTACCTTCTGGCTTTTGTAGGTAAGAGTGCTGCAGGGCTCGGAAGGCAGAGATTCGCTTGTGTGGGTTAAAAGTCAGCATCTCCTGAGAAGGGGAGGCAAAGATCAAAAGACTATGAAGACCCCCCCCCCAAAAAAAAGACTTGCTCACCCCCAATATACCCAAGATAGGCTATTTTCTACATCCCTCTTTGTGGATGGCCTATTCACAGCACCAGTAAACACTAGCCTATGCACCAAGTCTTACTAACTGTGACGATGTGGGTCCCTTTTTTACTGCTCCTGGTCCCACCCCAACTTCACCCTGTGCCCATGCCCAGGCCCAGTACCAGCAGCAGCTGTGCTCCGGACTCCTCCATCTCCGGCACCACTGACTGCACTGGACGGGGCCCTCTGGGGGAAAAGGCTCCTCGGGGCAGAGACACATCTCGGGGCCAGTCATCCTCTGGGGGCAGCCCGATCAGGCTATAGGGAACAGGAGAGCTCTGGTCAAGAGGGTCCTTCTCCAACCCCCATCTCCAGAGGCAGAGCCAACTATCCGGGGCTCAGCAAAAAAAAAAAAAGATTCAGAATGGAAAGTTCTTATCCCCATGCTGGTCACTTACTCAAAGATTTTGCCTAACTGGTCAGCTTCAGAGTTTCCACAGAAGAGAGGCCTAAGGTGAGAAAAAACACAGATAGCAGTCATTTTCAAAGACACAGCAGTGGAATAATTATCGTTAACTGGCTCAAAACAGAAGATGTGGGAATACAGGGATGAGAAGTTCCTAATCCAGGACATTTCGGAGTTTCTGGCTAGGAACAAAATGGTCAGTAATACTTAAGTGAAAGAATGGGCAGGGAATGGATGTGGTTTATGACCACGAGATTTGGGAAACTCAAGAGAGTTCAGGATACTTGGGTCCCATACTTGCGACGAAACATCTCTGCGAAGATACAGCCAACGCTCCACATGTCCACGGGCGTTGCATATGTAGACTGCAGAAGAACTTCTGGAGCACGGTACCAGAGTGTAACAACCTAACGGGAATAAGAAAAGTAGGTGAGGACCCTATGGGTTACGATGAACCACAACTGCTTGACTAAAGATATAAAGTGCGTGACTTCTCAACTGCTACGGTCCACCACTCTCCTACCCCCATCTTTCTACTGACCACAGGTGTAAGTGCCATCTGGTAGCTGTAGATTCTGGCCAGGCCAAAGTCAGCCAGCTTGACTGTCCCACCACTGGTCACCAGAATGTTCTCTGGCTTCAGGTCTCGGTGAACAATGCAGTTGGCATGAAGGAAATCTAGGCCTCTTAGAAACTGGCGCATGAGATCCTGGTTTGGAAGGGGGAGGAACAGAGGAACTGGAATCTGGGCACCACACCTGAAATCACAACAGATTCTACTACAAAGGTCTCGATGTACCTTCTCTGTGTTTACCCACCCTACTCACCTTGATGGTCTCCACTGGCAAGCCTGGTGGGGGTGCCTTGTCCAGATACGTCCTCAGGTCTTGGTCCACATGCTCAAACACCAGGGTCACTTTGGTCTCCCGGTCAGTGCGGGCGGTGGCACAGACGTCCATCAGCCTGGCCAGAACAAATGGTCACTCACTGATCAATCACTTTGGACCCAACATGGCCTCCCCTATTTCCTCAGGATCCCCACTTCTCTCCTGACCACCACTCCCCACCAAAAAGTTGTCTTTTCCCCTTTAGCACTTTTAACCCTCCGCCATCTCACCGGACAACGTTGGGATGCTCAAAAGCCTCCAGCCGCCTCAGTAAGGCCACCTCACGAACTGTGCTGATGGGAAGGCCCCCTCCAGCACCTCCTCCATTAGGTACTCTCACGCTCTTGAGGGCCACGAAGTGGCCACTGTGGGGATCGCGGGCCTTGTATACTGTTCCATAGGCACCAACACCAATCTCAGCCACTGGCTCGTATCGAGGAGTAGCCATTCTCAGAACAGAGGAGACCCTACAATCACAAAGATTCCTGCCTCCGAAAATCCCATCCAGAGTTCAGATGGTATGAGCCTACACCAATAAAGTGACTCCCACGAAAGACATCACAAAGACACCCCCACCACCATCCCGTCCCTTCCCCAACTTTCCATGAGGCTGGCCCCTCGGGTAACACAATGACTCTAACCCCAACCCCTCCAGCCACGTGAAGCCCTAAAAGAAAAAATTCCTTTTCCTTTCGGACGGACCATCGCGCCCCACACAAGGTTCCATCTCACACGACACACCCCCCGCATCGAAGACCCGACACCCAGGCCCCAAAATGCCACCTCCATACGACCACAAAGAAACAAATTATATCCTGCCCCACTTCCCGCCCTCGAGCGACCCTTCCATATCTTGTCCGCGTAGGCAGCCGGGGAGGGCAAAAACGGTCTCCATTCCTGGAAAGGGGCTGCGCTTACCTCACTCCGTGCTGGGAGCTGCGGGGGCGGCCCGTTATCGGGGCCCCGGAGCCAGATCCTGCGGCGCCATACACTCAAGCTCTGTCCGGAGCAGCTGGACGCTACGGGCCCGACCATAGACACAGGCCGCAAGCTAGAGCGGCCCCCTTACCCCCACCCTCACCATGTGACCAGCTGCCAGAGAGGCGCGCGGAAACTGGCAGGGCGGGGCGAAAGCCGGACGTTCGGGGCACGTGATGAGCCACTCATGCGCAGAGGGGTACCCAGCAGAGGCTTTGCCTGGGAAGGGGGCGGGCAGGGAAGGGGGCGGAGGGGGAGATGGCAGCCACATGATCTGTTGCTATCACACGTGACCCCTTGACTTAGCGCTGAGGAGCAGAGGTGTGGTTACGCGGCGGGGCACGTGACTGACTGCTAGACCCTGGCGGGCTCCGGGCGGGGGGAGGGGGGGGCGGCGGGGGAGACGAGAGAGGGTGGAGTCCAATGCGGTGCCATGGCAACCTGGGCCACCCAGATTCCCAACTCAGGGCTGCAGGCCGAGCCTGAGCGCTTCTCCAGTCTCACTACACACTACACGTCTCTCACTCTCTATATGCTGGTCAGGGATCGGGAGGATGGGACGGGGAGCGAGAGGTGGTGCTGTCGCCTTTGTGCTTCACTGCCGTGGGAAAACATTCTCATTTGTGTCTTTGTTTCATTCATTCACTCATTCAACCAATTTTTACTGAGTGCTTGCTTCCTTTGTGCATGCGGGGTTTCTTTGGTGTCTCAGTCACTAGCCCTTTAAGGTAATGATGAGGCTGTCTGTAAAGATGTAGCCAACACTGTGTGTGGTCCTATAAAACCGCAGACAATACCCATTTGAGGGCAAATCTAGGATCAAAGGATTGGTGGAGTGTAGATTAATGCAGTGATCCAACAGGAAGGGTGTCAAGGTAATGTCCTCCCTTCTTCTAACTTCCACCCCTTCCTGGTAGTGTTAAAATAATGCTTTCTGGCGGAGAAGTTATCAATGAGCAAGAGACAGGAATACTTAACCTTTCAGGTTCTTTCCAACATTAAGATGCTATGATATATGTGTATCTGTATATATCTATATATGTGTGTATTTTACAGATGGGTAGATACAGGAGTGAACATGAGCAGGAAAGTTATCTCCACCACCACCTCAGACACTGGCATTGCATGAGAATCATCTGTGTTCTTCTACAAACCCTGCGACTTCCTTTTTGGGGTCATTCTGCTTCCCTCTTTTCCCCAGTGCAAGCTTTCTTAGCCCTTGTCCTGCCCAGTACACAGACTTTTCTAAATAGCCTCTGCTCACAGACACTTAAGTAGACAACAGACAGGTTTCTCTGAATTTCCCTGTCTTACTGGTTATGGGCTCCAACTTCTTTTTTGATCTCCTAACCTTTTATGGGAATGAGAATAAGGAGGGAAGGGATCAGTATCTCATTTGTGAGAAATTGTCTAAATTCTGAAACCATTTATAACTCTACTTGCAACTCCTTCCACCTTTATTTTTTTAAGATTTTATTTATTTGAGAGAGAGAGAGGGAGAGATCAATAGGGGAGGGGCAGAGGGTGAAGCAGACTCCCTGAGAGCAGGGAGCTTGGCACAGGACTCTATCCCAAGACCCTGGGATCATGACCTGAACCGAAGGCAGATGCTTTACTGAGACTGAGCCACCCAGGTGCCGTGGGGCACTCCTTAACTTCTAATCTCCTTAACCATCTTGTGGAGGATATAAGAGCTCAGGCTTGAGATGACTATAAACCACACTCCAGGGCAAAATGGAATAGAGGTCAGTACAGATTCTGCCTCTTTGCACTCTGATAGTTGTAGCTCTGGGACCTTGCTGGCAAGGGCAGCTGGGACACTGGAAAGAAAAACTTCAAGGTCTAAGCTGGCTAAGGGGCTTCTGAAGTGAATGTTTTATTGGCTCTCTTGCTGGGACTGGTTGGTTTATAAGCCTTCTGGCAGGCAAAGTGAGTTTGTCAAACTTCTTTCCTACACCAGCAGGGTCCACTTCTGCTTCATCTTCCACGGCTTGCTGTCTTTTGAATAAAAGTCATCCTCTATGTTGCCTTGGGTTCCAGCCCCCTTTGTGATTCATCCATTCATCCACCCAAAACACTCGAATACTTCATAAAAGCATTACTCTCCTTAATCACTTTTATTGAGGAGACTTAGTTTGGCAGTCTGTCCCTGGTTCCACACCCTCCCTTCTCCTGTTAATTACTCTTTTACTAATTAATTTTTTTCCAGTGTGTTTGACCCAAAGGGCTCCTCTGGAATCCCTTTTCCCTCAGCGTTAGAGAGGGAGGATATAAGTGTAAGGCAGAAATAATGTGATGAAGGGGAAGAACTGGTTCTCAGGGTCAAGACCTCCATAAAAGCAAAACCAAAGAGCTGCGTGTGTGTAGGTATGGGAGTGGTATTCACTTCAGTGTAGTGTGGTGGGGCAGGAGAGTACCAGGAAAGACATTCTCATCCCTTAAGCACTCTTGTCTCCCTTGCTCACTCACCTCCCTCACACATTACAATTACACACTTCTGTTTTTCATACAATCCGATTGCATCCCTTACACACTCATCTATTTTCCACTGTCCCACACTGTGCACACTTTTCGGTCTTTTGTGTAAAAGTGTTTATTGCTTGAGTCCATCTCTTGCTCACCTTCCTCACACCTCAGACCCTCCCATAGCTCTTTCTTTGCACACTCCCATCTTGCAGAAGCTTCTCCCTCCCTGATGCACCTGTGTCTTTGACCACTCACCTTCCATCCTCAGCCGCTCCCCACTCCCCCCCACCCCCATTAACACACCTATTCTCCTACCCGCGTGCACACCCCCCTTCCTTGGCCACTCCCCTCCCTCCACCCTCCCCCGGGCTCGCACACTCGCCCCCGCCTCTGGGGACACCTGCTCGTGCGGGGCAGGGCGGGGATGCGCAGCCGCGGCCACTTCTCCTCTCCCGCTCCCCGCCCCGCCCCTCCCTCCATCCCTCACCGGCTCCCCGGCTCCCGCCCCGCCCGCCCCGCCCGCCCGCCGCTCCGGGGGGGTCTCCGCCGCCGCCGCCGCCGGAAGGAGCCGCCATTTGCCACCGCCGAGCGCACGGGCCGAGCCGAGCGGGAGCCGGGAACCTGAGCGGGACTGGGGCCAGCAGGACGGCGATGGGGGGCGGCCCCGCCGCAGGAGGACCTGGGCGCGTAACCCCGGGGGCCCGGCCGGCTCCAGACCCGGACCCGTGGGGCGCGGCACCTTGAGCCCCCCTCCCCGCCCCCTGCCCCGGCCATGGCTGCCCGCCCCGCTGCCCCCGGGCCACCAGCCCTCTCGGCCCCGCAAGCCCCGGAACCCCGGCTGTGGCAGCCGTGAACGGCGCTCTCAGGCCCCGAAGACCCCAGCCGGGCTCGGCTCTCCAGCGCGCGCCCCCTTCCCGGCCTTGTCCTCTCCCTTCCCCCAGCCGCCCGAGAGCCCCCCTTGCACGCCGCCTCCCGCCCCCCCGGCGCCCGGACGATGCTCAAGTCTCGGCTCCGCATGTTCCTGAACGAGCTGAAGCTGTTGGTGCTGACGGGCGGGGGGCGGCCCCGGGCCGAGCCGCAGCCCCGGGGGGGCGGGGGAGGCGGCTGCGGCTGGGCGCCCTTCGCCGGCTGCTCGACCCGGGACGGCGACGGCGACGAAGAGGAGTACTACGGGTCGGAGCCGCGGGCCCGGGGCCTGGCCGGCGACAAGGAGCCGCGGGCCGGACCCCCGCCGCCGCCCGCGCCGCCGCCGCCGCCCCCGGGAGCGCTGGACGCCCTGTCGCTCAGCAGCAGCCTGGACAGCGGGCTCCGAACCCCCCAGTGCCGAATCTGCTTCCAGGGCCCGGAGCAGGTCAGGCCTGGGTACCGGGGCCGGGCAGGGAGGGGTGGGGGCGCGCACCTGGGGCGCCCTGGCCGACCACGAACAGGGGGCGGGGCCTGAGGAGGCTGGGCGGGACCCAGGACCTAGAGTGGGTACCCGGTGCGGCTGTGGGGGGGGATAGGCTGGAGAGTCCCGGAGCGCACGTTTGGGGTGGAGGCGGGGGTCAGGGGTTCCCAGGGAAAGGGTGGGGCTGGAGGGCTCAAATCCCCCTCACCCACCAATAGGGACAGCCACTTCTCTCATCCCGGGGTCCCGGTAGGCTGTGGAGCCTATTCACTCTGAGGTGGGCAGAGTGCTTCTGTTCCCCCTTTGAAGGGAGGGGCCCTGCTGGCGCCCTTGCCTCTCTCAGTGTATCTCTCCATGGGGCACTTTTCTTCACTTCCCATTCCGTAACTTTCCATCTCATTCCAAAGAGTACTCTTTGTTTAAATGTTACAGACAAAGTTGACCTGGGATAGTGCTGGGGGGCGGAGGGGTGTATCTATGTTATGAGAAATTATTCCTTGATTAAAGGGGGACACCCTCCATTCCCACACCCGGGATCTCTCCCCTCCCTTTTTGATATTTGGAAACTGTGGACAATAACCCATCCCAGTGTGCACCACATGTGAGAAATACTTTACAGCGATGGGAAGGAGGAGGAAGGCAGGGCTCAGAAGCTCTCACTCTCCCGTCCCTGCAGATCCTAAAGGGTAGCTTTCCATCTGGGAAGCCTCAAAGAGCACCCTCCCCAAATTTTAGGAAAAGAGGAGACCCAGTCATTCCCCCACTGCATTTCTTTTTATCCTTAGTCTATTTGGTCAGGGAAGTTTACCTTGAGCTCTAAGTTTTTTCTTTTTTGCTGTGGCCTTAGCCTCTTGCCCTGTTTTGGGTGAAAGGCTTAAGGTCTTTTTAAACGTTGGAGAATGACTGACCTGGAGAGGTTTCCCTCTCTTGGTGTGGCCTGGAGTGGGGTGGTGACAGCTGACGGGGACCCTCCTCACTCTTCCTCCAGGGGGAGCTCCTGAGCCCCTGCCGCTGCGACGGCTCAGTGCGCTGCACACACCAGCCCTGCCTCATCCGCTGGATCAGTGAGAGGGGCTCCTGGAGCTGTGAGCTGTGCTACTTCAAGTACCAGGTCCTGGCGATCAGCACCAAGAACCCGCTGCAGGTGAGGTTCAAGGAGAGAACTTCCACACGGGGGCAAGAGCCTTTCAGTAGTCAGAATCAGGGACTTTCCAGGGAGCCTATTTATCCATTTCATCTTTCCTCAAAATTACCCCTACCTACCATTACCACAATCTCCTGTCTGCCTGTAAATCCTCCCTTCCTTCGTGTATTCACATTTATTGGGCACCACCTGTATTCCAGGCACTGTTCTAGGCACTGAGACAGCAAAAATAAAAGCAGCAGCAGCAGAAGATGGTAATGATGATAGCAAACCTGTAGTGTTTTCTGTGTGTTACACTCTTGGCGTATAGTAACTTACTTATCTTTGTCATAATCCTGTTAGTTATGTGCCATTATTATCTCCATTTTAAGGATGAGGACATCGATGCTCAAAGAGATTTAAACACTGGCCCAGAGTTACTCAGCCAGTAAGTGAGGGAGTTAGGATTTGGAATTCAAACCTAGATGGTCTGGGTTTGTTGATGATCAGTACTTGCCTGATCTTGCCTTTCTAAAATAAGTTGGAAAATGGTCTCAAAGTAAAAAGTGCTCCATACTAGGTCCAGTCAGGGCACAGAGGAGACAGATTGCTAATCCTGCCTGAAGGGTGTCAGGAAGACTCTGGAGCATCTTCCTCTTCAGGGCCACTCATTACCTGGCCCTCCTTCTCTTTCTGTGACTTTTTGGAGCCCTTTCTCCCACACAGTGGCAGGCCATCTCCCTGACGGTCATCGAGAAGGTCCAGATCGCAGCCATAGTTCTGGGCTCTCTCTTCCTCGTCGCCAGCATCTCCTGGCTCATCTGGTCCTCACTCAGCCCTTCGGCCAAGTGGCAACGGCAGGATCTGCTCTTTCAGATCTGCTACGGCATGTACGGCTTCATGGATGTCGTCTGCATAGGTGAGGGCAACTCTCTCCCCCTTACCTGCTCAGTGTTCCCCTCCAGCTCACACACTGACTTTCCGTGCCCATTCCTTCAGCTCCACAGCCACATTTTCTATCATGGGAAGCCTTGAGGGCTATCTTGGTGCCCCTCCCTTCCCTGCTTCTTCAGACCCCATCTCCTCACTCTGGGGAAATACTTGCTCCAGTACCTCTGGCCTAGGTCTGGGCAATAGGTGACCCTGGATTTCTTATCCCTTTTGCTCAGGCCTCATCGTCCACGAAGGCTCTTCTGTCTACCGCATCTTCAAGCGCTGGCAGGCAGTGAACCAGCAGTGGAAGGTCCTGAATTACGACAAGACCAAGGACATAGGAGGAGATGCAGGGGGAGGGACGGCAGGGAAGCCGGGCCCCAGGACCTCACGGACGGGCCCCCCCTCTGGGGCCACCAGCCGCCCCCCGGCTGCCCAGCGCATGCGGACGCTCTTGCCTCAGCGCTGTGGTTACACAATCCTGCACCTCCTTGGACAACTGCGGCCACCAGATGCCCGTTCCAGTTCCCATTCTGGCCGAGAGGTTGTCATGAGAGTCACCACCGTCTGAAGCTGAACTCCGGGAGCAGGGATCTTGAGTCGATGCATCGGCCAGACATAAGCTGTCATGGCTACTGGAGGTACCACCTGGACAAGGTGTTTGGGGCACACTGCCCCCGCCACTGAGGATCTCTGTGGGCAGCCTCAAGCTGGAGACATTGTCTGGCCTCTGCTACCCACTGGGTAGAGACACCTGGATGACATTCCAGCCCCCACCGATAGCTCCTCACACTCATCCTGAGGGGCAGCCAGTGGGCAGGTGGGAAGAGCATCTTTTCTTCCCTAGAGAACCGTCCTTACCTCAGCTCCTAGGGCCTCCAGCCCCCCCAGCTCCACCATGGTTACTTGGTGAAGGGGGACCAATGCCAGAAGAAAGGGGTTGCAGACCCCCTATTCCCCACCCCATGGCCACAGGGCAGCTGGCAATAAGACTAGTATACATTGACCTCCCGTTCCCTGCATGAGGGCGGGGGGGACCTCCCCCTGCCCCACCCCCCACTGCATGGGGGAAGGGCATAAAGAATCATTTATATGCACGTGGAGACTCCTTTCTCATCTGGGGCTTTTCTGGAGGGTTGGGAGGTGTGGGAAGGTTTCTCTGCAGAGGTTGCAAATCCCAAATGCAGCAGTGGGTTCTGAGTTGGAGGTGTAACTCCCACTTGCTGGCGAATAATTCACAGTGGCTGCTAGATGGCAGTGCTCAGAGGTGTCTAAGGGGGGGACCTGCCACCTGCAAGTTGTATGGTTTAGGGGAAAAAAAAATCTCCGCCGTGGTTTTCCTGTCTACCTCATAGGGTTGGAATGAGGATAAATGAGGGACAGGTTGAATGCCATTGCAAAGAAAATTAGCGATGGCGTAAAAAGATTTCTAGACTAGTTAATGGTCCATTTATTTCAAGTAGTAACTGGTAACAAATTCCAGAATGTGTTTTTCATCTGGAGTTTCACAGAGCCTTGGAAATTTGTGTTGAGTGTCATAATAGAAATGGAAACATGGGGGGAAATAGAAACTGCAAATATGAAGGATGGTGGTTATTTGCAAAAATAAGAGCTCCCCCACCACCCTAAACACTGGGAGCTGGGGAAGGATGGAGCTATCCTTTTTGCTCTGGGGATCTTGTGGGTTCTATCAGTCCTTCCCAGGTAATGTGTTCCATCAGGGAAGTGGTGTGAAATGAATCTGGACTCATTTAGAGTGAGACAGACAGAATGTCCCAATGTTATGAATCTCCAACCTTGGCTTAAGCTACTCCTATGGCGGTTCAGGGTCACGGGTCTGATCTTGTGCCCCAGCTAGTGGTATTAAGTGGGAGGTATTGTGCCTGGAGGCAGCAGTGTAGAGGACTGTTGCTTATAGAGAAAGGGTTTGGGAAGGACCGGTTAAAATGTGGGTCAGCCTGAGGCCTGCTCCCTTTCTCCTGAGGCCTTGGGGCTGTGTATTATATGAATGATGGTGTCTTTTAAGTGAACTATTCATCAGCAATTAAAATAATTACTTCATACATTGTTAAGTCAGATCCAGACGCTTTTCCTATTATTGGTCCTTTTCTCAGGAAGATTATGCTCTGCCTCCTCCCTGGGGATGTTTTGGGGAAATGCTTCTCTACTAAAGGTCATATATCCTTGCCCTGGGAATGGTCTTCCCTATCCTTCTCTAAAAAAGTGGGGGGGTGGGGGTGGGGGTGGTCTTGGCTGCTGTCCATGGTGCTGGCACCCAGACTCACCTGGGAATATTCATATTGAAGCTAGACTCAGGTTTGAGTCACTGGGAAGTCTAACCTCTGAGGAGATCAAAAACAGGACAGAGGCCAAGTGCTCCATTTTTTTTTTCCAGTGGGATATTGTTTCTCTAGAGAGACAACTCTCCATATTCTCTACCTGGGAAGACAGAAGGGCCAGACTTTCCTGATTTGCTGTTCACAAAATAGCTGATGGGGGCCAGAGGGGAGACAGCAAATCAGAGTGACTACTAGTATCTCTTCCGGCAAATGTGATAGGTAGGTATGCCACAGGTGGGGTTTCTTGTGTCAAGCCCAGACTGTCCCTCATGGAAGCTTAGATATGCTGAAGAACATGAAAACACAAACACACCCTCTCCAGTTCCACTCTGGGTCCTAAAACTGGGCCAAGCGAGATGGGATGTTTCCCTCCCTTTCAGTACCATTGAAGGTCTTGCTTGGTATGGGGGTTGAGACCAGCAATCAGTATGGTCCCTTCTCCTTTCCTTTTTCCAACTTAAAGAGATTCTTATCACAAAGAAGTGATGTGAACTGCTATCCTCCTCAGGTAGATCAGTCACACTTGCCCAATGAGGAACGTGGACGTACAGAATTCTCATCACTGATTCCAGGGGAAAGAGTGTGAGAGGAAGTTGGGCTTACTCTCCCTCAAGGTTCAGATCTGCTAAACATCAGGTCACTTAGGTTCAGGTTAAGCTTAGTGATAGGGGAGTGGGGATGGACAGAGAATACAGTAGAAGAGTCAAGAGGTGGGGGCGGTAAAGGCACATAAACCTTGGTCTCTGCACAAGGCCTCGGGTATACTGTGCCCTTCTGTAGATCTTACAAAGATAGATGCCCTCAGAAGGCCTAGTGGCAAACAGTGTCTGTAGTCAGGGAGCCCTGTCTAGGGCAGGGGGCCGGTTGGTGGAGGAGGAGAAGTGTCTCCATCTCCATCCAGCTAACTGGAATGGAGAGGAGCAGGAGGCAGGGGGGCAAGTCCTGACATGGGGAGGGTAATCTAGCCTAGAGAGGGGCTGCGGGGAGTGTGCTGAGAGATTTGTTTGTATGGAAGATGAGTTAATCTGTATACATCACAAGGGGAGAGCTGTGCCCAGCCTCTGGGGGGCCAGAGAATGCTGACTCAGGGAAACAGAGGCTCCTTCTGCCCTCCCCCCTTCTGCCTCAGTGCCCCAGGGCTTCTGGCTGCCCCCACACTTAGCTTTCATCCTGTCTGTCTAACTTCGCTTCTGTGCATGTATCCCTGTTTTTCTCTGAAGGAAATAACCTCGGAGCAACTTTTCCAAAGAGGGCAGATACCCTCTGGTCCTGAAAGTCCAGGTTCCAGAAGCACTTCCACCAGAGTTAGTTGCCTCTGGCCATCTCTGCAAATCCCTAGCTCCCCAACCCATTTTTACAGGCTAACCCTTGGCATTACTTTTCACCACCACCCCCTTAATCTCTTACAGGGAGCCAGACTCTGGCTCTTTCCAGTACAGACAGAAACATGTTGGGTTTGTGAAGCAAACCACTCTCCCAAGTGTCTAGACCTCCCATTGTTAATGGAGGTCACTGCCAGGACCAGAGAAATCAAAGTAGGGCATTTGGGTGAGGGTCTTGCCTCTAGGACTTGTAGGAAGTAGAAGTGGAAGAGAAGTAAGTCAAAACCAAGGATGGAACAGTTGAGTCTTTATTTCAAAACTATGAATATTAGAAAATCCCGATATATAAAAGGAAGGCTTAAGCAGGTATAGGCCCAAAGATGTCTCTGCCCAGGAACTAAGTGGTGGGATAAGCCAACCTCTAATGGTGACCAGAGTCAGGGAGAGTTTTAAGACATCATAAACCAGGTGAGGGCTGACTCACCTTACTAGAGGCAAGATGAAGAAGGAGAGTAGACAGATCCTGGTAAGCTGCTTATCTCCTTCTGCCACATGGTCCAGATTCAATCTGAGAACCTGTATGGCACCACCCAATCAGGGGATATAAAGACTGAATCAGGTCTCATTCTTCCTCTCAAAGAGCTCACATGCAAGAAGAGAAGACCAACCAGGTGCTGACCAGATGCATAATTCCCGAGCTCATGTGGTGATAAGTGCTTACCCAGCAGCTCCTGAACACTGTGGAAGCCCCAAAGGGCAGTGGTTGAATCCTTCGTCAGGCCACCCAACACTATTAGTTCAGATCTGAGCTGGCCCTTGAAGGATGCATATGATGAGACCAGGAGAAAAGCTGAGTGGACAGAGGGCCCGTGGTTTTCTCAGGGCCTGAAGGGCCAGGCCAGGGCATATTTCACACCTTGGTCAGGGCTGCCTCAAGCAGCTTGCTAGGCCTTTCCAGTCTAGTCAAATAGACAGGTCTCAGGGGGAATCCATATCTCTCGGTCTTGTGCCTAATAAATCCCTACAATGAGAGAAAGGGTGATGATGACAGCCTCCCTCCACAACACTATCTGTCCACAAACTGTAGGTTGATGCTCCTCTCGGGTACCAGGACAGTCCGGGTCATGGGTCGGATTGGGGCCGCACCTGGCTCAGGCTTCACCTCAAAGTGGGTCAAGATCTGGAAAGGGAGGAAGAAGGCTCTCACTTTGGGAGGGGTCTACAATAGTGGGTTTTATTGGTAAAGGGTATTATTAGTGTTAGGTTGGTAGATTTTGAAATGACACCTGTGGTCAGTAGGGAATTTCTTAAGGGCTTATGGCAGGGGGAAAAACAGTCCAAATATCCTTGCTCACCATCTAGACTTAAACCAGGATTGCTATATTTCAGAGGGTTAGGTTTACCAAGTCATACATTTTGCTATGCTTGTCAGAAGAGCTGACAGCTTTAGGGGTTAGGGGCTCATGTCCAGGGTCACTCACCTGAGCCAAAGCCATGTGCAGCTCCAGCTCTGCCAGGCGTCTCCCCATGCAGCTGCGCTTGCCGAAGCCAAAGGGAAGAGATGCAAATGGGTGGGGGGCTGGACCCTCCCCCAGCCATCGAGCTGGACGAAAAGAATTTGGCTCTGGGAACTGGGTAGGGTCCCTTGAAGTGGCATAATGACACAGTGTGACCAGCGTCTGATGGGGAAGGAACATAAACTTGTCAGTTTGGGCCCATAGATGCAGGGAGGGACATGGAAAAGAGGATATTTATGGATTGGAGCAGAGGGAGGCGCAAGTTGGTGATGGGGTAAGTTTTCTGGGGCTACTTTTGGAATGATTTTTCCACTGCCCCATTACATCCCAGAGAGAGGCATTCAGGCCACAGGGAAGGTGAAAGGCTTATGTGGAGTGTTTGAAAACAGGATGGGGCTCAAGATTGTGAGGGGTGGCTTAACAGAAGGGGCCCTACATAGGCTCTACTCACGTTTTTAGGGATAATATAGTCACCCACACGAATGTCCTTGTCTGGGACACGGGAATTTCCAGGTACCACAGGGTACAGTCTGGATTGTAGAACAAGAGGGAAATAGCAAGGTGAGGCTGGGGCGGTGGCCTCTCTCTTGTTCCCAAGCCTCCTACATCCAGAGCCATTCTTGGCCAGGAGTAGGTACCATCTTCCTCTGCGCTCTCTCCTCGATCCCATTCACCACCTGCTTCTCCAGCCCTTCCCAACATTTTCTTTAGCTTCTCCTCGCCCGTCCCCTCACCTTAGCACTTCCTTGACCACTGCCTTCAGCAAGGGCAGTTGGGATAGAGCAGTAGCTGAGGGGTGGGCCCTGGAGCCAGGGCCCACGGCAGCTGTGATCTCTGAGTGGAGAGCTGTCTGGACTTCGGGGTGCCGAGAGAGTTCATACAGAGCCCAGGAGAGTGTGTTGGATACCTGGGGGGAAAGTTGAGAGCCTCAGAGGTAGTGAGAGTGGACACCCAGTAAAGGGGGCAGAATATGAGGCAGCCTGGAGTTCAGGAGGTGTTAAGCCAAGCTGGCTGAAAGGGTCACAGTGGACCCCCCCCTGCAGCAGCAAAGTGGCCCCTGAAACCGGAGAGGCTAAGGTCTGGAAGTGGGGCTCCCCACACGGAGAAGAACCTCACTGTGTCCACCCCAGCCAGTAGCAGCTCCGTCACATTGCCCAGGATGGACGGAGCAGGCAACTCTTCCCGGAACAGAAAGTAGGTCAGGTGTGCCCCAGATCCCAGGTCCTCCTCAGGCTTTCCCTTGCTCCTCAAGGCCACCTCAGCCTCCCGCCTCTCCACATGCTGCTGGGCTGTGTGGGGGAGAAGGTACAGGGATGCCTCACCATCCATGAACAGCTTTGTGAGCCCCTATCCCCACTTCATTTCCGCACCTTACCAAATGCAAACATCTGGTCCCAGTCTCGGCAGAGACGGTCCCAGGGTCCGGGCACGAGGCGGTGAAGCCAGCCGGGCATCGCCATGGTCAGCAGCGTGGACACAAATACCGATCCCACCGCGCGGATGAAGGTTTCGGTGTCGGGAGGCACTTCAGCCTCCAGGCAGCCCAGGCGGGAACCCAGGAGCACCGCCGCTATGCCTGGGCGGGAGGGGGCGCTGTCAGAGCACCGGGAGACCAGGCCGGGGCCTCCCACGCTTGCCCCTGTCTTAGGACTCACCTTCTAGTCCAAACTTGTAAAACTCTCCTGCCACGTCCCGAACCAGGGTGGGCGGCCCGGCACCGCGCCCCCGTTGGTGCCGCAGTCGCCGCACAAGGTCATGGACCACGTCGTCCAGGGTTCTGGCATAGCGGGCGGCCGCCTGAGGCCGGAGGAGCTGCGGGGCCAGGAGGCTGCGGAGCCTCTGCCATTCTTCGCCTTCCCTGTGGGTGTGCAGAGAGGGGGGTATCAGGGTGGATGGGGTGTGTGTGGAGGCGGCCGACGGGGCTTGCTTCGGTGAAGATGGAGCGTGTTCGGCTGGGGTGGCCAGGAAAAGGATTGCGGCTGCTCCCTTTGGGTAAAAAACCTGCTCCTGCCTGCGCCTGCTTTCCATCCCCCTTCCTCGTTACTCATTTCCTGGCCGGGGGCTCGGGGAGGGCTGCGTTCCTGGGTAACTTGAGTCAGGGAATCTTATATTCCATGCAGGTCCTGGTACCTTCTCCCCTCCGGCGGATTTCCAGGATTCCGTTCTCCAAAGACAAGGGGATGGGTGGGGGACAAAGGCGGGGTTCTACCTGAGCCTGAGCGAAACAGGCTGCGGTGGGAAGCCCAATTTGCCGGAGGGCTGGGGGGAAAGGCCAACTTCCCTCCACACCCCGGGACAGACTGTTTCCAGACGGGCCACAGGCGGGGGACGCAACAGCCGGGCGTTAGGGCTTTGGGGCCAGGGAGGACTCACGCGGTGAGCAGCCCGCAAGCCCGCTGGTGGCGGCGACGGTGCTCTGCCCAGGGTGAGAAGCTGCAGCGCTCTGGCCGGGGACCCTCCTGTCGCAAGAGCTGCTCGATGAGCGCAGGGGCCGCCACGTACACAGTGCGCACCGGCCCGAAGCTGGCCAACCACACAGGCCCAAAGCGCGAAACGCCCTGCACCTGGGATAATTGACACAGTGGACATCGGAGACCCGGACCGGGGGATTTCCAGTTCGGTCCGTGCCAACGTCAAGGGTGTTTGCCGGGTTTTGCAAGAGGGAGCTTGTTTCTTCACCGGCTCCCAGCTAGTATACAGCCCTGATGATGCAAACCCTTCCTCCTTTTCTTTCCCCCACTTCCCATCCCTAGAAAGTTTGAGTGTGATGGGGAAAGCGGAGGGACTCTGCACAAAGTAGATATTCAGGACCTCTCTTAGGTCACTTGGGCTAGCCGAGGCGAAGAAATCCCTGAAGGCTCCCCACGTGGACTATCTCAGAACCAACCCCCCCGTAACTGAAGAGGAGCGCCTGTTGCTTTAAGTTGGACACGCGGGGAAGGTACCGTGCGTTTCCGCCTCCCCCGCACTTGTTCTAGACCCACCTGGCCCCGAGTTCCGCACAGCGAGAACGCGCTTTTTGAGCGCACTCTTCTGCTGGGTGTGGGGATGGACTCCGCGCAGGTCCAACCACCGACCGCAGTCCCAACTTTTCTAATTCATGGGCATCTGTTGTCACTGGCCCTCCTCCTACTTTCTGCACTAGTCTCTTTTCTGGTGTTGTCAAAGCCAGTTTCCCCAGCGTTCCATTCCCAGGAATGTCCCCCTCTACCTGCAGCTCGTGTAGCCGTGACAGACCCCCCTTGCAGAAAAGTTCAGCAAGGAAGACGGGCGTGCAGGGGCCTGGGACGTCAGCCAAGCTACGGGGCGCTGAGTCGGAGCCTCTGGAGCCCAGTGAGGTGCCCAGCTTGGGAGCACAGTGGCGGCGATGGAACACTCTGGAGGCGAGCTTGAGGGTCTGTGTCATGGTCTGGTTCAGGGAACCCAGGAAGGAGAGCACTTCTCCCAGGCATCTTGCTTGGTTGCAGGAGCCCCTATTTAACCTTTGGGTGAGACAGTGGCAACGCCCCCTCTTCAGGCTCCTCAGCCAATCCCCTCCTAAGTTGTTGAGCTGGGGCTTAGCACCCAGGAACAGTAGGCGGGGCTGTGGTTACCTAGCAGCTCTTTTGGGCCTCCTATTGCAATGATCCTCTTGGGAAGGGAGGTCTGCCTTGGTTTCCCCCTTCTGGGCTGGTGGCCTAGTCCAGTTGCCTAAAGATCTCTTCCTGGTAAAGGCTCTTTGGTGAGGTTTAGGATACTGAGGTACAGCCAGTCTCTAGTATTCCCACTTCCCCAGGGAGCCAGGCCCTCTTGGGACCATCATCAGGAATTCCCCATCCTTCAGCTCCTTCGGGAAGGGAAGAGGCACAGCTGTAGTTATCTCCGTATTCTTGGCGTATGGGGCTGTGCCTTCTCCATAGCTAAGCAGAACTTTCTGGCACTACCATACCTTCCCCAACTCCTGTACCTGACACTGGGCAGATGGTGGGTGAGTTAATGGGTTAAAATGGCTCCGGGAGCCTTCATCTTTGTTCCTTGGGAAGAAGGGGGTGGTCTTTTAGGTCAACAAACCCTGTCTTTCCAACCATGGGAACCTAGGGCTTCAGGAACAGAAACAAAGGAAACTTTTGCAAATTAGAAAAATTCGGAGACTTCTCTTGGCTCCTGGATGGAGCAAGGGCTACGTGAGTGCTCTGAATCTCTAGCTGACTCAGTCCTCTTTGAGGGGAGGGGGGGATTTCTAGTCAGTAGCCCATTTTTGCTTTTAGCCTCAGAATCCTGTACACTTTAGTTTTCTGCTCCTTACTCCTCCACCCCGCCCCCACTGGGCTCTGTGCCAGTCAGTTAGCTCTGAAGTTCTGGAATCGAAGGTCAACATGAAAAAGGAGAGGGTCTCCACCAACCCGACCCAGGACTCTCCAGAGACAGCAACAATAAAGACAGCAGATTCCTCAGGTCAAGTCTCAGGCAGGGAGAGGATTGGGGGATGGGAGAAGGCACGTGATACTAGATTTTCCCCAGAAACAGCAGCATGGACAGGGGCACACGTACACACGTTATCCCCAGGACTGCAAAGTAAACACAAATGGACAGGCAATTTGAGTCTAGCAAGCTGTTTAGATGGACAGTGGGGAATTGCATTCCTCACTTCAGTTGAGAAGGAGAGATCCCAGAAGAAGGGAATGCTAAGGAAGAGCAAGACCCCACACCCTTCCAAATATCCCTTCTGGTCCAAGGTCTTCTGACCTTCCCAGTTAGCTTCTTTTGCTTTCTCTTGGTGGTAGATAGGCAAGAAAATGAGAGGTCAGTTGTGAATCTCAAGCTTCTGGCCTGGGCAGTTCCCCCAACTTCTTTGAAAGACGGTCCCCTCTTGGCCCAGGCAGTCTCAGCTGGAAAGGTCCTAGGGTCAAGCTAAGGCAAGGTAGGCTGTCAGTGGCCAAGAGGGGTGGGATTGGGGGTCACTGCTGGAGGGTGGGATCCTGTATTCTTCGGAAGATGGCTGGGAAATTCTTGCCTCCGTTGCGTAAGACTTTCTTTCCCTCCTCGGTTGAGGTGCCCAGATGTCCCACAATGGGGTCTTCACTCTGGGAAAAGGAAGGGTGCAGTAAGTCCTGGCCCACCTTTCAGATGGCCCCTGGCCCTGAGACTCCCATCCCATCCTCTTGGCACTGAACTGGGTTCAAAGAATACACAACCACTCCAGAAAAGGCTTGCATCTTCACAACTCCCCCCAGGCCCCCTACTTACCAGTTCCTCCAGGGGCACATGCTCAAAAAGGGGGTGCCCTTCAAAATGGGTGCACATCCAGTCATGTAGCTCCAGCACATCAGTTATGGTGTATACGAGCCCCTGCCAAGGCAAAATCACCCGAGATGGGGGGCTGCATGCAGTTGAGCAGGGAGATGATGGGAGGGGTGGCGTGAGTCCTAAACGCACCCCCCCACTGAATTCTTAGTGGAAGGTCTCTCAGTAGGTCACTCACTGCTTCCTCCCTCCCACTCCCGACTCCTCACCCCGACTCTAAGCACGTAGGCATATTCTGCCAGCAGTGTGGGACTGATGATTCGCCACTTGTGCTTCGTCCGCTTGAAATGTGGGTCAGGGAAGAGGAAGAACATCTTTGTCAGCTGTGAGACAGACAGGCATCGACAGGGTTGAGAGCCTGGCTTCAGTGCCCTACCTGACTACCAGCCTAACCCACCGGGGCCCCTCCCCACCTGGCCCTTGCGGAAGAAGTTAGGAAGGTGTTTCATGGCATTGCTACGGAGACAGGCGATGTTCTGGAAGCCACCTCCAGGAGCTGCTCGAAGGGCCCGAATCCGGTCTTGTACATAGTCTGAGACTTTCACCCGGATCTCCAGACCCAGAATCAGTGTGTCTGGGAACAGCGGTGACAGTTCCACTGGACACAGAAATAGGAATGGAATCGTCAACCTCATACTTACAGGAAGTACAAAGGGGTCAATAAAAGAAAGGAACTGTCAATCTGCAACTGCCAAAATCACGAATGGCAAGTGTGAACGGAGAGATACCTATATGGTTGGTTCTATGCTGGGGAAGAGGGTTAAGGTTAGGGTTAGGCTTAGATCCAAAGACTGTCACCTGGACTGGACGCGGGAGGGCCTGGGAATACATGTATATTTGCAAGTGCTTCAGAGTCTTCAGTGTTTTCACACATTGTCTCAGTTAATCCTCCTAACACTCTGTGGTAAATCGAGAAGATGAGGATACTGAGGTCAGAAATGCCCAAGGTCACAGAGCTAAGAAGAGGAAGAACTGGAACGTTCTTCAATCGAGCTTTTCTGCTCCCAAGGACCACGTTTTTCCTCTCTTTGTCATGCTGTTACCTCTATGGGAAGATCTAAAAAGAGAGAAGTGGCCTGGCATGCAGGGCTGGGACAATACAGGAGGAACTTGAAAACATGAGAGTAGAGCAGAAACAATGAGTTTTGGTGAAGGAGGGGGGAGAGGGAGAGTGGTGGAATCCCTCAGAAAGATGGTTCAGGATCACTGGCTTCAGTGACTAATCTCTGACGCTTGTGCTGACCAGCTCACTGACCCGGCACCTTGCAGGTGAAATGGCTCAAGGAGGGACTGAGGCCAGGGGTGGGGCCAGACAGGACAACCCAAGTTCTAACAGGCATTTGAGACAACACCCTCCCTTCTCCAGGACAAAGGCCACAGACCCAGAGTACAGGGAAAGTAGAGGCTCTCCACACACTGATGTCACAGCACTGGTGTCTGGTCCGAAGGGGAAAGGCCAACTATGGCCCCCACTAAACCTGCTGAGGTAGCAGAACCTTGACATTGCCTCTCTGTGCCCTAGAGAAAAGGCCAGAGTGTTACCTAACAGGCCACCATAGCCACAGCCTATGTCTGCAAACTCCACTTGGGCCTGAGCTCTCTTTTCTTTCTTATCCTTTGGGTCATCGTGGCTCTTATTTTGAGTCAGTGGAGCGAAGAACTCTGGGTATAGCTCAGACCAGTCCATCTCTTCAGGCTTCACAGGGCTATTGGAGAGAAGACACGAGGGACGTGAGAAGGTTGGTCAAGCCATTGCAGAAGTGGTACTACATGTGTGTGGGCGGATGGATAAGGGTGGGAGGTAAATGGGAAGAGCTATTCTCAAAAATTCTGTAACAGTGCGCCCTGTGGTCTCTAGGAGACACAATGGAAACCACCCTTAACCCCCAGTGTGAATCATAGGCCCATCATGAGGCTCATGATTGCTGACCTGCCCATCTCCACTTCTAGGAGTTGATGTGACTCTGGTCAGGCCCCTCTCCTTCCTGGGTCACAAGTTCCCTTCCCCCCAGAGATTGGCTTCCTAAGGCACTGGGACCTTACTCTGTTTTTGTGCTCTGTGGGAAGAGGATGGACTAAGCTGTGGGCGGGATTTGTGTGTTTGTCTTTTCATTAAGTCCGATCAACGAAACCGAAAGGTGGAAACGAAGTTCCGCCTGCAACACCCCAGTCTTATGTTACTCTCTTCCCAGACTAGCACCGCGACCGAGCCTTGGGGCAGAACGCCACGCCCCCTCCCCACCCTCCAACTCCGTCCTCCCCTTAATCTCCCCGACCCACCTCTGAAGCTGACGTCACCCAGTCGAGCCTCCCCGGTCCATCTGACACCCTGCCGACCATCCCAGAACAACAGCCCTTCCGGACTGCTGCGGACTGCGGCGAACATTCGCCCTCCTTTGCCTCCCCCTGCTCCCGCCCCCCTGCCCTGCTCACTCACTAGCGCAGCGTGTGGTCAGCCATAGGGTTGGAGTGGGCCCGTTGCCGATAGTAGCGCTTCTGAGGCTGCGGGGCCTTGGTTCCTGCCGCGTCTCCGCTCTCCACTCCCGCCATGATCCCCAGTCCCGGGATTCTCCACTGCACTGAACACACGTGGAGAACGAGGCCCGAGGCGCACGATAATGACGCAATCAGGCACCTAGCGAGCCAACCCCGCCTCTTAAAGACCCAGGAGTGTACTCTGCGGACCTGGGCTGCGAGGGTGGGCGGCGGCCGGAGCCGGAGGGGGGGCCGTCGCGGCGCGGGTCTCGAGCTGCACTGGCAAAGCCACACCTGGCACCCTACCTCTTTCGTTAGCCCGCTTCTGCGTGGTCTGGGTTATTGTCCTGGTTGCAGGCACCTGTGCACCCCGCAGGTGAGAGGAGTCCCAGGACCCGGCTTCCTACAGTCAAATCCTCACTCCTCTCCCCTCTCCCCCGGTCTCAGACCTATCGGCCCGGTCTGCCCCGCGTGGTGCGACGTGAGCCCCGTCGGGTGTGCGCTGGAGACCGGAGCGGGAGGGGCAGCTCCTCATCCCATCTCCAGGAAGTCAAACTGGAAGGAGGAGGGCAAACTCGGGGAGGCGGGGTTCGGTGCCACGGAGAAGCCCAGAGCGGCCCGCCACCCCCACCCGGTCCCAGATCTCGGATACCAGCGCTGGCCCGGAGGTCCGCGCGCGCTCTCAGCCGGATGGCCGACCCCTGCCCAGATCGTGAATCAGAGCCCGAATCCGTGTTCCCGCGGGAAGTCGGGCTCTTCGGGGACTCGTACTCGGAGAAGAGCCGGTTCTGTTTCTGTGGGCACGTGCTGAGCATCACACAGAACTTCGGGTCCCGCTTGGGGGTGGCGGCGCGCGTGTGGGACGCGGTGAGGAGTGGGCGGCTCTGGGCGAGGGTCTCCGGGAGGTCCGGACCCCGCACTCTCCCTCTGCCATATGGAACCATGCACGCGACAGTCTTTTTCTTTCTCTTTCCCCTTTTCCCCCTCGTAGGCTTTGAGCCTGTGCAACTATTTTGAAAGTCAAAATGTGGATTTCCGAGGCAAGAAAGTGATCGAACTAGGCGCAGGGACGGGCATCGTGGGAATCTTGGCGGCGCTGCAGGGTGCGTGAGCTTTGTGGTGGGAGCGAGTGGGGGTGGGGACTGGGTGGTGGAGAAATTGTCACTCCCTGGATTCTTGGGAGAGGGTAGTGATTTGTGACCAGACCAGTCTCTTTTTAACAAACCGCGCGCGCGCGCGTGTGTGTGTGTGCGTGAGCGCGCCTCTTTCTGTGTTGCCAGAGAAAACACTCAGGGTGGTTGATTTGGAGGCAAGAAATAAAAACCGGACAGGCCTTAGAAGGAGTAGGAGTTTTTTCTACCTTTTTGCTCTTTGTGATTTCATGAATAATACTGTCACTTAAAACCGCCTTTGCTTTGACATGGTATTTTGTCAAAACGTGTCTTTGGGGGCATTCTGTAGAGGGGCAATCTGCTTGTGTTAAACCCGAGAAGTGCTTTATAACTTTAGTATGAATAGATATTAGATTTTTCAGGTTTTGACTGCTTGGGAGAAATAAGAGTGAATTCTTGAGGGTTAGGGTGTTTTTTGTGGGGAAAGTGCGGTAAGAATTAGTCACTGCAGACTTGGGAAAGGAAAAGGTAAGGAAAATTTTGCTTCACTTTTATCAAGGATCCAAAACTACAAAGGAAACAGTTCCTCAGTTTATAATCTAATGGGCAGGCCAAACCTCACACCCAAACACTCATTTAAAACACTTTCGCTGTCATCTTCCTTGTAATGCAAATGTCTTTGTTCTTGGGAACATAATTAGGTCCCATCCAGGGAAGTCTTCCCAGAGGCGGGCATTCATTCTTGTGTTCATTCAGTCGGTATCTATTTGGAGTCTTCTATCATGCCAGGTATTGGGATACAGCCTCGGGTGAGCTAGCTCTTAGGCTCCCAAGGATCTTATGGTCGGGTGGGGAAGGTGGGGAAAGATGTTAGGGCACTGGAGTTACGGTGATGTATGCACAGAGCCAGGGGACATGCTCTGGCTGTTTCTCCCTTGACTCCCTGGGAATTCAGAGAAGCACTGTCAGATGAGGTGAGCAGTGTGAACACAGCAGGCTCACAAAGAACCAAGGGAGTGTTAAAAGCAAGTTTCCATGAAGGCAGAGTGGAGGAGAGGTGTGCAGTTATGCTCAAATGGGAGAAAAGCGTGTAATACGGATGGGAACGCTTACTTCCATTTGCTCAAAGACTGGGTTCTCCTCCTTTGCCCCCTGTCCAGCTGCCAAGTAAGAAATCTAGGTGTCATCTTGTCCCTTGCTCTCTCCTGCTCACATACCAGCCATCAGTCAGAGCTGTGGCTCATAGGTCCTTAATATTTCCCCAATTGTCTGCTCCTCTTCCTGCCATCTCTGGTTTGGGCTACTGTTGTTTCGTCCCTGGGTTTTCACAGGTGTCTTCAAGCTTTCCCATGGGAAGGTGAGCATGCTGAAACTAGATCTTGTGTTCTTCCTGCATCCAGGCTGTTTCTCCTTCAGGCTTCCCCATCTCAGTGAATCAAACAAACCATCATCTACCCAGTGGGAAACCTAGATATCGCCTTTGACATGTCCCTTTTTTTCACCCCCATAGCCATTACTCAAGTGCTACTGATTTTATCTTCTAAAAATCTCTTGAATCTCACGTTTTCCCGTTGACACTGATGGCCCCCCAGTCCAGGCCACCATGGGCACTTGCCTGCCCTGCTGCATTTAGGCCAACTCGTCTTCTTCCTGCTTTGACTCATTGCCCCCACGCAGACCTGTGCCCACTCTACCTCCCAGAGTGATCTTTTCAAGATGCAGCTGTAATCACCTCTCACTCCTATCTTTCAACGACTTCTTGTTCTTTCAAGGTCAAACCAATACCTTTGGCATCGCCTCCAAGGTCCCGCCTCCCTCTCTGGCCTCTTTCTGTGCCTCTCCCTCCTTTCTTGTGCTCCTCATGCCGTCAGTTACCCTTCCCTCAGTGCCTCAGTCTATCTTGATGTTCCCATCCGTAAAGCCTTCATACAGACTGTACTCTATGCCTGGAATCCTTGGACCACCTGGCTAATTCATATGCATCCTTCAGTGCTCAGCTCAAACATCACTTCCACGGGAAGGCCTCTTTGATATCCCCATCTCCAGGCTTGCTTAGGCCCTCCTAGTATATACACAACTGTGCTAACTGGTTTCATTTGGAATTTGTCACCACTAACCTTAGGCAAGTCCTTGAGCTCTGCCCAGCTAGTCTGACTCCTCTCTTGTGCATGTGTTGTTCCACTCTCCCAAACATCTGTTTATTACCTTCTTGCCCTTCAAACCTCTACTAGCCTCCTCCCGTCTTCACCCTCAGCTGATGGCTTTGTTGCTCATCTCTTCCGATTGCTTCTATTTTTTTTTTTAATAGGAAATGTTCCACAATCCTATCATGATGTCTACTCACCGAAATGTTCCATATTCCTATCACGATGTCTACTCACCGAAATGTTCCACATTCCTATCACGATGTCTACTCACCGAACTGTCTGTGTCTGTTTTAAGTGCTGCCTTCTCTCCCGTTTCCATTGATAAACTCACTGTGCTCCTAGCTAAGTCAAGCCCTCCGCTTGTCACAGGACCCCGAACCTTCTCACTTACTCAAAGCCATTGTTCCAGCAAACCTCCTCCCCATCCCCAGTCCCCCCTGCATCACCAGTTTTTCCTTTTCTCTGGAACATTCCACACACACACACACACACACACACACACCTATTACATCTATAAATACGCCATATTTCCTCTTAGGAAAAAACTGTTGGTTCTACATATTCTTTTAGTTACCACCCATTTCTGTGTTCTGCTTTATAACAAAACTCCTCGAAAGAGTTAATCCTCTTCGTCTGTAGTACCTGTCTTACTCCTCCCAGTCCATTCCACATTTCTGCCCCTAGTCGCAGCAGTCAAAGGTGGTGAGCTTCATTTCCAACCCCATGTTGGTAAGTACAGGAGTCGGTCATGAGCCCACTTGACTTGACTTTGTAGCGTTTGACTCTCCCTCCTCCTTGAAATGCTTCCTTTCATTTCCAGGGTACCACACTTCTGCTTTCTGCCCACCTCACTCGCACTCTTTTCCAGTCCCCTTTGTTGGTTCCTTTTTCTCTTGACAACTGGAAGTTTGAGTGCCCCAGAGCTCAGGAGTCCTCCTTTGACCCCTTCCTTTTTCTGTCTATGCTTCTAAGCAATCCCGTCACCTCCTGGCTTTAAATGCCCTTTCTATGCTCATGACCTTGTAACTCCCATTTCCATCTCCAGATTTGTTTGTGGAAGGTCCTGCCTACCCCATATCTTCATGCAGTTTTCTGGTGGGCACCTCACACGTAGACAGGAACTCATGACCTTCCAATCCGGTCCTGCTCCTCTTCCAGCTTCTTCCTCTGAGTAAATAGCAATTCGGTCTTCTAGTCAGTCAGGTCAGATGTCCCCTCACTCTAGAGTATTTCATGTCCAGTCTCTCAGCAGATCTTGTTGACTATACCTCCAGAATCATTCAGGATCTGACCGTTTCTCAGATGTGGCTACTGCCCTGGTCCAAACGAGCATCACTTCTCAGCTGGGTTAGCTGCCTCCTAACTGGTCTCTTTGCTTCTGACCTTGCTGTCGTTCTCTCTCATCACAGCAGCCAGAGTGATCCTTTTATTCATTTTTTTATTTTAAAGATATTTATTGATGTACTTAAGAGAGCACGGGGAGGGGCAGAGGGAGAGAGAGAGAGCATCTCTAGCAGACTCTGGCCTTCCTGCTCTTTGTCAGACCCACTGACACTCTCCTGCCTCAAGGTCTTGGCACTTATCAGTCCCTTATTTGGTACGTTTAGCCTGAGAGGTCCACGTGCTTTGTTCCATCATTTCCTTCAGGTCTTTGCCCAAACATAATCTGTTGAGCAAGGCTCTTCCTAACCACTCAGTTTAAAATGACACCCCCGGCCCATCCCTGATAAGCAGTTCTTATCCCCCTTCTCTGCTTAATGCTCACCATAGCGTCTGACGTACAGTGCATTTTCTTTGATTTGTTTTGTTCATTGTCCATTTTGTGCCACTAGACCGTAATCCCTCTGAGGGGAGGGATTCTTGTTTCATTGGTTCACTGCCATATTGTCAGCACCTGGCATAGAGGCACATAATAAATATGAATAAATGAATGAGTTCTTCCTGTGTCTGTCACGATCATGACAGTTGTCACGATCACAGTCCATTTTGCAGTGCCTCGTGTGTCTCTGCCTCTCTAACAAAACTCAAGGAAGGCTGAGGTTTTATCTTGCTCTCCACTGTGCTGCCAGAACCTAGCAGGGACTCAGTACATACCTTTCTTGCATGAGCGAAGCTTTCTGAGGTGCTGATCTGATTATCCTCACCCTCTGCTTCCACCTGTAAAACCTGCCCCCCTCAGGATCAAGCCTGAGTCTCTTAGCATGTCGCCATTATTCTCTGGTCTTGATACTTTTCTCCTTCCTTCCACATCCCCTAAGGTTAAGCCTTCCTTGAACTTGCGATGCTCTCACCCCCAGGCCTTTGTACTTTCTGCTCTCTGCTTGGAAAGCTCCACCTAACTAACTCCTGCTTGTCCTTTGAGGCTTGCCGAGGCCATGCGTTCTGGGAAGCCTTCCAGACCCATGAAGTTTGGTTTGAGTCAGTAGGGGCTGGATACCTACATAGTGCGTCTCCTGCTTGGTCCTGCCCAGGCTTCTGCTGACGCCCGATGGTTGTGTGTTGGGCAGAGAGGTTGAAGATTAGCTCAAAGACAACGTTGACGTTGTAGAACGGAAAGCAATGAGCACGGCAGCAGGTGAGATGGAGGTTAGGGTAACTAAAAGCCCAAGGGTGCACTCTGGGCTGGCAAAATACTGTTCTCTAGGCCCTGCGGTCTCTGGACCTTCTGGGTAGGAGCCGAGACCCCTTGGTTGGTCTGTCTGACTTGCATTTCTCCTCCTTCCTCTCTCCCAGGGGGGGATGTTACCATCACTGACCTGCCCTTGGCCCTAGAGCAGATCCAGGCCAACGTCCAGGCCAATGTGCCGGCTGGAGGCCAGGCCCAGGTCCGCGCCTTGTCCTGGGGGATTGACCAGCATGTCTTCCCTGGAGACTATGACCTGGTGCTGGGGGCTGATATCGTGTACCTGGAGCCCACCTTCCCGCTGCTGCTGGGCACCCTCCAACACCTATGCGGGCCCCATGGCACCATCTATCTGGCCTCCAAGATGAGAGAGGAGCACGGGACAGAGAGCTTCTTTCAGCACCTTCTGCCCCAGCATTTCCAACTGGAGCTGGCCCAGCGGGATGAGGATGAGAATGTCAACATCTATAGAGCCAGGCACAGGGAGCCAAGACCTGCTTGACATCACCCTTCTGCTCCTCTGAACCCCTTGTCCTAAGAAAGGAACTGCCATATCTCCAAAGCCATAAACACGAGGAAGAGAAGGATGGGTTTCCCTTGCCTCTTTCTTTCCTCCTTCCTTCTTTGTTCCCCCAGATACTCTTGGGCTGGTGCAGGGAGGTGCCTGCTTGCTAGGAGTCTTAGAGCCCTAATAGCACTGGGTTAGAGCACAAAGGAAGTTCTCAGTTCCCGTTCTCAGAGGACGAAACGAGGAGGGTGTCCAGGATTTTTAGGGGGAGGGGAGGCAAATGGGAGGTGAGAGCAGTGGCTGCAGAGGGACTGCCCCTGAACCTTTCCAGTCCTGCTGTTTTTTGTTGTTTTTTTTTTTTAATACAGAATGGACTTTTTTTCCTGCCAGATTCAAATGGAATTTTTTTTTAAAAGGGAAAGAAGATCATCTCTGCATCCAGAAGAACTCAGGCTTTTGCTGGGGGGCTAGGAAGGAAGAAACCTCAGACCACCCATTCTTGCTTCTGGAGACAGAGTCTGGTGGGACCATGGCCCTAAATGGGTCAAATCCTGCCTGCCCCAAAGCTGGGGATATAGGCAGCAGAGCCGTCCTTTGGACTACGGCTTCTTAAGCCTTTTTGGAGCTGGAACAGGGATCACTAAATACTAGGTTCTTCTCATCTTTGAGTTTTCTCCAGGTTTCCAAACCCTGTCGGTCCTTCCTTGCTAATGTGTTTTGTCTTCCCCACTTTTATCTTCCCACTGAACTACCTCTGCTTGGGGCTCTCTTTTACTCCTTGGGCCACATATCACCTCCTCTGGACTCCTGGCCTCCATTCTCTCCCCTTCAAGCCACTTATCCAACTCTTCCCACATCAGCTCTGATTAGGTTCTGATGCCTACATCAAGAGTATGCTCCTTGGCTTGGTACTCAGTCTGTCCTTTGTGATCCCAAATTACCCTTCTATTTCATTTTCAACTGGTTTCCTACATGTATTGCAACCTCTGGACAAATTCCAAATGTCTCCTCTTTGTTCCCTATTTCCACACCCAAATTCCTTGTTTTCTTCATTCTTTTTGGTGATTCCCTGCCTGAAAGGGCTATGTCTACCTGTCAAAATCTTTATTACTCTTCGCCTCTTTCCTGAAAAAAGCTTTTACGGAGCCTCCTGTTTGGATGTGATTTCTTTCTCCCTGGAAACCCTTTCACTGTTTGTTCATCTTATGGGACCTACCTTGTCTTGTGTGGTCACTTGTCTGTTCCCTATTTTCTCACCATTAGATTACCTTGAAGGGTAGGGCTGTGGTTCACTCTTCTCTAGTTCCCTGAAGCCTAGCACAGCTTCCGGCATACAGTAAATGTTCAAGAAATACTTTGCTTATTCAACAAATATTTACAGGGTTTGTTGAAAGGACTCTACCCCTACCTCCCCAGGCGCCCTTGGCCAAATTTCTGAACCCACCCCCCCACCTCCCAAGTTTGTCCTGACTCCTAAATGGATGACTATGAAAGATGAACGGAAATAAAGAAACAAAATGTTGCCACATGTCTTGAATTGTTATTTTGAGACAACTTTGTCTCATGGTTTCTGTTATTTTACCAAAGGCGGGGGTTGGGGGGATGGGGGTGGGGAGTAATTCCTTGTGAAATACAGTTTCCAAAAGCGAGGTAGAAGCGGCGAGTGTGCCCACCCCGGCCAGCAGGTGGCGCCGTCCTCGCCTGGCGCGGCGCGATGGAGAGGTTTGGCCCTGCCGCCGCGCCGTAGGCCTGTGGCCTCATCCGTGCGCCGGCCGGCGGCTGTGTATTCTGGGGCCAGAGAGATGTCGCTGCTGCGGGCGTTGAGTGTCTACCTGGTCGCGCGGGCCGGGAGCTGCCCGGTGAGGGGTCTGGGTCCCCGCCACCGCCCCGCTTTCCTTGCAGATCTCCCGTGCGCTCGGGACGCAGCCTTCCCTTCCTCCGTCCCGCTTCCGACTCCATCCTACCCTTCCCCACCCCCGCCCGCCCGGATCTCATTTTCTCTGCGGGGTCCAGCCCCGCGTTGGCTGCCTTCCCCCAGCCCCGGAGGAGGTGTCGCCTCAGGTGGCCTCCTTGCCGACGTGCTCTCCACTCGCCGGAGCTCCTGGCCGTTTCCTGCTTCTCATCCCTTTCTTCTTACCTCTGCAGGCGGGACCCCTGCGGCTCCAGTCCCCTCAGCCGTGGCACACATTTCACACTGGGCCCTGGCTCTCTTCTCCGGCCTCCAGCAAGGAGCTTCTCCTGAAGCTGCGCCGAAAAACAGGCTACTCCTTTGTAAACTGCAAGAAAGCTCTGGAGGCTTGTGGCGGGGATCTCAAACAGGTGTGGGGGAGGAGGGGAGGGGGACCAGGGTGGGTACTAGGCCCGACCTCAGTCTCTTCTGGGAGGTGCTGCTGGGGAGCAAGCAGTAAATCAGACGAGCTGCCCAGGGACTCATAACTGCAGAACTCTGGATAGGATTCTGAGTTAAGTGACAGCTTTGCCCTTTGTGTTTTGACTCCGGAAGCCGTTAACTCAGGATCCCATGGTTAACAAACTCTATTCCAAGCACGATTGCTATGCTGTTTTCCTGCTGTTTGGAGCCCAAAGGGCTTGTGTGGGCTTGGGAATTAGACCCACCAGTACTTAAACTGTGGTGCCCTCACACTAACCCTGTGATCTTGGACACCACTCTTTCAGAGTTGCATTGTTCTTGTCTGAATAGAAATACTACTGCCTGCTTCATGGGGTTGTTGTGAAGATTAAATTTATTCAAAGCACCAGGGACAGTGCCTGGCATTTGTCATTCAGTGGTAGCTGCCACTAACTGATAGATTGCTTTAGTTTCCATGATAGGACTGAAGAGAAGCAGAAAGAATTAGGGAACCTGAACGTAGTTTAGAGCTCCGTTCAGTTCTAAATTCTATGACTTTGTCATCTGCCGTATTTTTAATTTATAGGCAGAGAGCTGGCTCCACAAACAGGCCCAGAAGGAAGGCTGGAGCCGAGCTGCCAAACTCCATGGCAGAAAGACCAAAGAAGGTCTGATTGGACTGCTTCAGGAAGGAAACACAACCGTGTTAGTGGAGGTGAGTTGTAGGAATTCTGGGTTACCAGAACAGCTGCCCCTTGGGTGGAAAGAAGCGGTGTTTGAGAACTGCGAAAGGTTGTTGGAATTAAACTGGCGAGACCACAGTTATGAATTCACTTAAATATAGAATTGTACAGGTATGTTGACGATTAAAGGCCTAGAAGTCAAAAAGATTACAGATACCCTCCGCTTTTCGAAAGTTCAAGTTATGCACTTTGCATTTACAAAAGATCTACATTCGTACCTGTTTTGGTTAACCAGAAGAAATTCAGAGTACTTTCACGTTTATGAAAAAAGGCAAAAAGTGAAAATAGCATTCCGTGTTCGTTTTGCACGGAGTTGTTATAGAAGCAGGGGGCACCATAGCAGCAAGAGTTGCCGCACCAAAAACTACGTCTGGTCCAAACTACACTCAGCATCAAGCCACCATAGCTTTGAACTCTGTGAGCATCTTTAGGTGTGTACTTCAGGTCTATTTATTTTGTGCACCTATGTCCATCTAAATTAATGGTAATTGTTTTTTCGCTTTATGCCATTTTGGCTGACAAAAGGTTTCATAGGATAGTGAGGCATAGTGGGGCAAACCTGTGCTTCTAAATGTGAGTCTCCTATAGCCTTATACCTTGCCACTGATTGTTTCCTAGAACAGTTAGATTTTAAAGCTAGGAATTATATTAATTAGTTGATTCATGTAGCACGCAGCTGTTTTAGAGGAGGTTTAAGGGCCTCAGCTGGTGAAGAATCAGGTGTGGATTAGTTTAGAGTGAGAAAATTACTTTAGAGTGGTTTGGTGTTGAAGGAGCCTGGAGAGTGAGGTGATGATGGCCTATGGCCACACACAGGTGGTGAACTTGTAGTGAGTCCTTTAGGGACATTATGGAACCATCTTTTGAACGTGCGAGTCATTGCCAACTCATTGGCAGAGCAGGAATCACTCCATTCAGTTTCTGGCCTCAAGCTAGGAGAGGAACTGCAGCCTTAAAATTCTAGGGTCATTTATTTCTGTTTTGTTGAGTCTGTAGCTTATTCTGCAATACCTGGGTTTACTCTCTAATTTTAAGGTGCGTTTGCAAACTGTCTGTAAACAGGCTATACAACAACATCAATTTGTTTCCACCAGGTAAACTGTGAGACAGACTTTGTTTCCAAAAATTTAAAATTTCAACAGTTGGTCCAGCAAGTCGCCCTGGGAACCCTGTTCCATTGTCAGAACCTAAAGGATCAACTCTCCACATACAGTAAAGTGAGTTTTGGGATTATCTCTCAGTATGCTGGATTTACACACACACACACCCCTTTTTTTTTTTTACCCCTCTCTTTTTTTAATTTTTATTTTTAAAGATTTTATTTATTTATTTGATAGTGTGCACACAAGCAGGGGGAGCAGCAGTCAGAGCAGAGAAGCAGGCGCCTCTTGGAACAGGGAGCCTGATCCCAGGACCCTGGAATCATGATCTGAGCTGAAGGCAGAGGCTTAACCGACTGAGCCCCCAGGCACCCTGACACACCTCTTTCTTAGGGTCTTTGCTGTTCCCTGTTTTTCAGACATTCTCATGTCTCATTCCCTTACTTCATGTCCTTGCTTAAATGTTATCTTTTTGGAGAGAAGTATCCTTCCTGTTGCTCTATTCCCTTATTTTGCTTCATTGAAAAAGTTTTGTTATAATACTATACATTTGTTATATTTTTACTTATTTATGTTGATTGTCTTCCCCAATAGAACATGATTTTCATGAGGCAGAGAATTTGTCTTTTCACTACTGTGTCTTGGGTGAAAGAGGAGTGGGCCTAGCATTTGGTTGGGGCTCATTAAATCTGTTGAATGAATGAATGAATGAATGAATGAATGCCAGTGGGGTAGAATCTGTCAAATCAGGTGAAGCTTTTCTTTTTCCTTTTTTAAAGATTTTTTTTTTTAAATCATTTGATAGAGAAAGATACAGAGAGAGCATGAGCAGGGAGATAGGCAGAGGGAGAGGGAGAAGCAGACTCCCCACTGATCCAGGAGCCTGACGTGGGGCTCAATCCCAGGACCCTGGGATCATGACCTGAGCTGGAGGCAGACACTTAACCATCAGAGCCCCCAAGGTGCCCCTCTTTTTTTCTTTTTTCTTTTCTCTTTTCTCTTCCCTCTTCCCTCTTCCCTCTCCTCTTCTCTGTAAAGACCTATCTATACTAGAGAGAGCAAGAGTATGAGCCCGAGTTGGGGGGCGGAGCGGTGAGGGAGAAGAAGGAAATCCAAGCAGACTCCCCGCCGAGGGTGGAGCTCTATGAGGGGCTCTAGGCTCCCTGGGGTGGGGGCATGGCTCAGTGCAGGGCTCCATCCCACAATAAGACCTGAGCTGAAATCAAGAGCCAGAAACTTAACGGACTGAACCACCTGGGCACCCCAATCAGGTGAACCTTTGTATTCAGAAATCTAGAATAGCCTGAGGAAAGGATTTCTTTCTCTCTTTTATTTTTCTTTCTTTCTCTTTTTTTAGGGAAAGGATTTGTAAATACAGATATTGGAAAAGGCACAGTTTAGGATAATAACCATATTCTTATCCATTGGAGGACCAGGATGGAATTATATTAGTCTGCCTTTGATTCATCCTTAAGGTCAAGGCAAAAATGAACCAGCTACTCACAATAGTATTTTTTGTGTTTAGTACTACCTTTTTTCTCCTATGTATCCTTCTCTTGAGAGCTTGTGGCAAATGTTAAAGATGAACCACTTGAACTAGAAGTTCTAATCTTTTTTTTCTTCTCTTTCTTTTTTTTTTTTTTTTAAAGATTTTATTTATTTATTTGTCAGAGAGAGAGAGAGAGAGAGCACAAGCAGGCAGAGGCAGAGGGAGAAGCAGGCTCTCCGCCGAGCAAGGAGCCCGATGTAAGACTCGATCCCAGGACCCTGGGATCATGACCCGAGCTGAAGGCAGATGCCCAACTGAATGAGCCACCCAGGTGTCCCTCTTTTTTTTTTTTTTTTTTTTTTTAAGTAAACTCT